>JBBBDQ010001825.1:105000-732500 GCA_037127315.1 Ascarosepion bandense | reverse complement strand
CAAATCAACCATATGTTCGTGCATGGAATACTGCTGCCATATATGGCCAGGTGCCGCTGCTGTTCATCTCAGTGTTCTTGACAGGCTCCAAAGAAGAATCAGTAATTTGATAAGTACCAACTTGGTGGCTCAACTCCAGCCACTTCCCCACTGACGGGATGCAGCTTCCCTTTGTTCTATAAATACTTTCATGGCATCTGCACCAACGAACTTAAGTCACTGGTGCCTCTGCAACAGGTGTTTACTCGTGCAACCAGACTGGCAACTGGGTCTCACCCATTCAGAGTTAGATCAACCAAATGTAGACAACAGTTCTACTCCTGCAGCTTCTTTTCTCGCACTTCCCACCTAAGGAACTCACTTCCATATTCTTGATTTCATGGTGGCTATAACCTGCAGGAATTTAAATGCAATGTCAATACTCATCTCTTAACCACTTGACTCTAGATCTTTTTTCACCATTCTGTATATCCTTACCTTTCTCTTGACCTTTGCAACTGTCATCACACCTGTATTCCCATCCTTCTCTTGCTTCTTTCTAACTAGTTCGTCTTTCTCTTCACTCTCTTCAGTCTAATCTTTTTACTCTTATATAGCCCCCTGCACATCAGTGGCATTATCACCTTGCTCGGGGTGATACATTTAAAAAAAAACAAACCCTGCATCTCTTCTGGATGATCACCTTGATCAAGTTCGTGAATGTTACGATAATTGCTGCCTTTAGTTCATGTTTTGTTGGTCTTTCATTCAACTTCTGCCCACACATGATAATCAAGGCTGTGGCAGTCTGGTAGGGTTAGATGGACAGAGTAAGGCTGATGTGGTGGCAGAAATTGTCTGATACTCATGACTTCTAGGCACTTGATATAGGCCGCTATATTGAGTGAGGTCCTGTAGGAAGAAGAATGTAGGCATAACGTCACCCTCACTAGTGATAACTCTCAACACTTTCGTAACTGCCATTAGACTCACCCAACTCTTTCTGAATCTTCTGCATTGTCCTCAGATTGACGCCTGAACACTCGGAAATGTTCATATTGAAGCTTCGGGTGCGAATGCTGAGCAGCGCAGCATGCTGTTTCCAAATCATGGTGCCCTTATTTTCCTTGCTGATGGTTCCAAGTTCCCCCAGTTATACAGTGCAGTCGTCAAAACTAAAAAAAACGTGTACAAACAAACGTTAAAAAAATATAAAATTGGCGACAATTTATCCATCGCACACTGTATTTCAGTCAGTTAAATGCACACTTGGGTGATCATGTATTGAAAGAGACATGACTGACTGGGCAGAAGATTATCACACAGTAGGTTGCCATTGCTTTCTGTAATAGACTGGTTGCCAGCCAAGGCTATAGAACCCAATCTGTCCTGTTATTTAACCCATAACTGGAAGGAAGAGACAGATTAATACCTTTCCCAAAAGTATTTGCACGTAAGTGAATGCAATGAATTCAACTGGAAATCGAACTCGGCTCTTCGATTTCCCGTTCTGAGCTGATATCCACTGCACCACAATGCCCATCTATCTCAAATTCTGTTTATTTTCATTATTATGCATTTACACTTTTCTACATATTTCATACCTAACTCTCCCTTTAATCTGTAATGGCTAGTTTTACTCTTCAGAGGCCAAAGAAAAATATTATTAGGTTGTCCCAAAAGATTGTAAACACTTGCGAAAAATTGAATTTTTATGCAATTTTGCGTTTATATTGTTATAGTGAACTTTGAAGGAATTGTGCATTTTGAGTTGGTTCCGAATGGTCGTGCCATCAGTGCCAAACTTTACTGTCAGCAACTTGAGCGGGTCTACGAAAAGTTGAAGCAAAAGTACCCTGCTTTGATCAACCGAAAGCACGCTTTGATGCAACAGGAAAATGCCAAGCCACACACCTCCAGGAAGACCAAAAACAAGTTTGAAGAGCTGGACGGTGTTGAGGTTCTGCCACATCCTGACTGTGCTCCATCAGATTTCGGCCTTTTCCGCTCAATGCAACACTTTCTGAAGGGCTGCTGATTCGACTCGTTTAATGAAGTTGAGGAAGCATGTCCAGAATTCTTTAATTCGAAGCCAGCTGAATGGTACTTTGACCAGATCTAAAAGTTTGCAGATCGAGGGCAGAAAGTCTTGGAAAATGATGGTCTTTATTTTGAGCAATAATTTTTACAATTTATGTAAGTAAAATTTCAGGTTTTTGTAAGTGTTTTCTGGTAACCTTAGATTACTTGGCGAGTAAAACTTCAGTGTTTTGCAAGTGTTTACGAACTTTTGGGACAACCTAATACTCATTAATTTTAACAAATATTAAATGATAATGTCATCAATTTTAGGTGCTTTAATCAATTTGTTTCAACTGTTTTAATCAGTTTTTAATCAACTGAAATTCAACCAAAGTTCAAATTCCAGTTGAATTCTTTGCATTCACTTATGCACAAATACACTTGGAAAAAGTATTAATCCCTCTCTTCCCTCTAGTTATTGGGTAAATAATAGCACAGATTGGATTCTATAGCCTTGGCTGGCAATCAGTCTACCGCAGAAAGCAATGACAACCTACTTTGGGATAAACTTCTGAGTCAGTCATGTCTCGAAAGAGACATGATTACCCAAAGCATGTATCATGTATGGCACTTAACTAAATCAATTTGAATTAAACCCTGTCAGCCATCCCTCTGTAAGGAATGATTGTTAGCTTTTAATTGTCATATATTCAATATGTAACATCAGATCTTTGATATTTATTTCACTTGCTGTACTCATCAAATATATATATACATCTCATCCTCAACTTAGCGCTGATGAGAAAGAATTGATAAACTGCTTAACTGCTTTTTTCTTAATTCTGTTTTATATTTTGATATTTCTACTTTGCATTAATGTAATTTTTTGCATGTCTATTCTTTACCTAAATTTACATTTAATTGCTACTAGATGATTTTACTCTTCAGAGGCCACATGAAAAATTATAAGGTCATGATTGAAAACAAAGTTGGAAAAGATAATTTTATCTCTTAATTCCTGAATTCATTGTGAGCAGAATCTGTTGATTTTACAAAATAAATAAATAAATTTTTGATCTATATCTTAAGTTTCTCATTGAGACACCATTGTCAAGATGGGTTGGGAGTTAAGTTATTTTTAGCTAAAAGATATTGATCTGAGCAAATATTTAACAAAATAAAACAAATAAAAACGAGTTAATGAATCTGCTTCCAAAGTCTGCCAGCGTTTAGGCAGATAACAATGCCTAAACTGCCTTCAGTTATAAATGATTGTTTTATTTAGGAAAATATTTACACAATTGTGATTTTGTTTTCTTTTTTTACTAAAGCTTTTTTATTTATTTTTTCAATTGAAATTGTTTGAAATTTCCTGCAAAAATAACAAGTTATTTTTATTTTAATTTCATTTGGAAAAAGTTGTAAAGATGTACTGAGGCAAATCGGAATGAATGTATCATTAAGATGTCGTTAATTTTTGATTAGTATTTCTTTTATTTTAGTTTTAGATGCTTTTCATTATATTAGTAATGTTCTTTTATTCTTCAGAATAGGCATTCATGGCCCTCAACATCTTCCTGCCTCTTGTAGCTCTTTTTAGCTCTGTATAACCATAAGAATCCATTGAGCTCTCTATACAGATCTATTACTTAATATTTTATATTAAGTAGAGCTTATTAGATTATCCTCACCATTCATAGAATTGACATCATCACCTACACTATCGGCCATAATTATTAGGCCACCACAGTTTTTTTTTTTAAATTATGTATTTCATACTATTTTTAGTATTTATTGCCAAGTAGATAATTCTAAAAGAAAATAGAATGTTTTTTTGTTATTATTACTTTGTAAAATTTTACAAGGTAAATAGCGACAATTTACCCATCGCACCCTGTAGACTAGGTATATATATATATGTATTACTGGCCATAATTATTAGGCCACCCCAATAAAAAAAAAGAGATGTATTTAATACTATTTTTAGTATTTATTGCCAAGTGGATATTTCTAAATGAAAATAGAATGGTTCTTTTATTATTATTACTTTGCAAAATTTTACAAGGTAGTCAGGAAGCCTTTGCTTCGGCCAGCCAATAAGAAGAAGAGACTAGCATAGGGAAGAGAGCACAAACACTGGACACCAGAACAGTTCATTTGATGCACATGTTAATGGGCAGTATTAACAAAGAACCTTTCTATTTTCATTTAGAATTATCTACTTGGCAATAAATACTAAAAAATAGTATGAAATACATCTTTTTTTAAAAACTGGGGTGGCCTAATAATTATAGCCGGTAGTATATATATATATATATATATATATATATATATATAGTCATCTGCAGACAAATCTATTTCACTGTATCACAGCTCATTGGTTAGACATCTGATTGCTTCTAGCCAGGATTGAAACCCAACTAAATTGGCATCAGTCAGCAATTCTACCTCTGAGCTATGGGTGCTCGGTAGAAGAAGGCTGACTGTAGCATGTTATATACAATGTATACATACACCAGTAGTTGAGATTGTTCGAATTCATTACTGAATGATTGATGTGTAGATGTGTAAGTAGCTACTGCTTTTTCAAAACCTACCATTCCTCCAGAGTGTTCAATTGGGGTGTGAGAGCATAAATAGTCATTCGCAGCTCATCAGTATGGTTAGACATCTGATTGCTTCTAGCCAGGATTGAAACCTGACAATTGGTATCAGTCAGTGATTCTACCTCTGACCTATGGGCACTTGGTAGAGGAAGGCTGACTTTAGCATGTAATATACAATGTATACACATGCCAGTAGCTGAGAGTGTTCAAATTCATTACTGAATTATTGATATATTTGAATTCATTACTGAATGGACAATATATATATATATATATATATATATATATATATATATATATAAAAGGACACAAAGAAAAATGTACTTAGCTGACATGATTTGTTCTCTGAAGGACTTTACCAATGTAAGAGTTTATACTGTTGCATGTGTTTATAAACAAAAAGAGGTCATTAGTTGTAAAATTTAAGAACATTCATATATATTCATCATGCGGTTGAATGTTCAGTTAGAACATTTGGAGGACATGGAGGGCCATAATTCAAAATCTGGCAAACAAATTTTAAGAGAGTAAAGAAATATATATATATATATATATATATATATATATATATATATATAGTGTATCAAGTAGCAGAAAATTTTCTAAACATATATTGTGAATTATAACAGACTATGAATGTCCATTATGTTTAATCATGAGCCATTCTAAACATCATATTTTGGCTTTAATTTCAGGTGAAAATAAAGACAAAAATTGTCCAACATTTGGATATTTTTTTTATTAAAGCTTTTGACTCAAATGAGCCATCTTCAGGGAGGTTGCAGGGATGTTAACATAAAGACATCCACCATCAAAGATGATTTTATCTTGTGTTGACATAAAATATTGCTATGCAATCATAACAGTCACCAAATAGATGCAGTTCGTATATTTGTAATGCTGTTCTATGACGTCACTCCACGTGAGAGACCGAAATGTTAACAGAAGTATATGTCTAAATGCAATGTAATGCGTTGGGACCAGATTGAAATGTGATTTTATTAAGTGTGGGTTGTTTTGATTTAATGTAGATGGCCTTCAATATCTGAAGGTTCCTACAGCTGACCCCACCGAATGCAGAGCAGAAGTTTCAAACCATGTATATTCGGCTTTGCCACCAATGTTGATGCATGATTGGACTTACCCCACAATCTTCTCTGCTTACAGTTATCATAGTGTATCCATTTTTCATAGCCATTCATGATACAATGAAAAAAAACCTTTACTATTTTGCTGTTGAAACAGCTGTTCACACATAAGATATCTCTCGGATTCAACTTGTACAGCACCCAAAGTCCTTGCTTTTGAATCATTCCTAATGCATTCAAATATTTCAAAACTGTGGTGTGATTAACTCCTAATTATTCTGCAAGTTCATCTTGCACCTGACATGAGTCTTCATGAAGTAATACCTCCAATTCTTCATCTTCAAACTTTTTTGGTGCATCAGAGTGTTCTTTATCAAAACATTAAAATCATTATTTTAGAAACCTCTAAATTTTATTATTTTTTTATTATTTCAGAAACCTCTGCATATTGTTTCCAACAAAGCATGGTAACAGTAAGTCTCAACAAGAATTCTATGTGTTTCATCAGCAGATTTCTTTTGAATAAAGTAGTGCCATAAAATTTCCTGCTTAACTGAACAGACTCATTTTGACTTCAAAGTTTTCACTAGTTTTGCAACATGTGATGTCCTTGTTTTTCAGGGCATTTTTCTTTATATGCAGATAAAGATAAAAGCCCTGAGGAGTTAGGATATCATAATAGTGTTGTTGAACAACTTTGAGGTCAGCATAACTCTGCTCAGATAAAAACTTCTCTACATTAATCATATATATAGTAAATGTTTTTCCTCTCATTTCTATTACTTAGTTATTATCTAAGATTTGGTCAATGATAATAATTTTCTTATCAGTTAGTTTTAATTTACTGGTAATTATTTCTGAAGGAGTGTTGGTCAAAAGGTACCTTAAATCTTAAACGATGTGATACTTTTGTATCTGGCTTTATTTATAAATTATAACCCCTTTCTCTTATGAATAATATATATATATATATATATAATGAATCAATATTGTTTAATTTGTGATATGGTTGTTATGGTTTGGGATGGACATATGTGTTGTAAATATTTTTAAAAAATGATATATATAATTTTTACTTTTGTATATAAATACTTGTTACAAAATAAAATTCTTGCATTTGCCTTGATAAAATCTCACAAAAGCCGAAAAGCATTGATAAGTTTTCCTTTTGTCTTTATTCATATTGACCTTTTTCAGATATACACTATCTGAAATTTGTATATGTATATTTGTGTGTGTGTGTGTGTGTGTGTGTGTGTGTGTGTGTGTGTGTGTGTTCATGCAAAATAAAAATTGAAATCTGATTTTCGTATGAAGATAGAGAAATAGTTTAAAAAGAACAGATATAAGTAGATTGGGCAGAAGATGTGGGGGACCATGATTGCCTACGTCAGATATAAGTAGATTGGGATTGATGAATATGATAGAAATTGCAAAGGAAAAAGAAAAGAAAAATTTTTAAAAAAATGTTTCTTCAATCCCCAAAATATATTTTTTTTCAATTTGTCTTCTCTCTGAAAAAGAAAGGAAAGATTTTTCCCAGTCTTCAGCAATTAATATTAAAAAAGCTGTTCAGTGCCTTCAGCTGCTGAAGCTCACCACTTTTAGATGAGAAAAACAAAATATGTTTGCTAAACCAAAGATAGTCTTTTTTTTCGAATAGTTTTTTTATCCTTAAAATAGAGTTGCATAACAATGACATTTCCAATCCTATTATGTTTGATTTAATACTTTCTTGAAAATTTACCATTTTTACAGAAACGGTGCCTGTATTCCAGTAGAAAGTAGAATGAAATCAAACCAAAAATAAATGAATTCTTTCTTGCATTGTTTAGAAGATCTCTTTAATCGCATTTTGAATGGTTTCAAAATTAAAATTAGAAAAATAAAATATTGTATGAGTTTTTGGCCTGACCCACTTTCAGAAATTTGACCAAATGACAAACATCAGATATTTCTGTGGAATGGTGTTTTTAGTGAAGCAGATAAATATTTAGCAACCCTTCATGTTGCAATACGATTCCATTAACTTGAAAAAACAATTTGATCCAAATATAAAATATTTGAACTGCAATTTCCTATGTTTATGCATAAGAATTATCATAATCACTTGGCCTTTTTGTTTCCTAATGATATCTGTCAGTCAGTCAGTCAAGTGCCATACGTGATACACGCTTGGGCGATCATGTCTCAAAAGAGACATGACTGACTGGGCAGGAAATTATCCCGCAGTAGGTTGCCATTGCTTTCTGCAGTAGACTGGTTGCCAGCCAAGGCTATAGAACCCAGTCTGTCCTGCCATATAACTAATAACTGCAGGGAGAAGAGATAGATTATATTACATAATTATATTAAGTATAATTAGTGGGTGATCAGTTTATAACTTAATAACAATAAAAACCGATCCCCCACTTTATGACCAGTAGAAGTTTTAATTATGTTTCCAACTATTATATTCAGTCAGTCAGTTAAGTGCCATACGTGATATGCACTTGGGCGATCATGTCTCGAAAGAGACATGACTGACTGGGCAGAAAATTATCCCGCAGTAGGTCGCCATTGCTTTCTGCGGTAGACTGGTTGCCAGCCAAGGCTATAGAACCCAATCTGTCCTGCCATATAACTAATAGCTCCAGGGAGAAGAGATAGATTATATTACATTATTATATTAAGCATAATTGGTGGGTGATCAGTTTATTACTTAATAACAATAAAAAACCGATCCCCCACTTTATGACCAGTAGAAGTTTTAATTATGTTTCCAACTATTATATTCAGTCAGTCAGTTAAGTGCCATACGTGATACATGCTTGGGTGATCATGTCTCGAGAGAGACATGACTGACTGGGCAGAAGATTATCCCGCAGTAGGTTGCTATTGCTTTCTGCGGTAGACTGGTTGCTGACCAAGGCTATAGAACCCAATCTGTCCTGTTATTTAACCCATAACTGGAAGGAATAGATGGATTAATACCTTTCCCAAGGGTATTTGCGCGTAAGTGAATGCAATGAATTCAGCTGGAATTCGAACCCGGCTCCCCAATTTCTCGTTCCGAGACGATATCTAATGCACCACAACGCACATCCACATAGTAAAAAAGTATGCTGGATCTAGTTTTTCAGATGACAATAATAAGATGATTAGAAGATTTTGAGGAGTGTGGAACCAGCTCTTATTAGCTGTTGTTGCTAGGTCTACCCTGATTCAGGTGTTATATCTGTTACTAGCAGTACAGCTCGGCGTTAATTTTTTACTATCAGTTGCTGCACTATTTTGGTCTGAATGTTCTCTGGTCATTTTCAGGTACTTCAAGATTGGCTGGTTACTTTTTGGGGAGAGACTGTTCAACCCTTTGAAATATTTACAAGTGATTGTTAGAAACAGATGTACAAATATGTAAACAAGAAAGAAATTTGTAACACACTGAAGTACAATACTGAGTTTATGTCATATGAATCACTAGCAGTATAGCCCAGCATTGTTCGGGTTTAATGAAAACTTTAAAACTAATCAATGGTCCTGGAGCTTAGACTCCTTGGATATTGGCACGAAAGACTAAAAAGCAATAGTTGTTTCCAGTTAAAGTGAAACCGCAGTCTGAAAGAAAAATGAATGGATGTAAGTCAAATTTTGATTTCCTCGTATCAATATCAAATAAGTTTTTTTCATCATAAACTGAATTTTGAAGGCTAAATAAGTCCTCTGAGTAAATGGTATCATGGCTGAGATTAAGAACTACAATTATACCTACTTAGAGCCAAACCCAAAGCAAAAACAAATAAAACGGCTGAAAAAAATACAGACATACAGGCAGATAAACAGACACGCACAAACATATTGCCTTTTATATATATATAAATTATAGATTTTCTGCACTATTGTAAGAACTGCAACCTTGAAACTTCTGAATATCATTTCTTATGTCTTTGTCTATGAGTGTATCAAATTTGATTAAAATTGGACCACTCCTTCTATAACCTGATTTTTTCGATTATCGATTTTTGATATTTATCAGGGGTACCTCGACACAAAACCTAGCTAAGAACACTCGCAGACGCTTATAATACAACTGTGTAAATTTTCAAGAAAATCGGTTCAGCCATTTCGGAGTCTATATGTAACACACACACACACACATACACACAGAGACAAAGTTCCATTTATAAATAAGTTTAGATTTGGATTATTCTGTTACCTTTAGATTAAGTTCTCTCAGAACACGGTAGGATCTTGTTAGCAGAAGCAGCATATTTATCTCACCCAAAATTCATAAGAGACTCAGCCTTTCAGCTCCACATATGCCAATTTTTTCTTGAGTTAGAAACAATTACATGTTGTTTTAAATCCTGTTTTTGATCGTTTTCAGACCGGTCAATTTACCTGTAGATTGGTTTTAAGTAAAGCCTTTTGACTACAACATCTAAGATCTTATTACATCTGAAATCCTTTTGTTAATTCATCCTGAGCATGACAATAAACTGCATCCGGCAGCAAGGCCTCTGATTGGCAGGTTGTGAGGAGCATGAAACCATCTCTTAATTGCTGTTGTTCCCAAGTCCACCCTGACCCAGAGTGGTAGCAACTGTTAGGGTTCCAACTATGGGCAAATAGTTAACCTCCAAACTGGAGTCCAAACACTATGAAAGTATAAAAATACACTTTTATAGAAATATATACCTAAAAATAGGCTTTTCTAGAAAAATATATATTTTTGAATGATAAACTTTACCAACAAATCATTTCCAAAGAAAAAATAATTGCCATAACAAATTTTTTAAGGAAAAAACTATTCTCAGCAAAACATTTTTGAATACAAAACTAAAAGACATTTTCAATTTTCTAAAATAAAAAGAATAAAAAAATTTTCATTAAAATCTGACTAAATCAACCTTCTCACTACAACCGAATACAAAAAAAAATACCTTAAAGCTCCACCTTTTTGGCATTAAATAACCAACAGAAGTGTTGACATGCTGTTAAACAAAACTCAGATTAAAACTGAAACTTTTGTTAATTGTTTTGACTTTTTTTATAATCGTGTCGCCCAATTTTACTGCCACTGTTGTGCAGGGGGTTACATAGTTACATATTGATGAGAGTGGGGTGGACGAGGAGGAATGTTATGAGGAGTGAGAGGTTGCAAGGGCTGTCGGGAAGAGAGTAGGAGAGGGGAGAAAGTACTGATGAGAGTGGGGTGGATGTAGAAAAGCATGAGAGAGAGAGGATGTAAGTTAGTCAGACAGCAGATGACTATTGACTTTACATTTAAATTCTTGGAGATTGTAACTGTCAGGAAAGCAAGTATGTGGAAGAGAATTCCACAGGCAGGAAGTTCAAGAAAATAAGCTGCTGGAGTAGAATTTATTTTCTTTTTCTTTCTTTTGGTTTGAATTTTTTTTTCAGTTTTCCCATCAGCTTTGTCCACAAATTTTATTTTTCTGTTCTTTTGTAAAAGATTTACCAGGTTTTTACTTCATTTTTGCTTTAATTGATTGTATAAGTTTATCTATTTTATTTTGAACAAGTTTTGAAGATATTTAAAAACCTTTTTTCTTTTTGACATTTGGACAGTTTGTTTTTTTTTTCTTGTCAGGTGTCTTTTTTTTCTTGTCAGGTGTTTTTTTTTCCTTGTTAGGTGTTTTTTTTTTCTTGTCAGGTGTTTGTTTTTCCTTGTTAGGTGTTTTTTTTTTCTTGTCAGGTGTTTTTTTTTCTTGTCAGGTGTTTGTTTTTCCTTGTTAGGTGTTTTTTTTTTCTTGTCAGGTGTTTTTTTTTCTTGTCAGGTGTTTTTTTTTCTTGTCAGGTGTTTTTTTTTTCCTTGTTAGGTGTTTTTTTTTCTTGTCAGGTGTTTTTTTTTTTCTTGTCAAGTGTTTTTTTTTCTTGTCAGGTGTTTTTTTTTCCATCATTGATTTTATTTTAGGCTAACATCTAGTTTTCCAAGACCTCCATGCTTTGTATTATTTTAATTCAGCTTTATATTTTATTGGCTTTATTTCAAACTTCTTTTGTTCGTTTCTTGTCTATAGGCAGACTTTATTTTACATCTTTTTATTTTAATTTTCTCTCATTTCTTTGCTTCTAATTTTTAAATTAAACCTCTTTGATTTAATTCTATTTTCTCAAAGTTTAACTGGTCCAATTATATTTTTTCTGTAGTTATTTTTCTGGTTTAAACAGTTTTTACTTTTTATTGGATATTTTCTTTTTGTACTAAATTTTTTCTCCCACATCCATCATTCAATTATTTTTTTATTTAACTTCTATTTTTAGAGGAAATTTGTTTATTTATTTTAATCTTAAGTTTCTATCTGTTAGCATTTTACCAACCACTTCCTACTTGCTCTAATTTTTGTTTTTTCTATCACAAAATCAAATAAAATATTCACCTGCTTAGGTTAGTGGAGATTTTTTAAACAAGATGTCTGACAAAATTTCCTTAAAATAAAAGTAAACAGATGGAGTTAACCCCTAAAGCTCAAAAGTAAAAGACACAACAGAAGATAAAAGTATCATCGCTACTAATGAAGTTAACATGCAAGAGGCATCAAATAAGATGACAACCAGGGAATTATCCTCTTGTTGTAAGTCCCCACATTGTGGAGTTTTCTGGGAAAGGGACAGTGATCCAATGGGATGAGAAATTAAGAAATAAAAACATTTCGGAAAACCCAAAGTTAAATTGCACACCCACAAAAGTGGATTCAAACAACTTTAGAAAAACCAACTAAGAAAAATTCAGTGTATTTCTGTATCCTGATTGGATTAAAAACAGCAAATTCATATATGACATATTTTCATGCCTAGTGAAAAAGCTCACTGCAGCCGGCATCATGATAAATTTCATTATTTAAACCAAGATGTTAACCTGCCAAAGTCAGTCAGGTAGAAGCAATAACTGAAAAAACTTCAAGCTGACTTGCCCTCACTGCCAATTTTCTTTTCTTCTTTTTCACTCCTCGCCAACCCGAACGTAGGGCACGCCACAGTTTCATTCGGCCTCTTCTTCGAACATCCTTTTCTACTTTTTCACACCATGCTGCCAAAGAGAACAACAATAACTTGAAATGGATGCATTAAGTACAACTTCTTTATTTTTTTTGACTTCTCTTTCTCTCAACCTGTCACAACCTACTAAAAAGAGGAAGGAACAATGACTTTACATTCTACTACAACACAACCATGAACTCTAAACTTCTGCAAACATTTTCAATACCTACATTACTACGATGAACTTTTTCTACAACTCTTGATACCCTAAACTTTCTAATTGAGCATTAATTTCTATGAATTCTTGTTATTATTTCCATTAATAAATTTCTATTTTAAAATGCAAAATGTATATTTTATTCTTACACTATTCCACACAACTCCACATATTCCAACCTGCCAACAACCAACCTTCTGATAATGATGAAAGCCTTCAGATAATTCTGATAATGATAAATTCGGCATAAACCTTGTAAGCTGTAGGGTGTTCGGTTAAGTCTGACACAAGGCCGAATGAAAGAAACATTAACCAGCTCCATATAGCTACACTTCCACTATTCCACACTATTCCACTATTTCTCATTCCAACCGTCTGATGAAAACCTTCTGATAATTCTGATGATATTTCTGGATAAAACTTGTAAGCTGTAGGGAGTTCGGTTAAGTCTGACACAAGGCCGAATCAAAGAAACATTAACCAGCTCCATATAGCTACACTTTCACTATTCCACACTTTTCCACTATTTCTCATTCTAACCGTCTGATGAAAACCTTCTGATAATTCTGATGATAATTCTGGATAAAACTTGTAAGCTGTAGGGTGTTCGGTTAAGTCTGACACAAGGCCGAATGAAAGAAACATTAACCAGCTCCATATAGCTACACTTCCACTATTCCACACTATTCCACTATTTCTCATTCCAACCGTCTGATGAAAACCTTCTGATAATTCTGATGATATTTCTGGATAAAACTTGTAAGCTGTAGAGAGTTTGTTTAAGCCTGACACAAGGCCGAATCAAAGAAACATTAACCAGCTCCATATAGCTACACTTCCACTATTCCACACTATTCCACTATTTCTCATTCCAACCGTCTGATGAAAACCTTCTGATAATTCTGATGATAATTCTGGATAAAACTTGTAAGCTGTAGGGAGTTCGGTTAAGTCTGACACAAGGCCGAATCAAAGAAACATTAACCAGCTCCATATAGCTACACTTCCACTATTCCACACTATTCCACTATTTCTCATTCCAACCGTCTGATGAAAACCTTCTGATAATTCTGATGATATTTCTGGATAAAACTTGTAAGCTGTAGGGTGTTTGGTTAAGTCTGACACAAGGCCGAATGAAAGAAACATTAACCAGCTCCATATAGCTACACTTCCACTATTCCACACTATTCTACTATTTCTCATTCCAACCGTCTGATGAAAACCTTCTGATAATTCTGATGATAATTCTGGATAAAACTTGTAAGCTGTAGGGAGTTCGGTTAAGTCTGACACAAGGCCGAATCAAAGAAACATTAACCAGCTCCATATAGCTACACTTCCACTATTCCACACTATTCCACTATTTCTCATTCCAACCGTCTGATGAAAACCTTCTGATAATTCTGATGATATTTCTGGATAAAACTTGTAAGCTGTAGGGAGTTTGGTTAAGTCTGACACAAGGCCGAATGAAAGAAACATTAACCAGCTCCATATAGCTACACTTCCACTATTCCACACTATTCCACTATTTCTCATTCCAACCGTCTGATGAAAACCTTCTGATAATTCTGATGATATTTCTGGATAAAACTTGTAAGCTGTAGGGAGTTTGCTTAAGTCTGACACAAGGCTGAATCAAAGAAACATTAACCAGCTCCATATAGCTACACTTCCACTATTCCACACTATTCCACTATTTCTCATTCCAACCGTCTGATGAAAACCTTCTGATAATTCTGATGATATTTCTGGATAAAACTTGTAAGCTGTAGGGAGTTTGGTTAAGTCTGACACAAGGCCGAATCAAAGAAACATTAACCAGCTCCATATAGCTACACTTCCACTATTCCACACTATTCTACTATTTCTCATTCCAACCGTCTGATGAAAGCCTTGGGAAAGGTATTAATCTGTCCCTTCCCTCCAGTTATGGGTTAAATAACAAGGGTAGGACTTGGGGACCTGTCCTTAATAAAAACAAATCCCAATGAATCTTGATACTCGAAAAAGAAAAAAGTATTTCTAGACACAAAACTTATATAAAAACAACAATAAATTGTTGCAAAAGAAAAATGTATTACCAGCAATAAATGAATAAAAAGAATTTAGTTGGTATTTAATGACTTGCCGAGGTTGATATGCCATAAAAACAAAACAAACAAACTATAACCAGTAGCAAACATTTTAGATTTTAATTTATCTCATCGCATATTGCCAACCACGACCCACCTCAATTCCTCCTGTAATATTCATAGCAGCTTGTCCAGGAAATCTCGCTCACCAAACAATAATACAGTCAATTTCTAAGTGCCCAGCTGTCATAACCTTAGGCTTATCTAAGTTTACACAAACTTGAACTGACCAGGCTCAACATTGCTTAACTTCGCTGATTACGCTGATTATAGTGATTGGCTCGATTTAATAAGATTAGCAGCATAAATGGTATGTGAGCAAAAAGCTGATTAAATATGGTAAATTTTTGTTTTAGGACCCGAAGTCCTTTACTTCTTCAAATCTTTCCAAAACATCCCTATTTCTGTGCAAATGTATATGCTGAACGCAAATCGATAATTGTTTATTGAAGAAACCTACCTTTTTTCATTTCATCAAGAAGAAAATTATGGAACATCTTGTCGCTGTTTATCTTACCCCTAACCATGGTTAGAAAATGTTATTCACTGCAGACTGACTTCACGTGTAGATTTCCAATTTTTCGTATTTTTTACTTCCATTTTGCGATTAATTTGCGGAAAATGAGTTCCAAAACCCAACAAATCGTGGAGTAATTGCTGAAAAGGGAGTAAATAGAACAAATTCAGTATCCTATGCCTCAAGTCATTCAGGGGTTAATCAGATATGAGAACAGTGGTAAGGGGTGAGATATAGTCCGATTTATTTCTGGTCGATAACATGAAAAAAAGGGATGTTTCTTCTATAAATAATTATCGATTTGAGTTCAGCATATACATTTGCATGGAAATAGGGACGTTTTGGAAAGATTTGAAGTGGTAAAGGCTTTCAGGTCATAAAACGAAAATTTACCTTAAATACTGTCATAGTGAGGAAGTAGCTTTAGCTAGGGCAGAGTTGGCCTATTTGCTTATTTAGTTAAATAGTTATGGATAGATTAAAAATTTCTCCCAAGACAATAAAGATAGCTGCTAAATCGTGTGCAGAGGAAGTTAGAAATATATCCAACAGACATATTGTATGCATAACATTTCCATGTAAGCAGACCATGACAACAAACATGGGCATGAGTGAGACTTTTTGTGATTATTTTCAGCATCTTTTCACCAAGGAGCCCAGTCCAAGCTCTGCTCAGTTTAACACCTATTTGGCTGACTTTACCTGCCTCAAGATGGCTGAAGGGGTTGGGGGCAAGTCTCCCATCATAGCGTTAGAAATCTGGCAAGCACTGAAGTTGGGTCAGTCAGTTAAGTGCTATATGTGAAACACACTTGGGCGATCATGTCTCAAAAGAGACATGGCTGACTGGGCAGAAGATTATCACGCAGTATGTTGTCATTGCTTTCTGCGGTGGACTGGTTGCCAGCCAAGGCTATAGAACCCAATCTATCCTGCAATTTAACTCTTACTTGGAGGGGGAAGAGATAGATTATATTACATTATTATATTAAGTATAATTAGTGGGGGATTAGTTTATTACTTCATAACAATAGAAAACCGATCCCCCAATTTATGCCCAGTACAAATTTTAATCATATTCCCAACTATTATATTTAGTCAGTCAGTTAAGTGCCATACATGAAACACTCTTGGGCGATCAAGTCTCGAAAGTGACATGACTGACTGGGCGGAAAATTATCCTGCAGTAGGTTGCTATTGCTTTCTGCAGTAGACTGGTTGCCAGCCAAGGCTGTAGAACCCAATCTGTCCTGTTATTTAACCCATAACTAGAAAGAAGAGATGAATTAATACCTTTCCCAATGGTATTTGTGCATAAGTGAATGCAATGAATTCAACTGGAATTTGAACTCGGCTCCCCGATTTCTCGTTCCAAGCTGATATTGGGTAGTTAGGATAAATCTCCATGATTAGATTGTCTTCCTTACAAACTGTACTTGAGGTCTTACAACATCTGGATGTAGTGGGGATCTTTAACTCAATGCTTAACTAAGGTGGGATCAAGTTGCTATGCAAGACCAAAAGAAAAGTTGGGATTGGTAACCTTTGGCCTTTGACAATACAGAGTTGAAGACTTTTTGCAGGTTCTACTCTCTAGTCTGATTAGCTCCAGACTTGTACATTGAAGGGCAAGACTATTTAGGACAATCTTCATTTGGTATGCTTGATCATTGAGCAAGACAACACTGAAGGTCAGTCCAAGGAATTCGTTAGGATTGACCATCAAATTCTGGAGGTTGGCCTTTCTATCACTGGTTTTGAGCCATATCTGGATCCAGCTTTTGTGTTCATCTCCAGAAAAACTGGTAGAAGTGAACGGGTTTTGATCGGAGCCTTTCATCTTGTCTCGCTCCATTCATCAAGGTTATTGGTATTTCTCTTTGCTGTATGTTCTTGTGTTGGGACCTTTTTTTTGCAACTTAAATACAAATTTGCTCCTATGCAAACTTTCCTTAGCTTGAGCTGCTATCTCAGCCAGATACTCTACTTATGCTGAAAATGTTTTGGTTCTTGTGTTGAGCAGAGCTGATCAGAGGATACAAGATGGTGATAGGGGTCAAGATGAACCCCCAATAAGTTTGTTGGCTTGCAGCTGCATGTGTGGAAGGAAGTTTCTCAAAGATCCACTATTAAGTTACAATAAAATCTGTATTTTATATAAATACTACATTATGAAAATTGAGATTTAGTAAAGTAGGGATGCATATCATAGATTCGGCGGAGGAGTATAAGATCCTAGCACTGGCTTTATGAGTTTGAGTTTTGTTAAGCAGCACATTAATCTCTGTGGATTATTCAATGCCAAAATATTTTTTTTTAATGTTTGGTTATAGTGAGAAGGTTGGTTTAGTAAGATTTTAATACAAGCTTTTTGTTTTTATTCTTTTTTTATTTTAGAAAACTGAAAATGTTTTCTAGTTTTGTATTCAAAAATGTTTTGCTGAGAATAGTTCTTTCATTAAAAAATGTGTTATGGTAATCCCTTGTTCCCTGTTTAGACTGAACTATTGCCTGGTTCACACTCCACCCACGTCTATTGAACAGGTGTAGAGGCTCATCCCTTGTTCCCTGTTTAGGATGTGGTTTCTGGCTTTCTCTTTTCCAATCTTTTCACTTTTCCTTATTTTTTTTTTCCAATTGGTGTAGATAGACTGGACTATCACCCAGTTCACACTCCACCCACGTCTATTGAACAGGTGTAGAGGCTCATCCCTTGTTCCCTGTTTAGGATTTGGTTTCCGGCTTTCTCTTTTCCAATCTTTTCACTTTTCCTTATTTTTTTTTTTCCAATTGGTGTAGATAGACTGGACTATCACCCAGTTCACACTCCACCCACGTCTATTGAACAGGTGTAGAGGCTCATCCCTTGTTTCCTGTTTAGGATGTGGTTTCCGGCTTTCTCTTTTCCAATCTTTTCACTCTTACGTAGCCCCCTGCACACCAGTGGCCTTACCGCCTTGCTCGGGGTGATATGATTAAAAAAAAAAACAATCATTTTTTCTTCAAAAATATTTTGTTGGTAATATTTTTACTTCAAAAATATTTATTTCTTCTATAAAAGTCTATTTTTATGTATATATTTCTATAAAAGTGTATTTTTATACTTTCATAGTGGTTTGACCTCAGTTTGTAGGTTAATTATTTGCCCATAACTGGGACCCTAACAGGTGCTACCACTCCAGGTCAGGGTGGACCTGAGAACAACAGCAATTAAGAGGTGGTTTCATGCTTCTCACAACTTTCCGATCAGAGGCCTTGCTGCCGGATGCAGTTTACTGTAATGCCCAGGACCAGCACTGGCCTTTATACATAAATATGTATGTATATATAAATATATGTGTGTATGTGTGCATGTGTGCGTGTGTGTGTGTGTGTCTATAGGTTGTATGCAAATTCTGATGGATAAAAATTGAATAATTTACAAAAATTCAATAGATCAAACACCAGTACATTATCAATCTACTAAAATTATCCAAATTAAGCATTGAAAATAATTTTCATCAAGTTGATTATGTTAGGCAGTTTGGTGTGTGGTTTCTATATGAATTAAAATTTAGAAAAAAAGAAATTCCTGGAACACATCAATATGGATTTTTGCCTTGCCAAATATTTTATCTCCTAGAATACAGATGTTATCAAATGATGATCAAAATATTTTGGTTTGCTTTTTCTTTTATGTGCAAAGTCCCTTTAGGGCGTAAGTGATCATAGCCCTCTACATCTCCTTATCCCTTTATGCTTTAAATGACCCTTCCCCTGTTATTTCACTCAACTTCCACTTCACCATCTACCTGCTCAAGTTCTTCAGGTATGCCGTGTGTTACTTTCCCTTGTCTCTCTTCTCCTTTATACATCCTGTGTGCATCAGGTTTTCCAAGCCCTCCTTCCTCATTACATATCTTCAAAACTTCAGCTGTCTTTTACTGATGTTGAGTATGAGTTTCCTTTCTGTGTCTCTCCTCTCAAAAACCTTGTTATTGCTTGTGTGTTCTATCCATGGTATCCACAGCATCCTTCTGTAGAACCACATTTTGGTTGATTCAAGTCTTTCCTTCATTTTTAATGAGGCTGGTTTGTTATCAAAATCAGTCAGTTAAGTGTCATAAGGGATACACACATTGGGTGATCATGTCTCAAAAGAGACATGACTGACAGGGCAGAGGCAGAAGATTATCCCGCAGTAGGTTACCATTGCCTTTTGCAGTACACTGGTTGCCAGCCAAGGCTATAGAACCCAATCTGTCCTATTATTTGATCTATTACTGGAGGGAAGAGAGGGATTAATACCTTTCCCAAGGGGAGTCGTGCCTTAGTGAATGCAAGGAATTCAAGTGGAATTTGAACTCGGCTCTCCAACTTGTCATTTCGAGCTGATACTCACTGCACCACAACGCACATTATCAGAATGAAAATTTTAAATTAAGCATTGAAAATTATTTTCCTCAAGATGATTATGTTAGGCAGTTTGATGTGTGGTTTCTATATGAATGAAAATTTTAAAAAACAAGTTGCTGGAACTCATCAATATGGATGGCTCATCATGTCAAATATCTTAACTCCTAGAATACAGTTGTTATCAAATAATGATCAGAATATATTGGTTTTCTATCAGAACAAAAACTCTATTGTAATGAAATATCATCATAAATTGCGATACACATTTCTTTTCTTTATGTTGATATATTTGCAACCAAACCAAGTAATGTCAGTAGCAGTTTATCTCCGTGAATATTAGCTACTTTTAGAAATACCGAGACACAAAAAATATGCTAAGACTAAGCACGCCAATGTCCATCACTAAACATCATTAATCATTGACCAGAGGAAAATTGAGAAAATGGTAATAGTACAAAATTGAAGAATAATACATTATCTTATAAATACTTTACAGCTTTTTTTTTTTTTGATAGTTCTTAATCCTTTGCGTATTACAGAGCGGATAAAAAGAACATGGTTGCCTGCTATTTAAATGCATGCCAGTCAGTTAGTTGTGCAGTTTCATATTTATAATAATTGCTTTGAGCTTAAAACCACTTGCTTGTCATACCAAATTTGTGGACTGAAATCTCAATTCTTGCACAGATGAAAACCAAATTGCTTAGTTCATTTTACTTCTTGTGAGTTATTTTTTTTGCTGGTCTTATATTGAAAATACTCTTTTGCTTACAATTCAAACAAGGAATTTCTTCCTCTCCTGCTATATAACATGTCCAGTCAGAACATTAGTGATTATAGCTCTCCACAATATCCTGTCCTTTGTTGCAATTAATGAATTAAATCTTGTTGTTATCTCTCCTACACCCTGTCCTCCCATTTATTTACTCAAACTCATTATTCTTTTTCTATTTACCATGTCCCTTCATGATGGAGGCAATCATAGCTCTCCACAATTTCCTGACCCTTGTAACTCTTGATAAATTTTGTATTTTTCTTATCGCTTCTGAACCCTGTTCTGTCATTCATTTACTCAAACTCATTATTCTTTTTGTATGTGCTGTGTCCATTTAGGATTTAAACAATCATGGCTCTCCACAATTTCCTAAACTTTGTAACTCTTAATTTTTTTTCTTGTTCCACTATTCATTTACTCAAACTCATTATTCTTCTTCTATATGCCATGTCCCTTCAGGATTTAGACGATCATGGCTCTCCACAATTTCCTAAACTTTGTAACTCTTAATAAATTTTGTTTTTTTCTTTTCTCTCCTAAATCTTGTTCTTGTTCTGCCATTCATTTACTCAAACTCATTCTTCTTCTTCTATATGCCATGTCCCTTCAGGATTTAGACGATCATGGCTCTCCACAATTTCCTAAACTTTGTAACTCTTAATAAATTTTGTTTTTTTCTTTTCTCTCCTAAATCTTGTTCTTGTTCTGCCATTCATTTACTCAAACTCATTATTCTTCTTCTATATGCCATGTCCCTTCAGGATTTAGATGATCATGGCTCTCCACAATTTCCTAAACTTTGTAACTCTTAATTTTTTTTCTTGTTCCACTATTCATTTACTCAAACTCATTATTCTTCTTCTATATGCCATGTACCTTCAGGATTTAGACGATCATGGCTCTCCACAATTTCCTAAACTTTGTAACTCTTAATAAATTTTGTTTTTTTCTTTTCTCTCCTAAATCTTCTTCTTGTTCTGCCATTCATTTACTCAAACTCATTATTCTTCTTCTATATGCCATGTACCTTCAGGATTTAGACAATCATGGCTTTCTACAATTTCCTAACCTTTGTAACTCTTAATAAATTTTGTTTTTGTTTTTTCTCTCCTAAATCTTGTTCTTGTTCTGCCATTCATTTACTCAAACTCATTATTCTTCTTCTATATGCCATGTCCCTTCAGGATTTAGACAATCATGGTTCTCCACAATTTCCTGATCTTTGTAGCACTTAATAAATTTTTCTTTTCTCTCCTAAACATCGTTCTGCCATTCATTTACCCAAACTCATTATTCTTCTTCTATATGCCATGTCCCTTCAGGATATATGGATATTGTATTCTTGTGCAACTTGCTATCAACTTATTGAAACATTAAATAAAGAATTAAGATTCACCAGGAAAGTTCAAATCAGAAAAACTTTCTAGTCCATTCTATTTTGTCAAGACTCCTCATCAATGTTTATATATAATTATGAGATAATTATACATGTTTACATATATTAAGAACAATATTGTAATTGTTAGTTGGTTGGTTTTTTAGTTTTATGTCATATTAACCTCAGTTGGTTATTTATTGCCAAATAACCTTTATTTATTTATTACTGGTAATGTTATATATCGCCGTACGACGACAAAACAACGAGAATACGCATATATAAAAATATAAGGTTATATTTTTATTACTGACGACGGACCCGTGTGGAATATAGAATGGAAGAGTGAGAGCGCGCATAGAATGGGTCGACGGGTGTGTAGTCTTGCCTGTGGTGTCTCTCTGCTTCCACTGGCCGTTCTCTGCTGGCGAATCCATGTGTCGAGGTCTTTTTATAGTCTTCTAGAACCGGGACTTTCCTTCCGGTTTTGCCTCGCCCACGCAACGCCCACGTAATTCCAAGAGACACCTGTTCTGTTTGCCTCCGTAGTCATTTCCGCCGCTGTCGGAAATAAGGCCAAACGAGCCTGACTCATAACCCTGCGACATCCGCTCTAGGCCCCGACAGGATGTATTTCTCAAACATCTTGTCGTTCGCCGACCCCTTCACCGACGGGAAACACCATCGATTGCATCAACCTTCCTCGGGTGGGGCCAGATTGTTATATTACAGTAATACCTTTTACTTTCAACAATTTATTGTTGTTTTTATATAAGTTCTGTGTCTAGTAATACTTTTTTCTTTTTCGAGTACCAAGATTATTTGGAATTTGTTTTTAAGAGCAGGGTCCCCAAGTCCTATTCTGTTATTTAACCCATAACTGGAGGGAAGAGACAGCTTAATACCTTTCCCAAGGGTACCAGTGCTTAAGTGAATGCAGGGTATTCAATTGGAATTCGAACTTGGCTCACCAACTTCTCTTCCTGAGCCGATATCCACTGTACCATAATGAACATCCGTCACTAAACGCTTACAGCACATGGTGTTCCCAAGCAGTCATCCATGTAAGTACTGACCAGGCCCAATTTTGTTTAACTTCAGTGATTGAGCGAGAACCGGTGTATTCAACGTGATATGGCCGTAAGCCAATAAACGCTTACCGCACCTGGTATTCCCAAGTGATGACCCATCTAAGTACTGACCAAGCTCAACATTGCTTAAAAAATGGCACAAACCAAAGGCACATAAGAGCACTCAAAGATTGCAAACCTCCACCAAGCAATACTGACATCAAGCCAGTGATTAGCAGGAGATGATTATTAAAATGAGAAAGAATAATTGCAATGAACTTGACTACTCTTAAGAGTGAAAATACAAAATCGAACTTGACTGCTCTCAAAATGCATATAATACACACTTACAATGAACCATGAAAAATCTGAAAAATAATAGTAAAAAAAAAAAAGGAAAAATAACCAAGAAACCTAATCCTGTATTGGATCAAACCCAAAATTTAATCAGTTCATGATTGTCATCAGGCCAATCATCCCTGAATGTATAATCCATCCAGAAGGTTTTGAGAAATCTTGAACACAGACAGACAAGCAAGTAGATAAATGTGAACAATTTGGATGAAACTTTACAAATGTTTATTTAGCAGTTGTCTGTTTGTCTGTCTGATTAATTAAAAATTAAGCAGCAAAAATTGTGGAAGAGTTCATTTTTACTTTTAATATCCCAAAGTTGTATCTTTGTGTATTTTATCTTTTTTTTTTGTTTTTTTTTTGCCTTTGAATAATAAATAGTAAATTTGCATTATAAATAATAAATAAAAAGCAATCTAGAAGAGGTAATTCAGTATTTAGCATGTGAAACCTACAATAAATAGAAGTAAAAAAAGGGGAAAAATAACCCAGAAACTTTATCTAGTACCGGATTTACCCATCTGTTGTGGAGTAGTTTTCGCCCTGAAGGTTATAATCTGGCTATGTCAGTTGCTAATCAACTTAACACACCAAAAATGATAGGAACTTGGTAATCTTCCACTGAAAACTGACTCCTTAATATTCGGCTAACTGCTGACTAATATCAACTGCCAAGTAGTTCTACTGAACTCCAACAGAAGTCTAAAGAACTCCTATGAACTTCCCAAGAACTTCTCAAGAATTTCCCCCATTAACTTCCTGTTAACTCTTATTAACCCTCTAGGGCCATTCGTATCATATTTGATGCAGTATTTCCCTAAAAGGAAACATTTGGTATTTCCCTATTAGGAAACATTTGGCATTCATTGACTGAGCAGTCAGTACTGCTTTCATTTGAAATTTATAAAATATTTCTCTTAAAAAATTTTTCAGGAAAATATTTCTTTCAAGGCTTGTTTTTATACTGTATCAAATATGATACGAATGGCCCTAGAGGGTTAATATAGGTGGGAGAGTCCATTATCTGAGGAATAGGTGTGTTTCCCTATAACACCATCAGACAGACAAACAAACAAACAGACAAAAAACAATACCTCCCCTTTTAGGCAGCAGTAACAACAGCTGTAAAATATTCAAACACATAAAATGTGTGTTAATCATGATACAGTTTTAATTTATATTATACCACCACCATACAGTTATTTTTCTACTATAAATATGTTTTTAAATATCATTTGCAAAAGACAACAGCTTTACAATATGAGGCATAGGTAAAAACTAGTTAAAGATACATTATTGTGTTAAAATCTAAGAGCGTTCCCCCCAAAAATCTCAGCTGAGCATTTCTCACTGACTTTTAAAATGTAGAGAGAGAAAGAGAGAAACTTAAAAAAGATATAAAGGAAAATTTTATTTACAACATTTGGCAAGGAATGAAGAGGTTTTTCGGACATATACTGAAATAATAATTGATTAAAATATTCCACTCTACAAATTGTTGGCACCTTTTAGACAAATTTGTTTTTCCCTGAGGCCATTCTTTCTGAGAAGACGATATTGCTTTTATTGGCTTCATACAACATTGGATCAGTTTTAACATGACAACCAACTGTACACTAAGTGGATAATGGCTGCCGAAACAATAATAATATTCATATATTTTAAATTTTCTCACTCTGACCAAGAAAACCTTTCCTATCAGAAATTTTTGATTTTTGCTCAGATGAACATCAGCCAGACACACTCACTGAGAACAATAATGTCTCTATTCTTTGGGATGGGTTATCCATATTGACAGAAAGATGAAAGTCAACAAGCTTCACATTATCATGAAGAAGATAGGATGCATTGAAATTTGATCAAACAGGAAGAATAAATGCGTACAACATATTTTATTGCCTTGGTAAATTCACTGAAGACAAAGAAAAGAGTACTGGTCTGTTACATGATATATACATGTCCTTCTATATGGCAGTGAATGCTGGACAAACTCCTCAAAGATGAAGGAGAGACTTGAAGTTAGAGAAACAAAGACAAGAATATTGGTCTGTTACATGATATGTCCTCTTATATGGCAGTGAATGCTGGACAATCTCCTCAAAGATGAAGGAGAGACTTGAAGTTAGAGAAACAAAGACAAGAATATTGGTCTGTTACATGATATGTCCTCTTATATGGCAGTGAATGCTGGACAATCTCCTCAAAGATGAAGGAGAGACTTGAAGTTAGAGAAACAAAGACAAGAATATTGGTCTGTTACATGATATGTCCTCTTATATGGCAGTGAATGCTGGACAATCTCCTCAAAGATGAAGGAGAGACTTGAAGTTAGAGAAACAAAGACAAGAATATTGGTCTGTTACATGATATGTCCTCTTATATGGCAGTGAATGCTGGACAATCTCCTCAAAGGTGAAGGAGTACAAACTAGTTAGAAAGAAGCAATAGAAAGCTGAGAATGCAGGTGCGATGTCAGATACATAGGTGGAGAGAAAGGGAAGGTTATACGGGGGTGGGGAGAGAGCTAGAGTCCAGTGGTTAGTAGATGAGTATTGACTTTGCATTTAAATTTCTGGAGGTTGTAGCCATCAGGAAAGCAAGAACACGGGAGAGAATTCCACAGGCGAGAAGTGCGAGAGAAGAAGCTGCAGGAGTAGAATTGTCGTCTACATTTGGCTAACCGGACTGTGAATGGGTGGGACCCAGTTGCCAGTCTGGTTGCACGCAGTAAACACCTGTTGAGGAGGCACCAGTGACTTAAGTTCATCCGAGCAGAAGCCATGACAGTATTTATAGAACAGACAAAGGGAGGCCACATTTTGACGATGGGGAAGTGGCTGCAGTAGAGTCGCCAGATCAGTACCTATCACATTACAGACTCTCCTTTGGAGCCTGTCAAGAACACTGAGGAGAACGGCAGGGGCACCTGACCATAAATGGCAGCAGTACTCCATGCATGAACGGATGGCTGACTTGTATATATGCAGGATGGATTCAAGCGGAAAAAACATCCTAGATCGACATAGTAACCCAACCTTCTTAGCAGTAGATTTTGCTATGGATTCAATATAGTGGTTCCATTTGAGGTCTGAGGACAGGGTAAGGCCGAGGAGGCATAGTGTATTGCTCTCAGGGAGAATCGCTTTGTCCATGCTTATGGGAGGCAGGAGAGGTTGCCTGTAATGGTTGACAGACAACAGCTTGGTCTTAAACAAATTGAAGTTGACAAGCCACTTCTTGCTCCAGTTCACCACAGAGTGTAGATCCCGTTCAAGTTCAGTAGCGAGATTATGTCTGTCCGCCACAACAGGTTTCTTACTGGTGCAGGAGTATATTGTAGTGTCATCTGCGTAGATGCCTACTTGGGACTTGATCTCATCTGGGAGGTCGTTGATGAAAATAAGGAAGAGCATCGGGCCCAGGATAGAGCCCTGTGGGACACCAGCATTCGTGCTGTAGGATGAAGAGGCACGCCCATTCAAAACGACCTTCATTTTGTGGTTATTTAAAAAAGATTGGATTAGGTCAAGCAGGCGACCAGTGATACCGTAACCCCGTAGCTTGCATAGGAGGCCAGAGTGCCAAACCCTGTCGAAAGCCTTGGAGATGTCCAGAGCAACCGCGCGAGCCTCGTCAAACTCATCAAGGGCCTGTAGCATGTACTCCGTTATGGTTGTGAGCAAGTCAGCCGTAGACCTGGCAAAGCGGAATCCATATTGCCAGTCAGAGAAGAGTTTGTGGGCAGTGAGATTATGAAATATTTCAGCATTGATTATGGCCTCGAATACTTTCCCGAATATCGGTAGAAGACTGATAGGGCGATAGCTGGATGGGTCCAAGGATTCACCACAATTCTTAAATACAGGAACAACTGAAGAGAATTTCCAGCATGCAGGAAAGCAGGAAACAGAAAGGCAGTAGTTAAACAGTTTAGAGAGGACAGGGGAATGTTCAGGAGCACACCTCTTAAAGACTATCACCAGGATTCCATCGTCTGCATTACATTATTTGGCCTATTGTCCTCAGCTTTGTTGCCATTTGGATGACGTTTAATAATAGATCATTCTATTTGTCCATATTTCTGAGATGAGGTAGTATTTATAGCATTTATATTATTCGGACTATTGTTGTAATCTTTGTTGCCATTTGTACAACGTTTTGTCAATTGTACGCTCCGGCCTTCTTCAGGTGCTAGTAATTTCAAACCAAACCCTTTATTACAATCACTGTCCTTAGGGACACATGGCCCAGTGGTTATAGATGTTGGTTAGTTCCTGACTTGACTTTAAAGTTGTGAGTTTAATACCAGGCTACAGCAGTGGTGAAAAAGTAACTTGCAGGGTTAGAGGGCGATAACTCATGACTTTCACTCAAGGCTTTATGCAGGGAATGAGGATGATATACCCCAGTGATTGTAATAAAGGTTTGGTTCGAAATTCCTAGCACCTGAAGAAGGCTGGAGCATACAAGGCCAAAACGTCATACAAATGGCAACAAAGAAGAGGACAATAGTCCGATATAATGTAAATACTGTGAATACTACCTCATCTCAGAAATATAGACAAATAGAATGATCTATTATTAAACGTCGTACAAATGGTAACAAAGATGAGGACAATAGTCCATATAATGTAAATAGTGTAAATACTACCTCATCTCAGAAATATAGACAAATAGAATGATCTATTATTAAATGTCGTACAAATGGTAACAAAGATGAGGACAATAGTCCATATAATGTAAATACTGTGAATACTACCTCATCTCAGAAATATAGACAAATAGAATGATCTATTATTAAACGTCGTACAAATGGTAACAAAGATGAGGACAATAGTCCATATAATGTAAATAGTGTAAATACTACCTCATCTCAGAAATATAGACAAATAGAATGATCTATTATTAAATGTCGTACAAATGGTAACAAAGATGAGGACAATAGTCCATATAATGTAAATACTGTGAATACTACCTCATCTCAGAAATATAGACAAATAGAATGATCTATTATTAAACGTCGTACAAATGGTAACAAAGATGAGGACAATAGTCCATATAATGTAAATAGTGTAAATACTACCTCATCTCAGAAATATAGACAAATAGAATGATCTATTATTAAATGTTGTACAGATGGCAACAAAGAAGAGGACAATAGTCCGATATAATGTAAATACTGTAAATACTACCTCATCTCAGAAATATAGACAAATAGAATGATCTATTATTAAATGTCCTACAAATGGCAACAATGATGAGGACAATAGTCCGAATAATGTAAATACTGAGAATATGAAGGGAATGAGGATTTATTGATTCTGTGTATGCTGCATGGCAGATCATAGCTGTGAAGGTGTGAATGGAGGGAACTAATGAATAAAGCATAACCAGATATTTGCCATGATAATATCTGTAGGGTAACGAGAGTTTAGCAACATTTTAAGGGAAAAGGATTCGAGGCTGGAAAATAATTAATTATCCACAGGGCTATGTGGATACTTTGAAATTCAGTCTAGGCTGAGACACTTATTACATAAACCTGTGTGAGCTTAATAATTTTGCATTATTATTATTATTATTATTATTATTATTATTATTATTATCATCATGTCATTTTTCATCATATTTCGATTTCTGCTTTGGTCTCACTACCAACCAAATCTGCAGGGAGACCTAAGGCAGGTCATGGCATGTTGTTATGGCCCCATTTCATGTTTTTCTATCTTCACTATCATCCCTAGCGTTACATAGATAAAGTTTTCCTGAGGGTGTGGGCTGTACTTAATAAGACAATTTTTTGTATATCTCTTAAGCTGGGGTTTCCAGGGATTCTTTCAATGTGTTTTTTTGTTCCATCCTTGTGCATTTGGATCTCAGGAATATAAATGTATAGAAACTGCAGCGACTACAAAGTGAGGGATCAGTTTATATATTGATTGTAATATGGAGTTGATCCCCCACTTCATATCTAGTATGCTTCTGTAGAACCACATTTCAATTTCTTCAAGTTTTTCCTTCATCTTTGATGATATGGTCCAGAATTCACTGCCATATTGAAGAACCGACATCACATAGCAGTCCAGTACTCTCTTCTTTATTACTAGCGAAATTATCCTGTTTCTTAATACTTTACTCAGCTCCTGGAATGCATCTTTGTGCTTTTGGATCTCAGGAATATAAATGTATAGAAACTGCTGTAACCACAAAATGAGGGATCACTTTATATATTGAATGTAATATGGAACTGATCCCCCACTTTATATCTAGTATGCTTCTGTAGAACCACATTTCTGTTGCGTCAAGTTTTTTCTTCATCTTTGATGATATGGTCCAACATTCACTGCCATATTGAAGAACTGACATCACATAGCAATAAACTCATTGATGCAGCAATACTATCCAAAAGATGCACATCTAAAAAGAAATTCAGGGCTTATAGCCATATCCTGTTGAAACACTGGTACCTTTATGATCCCTGTCAGTAACTAGATGAATGACTGCTTGAGAATACCAGATGCAGTAAGCATGGATGTGCAGCTGGTTTAATAGCTCAGAATTATTAACTGGAAAGCCAAATTCAGTTGAGTTTGTTTTATTCACTTAGATGCAAATACCTTTGAGAAAGATATGAATCCACACCTTCTCCCTGACTATGGGTAAATTAGTAATACTTGTATCACTAAATCATTATTATTTCTAAAAGATAATAATTTTTACAATTTAAAGATATTTTCTTGCTTTAAATCACATTGATAAGTTGTAGAAAACAGATCAGTCAGTTTATAGTATTTGCATTATTCGGACTGTTGTCCTTCTCTACTACTATGCAAAGAATGAGAATCATATACCCAGTGATTGTAATAAAATGGTTCTGTTCAAACTTCCTACCACCTGAAGAAGGCCAGAGCATACAACGGCCGTAACGTCGTACAAATGGCAACAAAGATGAGGACAAGAGTCCAAATAATGTAAATACTGTAAATACTACCTCATCTCAGAAATATAGACATATATCAATCAGTAATTTTTAAGAAAACAAAAAAGTTCCTATTCGAGAACAAAATTTAATATAAACAGGATGTGATGTATGAAGAGTGAAGTAATACCAGTTGTCATATGAGCACTTAGACTAATAGAGAATTGAATTTAAAAATTCAGCATCAGTATTAGAAGAGGCATCAACACCTATGCTGTCCATAAGGATGTCCTATATATAACAGCCTACATAGTACTATTAATCAAATACCTTTTCTCAAAGATTACCATTATCATTTTCAATGTGGTTCTCCTATATGTAAAATAGGAATTATTTTTATATGTAAAATAGGAATTATTATGAAAACAGTAATAATCATTATTAGTACAAGTTTGTAGAAAAATGACAAAGGGTTGTACACACGAATTGTATATTTAATCTGCAAAACAAAATGACAAACATCTTCACTGATAAACATAGACATGGATATATTAAAATGTTACATATTTTTTCATTCTTCTTTCTCAGTGACAAAGAGGTGGAGTAGAAGGTGGCCAGAGAAATATCACGCACACATATGAGGGCAATTAACTGGTTGAAGTTGTCTTGCTTGCCCTGCATTCTTGCTAATTCTTTCCCGTCTCCCTCACTCTTTCTGATCTATCTCTTATTTTTGTATCCCAGTAGGGGGCGTGGATAAACAGAGAAAGAATAGTGCAAAAAATAACTCTTAACACTGAGGATATATAAATAGAGATTTATTATACCTCAGTACAATAAACCAAATACAAGTACACCAACGAACAGTTAACAAGAATAACAATCAAGAAGGCAATGTCTCTGTATAGGACGTAAGTGTCCGTCTTGAGAAGAAGGCTTCTGTATAGTGACATCTAACTCTCGTTTAAGGCCGATGGCTCTCGACCTCGCTTGTATAATGATGAAGACTCTCAATCTCCCTCACCTGTGTAATGACGAAGACTCTTGTATAGTCACAAACACTCTTGATCACTCTGTAGTTTGTTCTTCTTCTGGTCTTTTATAACCCGGGCCATACCCATTCCTGGGTAGGACAGGATATTTCACTACAACACTTATATAGGCTGAATTTCCTTGACTACATCATTTTTTTTGCAATACATAATGTTCGTCATTTTCAAATTATTATTATTGCTGATGGCCACTGCTTTTCCATGTTTTATATTCTCTGACCTTGAATATGGCTGTTTACAAAAACACAACCAAATTCTTTAATTCAAAGCTCATTTTTTATTCTTAATTTTCCAAATTTTCCCAAAGTAATATTTATACTAATGTAAATAAACTTTTGTTTTTATATTTCCTTGTCTTTGAGATAGCAATTTTGTTTGTCACTTGCTGTTTGCATTCTTTTCAAAACAATATGTCTTTTCTTTTGATTTTGTTAGCCTGAATTTTTGCTGTTTAAGAACACCTGCTCAATTTAAATACACTTCTGAGCAAAATTATATTCTGTGGTCAGAGAATATATAACAGGTTGACAATGAAAGAAAATTGGTAGAAGAAAAAGCTTCATGGGAAATTTAAGTGGCAGATGGAAAAACATATTGCAGCCAAAAATAATGGTCATTATGTCGAAGAAATCTGAAGAAAGAAACAGTCTTTTATCTTCATTTCCCAGAAAAAGAGCATCAAGACGAACCAACTAGCAGTATAGCCCGGTGTTGCTCAGGTGTAAAGAAAGCTTTAAAACTAATCCATGGTCCTGGAGTTCAAACTCAGCCTAAAGAATATTTGTGGGAAGTCTGGTGAGAATCGGATAAAAGTTGTGGATTTGTATAAAGGACATACAGGCAGATAAACAGACACACACAAACATCTTGCCTTATATATATATATATATATATATATATATATATATATATATATTATCGATGCCAAAAGGAATCTAGACAAAAGTTAGAAAAATTATAAATACAAAGAGAAAAAGAAAAGAATAAACCTAACAATTGGATGTAGCAAACGGGCTAAGTGTTAAATTTTTTTTACTTTTTAGCTCTTGGTAGTGTCAGGGAAAAGATGAAAGTATTAAAATAATTTACTGAAACCTTAACAATGACACCCTGCATTCAAAGCTCTTTGACTGAGCAGTGGAAGGGGTTTCAAATGGAGGTGAAATATAGTTTCAAATGGAGGTGAAATATAGTTTCAAATGGAGGTGAAGTATAGTTTCAAATGGAGGTGAAATATAGTTTCAAATGGAGGTGGAATATAGTTTCAAATGGAGGTGAAATATAGTTTCAAATGGAGGTGAAATATAGTTTCAAATGGAGGTGAAGTATAGTTTCAAATGGAGGTGAAGTATAGTTTCAAATGGAGGTGAAATATAGTTTCAAATGGAGGTGAAGTATAGTTTCAAATGGAGGTGAAGTATAGTTTCAAATGGAGGTGAAATATAGTTTCAAATGGAGGTGAAATATAGTTTCAAAATGGAGGTGAAGAATAGTTTCAAATGGAGGTGAAATATAGTTTCAAATGGAAGTGAAGTTTTTTTCTACTACAATAAATTGTTTTGATAAATGTGATTTTATAACCAACTAGCAGTATAGCCCGGCATTGCTCGGGTGTAATAAAAGCTTTAAAACTAATCCATGGTCCTGAAGCTCAGACTCTTTGGATGTTGGCATGAAAGACTAAAAAGCAATAGTTGTTTCCAGTTAAAGCGAAACTGTAGACTAAAAGAAAAATGAGTGGATGTAAATCAAATTTTGATTTCCTGGTATCGATATCAAATTTTCTGTACTATTGTAAGAACTGCAACCTTGAAACTTCTGAATATCATTTCTTATGTCTTTGTCTATGAGTATATCAAATTTGATTAAAATCGGACCACTCCTTCTATAACCTGATGTTTTCGATTATCAATTTTCAATGTTTATCGGGGGTAACTCAACACAAAACCTAGCTAAGAACACTTGCAGACGCTTATAGTACAACTGTGTAAATTTTCAAGAAAATCAGTTCAGCTGTTTTGGAGTCTATAGGTAATGGACACACATACACACACACACACACAGACACACACAGAGACAAAGTTCCATTTATAAATAAGTTTAGATTTAGATCTAGATTTGATAAGTAGTTGTTGGGCAGGTCAGAAAGTTCATATGCGTGTGTGTTTGCTTGTTATCATTATTATTAACTAGCAGTATAGCCCAGCATTGCTCAGGTGTAATGAAAGCTTTAAAACTAATCTATGGTCCTGGAGCTCAGATTTTTTGGACATTGGCATGAAAGACTAAAAAGCAATAGTTTTTTCCAGTTAAAGCGAAACTGTAGACTGAAAGAAAAATAAATGAATGTAAGTCAAATTTTGATTTCCTGATATCGATATCAAATAAGTTTTTTTTGTCATCAACTGAATTCTGAAGGCTAAATAAGTCCTCTGAGTAAATGGTATCATGGCTGAGATTAAGAACTACAATTATACCTACTTAGAGCCAAACCTGAAGTAAAAACTAAAATAAAAGGGCTGAAAAAAATACAAACATATAGGCAGATAAACAGACACACACACAAACATCTTGTCTTTTATATATATACATATATATTATCAATTTTCTGCACTGTTGTAAGAACTGCAACCTTGAAACTTCTGAATATCGTTTCTTATATCTTTGTCTATGAGTGTATTGAATTTGATTAAAATCGGACTACTTCTTCTATAACACGATTTTTTTCGATTATCGATTTTCCGATATTTATTGGGGGTACCTTAACACAAACCCTAGCTAAGAACACTCGCAGACACTTATAGTACTACTGTGTAAATTTTCAAGAAAATCGGTTCAGCCGTTTTGGAGTCTATAGGTAATGGACACACAGACACACAGACACACAGACACACACCGACACACACACACAGACACACACACACACAGACACACACAGACACACACACACACACACAGACACACACAGACACACACACACACACACACACACAGACACACACAGACACACACACAGACACACACACAGACACACACACAGAGACAAAGTTCCATTTATAAATAAGTTTAGATTTAGATTTAGATGTTTACTTGTGTCAGTTGGAATCTAAATTGCTTCTGTTGACCACCAAAATTTTTCAGCTGTTTTGGTGCAGTCTGTGACTGTAAAAATCCCTGCAGTATGACCAACAACAAGCAGCGGGGGACTTGACACCAAGTGTTATATAGCGACAAATAACAAGCACGCATGTATATAAAAATATGACTTGTGTTTTTATTAATGACGATGGACCGTGTAGCCTAGGGAACAGAGAGTTGAGAGAGCGCGCCTCTAATTGGGTTCGACGGGAGTGTAGCCTCTCTGCTTAGCTCATCTAGCTTCTTCTTCGACTTCTGGAGACTGACTTATCTGTGTTTTCGCAGTCTTTATATATCTTCCAAAAGCGGAACTTGTTTCTTCCGGGTTTTGCCTCGATCCGCGACGCCCACGCGATTCTCAGAGTCACCTGTCTGTTTGCCTGCGTAGGCATTTCCGCCGCTGTCGGAAATAGGGTCAAAGTGACATCCGCTACTTTTCATCAACCGGGAACACCCACACTTCATCAGCCTTCTTGGGTGGAGCCAGACCGTTATATTACACAAGGAGCAGTCGACACATTTTTTTTTTTTAATCATATCACTCCAAGCAAGGCGCTAACACCACTGATGTGCAGGGGGCTACGTAAGAGTGAAAAGATTAGAAGAGAGAAAGCCGGAAACGACATCCTAAACAAGAAACAAGGGATGAGCCTCTACACCTGTTCAATAGATGTGGGTGGAGTGTGAACCGGGCGATAGTTTAGTCTATCTACTCCATGGTAAAATAAGGAGAGGCCATCTAAAATGATCTGAAAACCTGACTAAACCACCACGGAAACCTACTCCTAAATGAAGTCTTGACAACCATATTACTGTTTTTATGACATAATTTTTTTTCCTCATGACCACTAGACAATACTAACACATATAGGTGTTATAATAGACACGTGTTTATTATAACACCTATATCAACCAAGATGAAAACAAAAGTTCGAAATAATTCCAAGATTATTGAAAATTACCCATCTTAGAAATAGATACAAATTATGAAAAAGTGATATGAATTCACTAACATAATCCAGTTGTCAAAATCCACTGACACTGAATATAAAAGTCTACAAAGATACACCACTTTGGGCATAGTGGATATAGTAGTTGGTTAAACATGTGTTAGTAACATCTAGTGGTCATGAGTTCAATCCTTGGACTTGGCAGTGGCAAACCAAATTCCAACATGAAAAGCCAATAATTGATTTCACAGGACATTTTGCAATAATCAACAAGATAATCCACATCAGCCAATCTATGGATACCTGATGATGACCAGAGGGTACTTGGTTGAAACGTTGTGTCTATTATAACACCTATATCAACCAAGATGAGAACAAAAGTTCAAAAAAATTCCAATATTATTGAAAATTACTCATCTCAGAAATAAAAACAAATCGTGACAAGTGTCACAAACCCACTAACATAATCCAGTTGTCAAAATCCACCTGACACTGAATATATAAGGATCTAAATTCGGGACGGTGGCATAGTTGGTGGTACATACGTTAGTATCATCTAGTGGTCACGAGTTCAATTCTTGGACTTGGTAGTGAGAATACCAAATTCTAACATGAAAGAACAATAATTGATTTCATAGGATATTTCAAAGTAATCAATGAGATATTCCACATCAGCCAATCTATGAACACCTGATGATGACCAGAGTGTAGTTGGTTCAAACATTGTGTCTTTTATAACACCTATATCACCCAAGATGAGAACAAAAGTTTGAAATAATACCAAGATTATTGAAAATTACTCATCTCAGAAATAAATAAAAATTGTACTAAGAACACTTAATTATTTCACTACAAGAAAAATTGAACATTTTTTTTTTTTTTTTTATAAGCGTTTCACCCCGAGCAAGGCATGTCACTGCCACTACTGTGCAGGGGGCTACGTAGAGTGGAGAAAGGCTGATTAAATATAGGAAATAACAGAGGGTGGGTGATAGGCGGGTGAGGATACCGAGAATGAGGGTTGGGTAGATGAGAGTGTTGTGAGAATAGTTGGGAGTTAGTGTGATAGGAGGTGTCTATTGACCCTACATTTAAACACCTGGAGATTGTAACTGTCGGGAAAGCAGACTTGTGGAAGGGAGTTCCACAGGTGGGAAGCGCGAGAAAAGAAGCTGTTGGAGTAGAATTTACGGTTACATCTTATTTGTTTAACTGTATTTGTATATTTTGGAAAATAATTTATAAATAATGTTTCAACTGACGTTTTGCTTCAGCAAATAACTTTTTCATGTTTCATTTAAAAGATGTGTTGTCATTGTTGTTAAATCTTTGGAATCCCAACATTCTGATAGCATCAAAAACCTAAGTAGACAGATTCCAACAAAATTCCCTTAAATTTAACCACACTTTTGGGAACTATCCTTGAACTTTCTTTACACTAAAAAATCCTAAATGAACAAAAATGTTTATTCCTTTTTGTTAGCTTTTTCGTTTCTTTGTTTCTTTCAACCAATTCAGCACGTATAATTTTTGTTCATCAACACGTGGCACTTATTTAAACTTGAATCGCAGCCCAAAAACAACAAAGTAACAAAATTAGTTTGAAGTTGAATTTTTGTTTTTTTCTGCCAATGAATCAGTTTTTGTCTTTTTTTTAGCATCTTTGTTTTTACCAAATTCTACATAGTGTTTGCTGGCAACTCTCTTCTTTTAGTGTTGGCAGCAGAATGTCTGTCATTAATGACTTTTACAAGACTAAGTGTCAACAGATATACTCTCAGTAAAGTCACCTGTAACAGCACTCCTACTTTGTTCTCTTCTTATGGGGACATAAATCAAGAACAAGACATTCCTACCTCAAAAATGATTTTTTCGAACATTTCACTAATCAGCATTTCCTGTTGACTATTTTCTCTTAGTGCAATGGAGAAGTACTTTTGGGAGAAACGGTTCACGTATACATTCATAACATCTATTTCGCTTACAGTAATGTAAGGGTTCTTGGATGTGCATTGTGGTGCACTGGATATCAGTTTTGAACGAGAAATTGGAGAGCCGAGTTCAAATTACAATTGTATTCATTGCATTCACTTATGTGCAAATACCCTTGGGAAAGGTATTAATCTGTTTTTTCTCTCTCCAACTATGAGTTAAATAGCAGAACAGAGTGGGTTCTATAGCCTTGATTGGCAACTAGTCTACCATAGAAAGTAATGGCAACCTATTGTTGGAAAATCTTCTTCCCAGTCAGTCATGTCTCTTTTGAGACAGGATTGCCCAAGCATGGCACTTGACTGAATAACTGAGTTCAAGGTTGTGGTAGCTATGAGAGTTATATTGTCATTTGTGTGTGAATCCATGTTTAGTATTTGTTTCATTAATCCCTGTAGTATTTGCCATACATTAGAAATGTATAGCAAAGAAAGAATCTTTACTTCAAATTGAAAAATGTATGCTTTCTTCTTTAAATACCATGTGATCTCAGAATGTAGCCAATCATAGTTCTTCTAGCTCTTAATAAACCTTGTTAATCTGTTACTTTTCCTAAGCCATCTGTTGCTATCCATTCACTCAAGATACCAAATTGTGTAATGTGTTGTTTTCCTCTTTTTCTCATAAGCTCAATCGACCCTGTGAGTTTTTTATCATCAACTGAACTGGAACAAAAGTCTATAACATTTTTCAATAAATGGTGTTTGAAATAACCGAAATAGGAACTAGTATTTTTTTATATTTCTCAGATGAGGTAATATTTACAGTATTTACATTATTCAGACTATTGTCCTCATCTTTGTTGCCATTTGTACGACGTTTCAGCCGTTGTATGCTCCGGCCTTCTTCAGGTGCTAGGAATTTCAAACCAAACCTTTTATTACAATCACTGGGGTATATGATCTTCATTCCTTGCGTAGTAATGCCTCGATTGGAAGTCATGAGCTATCTCTCATTAAACCTGGAAGTTACTTGTTCACCAATGCTGTAGCATGGTATTGAACTCACAACTCTTTGGGTCAAGTCACAAGAACTAACCGATGTCTATATTCACTGGGCCATGAATATAAAGAACAAATGAATGTTTACGACTTATAAACCTAATGACTAGTCACCCTTTTTTTTTACCAGAGTTCATATTGCAATTTTTGATGTTAATAGTTTTCTCTAGTATTTTTACCAGAGCTCATATTGAAACTTTTGACACTAATAATTTTCTCTGGCACTCCGTATTATTACAAATGCAGTAACTTAACTTTATATGATTTAATTCCAATGATCACTAATACCTGATGATTGCATAGCACATGAAACTCCTAGTTGAGCCTGTAGACATAGGATAATATGTATATTTATTAATACACACACGCCAAACAAAGGCTGAAAAGCAAAATATAATGTTTGTCATACAAAATATTCATAATGTAGCACATTGTATTGTAGACAGATGAATCAAAATTTGAACTTTTTGGTAGTGAGAGGAGCCTCAAGAAAAACTGAAAAATAAAAGTAGATAGTGTGTCAGTTAAGTGCCATACATGATACATGTTTGGGCAATCATGTCTCGAAAGAGACATGACAGACTGGGCAGAAGATTATCCCACAGTAGGTTGCCATTGCTTTCTGTGGTAGATTGGTTGCCAGGCAAGGCTATAGAACTCAATCTGTTCTGTTATTTAGCCCATAACTGGAAGGAAGAGACGGATTAATACCTTTCCCAAGGGTATTTGCGTATAAGTGAATGCAATGAATTCAACTGAAATTCGAACTCAACTTCCTGATTTCTTGTTCCAAGCTGATATCCACCGCACCACGTTCCTAACCGATATACACTGAACCACGTTCCAAGCCAATATCCACTCAACCACGTTCCAAGCTGATATCCACCGCACCACGTTCCAAGCTGATATCCACTCAACCACGTTCCAAGCCAATATCCACTCAACCACGTTCCAAGCTGATATCCACCGCACCACGTTCCAAGCCGATATCCACTGAACCACGTTCCAAGCCAATATCCACTCAACCACGTTCCAAGCTGATATCCACTGAACCACGTTCCAAGCCAATATCCACTCAACCACGTTCCAAGCTGATATCCACCGCACCACGTTCCAAGCCGATATCCACTGAACCACGTTCCAAGCCAATATCCACTCAACCACGTTCCAAGCTGATATCCACCGCACCACGTTCCAAGCTGATATCCACTGAACCACGTTCCAAGCCAATATCCACTCAACCACGTTCCAAGCTGATATCCACCGCACCACGTTCCAAGCCGATATCCACTGAACCACGTTCCAAGCCAATATCCACTCAACCACGTTCCAAGCTGATATCCACTGAACCACGTTCCAAGCCAATATCCACTCAACCACGTTCCAAGCTGATATCCACCGCACCACGTTCCAAGCTGATATCCACTGTACCACGTTCCAAGCCAATATCCACTCAACCACGTTCCAAGCTGATATCCACCACACCACGTTCCAAGCCGATATCCACTGAACCACGTTCCAAGCCAATATCCACTCAACCACGTTCCAAGCTGATATAGACCGCACCACGTTCCAAGCTGATATCCACTGTACCACGTTCCAAGCCAATATCCACTCAACCACGTTCCAAGCTGATATCCACCGCACCACGTTCCAAGCCGATATCCACTGAACCACGTTCCAAGCCAATATCCACTCAACCACGTTCCAAGCTGATATCCACTGAACCACGTTCCAAGCCAATATCCACTCAACCACGTTCCAAGCTGATATCCACCGCACCACGTTCCAAGCCGATATCCACTGAACCACGTTCCAAGCCAATATCCACTCAACCACGTTCCAAGCTGATATCCACCGCACCACGTTCCAAGCCAATATCCACTGAACCACGTTCCAAACCAATATCCACTCAACCACGTTCCAAGCTGATATCCACCGCACCACGTTCCAAGCCGATATCCACTGAACCACGTTCCAAGCCAATATCCACTCAACCACGTTCCAAGCTGATATCCACCGCACCACGTTCCAAGCCGATATCCACTGAACCACGTTCCAAGCCAATATCCACTCAACCACGTTCCAAGCTGATATCCACCGCACCACGTTCCAAGCTGATATCCACTGTACCACGTTCCAAGCCAATATCCACTCAACCACGTTCCAAGCTGATATCCACCGCACCACGTTCCAAGCCGATATCCACTGAACCACGTTCCAAGCCAATATCCACTCAACCACGTTCCAAGCTGATATCCACTGAACCACGTTCCAAGCCAATATCCACTCAACCACGTTCCAAGCTGATATCCACCGCACCACGTTCCAAGCCAATATCCACTGAACCACGTTCCAAGCCAATATCCACTCAACCACGTTCCAAGCTGATATCCACCGCACCACAACGCACATCCTAGTTAATTGAAATGTTATCTGTTATTTAAAAAAATATCAAAATATTTCATTTTAAAAAATGCAGGCTAACTCCAAATGTTTTCCTATAGTGTTTGTATGTGTGTGTCTGTGTGTGAGTGTGTGTCTGTGTGTGAGTGTGTGTTTGTGTGTGAGTGTGTGTTTGTGTGTGAGTGTGTGTTTGTGTGTGAGTGTATATGTGTATCAGCATATAAATGATAGAATAAATAAAGAATAATGAAGGAAATGTATTTTAATCTAACATTTCACTTTCATTGAAGGTCCTTCAGAGATCTGCTTAAAGACAACACATGAAACATTTTAAGCCTTATATATATATATATATATATATATATATATATGTATATATATATATTATTATTATTATTATTATTATTAATTATTACTTTAGAACATGTGCAAACTACAAACTACTAAGAAATTGTACAAATTGTTTCGACATTGAAGGCAGGTCATTATTAACTATCTGATAAGCCATCATTCTTTCAATGTTGCAACAAAATGTACAATTTTGTAGTAGCTTGTAGTTTGCACATCTTTTAAAGTAATAATTAATAGTAAATATTCATTGCTTTATTTTTATATTGAGCACTGTTTTAAATTAATGTTTTGAATGTTGCAGTTATTTTCTTCATCCTAATTCATTTGGAGATATATATACATATATAAATATGTGTACACACATATACACAGATTTTTTTATGTATAGATGTATATGCACAGATTTATATATATATATATGCATTTGCATGTAGACACTCACACATATATATATTAATATATATACATATTATCAGTGGCATGACATATAGTTTCATGCACTGCACTATTATACACAACACACGCATATATATATATATATATATATATATATATATATATATATATATATATATATCCGCAGACAGATCTGTTTCGCTGTATCACAACTCATTAGTACTGTTAGACATCCAATTGCTTCTAGCCAAGATTGAAACCCAACCAAATTGAAATCAGTCGGCAATACTACCTCTGAGCTATTGGCATTCGGTAGATGAAGGTGAACTTTAGCATGTTATATACAATGTAAACACATGCCAGGAGCTGAGAGTGTTCAAATTCATCACTGAATAAACGTAGATGCATGAGTAACTACTATTTTTTAATTTTTATTTTATATATATATATATATATATATATATATCTTTAAATAAAAAATTTTGTATATATATATTTTTCATTTCATATATATATATATATATATAAAAGGCTAGGATTAGTGGCTACCTTTCTAAAGATGGCATGTTTATAAAAACAGCTGGTATACTTTGACTACTGTGAGAGTTTGAGTTTGATATAAGGAAGAGCATCTTTCTGGCCTTTTAAAAGCTGGCCTCAAATCATTATGTCAAGATCCTTTGTCCGCCAGGTCGTATCTTACTTTAATCCCCAACCAGCCTTATAAAAACATATGTCTATGGTGATGGGATTGACCAGGCGAAAACTAAAGTTAAGTATGAAGATGAATATCTGAATCATTTGAATCATTGCCCAATCTTCCCATTTTAACTATGAAATTTGCTTTATCTGATTTTATTTTTATCTTCATCCCCTTCAGTAGAAATTCTAAAAAAGATATCGCAGAAAAAAGGATAGGACAATACTTATGTAGAGAGAGATTTTTAAATAACGTTTTCACATGCTACATTTTTCTTTCTTATATTTGTTTTACATTTTCGTTATATAAATTTTGTCCTTTGCCAATTCAATTTTGCTGTGGAAAGAAATCTTATGGAAATTACTGCTCTGCTCCAACCCTGTTGAATAGCTAGATTCTAATAAAAAAAATCTCTCTTCCCACCATTATCTGAGATTTCTCAATAGAATACAAGGCAGATAAGCAATTTATATATACTATCATCCAAGTAAGAGCACACTAATTCCATTTGACCCATGTCAGCTGACAAAATTGAGCCCAGGATTAAGCAGGGTTTGTTTGAGAGTAACAGATCACAGGTCACTGAATATATGTGCCCTAAATAAGAAATGTTTGAAAACAAATGATTTTGATATATGCAGAAATATCAACGAGGATCAGAAGTCTTTACATTTTGATATTAAGCATTTTTAAATAAAATGCAAATGAGGGTGTGTTGAAATGTTAATAGGCTAACTATAAACGAGTGATGCTAGAGCTGTACATTCATTAATTTCAAATTTTCTTATTAATAACTGAATTATTTCTTTCCAGATATGACAGTAGGCTGAAAAGTTCACAGACTGAAAAGCTCATAGGCTGACTATGAAGGAGTGATGATAGACCTGTGAAATCTTGCATGCATTAATTTCAACTCTTTTTTTATTAATAACTGAATTAGATTTCATTCCATGTATGACACTAGGATGAAAGCCTCATTGCTTTCATTAATTTCAACATTTCTTATTAATAACTGCATTGTTTTTTTCCAGGTACGACAGTAGTCTGAAAAGCTCAAAGGCTGAAAAGATTATAGGCTGAAAACCTCATAGGCTGACTATGAAGAAGTGATGTTAGAGCTGTAGAATCTTGCTTTCATTAATTTCAACTCTTCTTATAAATGACTGCATTGATTCTTTCCAGGTACAACAGTACGCTGAAAAGCTCATAGACTGAAAAGTTCAAAGGCTGAAAAGCTCATAAGCTGAAAACTCATAGGCTGAAAAGCTCATAGACTGAAAATAAAGGAGTGATGTTAGAGCTGTGGAAACTTGCTTTCATTAATTTCAAATCTTTTTATTAATAAATGCATTGTTTCTTTCCAGGTACGACAGTAGGCTGAAGAGCTCATAGACTGAAAAACTCAAAGGCTGAAAAGCTTAGTCTGAAAAGCTCATAGGCTGACACCGAAGGAGTGATGTTAGAGCTGGAGATTTTTTTTCATTAATTTCAAGTCTTTTTATTAATTACTAAATTGTTACTTACCATGCATGAGGGTAGGTTGTCCTCAAGGACACATCAACCAGTAGATAGAAGCATTGGTGAAATCTGGTGACTTGACCCAAAAAATGATGAGTTCAATACCTAGCTACAGTAGTGGTGAACAAAAACATAGAGAGTTGATTTAAACAGAGATAACTAAGACATCTGAAATGAAAGGATGACTCAGTGATCAAAAGAAAGAGTTCAGTTGGAAATTCCAATCACCTGAAAAAGTTTGGTAAAAAAATGTTCCAGTTTGAATCTGATTAATAGTCTGTGTTCTGTGTCATTTCAGAACAATCATGACTCTCCACAATTTCCTTTCCTTTGTAGCTCTTAATAATTTTTTGTCTTTTTGCTATTTCTTCTAAAACCTGTTCCACCGTCCATTTACTCAAGCTCATTAAATAAGTTATGCATTGTTTTCCTCTGTCCTTCTTGCCTTCAATCTCTCCTGTGAGTATCAGATTTTCCTAGCCTTTTTTCCTCCTTATGTGCTCAACCTTCTTTTTCTGTTATTAAAATAAGGATGTTATTAATAAAGTACTGTGGAAACAATGTTGAATACAAAATCATTATAACAAAAAATAGCAGCTGAAATTAACAAAATCTTATTTCAAAATCAGTACAATCAGTTAAGTGCCATACGTGATACACACTTTGGGTGATCATGTCTCAAAAGAGATATGACTGACCGGGCAGAATATTATCCCGCAGTAAGTTGCCATTACTTTCTGTGGTAGACTGATTTCCAGCCAAGGCTATAGAACCCAATCTGTCCTTCTGTTCTGCCATGTAGCTCATAGCTGCAGAGAGAAGAGATAGATTATATTACTTTATTTTTTAAGTATAATTAGTGGGGGATCAGTTTATTACTTCGAAACAATAGAAAACCGATCCCCCACTTAATGCTCAGTAGAAGTTTTAATTATATTTTCAACTATCATATTCAGTCAGTCAGTTAAGTGCCATATGTGATACACACTTGGGCGATCATGTCTCGAAAGAAACATTGAATCCATAGCAAAATCTACTGCTAAGAAGGTTGGGTCACTATGTTGATCCAGGATGTTTTCTACCTGAATTCATCCTGCATATATACAAGTCAACCATCCGTCCGTGCATGGAGTACTGCTGCCATTTATGGTCAGGTGCCCCTGCCGTTCTCCTCAGTGTTCTTGACAAGCTCCAAAGGAGAGTCTGTAATGTGATAGGTACTGATCTGGCGACTCGACTGCAGCCACTTTCCCATCGTCGAAATGTGGCCTCCCTCTTCTATAAATATTTTCATAGCTTCTGCTCGGATGAGCTTAAGTCACTGATGCCTCCTCAACAGGTGTTTACCCGTGCAACCAGACTGGCAACTGGGTCCCACCCATTCACAGTCAGGTTAGCCAAATGTAGACGACAATTCTACTCCTGCAGCTTCTTCTCTCGCACTTCCCGCCTGTGGAACTCACTCCCGTATTCTTGCTTTCCTGATGGCTACAACCTCCAGAAATTTAAATGCAAAGTTAATACTCATCTACTAACCACCGGCCTCTAGCTCTCTCCCCTCCCCCGTATAACCTTCCTTTTCTCTCCTCCTATGTATCTGTCATAGCACCTTCTTTCTCAGCTTTCTATTGTTCCTTTCTAACTAGCTTGTACTCCTCACTCTTTTCTAATTAATCTTTTTACATTTATGTAGTCCCCTGCACATCAGTGGCGTTTCCGTCTTGCTCGGGGTGAAATGATTAAAAAAAAAAAAAATATATGATTGTCCAAGCGTGTATCACATATGGCACTTAACTGACTGACTGAATATGATAGTTGAAAATATAATTAAAACTTCTACTGAGCATTAAGTGGGGGATCGGTTTTCTATTGTTTCTGATACATTGTGAATATAATAACAAAGATGAGAACAACAATCCAAACAATGTAAATAATGTAAAAAAAATCATACTTTAGCAAAAAGTATTCTGGGCAGATGAATCCAAATTTGAACTTTTTGGTACTATGAGGAGCCTGGAGATAAGACTAAAAAAAAGCAAAAAAACATTCTCGGTAATGAAATCTTATCATTTACTTAAAAAAATACAAAAATATCTCATTTTAAGGTGTTTTTTAAATAAATGCAGTTTCCCTAAATGTTTTGCCTCTAGTGCATCTATCTATCTATCTATCTATCTATCTATCTATCTATCTATCAGTTTGGTCATATCAATCTTAATTGGTGTATTATCTATCTATCTATCTATCTATCTATCTATCTATCTATTTATGGCATTATCTATTTCTATTTCATACATGTCAATACACAGTCTCTAGCTCTCTATCTATCTATCTATCTATCTATCTATCTATCAGTTTGGTCATATCAATCTTAATTGGTCTATCTATCTATCTATCTATCTATCTATCTATGGCATTATCTATTTCTATTTCATACATGTCAATACACAGTCTCTAGCTCTCTCTCTCTCTCTCTATCTATCTATCTATCTTAGTCTCTTCACTGTCTGTCTATAAATCTATCTCATATCTATGTACATGTTCTAAACTATAATTTATAATAAATATTCATAGTTCTATTTCTATATTGAGGTCCCTTTTAATCTTTTGAATGTTTTTAATATTTTCTTCGTTCCTTATTCCATTATATATATATATATATATATATATATATATATATCAGGAGGTTTATATAATTTTCAGTCTGTTCATCTCTCTCTCTCTCTCTCTCTCTCTCTCTCTCTCTCTCTCTCTCAAATATATAACTTTCATTGAATAAGGCCAACAAAGAAGAATTTAATTAACTTTTTATTCATCTTTTCAGCATTCTAACATTCTTCTGTTCTGTTGGAGAAATGTATTATAAAAATTGTCCATAATTTTTATTGTTTCAAGCAGTTTCTGCCATTTTTATAGCCATTTTCAGGTGTTTATGTCTTTGGTGTTGTTATTTTTGTCTTGTGTTTTGTAACATCATAATTTATTTTGTGTTGTTTTTGAAATGAAAAAATGCTAAGATGTTGAAAAAAATTTAATAAAAATGTATTAAATCTTCCTTGTCATCCGTATGCAGTAAAAGATGTTTGAAAGAAAGGCTGCTTCCAAGTATACATTTCTCTCTCTCTCTCTCTCTCTCTATATATATATATATATAGAGAGAGAGACACCTTGATTGAGCACTCTGGAAGAATGGTAAACTTTGAAAAACAGTAGCTACTCTATCATATACGCATCATTCATTCAGCAATGAATTAGAGCACTCTCAGCTATTGGGCATGTAAAATGATAATATACACGCTAAAATGTCTGCCTCCTTCTACCAAACACCCATAGCTCAGAGGTAGAATCGCCGACTGACACCAATTCGATCAGGTTTCAATCCCGGGTAAAAAGCAATCGGCTGTCTAACCATACTGATGATCTGTGACACAGCAAAACAGATCTGTCTGCGGATGACTATATATGTATGTGTGTGTGTGTGTGTGTGTGTGTTTGTGTAGGCGTGCATGCAAGTTTCATCAAAAACAAACGACAAAGTGGTGTGGTCAGTTTTTTATATTAATTTTTCATGCGTTCTTAGAGTCTTTTTATATCATATTTTTCTTTTCACAACAGAAATTATTTAAAAATTGTCCAAGTGCTTTTGGCTATACCTTTAGGCATTATCAAGGATGAATGTTATTTTATATCCATATATTCAGTTAAAAGTAAAATAAAATTATCCTTGATAATAGTTAAAAGTATAGCCACAAGCTCTTTGAAATATAAAACATTTCAACAATTTTTATATAATTTCTGTTATGAAAAGTAAAAAAATCTTATATAAAAAGACTTCACCACAGCATCTTGTCCGTCATTTTTCATAAAACTTGATTTAAAAAGGGATTTACTGCCGAAATACACAATTATGTGTATGTATCTGTCACTTTTGGAGCATCTCCATATATCTAAACTTATTTATAAATGGAACTTTGTGTGTGTGTGTGTGTGTGTGTGTGTGTGTGTGTGTATTTCTGTGTGTGTGTGTTTCTGTGTGTGTGTGTTTCTGTGTGTGTTTCTGTGTGTGTGTGTGTGTGTGTGTGTGTGTGTGTGTGTGTGTGTGTGTGTTTTTAATCATCTCACCCCAAGCAAGGCATTCCACTGCCACTATTGCGCATGGGGCTACATAGGGGAAGGTAAAGAGAAGTAGTGGTTAGACATATGGAATGTCAGGAGGAAGGTGACAGATGTGTAAGGATAACAAGGATGAGGGTTGAGCAGATGGGAAGAGTGTTTGATAGAATGGGAGCAGGTTAGTGTGTTAGGAGGTGTCTATTGACCTTACATTTAAACTCCTAGAGACTGTAGCCTTCAGGGAAGCAATCGTTTGGAAGAGAATTCCACAGTCTGGAAGTGCGAGGAAAGAAAATGTTGGCGTAGAAGTTACGGCTGCATTTTATCGGTTTCACAGTAAAAGGGTGGGATCTAGTTGCTAATCTGTGTATGTGTGTGTTTCTCTGTGTGTGTGTGTGTGTGTGTGTGTCCGTTACCTATAGACTCCGAACCGGCTGAATTTATTTTCTTGAAAATTTACACAGTTGTACTATAAGCGTGGAGGTGCGTTGTGGAGCAGTGGATATCGGCTCGGAACGAGAACTCAGGGAGCCGAGTTCAAATTCCAGTTGAATTCCTTGCATTCACTTACGTGCAAATACCCTTAGGAAAGGTATTAATCCATCTCTTGCTCCCAGTTATGAGTTAAGTAACAAAACAGATTGGGTTCTATAGCCTTGGCAGGCAACCAGCCTACCGCAGAAAGCAATGGCAACCTACTGCGGGATAATCTTCTGCCCAGTCAGTCATGTCTCTTTCGAGACATGATCGCCCAAGCATGTTTCACATATGGCACTTAACTGACTAACTGACTGACTGACTGACTATAAGCGTCTGCGAGTGTTCTTAGCAAGGTTTTGTGTCACGGTACCTCTGATAAATACTGAAAATCGATAATCAAAAAAATCGGGTTATAGAAGGAGTGGTCCGATTTTAATCAAATTTGATACACTCATAGACAAAGACATAAGAAACGATATTCAGAAGTTTCAAGGTTGCAGTTCTTACAATAGTGCAGAAAATCGATAATACATATATATAAAAGGCAAGATGTTTGTGTGTGTGTCTGTTTGTCTGCCTGTATGCCTGTATTTTTTCAGCCCTTTTATTTTAGTTTTTGCTTCAGGTTTGGCTCTAAGTAGGTATAATTGTAGTTCTTAGTCTCAGCCATGATATCATTTACTCAGAAGACATATTTCGCCTTCAAAATTCAGTTTACGATGAAAAAAGCTTATTTGATATCGATACCATGAAATCAAAATTTGACTTACATCCATTCATTTTTCTTTCAGTCTACGGTTTTGCTTTAACTGGAAACAACTATTGCTTTTTAGTCTTTCATGCCAATGTCCAAAGAGTCTGAGCTCCAGGACCATGGATTAGTTTTAAAGCTTTCATTACACCTGAGCAAACGCTATACTGCTAGTATATATATATATATATATATATATATATATATATACACACACTGGGTGCGATTGGTAAATTGTCGCAATTATTTTATTATTTCAAATAACCTTTAGGCTGAGTCTGAGCTCCAGAACCGTGAATTAGTTTTACAGCTTTCATTACACCCGAGCAACGCCGGGCTATACTGCTAGTATAGAGTATGACAAAGAGAATAGTTTAAAAAATTCAAAGTTCAGACAGGTAGATCAATTGTTAGATTGATTAGCAATTTGAGACGTACAATCAGATAGTCTACAGTGAGAACAAAAGAATTGGAAAACAGTTGCTAGTTGTTAAAGAGAACAAGAAGGAAATATGAATGTCTGACGGAGACATTCAATGACTGCTTGACTGAGGAGATAACAAGAAAGTTTTGGAAAAACAGAAAACTGGGATTAGGTCAGGAGTTATCAGATTTTGCCGAGACACCAAACGCCAACATTTTTTGATCCCTTACTACGTTTCACGATTTCTGTAAATCATTTAAACTATTTCTATATGCCTTTCTGTTTCAATGACATTTTCCATCATCTAAACCTCTTAGTTTGCTTTGACTTTGTCTCGGCAATGAGGCAGCTTGCATATGCACTGAGCGATTAGTCTGAAACAAGCACTCTTGTTTACCTCTCTGCATCCAAACAGAGAGTGACCCAAGTCATGACCACTAGCTCAATGTGACGTCAAGAACTCGTGACGTCATTATCTTGAGTCCTAGCTTTCAACAAGGAAATCTTTGTTTGTGTATTTAAATGTTTCACGGTGTTTTTAAATTGTTTATTTTTTCTTTAATATTGCATTAACTTATAAACAAAACAATGCCTTACCGATGTGCTGTACCAAATTGCAAAGGGTATTATCCAAAATGGCCGAAAAGTTCATGTATTTTCTTTTTCGAAAGATAAAGAATTATGACGTTTGGATTCATACTATCACAAAAGAGATAATTTTTTTTTTACTTAATAATTTTCAGCAGAGTGAATATATGCTTTGTCTTAAAAAATAAGTATATTTAAATGAAACTTTTATGATTAAATTGATTTCATATCTTTGTAATTCACAACACAAAGTTAAGACATATATCTAGTGAGAAAGTTATATTCAACATGACGTGACTTTATCACTTGCATTGTTTATAAAAGATAGAACCTCACTTTTTTTTAAATTTTAAAGAAATTTTCTATATAAATTCATAAAGGAATATTTTTATAGACATAAAATATAATTCTAACATTTCTTTAGAATTGTTTTATTAACACATTAAAAAGAAAATTGCAAAAGTTTTTAAAAGTTAGAGACCTCATAAAAAACTTTTCATATAAATTTATAAAGGAATATTTTTAGAGGCATAATTAAAATATAATTCTAATAGTCTAGCAATTTTTTAGAATTGTTTTATTATTCATAAAAAATGTTTTTTATTTATTATTTTGGTTTAAAAATGTATAAAAATTCTTTCTTCATCACTCAATCATTTTGTTGAATTATAAATTAAATCATATTCCTTAAAAATATCAGAACCCTTCACTTTTCTTAGAATTGTAAGAAAAATTATTCATATTATAAATTTTTGCTGACTGATATTTTTTTTTAGATTTTCACAAGAATTTAAAATAGGTTTGGTTTTTAATTTTTTTTTAGGTATGTGAAGTACATTTTTGACTGGAGGACATAGAGTATTATCAGTGTTTGATAAAAAAAACAGGTGTCAAAATTGCAGTTAGACTTCAAAAAATCATATTTTCAAGATGATGCTATTCCTAGAATTCTCCCAAACTGTCCCATGTTTATCTTCATTGACCACCTCTAGAGAGATGCCAGATTCTAAGAGAATTCATCTGGAGAATTCTGCCCTTAAAATGCTTTAAATATTAAGTATTACTGATGACTTAGCCTATAAAAAACACAAGAAATTCCATAATATTGATGATGTAGATGGCAAATTGAATTTTCTTGATAGAAATTACTGGAGTGTTGTTAGGAAGCAAGAAACACTTATATGCAGCATCACCAAATTCCCATATTCAATTATTAAACTGTCTTTGGTAATTGAATCTGATTTTACTGTACATGTGTTTTGTAGAGATGTGGAAATGAATACAGTAGAGGACTATAAGCTTCCTAAAAATTTAACTGAACAAAATACTCTTGAAATTCGGATGGAAAACATGAAGAAAACTGACGCAGAACAACAGCAAACCAAACTTCCAGATATTAAAATTGGTAATGTCATTGCTTCCAGTGGTGCCCGAAGAATCAAACAAATATTTTAGTTCAATCAAATTTATGAGCAGCTAAATTTAACGACACTGAATAAGCTTGATTATTCAACAGAAATTATATTTTCTTCGTTGTTATATAACTCCTCCCCTAAAAGGTGCAGATTATTAAGAGACAGCAAAAATAATCTCTTCAAAAATGAGGACAAAACTGGAAGCAGCGGAAATGTGGTTCTACAGAAGGATGTTGTGGATATATACATATACATATATATTGTTATGGTGAACTCACCTTTCTAGGGATAGTGGACTCTCCCTCCTAATATAAGTCATAGTGTAGCAAGTAGTCAGGGGGATGTTATGGTGAACTCACCTTTCTAGGGATAGTGAACTCACCCTCCTAATATAAGTAACAGTGTAGCGAGTAGTTAGAGAGAAAATACAAGTCAGCAACCTGGTAAGTTACTCTGCGTTACTATGTGATAATGCAATGTGCCCACCTGTATGTCAAACCTAAGGGGCCGACATTTGTACTTACATACAACACACAATCTTCTATGTCAACAATATATATATATATATATATATATATATATATATATATATATATGTATGTATGCAAAATATACATATTGCTGAAGAAGATGTGTATGGGGAAAAACATTCACTCAAACAGAAAAAAAAATTAAAATATCAATGTTGAAATTGATAAACGACAAAGAAGACATTTTATCACCAGACCAGATGTTGAAAATGTCAGGTACCAACTGAGATTAGACTAATTGTGGAATTGCGTACAAATTATCACCAAACAAAACCAATTTCCCAAAACAGTAAAAGATTAAAATGAAAAGGCAAATAATCTTTGCTAACAAATAAAATTTCTAATTCACTTAGAGAAAAAAAAAAAAACTGGAACAACACTAACCCAGACAGAGACACACAACTTGGATTCTGTTGGGATTTGTAGCCTTGGTGGAATCAGTAAATTAGATTTCTAAAACGTTTTATGTTCTCCTTCCTTCCTGGTGTCATTTTACGTTGACTTAATCTCATTTTGTCTTAGCTTGCGTCTATTTCTACATTTCACTGCTGCTTAGAATTGGTAACATAAAATGGACTCTACAGGTCGAGAAAGCAGTTATCACACTTACTAATGGCTATAGTCATTTGGAATTACAGCGTTGGATAACATCTTAACTGTTAAGCAGCATTGTCCTTGGACTAGAAACAATGGCTGCCTATTTTAGATTAGCACATACAGAATAGATTTGTTAAATATTAATCTGTTTGTCATGGCAACTCTCCCTTGTGGATGGAGCGGTTGCCTATATCTCAATGATGGCAAAAGTGACTGTCAGAATTCAAGAAAATATCAATAGTGAAATTAACCATTTCCATAAAGGAAACATTAGGCATTGTATCAGTAGAAAGTTTAAAAAATCTAGAAATTTAAAGAAGGCTATAACAAAAAAATAGATTAAATAGCAGGATAGATTAGGTTTTGTAGTCTTGGTTGGCAACCAGTCTACCATAGGAAAAAATGAAAACCTACTGCAGAAAAATCTGCCAAGACATTCATGGATCGAAAGAGACATGATCACCCAGGCGTGTATCATGTATGGCACTTAAATGACTCACAGAGTTCAATTTTAGATAAAAAACATGATTTTAATTGTTAACTTCGATGGCAGCTAGGTCCACCCAACTTGAAAGATTGGTGGAACACAATCCTCCTATCTTAATTTGGCCCTATAATAGAGTCATTGATAATGATGGAGAATTTGATAGCTGCAGTTTCTGGGTACTATGCTGGGTAAAAAGAAAGGATTTCAAGTATTAACTTTCTAGACAGGCAAACCCTCCTCAAGTGAAAAAAATGGTGAAACACTCTTCTTATCTTTATTATCAACTTCTGACTTTGTAGCATATGCATTTTTATTGTAAAACAATTTTAGATGCATAACTATACCAAAATAATTTTCATTGTATATACATTATCAATGAAATAGTACTTTTCTTCTATTAATACTTTAGCAGTATAGCCTGGCATTACTCGGGTGTAATGAAAGATTTAAAACTAATCCATGGTCCTGGAGCTCAGACACTTTGAACGTTGGCACGAAAGACTAAAAAGCAATAGTTGTTTCCAGTTAAAGCGAAACCGTAGACTGAAAGAAAAATGAATGGATGTAAGTCAAATATTGATTTCCTGCTATCAATATTATATAAGTTTTTTTGTCATAAACTGAATTTTGAAGGTTAAATAATCCTCTGAGTAAATGGTATCATGGCTGAGACTAAGAACTACAATTATACCTACTTAGAGCCAAACCTGAAGCAAAAACTAAAATAAAAGGACCGAAAAAAATACAGGCATACAGGCAGACAAACAGACACACACACAAACATCTTGCCTTTTATATATATTTATTATCGATTTTCTGCACTATTGTAAGAACTGCAACCTTGAAACTTCTGAATATCATTTCTGATGTCTTTGTCTATGAGTGTATCAATTTGATTTTATTAAAATCCTTCTATAACCCGATTTTTCGATTATCGATTTTTGATATTTATCAAGGGTACCATGACACAAAACCTTGCTAAGAACACTCGCAGACACTTATAGTACAACTGTGTAAATTTTCAAGAAAATCTGTTCAGCCATTTCGGAGTCTATAGGTAACGGACACACAGACACACAGGCACATACACACACACATAGACACACACACATACAGACAAAGTTCCATTTATAAATAAGTTTAGATTTAAATGTCTTCATTTATAACCTAGTCTTGGGTATGACATTAAACTACATCTGCCAGCATCTTAACAGCTGTAGTTCCCACGTTCAACCGGACTCGGGATGATAGAATTTTTTCTAAATATGATTCCCCTAAACAAAATCCAAACAAAACAAAAAAACACTATGAAAATTTATAAATATACATATTTATAATAAAAATAGCAGTAATATATTTTTATATAAATAATATACATAGTAAAGTCGGAATGAGAAAAATGTGCCTTACTTAATAGATAATTCTTTTTTTTAACTATGATCTTTTTTTTACATGGCTGAACTGGTAGACCAAAAGTGCAATGAACAATATGGATAATTTTTTTATCTCTTTTTACCCCAATTATAAGCATTTAAGAACAATGGAAAAATTTTTTTAAAAAATTTCCTCACCTGTCATTTAATGAAATATGTTTAGAAGAAACCCAATATATATATATATATATATATATTAATGCAGGTTTCATTGAATAGTATAGACAAGTTTTGTCTATTAATTTTGTGTAGGATCCGTTCATACCGTCTGATATACTTGATGGTGATGTCGTTGAAAGACAACAAAAAATCACAGTATTTGTTGAATTTTTTATCGGGTCTAAGCTTTCGGCTCACATAAGCCATTATCAAAGAGTAAATATTAACACACAGTAAACATAGAACATTTAAGTTATTAACAATAAAGATAATTGAATTGAAAATATAAGTCCATCCCTACCGTGGCGGATGGCCGAAGACAGTGACAAAATAGTGGTGTTATGGTCAACCCATGGAGACTCCGTCACGTTGTATATATATAGTGTTGTTTGGATCAACAAAAGGCACTTCAGTAGTACAAGCTAGTAGAATTTTTCTTAGCATGTTGGGATTAATTTTGAGTGGGGGTAATTTTTGTTGTCTTTCAACGACATCACCATCAAGTATATCAGACGGTATGAACGGATCCTACACAAAATTAATAGACAAAACTTGTCTATACTATTCAATGAAACCTGCATTAATGAAAAAATGCTGCCAAAATACACACAATATATATATATATACTCGCAGTATTGCCCAACATTGCTCAAGTGTACTGAAAGTTTTCAAACTAATCCATGGTCCTGGAGCTCAGACTCTTTGGACGTTGGTACGAAAAACTAAAAAGCAATAGTTGTTTCCAGTCAAAGCGAAACTGTAGATTGAAAAAAAAATGAATGGATGTAAGTCAAAGTTTGATTTCCGGTATCAATGTCAAATAATTTTTCTGTCGCAAACTGAATTTAGAAGGCTAAATAAGTCATATGAGTAAATGGTATCATGGCTGAGACTAAGAACTACAATTATACCTACTTAGAGCAAAACCCAAAACAAAAACTGAAATAAAAGGGCTGAAAACCTGATTGTGATCAGATCCAATAGGATATCTGAGTATCAATTTCTAATATCGGAATCAAATAAGTCATCCAAGGATAAACTAACCTAAGTCCATAAAAACTTATTGTACCCATCAGGAGTAAAATTGGAGAAAATGAGCCATATTGGTGGCTAAATATCAGTTTTTGATCAGATTTGATAGAATATCGGGGATATTGACCTTACATTTTTTTTTTCATTTTTTTGGAGTTTAAATGTAAGGTCAATAGACACCTCCTAACACACTAACCTGCTCCCATTCTATCAAACACTCTTCCCATCTGCCCGACACTCATCCTCGCTATCCTTACTCATCTATCACCTTTCTCCTGACATTCCCTATGTCTATCCACTCCTTCTCTTTACCTTCCCCTATGTAGCCCCATGCGCAATAGTGGCAGTGGAATGCCTTGCTTGGGGTGAGATGATTAAAAAAAAAAAAAAAAAATATCAATTTCCAATATTGGGAAAAATGAGTCATCTGAGAAGATCTACTAATGTTTGAGACTAAAAACTATAATTTTACCAAGTTAGAGCAAATTCTGCAGCAAGAATCACGATAAAAGGGCTGAAACCTTTGACCTGATCAAATATCTGGAGGAAATTGGAAAAGTAAGTGGCCCATAACCTGACTGGAAGCCTAAAGAATATTTGTGTGAAAGTAGGTGAGAATCAGATAAAACTGTGGATTTGTATAAAAGACATACATACAGACAGACAGACAGACACACACACACACACACACACACATACAAACATCTTGACTTTTATATATATAGATATATCTAGGATTGTAATTTTATCACAATGTTTTATAAAAGCATAATATCACTACACAAATGTTTTCATGTTTCAGAACAAAACTGTTCCTCTTCAGGTGAAAATGATTTATTTTGAAAATATAAGATAAATTCATGATTATATTATGCTTTTATAAACCATTGTAATAAAAATATAATATTAAGCTCTACTCTGTATCAAGCACTCTTTATAAAAGTAAATGCTTGAATAGTGGATTTTTAATCTACATGTTCTTTCACTTTTTTATAATTTAATTCAATCGAATTTAGACTGAAATTTAAACATGAGATTGGGAAGTAAAATCTTAAAAGTTAAATTAATATTAATAGGCAGGATATTTTTAGTTTTTATTTTCGGAGAAAACAAAAGACATTAATGGAAAAAATGTATGATAATAAAAATAGAAAAATTAAATTAAAAATAGACAAAAATACATTGGGGAAATCTAAGTTAATCCGGGTCAATGTATTTGAGCAGATATTTATTTCTATGCCTGCATGTGGTCATCAGTTCATAACTTTTATTTTTATATGTTTCATTCAATAATAAATTATAGCACTCTAACTACTGGCGTATCTTTACATGGTATATCACACGCTAAAAGTCTGACTCCATCTAGCAAGCACCCATAGCTCTGAGGTAGACTCACCGAATGATGCCAATTCAGTCAGGTTTCAATCCTTGGTAAAAGCAATCAGATGTCTAACAGTATTGATGAGCTGTGATACAGCAAAGCAGATCTGTCTGCTGTGATACAGAGAAACAGATCTGTCTGCGGATGACTATATATGTATAAATATATATATATATATATATACTTACGCATCATGCAACTCTTCAAAACGTAATTTTGAAGATAATTTTAAGGGGGTTGCATCATACATCAGCAATAATATATATATATATATATTGTCATCCGCAGGCAGATCTGTTTCACTATATCACAGCTCATCAGTACGGTTAGGCTCTGATTGCTCCTTAACCCAGGCATGAAACCCGACTGAATTGGCGTCAGTCAGCGACTCTACTCCTGGGCCATGGGGCGTTCGGTGGAGGAAGGCAGTCTTTTTAGTGCATATCGTATTATGCGCCCAATAGCTAGAGTGATCCAATTCATTTTACTGAATGAGCGATGCATACATGCTAGAGTGGCTACTGTTTTTCAAATTCTACCTTTCTTCTAGAGTGCTCAATCAGGGTGTGAGAGCATAAATATTGTTTACAAATGGAAAATATATATATATATATATGTATATTTTCCATTTGTAAACAAGTTATTACGCAACCTAGGTTTCTACCATGAGTGGTGTCTTCAGGCAATTTGCAATGATATATATATATATATATATATATATATATATATATATATATATATATATATATATATATATATATATATATATATATATATATATCATTGCAAATTGCCTGAAGACACCACTCATGGTAGAAACCTAGGTTGCGTAATAACTTGTTTACAAATGGAAAATATATATATATATATATATATATATTATTGATGATGTATGATGCATCCCCCTTAAAATTAGCCTCAAAATTACCTTTTGAAGAGTTGCATGAAGCAAAAATATATGTGATATATATATATATATATATATATATACGCAGACAGATTTGCTTTGCTGTATCACTGCAGACATATCTGTTTTGCTGTATCACAACTCATCAATATGTTTAGACATCCAATTGCTTTTACTATGTGACTTTTGAAGACCCAATTTTAAATCATGTGACTTTTGAAGGACCATTTTTAAAGCTAATTTTAATGAGGTCTTTAAAAGTCACATAATATGCAAGCAATCTATACAGTATATATATTACTGGGCTTCAAAATTATCAGCCTGTTTAACGTCCCACAATCTGAGTCAACATAAGCATTTGTCTTTAATTGAATCATGTTCGGACCAAGAAAGAATTCCAAGAAGTATTCACAAACCTGACCATCACATCACACCGCTACACACATCTATATTTCTCTCCGAATGTGTCCATTTAACCATTTTTACTATGTACCATAATAATGTGTGGTGGACCAGCGGATATCGGCTCAGAACGAGAAATCGGAGAGCCGAGTTCGAATTCCAGTTGAATTCATTGCATTCACTTATGCGCAAATACCCTTGGGAAAGGTATTATTCCATCTCTTCCTTCCAGTTATGGGTTAAATAACAGGACAGATTGGGTTCTATAGCTTTGGTCGGCAACCAGTCTACTGCAGAAATCAATGGCAACCTAATGCGGGATAATCTTCTGCCCAGTCAGTCAAGTCTCTTTCGAGACATGATTGCCCAAGCGTGTATCACATATGGCACTTAACTTGACTGACCATAATAATAAAATATTGCTTTTTCATGCTAAAGATCTTGAATTTAATGTGTCTGCTAATTTTAGAATTGACCCTACTTATACAGTCATTAACTATTTCCTAGTAGGTGGAGTGTGAACATGAAATGCTAATTTATGGAAGACTGCTTTTATTAAGTCAGACAAGTCAAGTGAGAATAATTGATGCATTTTGAATTCAATATCTAAGCTGCCAATAAACATACATTTTCACCCGAACACTGCTGCATCAGGTGGTGATCATTATCTCTCCGTTGTGTCTTTGTCCTCAGGTGGAGTGTGGTTTTGTTGTATCTCTGTCCAAGATTGAGAAAAACTATACTGAAAGGTGCCCAGTCCCAGGGAACAGTGTCCTTAAGCCATGCCATCCCATTGTATCAGAGGGGTGAACTGGTGGTCACCACTGGGGCCAGGATGACTGGCAGTTGTTGGGGCTGGGCAATGTTTGGCCCTTGCCTGTGTGAATGCATTTGGGCCCCGCACATTAAACTTTGACTATGTGTTGCATCTTGCATCTTGTGGGGAACCTGGTAAATATTCATACATTTTAACCCTTTTGCTTTTTCATATTTGCTCTTGAATATCAAAATCAAACCAAAAATTTATAATCTGTAATGAAAAATTTACCAAACCTACGACTGTGGTTGCCGCCAAGTTACCCTAAAAAATAGGCCTAAATTCTTGTTGCGACCAGATCCCATTTTGTAAAATCAGCAGGTTTGTTTCTCAGCAAAGCCAACCCTGTTTTCCATTACCAGTGGTTTTGTCATCCTTTAGGATAATATTGCCAGACAAATTAGTACCCTTCCTTTCCCTAGACTGTTATAAATGGTTGACCATTCCCTTATACCTCCAGCGTAGAAATACACAGTTTTTAAAACGGCATTTTCAGCTCCGGACATCAGTGAGGATGGTCACACCCTAGATTTCTTTCAGCTACTAGACACTGGCTTTAGTTAATGGCTGCTAACAGTGTGTCAGAAAAGGTAAACCTTTTTTCTTTGTTTTTTCCTTAAAGTTGAGTTTAAGCTAAGTATTTTTTAGCATCTTATAAATGTATTTTAAAGCTTGACTATTATTTTCTAAGAATATATTTCTACCCTTTTTTGTAAATGTTAAAACCCAAAACTTTCTTGCTGATTTTCCTATTTATAAAAACTCTCTTTCATTGTTCATTAAGTATAAATCTTCCCTAAAAGTTTATTCTCTTGTACCTTCAAAATGTATTGTTTTGTATTTTATTTATGTTTGTTTTAATTTGTTGCAGTTTTCACAAGGCTGCATTTATAGTGAAATAAATGTTGTTTTTTTACATATTACATGGCTTTCATCAGTCCTTTTAAACACACGACTTATGCTAAATGGCTGTCACAATGATGGTTTAGAATGTAGGAGAATATTGCATAAAAGCTTGCTTCCAACAACCGAAGAACTTTTTAAAAAAGAGTTTGGTTCTGGGTATGACGGTAAGTCTCTAATTGGTTGTGAGGAGCATGGAACCACCTTGTAATTACTGTTGTTCCCAGGTCCATGCTAACCCAGAGTGTTAGCACCTCTTAATTGCTGCTGTTCCCAGGTCCACCTTGACCCAGAGTGGTAGTACCTCTTAGAGTCCCAGCTATGAGCAAATCGTTAACCCCCAAACTGGGGTTAAAACACTATGAAAGTATAAAAATAAACTTTTATAGAAATATTTACATAAAAATCGATTTTTATAGAAAATATTTATTTTTGAAGGAAAAATATTACCAATAATACATTTATGAAGAAAAAGAATTATTACCATAACAAATTTTTGAAGGAAAAAAATTTTTCTCAGCAAGACATTTTTGAATACAAAACTATATGACATTTCTAGTTTTCTAAAATATAGAATAAAAACATAACTTTCATTAAAATCTGACTAAATCAACCTTTTCACTATAACCAAACATTATTAAAAATACCTTAAAAACCCCATCTTTTTGGCATTAAATAACCCACAGAGGTTGATATGCCATTAAACAAAACTGTTAGGGTGGCATCCCTGTGAGTTGATTAACTAATGGACTATTCCTGATGTCACGCCAAGTTACTAGGTTCTGTCTTCCGGGCAGTCAGAGCCAGAGACTGAGAGAGTAAAGGTTGTAACCTGATTTTTCCTGTAGCTGAGTGGAGATACGACTCAGCTTTAACAACTATTTGTATTTTGGTTAATACATTACTTTATTTCACTGTTCCCGAGTCTTCTCGTTAGTTATTTCAACAATAACTCCACAATAAAAACTCAAACTCAAACTAAAATGTTTGACTGCTTGGTCTATTGTTAAGAAGGTTGGTTTACTGTTAGACAATTTTTCCTTAAATAATCACTTATTTGTTCCTGGTTAGAATATTACTGCCACATAAGATCTGGTGTTCCTGCTATTAGAAATCCTTGATAGAATCTAAAGAAGAATCTGGTATCTCGGCTACAGTCACTTTCCCATCACCATAATGTAATTTCCTTCTGCCTTTTTTATAAATACTTTCATGGAAATTGTTCCGATGAGCTCTTTGATATGGTACCTTAGCTCTATGAGTTTATATGCATTAATACTTTGGTGGCAAGGCCTTGTCATTTTACAGTTAAAAGAGGCAACAAAAATATTAAGAATCTGTGGCCTGTCATTAAGTGCATGTCATGTCTCAGTTGCATCACCGTATTCAAGCAGAATGCGACTCTATCTCTATAGACAGAGGTATGACTGACGAAAATGAATATTGCAAGGTGCTCAGCCCTGAGATAAAACTGCACTTTTTATTGTACTAGAGAAAGAGATCAGAGGTCAACACCAAGACCAGCACAATCAAGGAAATTGCAGGAACATGGGGAATTTTTGTACATGGTCTAAGTGTACGCTCTCATTTTCCCCAAGCCTGGCCTTGTGTCACATCGTGTCTCAGTTGAGATGCATGTGTAAATACTAGTGATCTGAAACTGTGCCATTGGTTGCATGTTATCCACCAGTTGCATCCCTGTATTCGAGAGAAGTGTGACTGAGTTGTGGCCTTTTTCTGTGGACAGTGGCATAGCTGAAGAAAATAAATATTGTGAGGTACACAGAACTGGGTTAAAGCTGTTTAAGGCTGCACTCTCTCATTGCACTGCAGAAAGTGATAGGTGGTCACCACCAATGGCAGTGCACTCAACACTTTAGCTATCTCCAGTACGCTGCTCCAGCCATCTCCAATAGGTATACAGCTCCTTCTGTTCCATCCATCTCCAGTAGGCTTCCAGCTTCTGTCACTCTAGCCATCTCCTATAGGCATCTCGGTCATGCTACTCCAGTCATCTCTAGTAGACATCCAGCACCTTCTATCCAGCTATCAGCAGTAGGTCCCCAGTTCCAGCTGTCTTCAGTAGGGATTCAGTTCCAGCCATCTCCTGTAGGCCTCTTGCTCATGCTACTCCAGTCATCTCTAATAGACACCCACAACCTGCCTATCCAACTGTCATGAGTAGGCCTCCAGTTCCAGCCATCTCCAGTAGGCATTCAGTTCCAGCCATCTCCTGTAGGCCTCTTGCTTATGCTACTCCAGTCATCTCTAATAGACACCCACAACCTGCCTATCCAACTGTCATGAGTAGGCCTCCAGTTCCAGCCATCTCCAGTAGGCATTCAGATCCAGCCATCTCCTGTAGGCCTCTTCATATCTACCTACCTACTTACCTACCTACCTATCTATTTATACCTCTCTCTATTTATCAGTCTGTTCATATCTATCTATTTATCTATTTATCCCAGTCTGTTTCTATCTATCTACATAACTATCTCAGTCAGTTCATATCTATCTAGCTATCTCAGTATGTTGATAGATATCTGTCACATTTCTACTGAAATATATCTATCTCACTTAGTCTGTTTCTATTTGACTCTCAACCTGACTCTCTCACTCTCTCTCTCTCTCTCTCTCTCTCTCTCTATCTTTCTGTCTCATTCAGTACATTATATTCTATTTATCTGTCTATCTAGATCAATGTGTTTAAGTGGCAATATATTTATTGGTCATGAAATGAATAAGCATTACAAAAAAACACAGATTGTGTGAAGGTTATTGGCAGAAAGTGTGAATTTGGCAAGCCAAGTTCAAAACTGGACTTTGACCAGGCCAAAATATGAGCCTAGTAGGAATTCAGTCTCAACACACATTTTGTTAATCTTCTAATGTGTGCAGGAGCATTTCCATACTGAAAAATAATATCCGATCACTCCCGTTTAGAAAAAGATTTTTCAATTGTGGGAACATGAGAATTCTGAAACAGACTTCACTCTAAAGAATCAATTCATTTTTGGGTTTGGCACCATATTTTTTCACAAAGGTCTTTGTCAGTCAATGTAAATGCACGTGTTCCTGGATACAAGTAAGTTTGCAGCTGCTTGTAAATGAGTGTATATATATCTGTGTGCATGTGCATATGTGTGTTTAGATGATTGTGTTTCAGTTATAATGGCATTGTTATCCGAAACCAGCCCAGTGCCATTTTACATACTTTCAGAATCTTTCTAATTTCTTTCTTTCCTCTTTGATAAATTTAACTGCTTGCTGAAAATCAGGAACTGATTTAGGGGAGAGCTACATGAAACAAACATGCAGTATGAGAGTAGAAACAATTTTGTTGGCTGTGGGATTGGGATGAAAGTTTCAACATTTTCCTTTTTGGGGAAAAATTATTTTTGACTTCAGACAAAAAGGCTCAAAACATCATTATTATTTGTGGTACTATTAACACATCAGTAAAATATCATATATATATATATATATATATATATACGGTACTGTGCAAAAGTATTAGGATAAGAACTATTTCATCTTTTGTGAGGTATATTGACAGAAAATAAACAATTTTATTCAAGTAATTCTATTTGATTCACCCAACAAATGCTTTAACAAGAAAAAATACTTGTTACAAAATAAATTTAATATTTAGTAATATTTAGTATAATAGCCTTTTACTTTGATCACAGCCGTCATTCTGTCAGGCATTGACATCAAAAGCTTCTTCAATGTATCTAATGGCATCTCCTGCCAAGCAGCTTGTATTTGTTTCCAAAGTGTGCCTTGCAAAGTAACATTAGATTTATCAATTTTTTTATCCAAAATATCCCATAGATGTTCAATAGGATTGAGATCAAGGCTTTGTTGGGGCCAATTCAAATTCCAAAGCCTTCCTTCCTCTTCCTTTTTAGTTAAATAATTTTTACAAAACTTTGGCTTTTCACCCTGTATTTGAATTTCAGTGAGGTTTTTAAGAAAATCACACCTGTCCTAATACTTTTGCACATTACTGGTAGTGTGCAAAAGTGTTAGGACAGGGGTGATTTTAAACTTTATTTTGATGACTCATAAAAGATAAAATAGTTCTTGTCCTAATACTTTTGCACAGTACTGTATACATGAAAATATTTTTATTGGTACAAAATTTAATTAAAGAGATGAAAGCATGTAGCTTAATGTTGCACATTATAAAATAATCTAAAAGCAAAGCAACCAGTTTCACTCCTGCTCGTCAGGCCTCTACAGGAGATTTAAACTTTCTGTTAAGTCACTGGAACTAACTAAAATCTATATCTACCAGGCCCAACACCTGAAGAAGGACGGAGAGTACAATGGCCAAAATATCGTAAACATAGACTTAAAGATGTCAGTCAGTTAAGTGCCATGCGTGTTACATGCTTTGGGCAATCATTTCTCGAAAGAGGCATGACTGACTGGGCAGAAGATTATCCCGCAGTAGGTTGCCATTGCTTTCTGCAGTAGACTGGTTGCCAGCCAAGGCTATAGAACCCAATCTGTCCTGTTATTTGACTCATAGCTAGAGAGGGAAGAAATGTATTATATTATTAAATAATAATTAATAGGGGATCAGTTTACTACTTTATAACAATATAAAGCTGATCCCCTACTTTATGCCCAGTAGAAGCCTTAATCATGTTTTCAACTATTATATTCAGTCAGTCAGTTAAGTGCCATACGTGAAACACTCTCGGGTGATCATGTCTCGAAAGAGGCATGACTGACTGGACAGAAGATTATCCCGCAGTAGGGTGCCATTGCTTTCTGAGGTAGACTGGTTGCCAGCCAAGGCTATAGAACCCAATCTGTCCTGTTATTTGACTCATAGCTAGAGAGGGAAGAAATGTATTATATCATTAAGTAGTAATTAGTGGGGGATCAGTTTATTACTTCATAACAATATAAAACTGATCCCTTACTTTATTCCCAGTAGAAGCCTTAATCATGTTTTCAACTATTATATTCAGTCAGTCAGTTAAGAGCCATACATGAAACACACTAGGGCGATCATATCTCTAAATAGGCATGACTGACTGGGCAGAAGATTATCCCGCAGTAGGTTGCAATTGCTTTCTGCGATAGACTGGTTGCCAGCCAAGGCTATAGAACCCAATCTGTCCTGTTATTTAACCCATAACTGAAAGGAAGAGATGGATTAATACCTTTCCCAAGGGTATTTGCGCATAAGTGAATGCAATGAATTCAACTGGAATTCAAACTCGGCTCCCCGATTTCTTGTTCCGAGCCGATATCCACTGCACCACAAATGAGATATGTAGGATTAGGAGTCAATAGGTGGAGTACTAGATCATTATCCTGTGATTTCTGTTGCTCTGCACAAATACTGTAAATACTACCTCATATCAGAAATATAGACAAATAGAATGATCTATTATTAAACGTCATACAAATGGCAACAAAGATGAGGACAATAGTCTGAATAATGTAAATACTGTAAATACTACCTCATCTCAGAAATATAGACAAATAGAATGATCTATTATTAAACATCGTACAAATGGCAACAAAGACAAGGACAATAGTCCTAATAATCTATATACTGTAAATACTACCTCATCTTATAAATATAGACAAATAGAATGATCTATTATTAAATGTCATACAAATGGCAACAAAGATGAGGACAATAGTCCATATAATGTAAATAGTGGAAATACTACCTCATATCAGAAATATAGACAAATAGAATGATCTATTATTAAATGTCGTACAAATGGCAACAAAGATGAGGACAATAGTCCATATAATGTAAATACTGTAAATACTTCCTCATCTCAGAAATATAGACAAATAAAATGATCTATTATTAAATGTCATACAAATGGCAACAAAGATGAGGACAATAGTCCATAGAATGTAAATAGTGTAAATACTACCTCATCTCATAAATATAGACAAATAGAATGATCTATTATTAAATGTCGTTCAAATGGCAACAAAGATGAGGACAATAGTTCAAATAATGCAACTACTGTAAATACTCCCTCATCTCAGAAATATAGACAGAACAGTTCAAGTTATGTTATGGCCCATAATTTTTGACTTACACTGATAAAAAATAAACAAGAAATCTGTTACAGCAGAGAAAAGTGACTGAAGCCAAGATGATAGTTTCAGATAAATATAATATTGTTTATTTCTTTCTCATGTGTAAATTCAATAATGGATTTTATATTATACATATTTTCTCAATTTTATGCAATTTTTTACTGTCTAACATAATAATTCATATTTATTTTCAATTTTGTAGCATAATATTTCAATTTGTACATTGTAATTTGTTTTGTATATAATTTGAATTAATACATTTTTATAACCCATGTATGTTTTAGCATGAAATTAGTGTAACAACGTAAATTGTTGATGCAGTAGTTATCTTAACTGATATGTTAATGTGTTAGAAATAGTCATATTGAATGAATGAGTTGACAACCATGTCATATGCATGAAGTGTACGTAGATGGTTTTTTTTCCCCAGCAAAAGAAGGTGTTACTAAGTTTTTCATGAACCAAATCAATTCTCAATTTGAAATAATAATAATCTCAATTTAACACAGGAAGTTGACTTGTATTTCATGGAATAAACAAATTTGATAAACATAAAACTAAATTTTTATCAGCTAATCTAAAATGAAACATATGTATACATATATATATATATATATATGTAATGCCTGTTTTCCCTAGGAAGTAAAATTATATCCAAACAAAGTTGGCTGTCTACTGAAATACATATGCACAGTTGTAGCTTTTCTTCTGGATAACAGGAATATATATATATATATATATATATATATATATATATACACCAATTTGGTCGGGTTTCAATCCTGGGTTAAAAGCAATTGGAGTCTAACTGTACTGAAGAGCTGTGATACAGCGAAACAGATCTGTCTGCGGATGACTATTTATGCTCTCACACCCTGATTGAGCACTCTGGAAGAATGGTAAACTTTGAAAAACAGTAGCTAATGAATTAGACCACTCTGGCTATTGGGCATGTATAATGATAATATACATGCTAAAAAGTCTGCCTTCTTCTACCAAACGCCCATAGGCCAGAGGTAGAATCGCCAACTGACACCAATTCGGTCGGGTTTCAATCCTGGGTTAAAAGCAATCGGAGTCTCACCGTACTGATGAGCTGTGATACAGCAAAACAGATCTGTCTGCGGATGACTCTGTATATATATATATATATATATATATATATATATTAATACATGTTTCATTAAATAATAAAGACAAGTTTTGTCTATTTATTTTATGTAAATTTTTTCATATTCTCTGATATGGTTAATAGCATTATCATTAAATGTAGAAAGAAAATTACAATATTGATACATAATTTTTTTAATAATCCAATCTAAGCTTTTGACTCATATAAGCCATTTTCAAAGATGTCAAATTACATTATATATTATAAACATGGACAAACAATAATGACAAACTGTTTTTGTTGCATGGAAGATTTCCAAGCAACAACAAACTCATGCATTTAAGACGTTGGAAGTGAAGGTTGCATCACAGCTCGTGACGTCACACATGACCAAGCGAGAGTGAAAACAAGAAATATTAAGTATGGGAAGCCATTGGAATAACTCAATGGCTTCTGCTCTTAATTATAGGCATTTAAGGATATTTGTGGAGATTTCATAGTTTACCTTCTTCAGGTTAGGTTTCAACTGTTTTATGTATATAGCTTCAGGAATTTTTAGTTTTTGTTTATTGCTTTCATGTTTAAGTATAGTTGTGTTTTAAACTAGGGTTTTCTAGAATTGTGTTGTTGTTTTAAATACCTAAAAATGTTAGAATTATTGTTCAAGTGTAGTGTCAAGCATTGTGAAAGCATTGTGTCAAGCATCGTGAATATATATATATATTTATGAAGAATTATGAAACTTGTTTATAAACAACCAATGATTCGAAATGATTTGTTTGAATATTATTTTTGATCACACATTTTCGTAATAAAAAATTTATTGTAAATAATCAGGCCGATAAATATAAATATATAATACTGTTTAATTAAAAACAGAATATCTACTTAAATACGAGTATCGATCAAAAATAATGTTCAAACAAATCATTTCAAATTGTCGGTTGTTTATGACCAAGTTTCATTAATCTTCGTTATATATATATGTATGGATATCAAAAATATATATATGGATATACATGCAAGCAAACACACATATATAAATAAAACAGTGCTTAATATAATATAACAGAGCTAAGAACTATATAAAATCTCACTCAATAGATCCTGGACCTAACTAATAAAACAACAACTTTTAGGCAAAATTCAACTTTATTCATCAACATAGTCTCCTTCTGGGGTGATACACTGATTCCAACACTTCTCTAACAGTTTGATGCCTTTTTTGTAGAACGATTTGTCTTTGGCCTCAAAATAAGCCTCAGATTCCAATATCACTTCTTCATTGAAGCCAAATCTCTTTCCCTGAAGCATTCTTTTGAGGTCTGCAAACAGTCAGCAGTTGCTGAGGGTCAGATCTGGCGAACAGGGTGAATGTGAAAGCAATTCAAAGTGCAATTCATGTAGTTTTGCCAACATTGTGATTGACTTGTAGCATGGTGTGTTGTCTTAGTTAAAGAACCTTTATTTGTGACTGTTTTTTGGTGAGTTCTTCCTTCAAATGCACGTTATAATGTGATATAATATTTGTTATTGATGGCTCCTCCTTTTTCATGGTAATCAATGTACACAATACCTTGCACATCCCAAAATACGGAGACCAAAACCTTGCCTGCTGATGATTGCCTTTTTGGTTGCTTCAGATGACTTTCACCTGCTGCTGTCAACTCAGCTGACTGCTAATTTGACTCCAAAGTGAAGTGATGGATCCATGTTTTATGCATTGTCACATATTTACACAAAAACTCCTTTTTGTTGTGTTGAAATTGTTGCAAACAATGCTCTGAATTGTCAATGGGCTGTTTTTGATCAACTTGAGCAAATGTGGCATCCATTGTGAATACAGCTTTTCTCATTGACAAATTTTCATGCAAAATGGTGAATACACTGCCTCATCATACATGCAACTCCTCTGCTATCTCACGCAACTTCAATTTATGATCAACTAAAACAAGTTAGTTGATTTTTTTTTTTGTGTTTTCCAGGACAATTGCCGATTTTGGGTGACCTTAGTGTTTAGCATAATTTGTGTCAGTACAACTGTGTTTAAACTCAGCATACCACCTCTTAACCATTGTTTCTGAAAGAGCAGAGTCTGAATAACACTTATGAAGCAATCATATTGGTTGAAAACTATTTTTTTTATCAGAAAGTATTGCTTTATCAACACATGAAATTCAGATTTTTCTATTGTTTTGAAAATTTGCAACAGTAGCTTCACTTAAATAACTGTGATTTGTAAACTAATAATCTGATTGGCCCCAAATTTTGTCACATGTCATTTAAAGGTTAGTGCATCATAAAAGCTATATGGATTTTTTATTAGCGTCAAGCCCAGGACTTAGTGAGTGATGTGTTATTAATAATTAATTAATACATATTATCCTACGTCTATTGCACAACCTGGATTTTCATGCACTATATAGTCATTAGGTGTGTATCATGCACTATATAGTCAGGTGTGTATCATGCACTATATAGTCGTTAGGTGTGTATCATGCACTATATAGTCATTAGGTGTGTATCATGCACTATATAGTCATTAGGTGTGTATCATGCACTATATAGTCATTAGGTGTGTATCATGCACTATATAGTCATTAGGTGTGTATCAGGCACCATATAGTCGTTAGGTGTGTATCAGGCACCATATAGTCATTAGGTGTGTATCATGCACTATGTAGTCGTTAGGTGTGTATCATGCACTATATAGTCATTAGGTGTGTATCATGCACTATGTAGTCGTTAGGTGTGTATCATGCACTATATAGTCATTAGGTGTGTATCATGCACTATATAGTCATTAGGTGTGTATCATGCACCATATAGTCGTTAGGTGTGTATCAGGCACCATATAGTCATTAGGTGTGTATCATGCACTATGTAGTCGTTAGGTGTGTATCATGAACTATGTAGTCATTAGGTGTGTATCATGCACTATATAGTCATTAGGTGTGTATCATGCACTATATAGTCAGGTGTGTATCATGCACTATATAGTCGTTAGGTGTGTATCATGCACTATATAGTCGTTAGGTGTGTATCATGAACTATATAGTCATTAGGTGTGTATCATGCACTATGTAGTCATTAGGTGTGTATCATGCACTATGTAGTCATTAGGTGTGTATCATGCACTATATAGTCATTAGGTGTGTATCATGCACTATATAGTCAGGTGTGTATCATGCACTATATAGTCGTTAGGTGTGTATCATGCACTATATAGTCGTTAGGTGTGTATCATGAACTATATAGTCATTAGGTGTGTATCATGCACTATGTAGTCATTAGGTGTGTATCATGCACTATATAGTCATTAGGTGTGTATCATGCTCTATATAGTCAGGTGTATCATGTACCATATAGTCGTTAGGTGTGTACTGTGCACCCATAGTCATTAGGTGTGTATCATGCACTATATAGTCATTAGGTGTGTATCATGCACTATATACAGTCAGGTGTACTACACTATGTAGTCAAGTATGTGTATCATGCACCATATAGTCGTTAGGTGTGTATCATGCACTAGTAGTCATTAGGTGTGTATCATGCACTATATAGTCATTAGGTGTGTATCATGCTCAGGCAGGTAGTCTGCCTGTCATGCACTATAGTCATTAGGTGTATCATGCAATTACATAGTGTCATTAGGTGTGTACTGTATGCCTGTGGACAGAGTCGGTGGTGTTTATCATGCACTATATAGTCGTTAGGTATCATGCACTATATAGTCGTTAGTGTATCATGCACTATGTAGTCGTTAGGTGTGTATCATGCACCATATAGTCGTTAGGTGTGTATCATGTATCATGGTAATGTTAGGTGTGTATCATGCACTACAGTCATTAGGTATATCATGTAATCATATAATGTTAGGTGTATCATGCACTATATAGTCATTAGGTGTGTATCATGCACCATATAGCCGTTTAGGGTGCGTATCATGCAATTACATAGTCATCAGGTGTGTATCATGCACTATGTAGTCATTAGGTGTGTATCATGCACTATTTAGTCATTAGGTGTGGTATCATGCACCATATAGTCAGGTATCATGCACTATATAGTCGTTAGGTGTATCATGCACTATATAGTCGTTAGGGTGTATCATGAATCATATAGCCACAGGTGTATCATGCACTATAGTCATTAGGTGGGGACGGTGCACTATATAGTCATTAGGTGTGTATCATGCACTATAGTCAGGTGTGTATCATGCACCATAGTCAGGTGTATCATGCACTATGTAGTCGTTAGGTGTGTATCATGCACTATATAGTCGTTAGGGTGGATTGGCGCACTATATAGTCATTAGGTGTGTATCATGCACTATATAGTCGTTAGTGTGTATCATGCACTATATAGTCATTAGGTGTATCATGCACTATATAGTCAGGTGTGTATCATGCACTATATAGTCGTTAGGTGTGTATCATGCACTATATAGTCGTTAGGTGTGTGTATCATGAATTATATAGTCATTAGGTGTGTATCATGCACTATGTAGTCATTAGTGCATTGGCGCACTATATAGTCATTAGGTGTATCATGCACTATATAATTGTGGTGTATCATAATTATGTAGTCATTAGGTGTGTATCGCGTCATATAGTCGTTAGATGTGTATCATGCACTATATAGTCATTAGATGTGTATCATGCACTATATAGTCAGGTGTATCATGCACTATGCAGTCGTTAGGCGTGTATCATGCACTATAGTCGTTAGTGTATCATGCACCATATAGTCGTTAGTGTGTATAATGCATTATATAGTCGTTAGGTGTATCATGCACTATATAGTCATTAGATGTGTATCATGCACTATATACGGTGTATCATGCACTATATAGTCAGGTGTGTATCATGCACTATGTAGTCGTTAGGGTGTATCATGCACTATATAGTCGTTAGGTGTGTATCATGCACTATAGAGTCATTAGGTGTGTATCATGCACTATATAGTCAGGTGTGTATCATGCACTATATAGTCGTTAGGTGTGTATCATGCACTATGTAGTCGTTAGGTGTGTATCATGCACTATATAGTCATTAGATGTGTATCATGCACTATATAGTCAGGTGTGTATCATGCACTATGTAGTCGTTAGGTGTGTATCATGCACTATATAGTCGTTAGGTGTGTATCATGCACTATATAGTCGTTAGGTGTGTATAATGCACTATATAGTCGTTAGGTGTGTATCATGCACTATATAGTCATTAGATGTGTATCATGCACTATATAGTCAGGTGTGTATCATGCACTATATAGTCAGGTGTGTATCATGCACTATGTAGTCGTTAGGTGTGTATCATGCACTATATAGTCGTTAGGTGTGTATCATGCACTATAGAGTCATTAGGTGTGTATCATGCACTATATAGTCAGGTGTGTATCATGCACTATATAGTCGTTAGGTGTGTATCATGCACTATGTAGTCGTTAGGTGTGTATCATGCACTATATAGTCATTAGATGTGTATCATGCACTATATAGTCATTAGGTGTGTATCATGCACTATGTAGTCGTTAGGTGTGTATCATGAACTATGTAGTCATTAGGTGTGTAACATGCACTATATAGTAATTAGGTGTGTATCATGCACTATATAGTCATTAGGTGCGTATCATGCACTATATAGTCATTAGGTGTGTATCATGCACTATGTAGTCGTTATGTGTGTATCATGCACTATGTAGTCGTTAGGTGTGTATCATGCACTCTATAGGCGTTAGGTGTGTATCATGAACTATATAGTCATTAGGTGTGTATAATGCACTATATTGTCATTAGGTGTGTATCATGCACTATGTAGTCGTTAGGTGTGTATCATGCACTATATAGTCGTTAGGTGTGTATCATGCACTATGTAGTCGTTATGTGTGTATCATGCACTATATAGTCGTTAGGTGTGTATCAGGCACTATAGAGTCATTAGGTGTGTATCATGCACTATATAGTCAGGTGTGTATCATGCACTATATAGTCGTTAGGAGTGTATCATGCACTATATAGTCGTTAGGTGTGTATCATGAACTATATAGTCATTAGGTGTGTATCATGCACTATGTAGTCGTTAGGTGTGTATCATGAACTATGTAGTCATTAGGTGTGTATCATGCACTATATAGTAATTAGGTGTGTATCATGCACTATATAGTCATTAGGTGCGTATCATGCACTATATAGTCATTAGGTGTGTATCATGCACTATGTAGTCGTTCTGTGTGTATCATGCACTATATAGTCGTTAGGTGTGTATCATGCACTATGTAGTCGTTATGTGTGTATCATGCACTATATAGTGGTTAGGTGTGTATCAGGCACTATGTAGTCGTTAGGTGTGTATCATGCACTATGTAGTCGTTAGGTGTGTATCATGCACTATATAGTCATTAGGTGTGTATCATGCACTATGTAGTCGTTAGGTGTGTATCATGAACTATGTAGTCATTAGGTGTGTATCATGCACTATATAGTCATTAGGTGTGTATCATGCACTATATAGTCAGGTGTGTATCATGCACTATATAGTCGTTAGGTGTGTATCATGCACTATATAGTCGTTAGGTGTGTATCATGAACTATATAGTCATTAGGTGTGTATCATGCACTATGTAGTCATTAGGTGTGTATCATGCACTATATAGTCATTAGGTGTGTATCATGCACTATATAGTCAGGTGTGTATCATGCACTATATAGTCAGGTGTGTATCATGCACTATGTAGTCGTTAGGTGTGTATCATGCACTATATAGTCGTTAGGTGTGTATCATGCACTATATAGTCATTAGGTGTGTATCATGCACTATATAGTCGTTAGGTGTGTATCATGCACTATATAGTCATTAGGTGTGTATCATGCACTATATAGTCAGGTGTGTATCATGCACTATATAGTCGTTAGGTGTGTATCATGCACTATATAGTCGTTAGGTGTGTATCATGAATTATATAGTCATTAGGTGTGTATCATGCACTATGTAGTCATTAGGTGTGTATCATGCACTATATAGTCATTAGGTGTGTATCATGCACTATATAGTCAGGTGTGTATCATGCACTATGTAGTCATTAGGTGTGTATCATGCACTATATAGTCGTTAGATGTGTATCATGCACTATATAGTCATTAGATGTGTATCATGCACTATATAGTCAGGTGTGTATCATGCACTATGTAGTCGTTAGGTGTGTATCATGCACTATATAGTCGTTAGGTGTGTATCATGCACTATGTAGTCGTTAGGTGTGTATCATGCACTATATAGTCGTTAGGTGTGTATCATGCACTATAGAGTCATTAGGTGTGTATCATGCACTATATAGTCAGGTGTGTATCATGCACTATATAGTCGTTAGGTGTGTATCATGCACTATGTAGTCGTTAGGTGTGTATCATGCACTATATAGTCATTAGATGTGTATCATGCACTATATAGTCATTAGGTGTGTATCATGCACTATGTAGTCGTTAGGTGTGTATCATGAACTATGTAGTCATTAGGTGTGTAACATGCACTATATAGTAATTAGGTGTGTATCATGCACTATATAGTCATTAGGTGCGTATCATGCACTATATAGTCATTAGGTGTGTATCATGCACTATGTAGTCGTTATGTGTGTATCATGCACTATGTAGTCGTTAGGTGTGTATCATGCACTCTATAGGCGTTAGGTGTGTATCATGAACTATATAGTCATTAGGTGTGTATAATGCACTATATTGTCATTAGGTGTGTATCATGCACTATGTAGTCGTTAGGTGTGTATCATGCACTATATAGTCGTTAGGTGTGTATCATGCACTATGTAGTCGTTATGTGTGTATCATGCACTATATAGTCGTTAGGTGTGTATCAGGCACTATAGAGTCATTAGGTGTGTATCATGCACTATATAGTCAGGTGTGTATCATGCACTATATAGTCGTTAGGAGTGTATCATGCACTATATAGTCGTTAGGTGTGTATCATGAACTATATAGTCATTAGGTGTGTATCATGCACTATGTAGTCGTTAGGTGTGTATCATGAACTATGTAGTCATTAGGTGTGTATCATGCACTATATAGTAATTAGGTGTGTATCATGCACTATATAGTCATTAGGTGCGTATCATGCACTATATAGTCATTAGGTGTGTATCATGCACTATGTAGTCGTTATGTGTGTATCATGCACTATATAGTCGTTAGGTGTGTATCATGCACTATGTAGTCGTTATGTGTGTATCATGCACTATATAGTGGTTAGGTGTGTATCAGGCACTATGTAGTCGGTAGGTGTGTATCATGCACTATGTAGTCGTTAGGTGTGTATCATGCACTATATAGTCATTAGGTGTGTATCATGCACTATGTAGTCGTTAGGTGTGTATCATGAACTATGTAGTCATTAGGTGTGTATCATGCACTATATAGTCATTAGGTGTGTATCATGCACTATATAGTCAGGTGTGTATCATGCACTATATAGTCGTTAGGTGTGTATCATGCACTATATAGTCGTTAGGTGTGTATCATGAACTATATAGTCATTAGGTGTGTATCATGCACTATGTAGTCATTAGGTGTGTATCATGCACTATATAGTCATTAGGTGTGTATCATGCACTATGTAGTCATTAAGTGTGTATCATGCACTATATTGTCGTTAGGTGTGTATCATGCACTATATAGTCATTAGGTGTGTATCATGAACTATATAGTCATTAGGTGTGTATCATGCACTATATAGTCATTAGGTGTGTATCATGCACTATGTAGTCGTTATGTGTGTATCATGCAGTATATAGTCGTTAGGTGTGTATCATGCACTCTATATGCGTTAGGTGTGTATCATGAACTACATAGTCATTAGGTGTGTATCATGCACTATATAGTCATTAGGTGTGTATCATGCACTATGTAGTCGTTAGGTGTGTATCATGAACTATATAGTCGTTAGGTGTGTATCATGCACTATATAGTAATTAGGTGTGTATCATGCACTATATAGTCATTAGGTGTGTATCATGCACTATGTAGTCGTTATGTGTGTATCATGCACTATGTAGTCGTTAGGTGTGTATCATGCACTCTATAGGCGTTAGGTGTGTATCATGAACTATATAGTCATTAGGTGTGTATAATGCACTATATTGTCATTAGGTGTGTATCATGCACTATGTAGTCGTTAGGTGTGTATCATGCACTATATAGTCATTAGGTGTGTATCATGCACTATATAGTCGTTAGGTGTGTATCAGGCACTATAGAGTCATTAGGTGTGTATCATGCATTATATAGTCAGGTGTGTATCATGCACTATATAGTCGTTAGGAGTGTATCATGCACTATATAGTCGTTAGGTGTGTATCATGAACTATATAGTCATTAGGTGTGTATCATGCACTATATAGTCATTAGGTGTGTATCATGCACTATATAGTCATTAGATGTGTATCATGCACTATATAGTCATTAGGTGTGTATCATGCACTATGTAGTCGTTAGGTGTGTATCATGAACTATGTAGTCATTAGGTGTGTATCATGCACTATATAGTCATTAGGTGTGTATCATGCACTATATAGTCATTAGATGTGTATCATGCACTATATAGTCATTAGGTGTGTATCATGCACTATATAGTCATTAGGTGCGTATCATGCACTATATAGTCATTAGGTGTGTATCATGCACTATGTAGTCGTTATGTGTGTATCATGCACTATATAGTCGTTAGGTGTGTATCATGCACTATGTAGTCGTTATGTGTGTATCATGCACTATATAGTGGTTAGGTGTGTATCAGGCACTATAGAGTCATTAGGTGTGTATCATGCACTATATAGTCAGGTGTTTATCATGCACTATATAGTCATTAGGTGTGTATCATGCACTATGTAGTCGTTAGGTGTGTATCATGAACTATGTAGTCATTAGGTGTGTATCATGCACTATATAGTCATTAGGTGTGTATCATGCACTATATAGTCAGGTGTGTATCATGCACTATATAGTCGTTAGTTGTGTATCATGCACTATATAGTCGTTCGGTGTGTATCATGAACTATATAGTCATTAGGTGTGTATCATGCACTATGTAGTCATTAGGTGTGTATCATGCACTATATAGTCATTAGGTGTGTATCATGCACTATGTAGTCATTAGGTGTGTATCATGCACTATATTGTCGTTAGGTGTGTATCATGCACTATATAGTCATTAGGTGTGTATCATGAACTATATAGTCATTAGGTGTGTATCATGCACTATATAGTCATTAGGTGTGTATCATGCACTATGTAGTCGTTATGTGTGTATCATGCAGTATATAGTCGTTAGGTGTGTATCATGCACTCTATATGCGTTAGGTGTGTATCATGAACTACATAGTCATTAGGTGTGTATCATGCACTATATAGTCATTAGGTGTGTATCATGCACTATGTAGTCGTTAGGTGTGTATCATGCACTATATAGTCGTTAGGTGTGTATCATGCACTATATATTCATTAGGTGTGTATCATGAACTATATAGTCATTAGGTGCGTATCATGAACTATATAGTCATTAGGTGTGTATCATGCACTATATAGTCATTAGGTGTGTATCATGCACTATGTAGTCATTAGGTGTGTATCATGCACTATGTAGTCATTAGGTGTGTATCATGCACTATATAGTCATTAGGTGTGTATCATGCACTATATAGTCATTAGGTGTGCATCAGGCACTATATAGTCGTTAGGTGTGTATCATGCACTATATAGTCATTAGGTGTGTATCATGAACTATATAGTCATTAGGTGTGTATCATGCACTATATAGTCATTAGGTGTGTATCATGAACTATATAGTCAGGTGTGTATCATGCACTATATAGTCGTTAGGTGTGTATCATGCACTATATAGTCATTAGGTGTGTATCATGCACTATGTAGTCGTTAGGTGTGTATCATGCACTATATAGTCGTTAGGTGTGTATCATGCACTATATAGTCATTAGGTGTGTATCATGAACTATATAGTCATTAGGTGTGTATCATGCACTATATAGTCATTAGGTGTGTATCATGAACTATATAGTCAGGTGTGTATCATGCACTATATAGTCGTTAGGTGTGTATCATGCACTATATAGTCATTAGATGTGTATCATGAACTATATAGTCATTAGGTGTGTATCATGCACTATATAGTCATTAGGTGTGTATCATGAACTATATAGTCAGGTGTGTATCATGCACTATATAGTCATTAGGTGTGTATCATGCACTATGTAGTCATTAGGTGTCTATCATGCACTATATAGTCATTAGGTGTGTATCATGAACTATATAGTCATTAGGTGTGCATCATGCACTATATAGTCGTTAGGTGTGTATCATGCTATATATAGTCGTTAGGTGTGTATCATGCACTATATAGTCGTTAGGTGTGTATCATGCACTATATAGTCATTAGGTGTGTATCATGAACTATATAGTCAGGTGTGTATCATGCTCTATATAGTCGTTAGGTGTGTATCATGCACTATATAGTCATTAGGTGTGTATCATGCACTATATAGTCATTAGGTGTGTATCATGAACTATATAGTCATTAGGTGTGTATCATGCACTATATAGTCATTAGGTGTGTATCATGAACTATATAGTCGTTAGGTGTGTATCATGAACTATATAGTCATTAGGTGTGTATCATGCACTATATAGTCATTAGGTGTGTATCATGCATTATGTAGTCATTAGGTGTGTATCATGCACTATATAGTCATTAGGTGTGTATCATGCACTATATAGTCAGGTGTGTATCATGCACTATATAGTCATTAGGTGTGTATCATGCACTATGTAGTCATTAGGTGTGTATCATGCACTATATAGTCATTAGGTGTGTATCATGCGCTATATAGTCATTAGGTGTGTATCATGCACTATATAGTCATTAGGTGTGTATCATGAACTTTGAATTTTACATTTGGTTCTCACATTGTTCATATTTCTTATAAATTATAAATCTGTAATACTATTTTTTACTTTATTAAATGTATCATACTTTCCATTTTCATGTTTAAGTTTCAGTCTAAACCAAATTAAATTATATTAAATTCAGTGTACACAATGTCAAATTACTTCTTATTATCAATCTATTTAATTTAAAAACTACTTTTTATAATTAAAGCATTTAACTATACCAAAGACACAACCACTAACTTGAACACAATAATGATTTGGTCATCAAATACATAAAATTAACAATGAGTTAGAAACTTTTATATGTATGATAAACTGCCTTCACTCTCATAAGAAATATACAGGTGAAACTCCTAGAAATCTAAAGACAAGCATTTCTGATGACAGAAAAGATCTCAGTTTGGATAAATTCATTAGTATTACATCAAAACAAAGCAGACCATAATTTCTGTCTGAAATTCTGAAATGAAGAGTTATCATTATTTTTATGATTTCCATGTGAACTATTGCACAACTGTTGAACCTGGTAAGTAACTAGGTGACTAACTGCTTGGGAATACCAAGTACTGTAAACTTGGATATGCAGGGGAACTAAAACTGATAATGGTTTGGTATTGTTAAGTGGAGAGCCGGGTTCTAATTGTAGCTGGGTTCATTATAGTCATCTGAATTTCTTTAGGAAATGGATTAAATTCAACATATTTTTTATATTAATATTTGACAAGATGCTTTATTTTTATAAATAAACAATATATTTATTGATTTACATCTGCCAGTCTGAATATTCAAGAAATCTTAGAAAAATAAGACTTTGTTTGATCAGAAGGTCTTGTGTGGTCAAGCGATCTAAGACACATCAGATCTAGGGGATGTAGGCTTGAACCCGGCTGAGGATGCATATTTTTCTAACAAAATTTATGAAATATTCAGGCCAGTAGATATGAATAACTAAATATACCATTCAGTCATAAAAAAAAGAGCATCTACTCAAACATGAATATCCATTAAAAATAATGTTTAAACAAATAAATTCATTATGGGCAAATACCCTAGCTATGGGTTAATTAGTAAGAGACATTTGTGTTCATTCAACACCAATAAAGCCCACCTGTGGTTTATACTGCAACTATGTTGAGCAGGCCTTAGAATTTTCTTGGAGAAAGAACATTATCTGATGCAATCAAGAGTCCAAACAAGGCCAGTATGCACAAATCCTCCGTTATGTTGACTTATGATTTTACACAAGCACAATCATCAGTCAGTTCCAATAAGTTCCATCTGCCTACTTTCACTCACAAGGTTGGGATCAGCTCATAGATTGTTTTAGATACTTTTCCAAAGATGCCACAGACTGAATCGCCTACCCAAGTTAATATAATCAAAATATCACCCCTTTCTAATAAATCAACCATAGCGAGATTCGAAGTTGGATCTAATGGTCAGAAAGGAAGCATTTTAAGTACTCAGCCACATGCCCATATTTAAAAAACAGACATATTTAAAGCATGGTTTTAGTCTTGATAGAGACACAATGCATCTCTGCAATATTGTGGGAGGCAAATTATTTTTTCCCCTACAACCCCTTTCTCAAAGACAAAACATTGTGTCCCTCTTGCTACTCTATCACTATTTCCAAGGAAAGCTGTGCATGGAATACTGTTGTCATATATAGTCAGGCACCCCTGCTGTTCATCTCAGTGTTCTCGACTGGCTTCAAAGGACAATCTGTAATGTGACTGGTCCTGACCTGACAGCTCAACTCCAGCAACTTTCTCACTGGTGGGATGTGGCTTCCCTTTGTCTCTTCTACAAATATTTTCATGGCTTCTGCTCTGACGAACTTAGGTCACTGGTGTCCCATCCACAAGAATTTACTTGTGCAACAAGGTTGTCCCAACCTCTTACAGTTAAATCAACTAAATGCAGCCAACAATTCTACTCCAGCAGCTTCTTTTCTTGCACTTCCCACCTGTGGAACTCCCTTCCATATACTACAACCTCCAGGAATTTAAATGCAATGTCAATTCCCATCTCTTATCCACTTGGCTCCAGACCTTTCTACATCATCTTGTGTATCTTGTACTTTTACTTTCTCTCTACCTTTGCAACTGTCTTCACGCCTGTGTTCACATCCTTCTCTTGCCCTTTCTCTTTCACCCCCTGTAGCTGGTTCATCTTTCTCTTCACTCTCCTCCTGCCTAAAACTTTAACTTTCTTATGTAGCCCCCTGTACATCAGTAGCAGTACCACCTTGCTTGGGGTGAAACAATTAAAAAAAGTGTTCAGACAAATTCCATTCTTTAGTTCCATCAGTTCTGTTAGGGTGCCGCTCCTATTTGACTACAAATGGACTGTTCCCATTGCTATATATAGCAATGGTGGATTCTCTACAGAAGAGTCGTAGGAGAGTCGTAGAGAGTCACTTGAGAGTCTCTAATGAGTTCCTGAAGAGTCAGTGCGAGTCAGTGAAGAGTTAGTCACACTTCCAGTGGCATACTGGGAGTAATCACGTATACACACGTCTTACGACGGATTGGACTCTTGTATCTTTTCTATTGTAAATATTACTAATCACTTCTGTACATACTAACCTTCTTTCCGTGGAATACAACTTATATTCTGATTCTGTTGTTGATTTATTCATTTATACTTGGCGACATAACAGTTCTAACCTTCATGGCTAAGACTCTCCCCGCTATACTGTAGTGAAATACCCACTTTCATTTCATATTGGTGAGGTGCATTTTCCTCTTGAACATGTTCCTCCTACAAACTGTTGATTTGTGAAACCAACTCCGAAGGTGATGCTTGTCATGATCACTGCAATATTAACCTGTTAGTACTGCTACCATATATTGTATTCCTCTAGATACAACTTAATCTCAACTCAGACCTCAAGCAGAACTTGTACATACAATCTATTACTAAAGATGCTGTTAAATTTAACAGTTCGCTGTACCACCCCAGTAAGTACCTTAATCCTCTTGCTATCATCAAATTTTCAAGAGTAGATCACACTGAAAATAGAATATTTTTGGCATATATGGGCAGGAGTTGTCCAGTCTTGCATTTTTGACTTTTGATAAAGTCCAAAAACATCTCTGCATCTTTGTGAATGAAAAATCAATTTCCACCTTACATCCCCTTTTCTCACAGATTAAACATTGCAAGCCTCTTGCTGTTCTGTTGCTATTTCCATGAAAAATCATCCAAGGAACTACTTTCCTTAGTTCTACCAATTCTAACATTCATGGTCAAGACCCACCATGAATTGTAGCATACTGTATTGATTTCTTTGTATTCTTTTGGTGAGGTTTAGGTTCTATGCAAGCAGCTTCTTCCCAAGAACTAGTGCTCTGTGGAACTGATTCCCAATATAATGCTTCCCCAATTATTACAATCTTAACTTGTTCAAGTCTTGGGTTAACAATTATCATTCCCACATATCCCCATAAACTGTGCCTTTTATTCAATAACCCTTTATCTTGAGTTACTCTCGAGCCTTGTATAGGATGAACATTATTTTAAAAAAGAAACATGTGACCTATCTATAAAAGTAGATTTCTACAGCATCTACCTTCTTGAGAGATAATGCTCAGGTTTTAATCAAAGAAATATATTTTACTCTTGAATATTTGGTTTTGGCCACTTCTATAGAAATAACATGCAGTAGGTTTGGTAAAATATATTGTAAATACAAGAATTATTGAATTCATCATAATACCACTGCTCTTAAAATTCAAATCTTTATTTGAATTTTTAAAGTGAATTTTATTCTTACCATTTTTAAAGTATAAATTGTCTCAATATTATCACGCTAATTTCGTTTTTAATCAAAACACATAAAATCTGAATGCCCCCTCCACCAAAACAAAAATTAATCAATTCATATTTATTATAATTTATAACCAATACCGTCGAAAAAAAAATGAATATGTTAAAGTTTTGATATTTAATAAGAACATGCAATTCTAAAGCAGTTTCCACCTTATGTCCTTTTTTCTCACAGATTAAACATTGCAAGCCTCTCACTGTTCTGTCACTATTTCCATGATTGAAAAGTCTTTCCAGGAACTACTTTCCTTAGTTCCACCAATTCTAACATTCATGGTCAAATCTCACCATGAATTGTAGTATACTGCATTCATTTCTTTGTATTCTTTTGGTGAGGTTTAGGTTCTATGCAAGCAGCTTCTTCCCAAGAACTAGTGCTCTGTGGAACTGATTCCCAATATAATGCTTCCCCAATTATTACAATCGTAACTTGTTCAAGTCTTGGGTTAACAATTATCATTCCCACATATCCCCATAAACTGTGCCTTTTATTCAATAACCCTTTATCTTGAGTTACTCTCGAGCCTTATATAGGATGAACATCATTATTTCAAAAAGAAACATGTGACTTATCTGTAAAAGTAGATTTTCTAAACATATACTGTTAAATATAAGAGAAAATGAATGTCTATTATGTTTAATCATGAGTCATATTTTGGCTTTAATTTCAATTGAAAATAAAGACAAAAATTCTCCAACATTTGGATAATTTTTTATTAATTTGTTTCTAAGCTTTCGGCTCACATGAGCCATCTTCAGAGAGGTTATTAAGACAGTAACACAATAACATCCACCACCAGTGATGATTTTATTTTGTGTTGACATAAAACTCCGCTAGGCAACGGCAATAGTTACCAGAAATAACAAACGCAGTTCGCAAATTTGCAATGCAGTTCTATGCCGTCACACCACGTGATAGCACAAAATGTCAACAGAACCATATATTCAAATGCAATGTAATGTGTTATGACCGGATTTAAACGTGATTTTATTAAGTGTGGGTTGTTTGGATTTAATGTAGATAGCCTCCAATATCTGAAGGTTCTTTTTAATGTGTGTATGAGTAAGGATTATTGTATTATTGACTAAAATCTGTCTGATATTACCTACATGTTTATGTTTTTCTAAGAAATGTTGTTTAATTGTACTCTGATCAGAAAGGTGACATGTAAGTCTATGGGAAAGTGTGGTTGTAGTAAAACCAATATATGTAGTGGGTTTATTATTAGTACCAGAGATACAATCTCTGAACGGGCATGTAAATTTTTAAAGTTGATAGATGTGATATACCATGTTAAAAAATAAAAACAGGGCATATATTTCAAATACTGTATCCACTAAAAGTAACATTTGAAGTAATAAAAATGTTGGATTGAAGATAAATTTGTCAATTCTTTAGAAATCACTTTGTTTACATTTCAAATACAAAACCGTGCCACTATGGGCTTTTGATAAATATAATTAGTTGGGGATATGATTTTTTTTTAAAAGGGTTAAATAAAACCTTGTTGGGCTGTTTGTTTCTGTGGTCATGGCATCGAAGACACACTATATCAAATGTTGGTTTCTCCTACAAAAGGGGATGACAGTAACTATGTTTTCTTTATTAAAGAGTTTTTGAAAGTGCAGGCCAATAGATGTAGTACGCACGTTTTAAAATAACAAAGGGGCATTTGTTCCACATATGAGCCCCCTAATAATAATGTTTTAAGTAATATTCATACATATTTGTCTATATTTCTGAGATGAGGTATTATTTACAGTATTTACATTATTCGGACTATTGTCCTCATCTTTGTTGCCATTTGTAGGACATTTAATAATAGATCATTGCCATTTGTATGGCACTTCGGTCGTTGTATGCTCTTCAGATTGGAAGTCATGAGTTATCTCTCTCTAACCCTGCAATTACTTGTTCACCACTGCTGTAGCGTGGTATGAGAGTTGTGAGACTACAGTAGTAGTGAACAAGTAACTTGCAGGGTTAGAGAGAGATAACTCATGACTTCCAATCGAGGCTTCCTGCAAAGAATGGAGTTCGTATACCCTAGTGATGATAATAAAAGGTTTTGGTTCGAAATTCCTCACACCTGAAGAAGGCTGGAGTGTACAATGGCCAAAATGCCATACAAATGGCAACAAAGATGAGGACAATTGTCCAAATAATGTAAATGCTGTAATATTCATACATGCAATTATAAGTAGATATTTGCATGCATGTATGTTGAAATAAGGATGTAATGGCTTCAAATGCAAAATTTGAGTGCTGAGTTTGAATTCCAGTCGAGTTTGTTACATTCTTTTATGCACAAATAGCCTTGGGAAGTATATGAATACATCACTTCTCCCTCCCAATTTGGATAAATAGCAGAACAGATGGGGTTTTATAGCCTTGATTGGCAACCAGATTAGGAGAAGGAAAAATATGTGCAAATGGAACAAAATCACATCAGAAGATATAATCAATGTCAAAAAACAAGATAAGCATTTTGACAGTGCCTTATAGCCTTGATTGTCAACCAGATTAGGGGAAGGAAAAATATGTGCAAATGGAACAAAATCACATCAGAAGATATAATCAATGTTAAAAAACAAGATAAGCATTTTGACGGGGCCTTATAGCCTTGATTGGCAATCAGATTAGGAGAAGAAAAATATGTGCAAATGAAACAAAATCACATTAGAAGATATAATCAATGTCAAAAAACAAGATAAGCATTTTGACAGTGCCTTATAGTCTTGATTGTCAACCAGATTAGGGGAAGGAAAAATATGTGCAAATGGAACAAAATCACATCAGAAGATATAATCAATGTTAAAAAACAAGATAAGCATTTTGACGGGGCCTTATAGCCTTGATTGGCAACCAGATTAGGAGAAGGAAAAATATGTGCAAATGGAACAAAATCACATCAGAAGATATAATCAATGTCAAAAAACAAGATAAGCATTTTGACGGGGCCTTATAGCCTTGATTGGCAATCAGATTAGGAGAAGAAAAATATGTGCAAATGAAACAAAATCACATTAGAAGATATAATCAATGTCAAAAAACAAGATAAGCATTTTGACAGTGCCTTATAGCCTTGATTGTCAACCAGATTAGGGGAAGGAAAAATATGTGCAAATGGAACAAAATCACATCAGAAGATATAATCAATGTTAAAAAACAAGATAAGCATTTTGACGGGGCCTTATAGCCTTGATTGGCAACCAGATTAGGAGAAGGAAAAATATGTGCAAATGGAACAAAATCACATCAGAAGATATAATCAATGTCAAAAAACAAGATAAGCATTTTGACAGTGCCTTATAGTCTTGATTGTCAACCAGATTAGGGGAAGGAAAAATATGTGCAAATGGAACAAAATCACATCAGAAGATATAATCAATGTCAACAAACAAGATAAGCATTTTGACGGGGCCTTATAGCCTTGATTGGCAACCAGATTAGGAGAAGAAAAATATGTGCAAATGAAACAAAATCACATTAGAAGATATAATCCATGTCAAAAAACAAGATAAGCATTTTGATGGGGCCTTATAGCCTTGATTGTCAACCAGATTAGGAGAAGGAAAAAATATGTGCAAATGGAACAAAATCACATCAGAAGATATAATCAATGTCAAAAAACAAGATAAGCATTTTGACGGGGCTTTATAGCCTTGAGTGGCAACCAGATTAAGAGAAGAAAAAAACATGTGCAAATGGAACAAAATCACATCAGAAGATATAATCAGTGACAGAAAACAAGATGAGAATTTTAGAAAAAATAAAGTGTAATTTTTTGAAAATAAGGGTAATAAATGTATTTCTCATTTTCTATCAATGCCATTCTCCCTGGCATGCAACCAGTTTCATATGGTTTGATATATTATTTATGAAGCAGCAATAAAAGATCCATAAAGGTTTGGTCGAAAAGTGCCTTCCGCTCGTCAGCAGGAAAAATGTTGTTCTCTTCCATGACAATTTCACCTAGAGTGAGAATAACACAGGAAAAAGGTAAAACATTCGATCTATTCTAGTCCGATGTTCAGTTGACCCTGCACCGACCAGTTATTACCTTTGCCAATTTGATGATAAAACCTTTATTTGATGGGAATATAGACAGTACTTCCAGTGGATACCCGAAAACGCAGACAGTTCAAAACATTATATATACTTCATTTCTCTTGTACATGATGAGAGTTGCAAGTGTTAGCATTTTTATTTTATAATCATATCACCCTAAGCAAGGCAGTCTACTGCCACTGGTGTGCAGAGGGTTACATAGGAGGAAAGTTATGAGAAAGAGTGACAGGTTACGGGGCATGTCAGGAAGTGGGTAAGAGAAGGGTTAAGATACTGAGAGTTGAGTGGATGGAGAAAGGAGCATGAGAGAGAGGATGCAAGTTAGCAAGATAGGAGATGACTATTGACTTTACACTGGAGATTGTAGTTGTCGGGGAAACAAGTAAACGGAAGGGAATTCCACAAGCATGAAGTGTGAGAAAAGAAGCTGCTGGAGTAAAACTTGTGTTTACATTTTATTGGTTTCACATAAAAAGGGTGGGAATTAGTTGTTAATCTAGTGGCTCGAGCAAATTCATGCATAGGGGGAACCAGAGAGCTATGTTCATCCAAGCAGAAGCCACAAAAGTACTTGTAGAATAGACACAGGGAAGTTACATTGCACCAGTGAGAAAGTGACCGTATCTGAGCTGCCAGATCAGAATTGATAACATTACAGATTCTCCGTTGGGATTTGTCAAGGATCCGTAGGTGTATAGCAGGGCAACCCAACCAGATATGGCAGCAGCACTCAATCATGTCGAAATGAAACATTGGCAAGCCAACCACAAACACTATTCGAGATCGTAACATACGCTTTCACACCAAAACTCTTTGCAAAAGTTTGAAACTATCTTAAATGTATGTATTCATTTGAAATATTGATTAAATATTAAGATAGACCGGGCTCTTTCGGAGAAAAAAACAATAGATTTAAACTAGCTAGAAGACGTTTGAATTCCACTAGGCTATCTTACTCAAAACACACCTCCACTGCTACAGCTACTGGGAAACAAAGTGCACTTACACCTCAAATGGCTTACAGAACTCATGATATTGAGACAGCAGTCCATGTTACAGAAAAGCCTTTAATAATGGCAGGTATTTATTGGAGTAAACCTTTTTTTACTAAGATTTTTGGTTGATTCAAATAATTCTTAACATTAAAAGATGCAGCAAGGATTTTATTTGCAATATTCGCTTGATATATTAATAAAAAAAAAGCAGTTGACATCAACGCAACAAGGAACTCTCATGCATGAGAGGAAAGAATTCTTCAACTTGACAAGAAAGTTCTCTTTCTGGTAAGTTGCCAAAAAGAAAAAAAAATATGTAAGTAACATTTTTTGCTTTCCTTTTTGATTGATTGCCAAGAAACTATCACGAATATTCAAATTATTAAATTTTTTCAACTATTTTCAGGAATACATTGATGCAAAAGTTTTCAGCATGCTTCTGAAAATCTCTTATCTATCTATCTATCTATCTATCTATATATATATATATATATATATATATTATGCACTCATTACGATTGAGCACTCTGGAGAAGAAAATTTTAAAAACAGTTTCCACTTCGGCTATAATGCGTGACTCTTCAGAAATGAATTGAGTTCTCTTTGTGACTGGCATCTGTATACACTGCTTACATACAAGACGTTAAAATTTCCCTTCTCTGACCCCATGCGGCGATGGCTTAGGGAGTAGAGACTCCGACTGACCAAATCAGTCGAGTTTCGATCCCGGCCAGAAGCAAGTGGATATGTCTAGCCACACTGTGATACAGCGAAACAGGCTTGTATGTGGATGACTAATATATTATGTTCTCATTACGACTGAGCACTCTGGAGAAGAAAATTTTAAAAACAGTTTCCACTTCGGCTATAATGTGTGACTCTTCAGAAATGAATTGAGTTCTCTCAGTGACTGGCATCTGTATACACTGTTTACATACAAGACGTTAAAATTTCCCTTCTCTAACCCCATGCACCGATGACTTAGGGAGTAGAGACTCTGACTGACACCAAATCGGTCGAGTTTCGATCATGGCCAGAAGCAAGTGGATGTGTCTAGCCACACTGATGAGCTGTGATACAGTGAAACGGGCTTGTATGTGGATGACTAATAATTATATATATATATATATATATATATATATATATATATTATGGTACTAATCGACAACTTGCCAAAACCTAAAACTTTTATCCAGATGCAGTCTTGTATAAAAACTACAATACTGAAAAGAAGAAAGAGAAAAAAGGCTTTAGGCAAACTTACCTACATAGTAAGTTAAAGTGCTCGAAGGCTAGATTGCCTAGACCAAGCAAAAAATGCTGAACAGCATTAAATCCTATGAAAGTATGGATCTAATTATAATATGAATATCACACAATCTTTAGATGACTTAAAAATTCAGTTTTCTGAATATCACATGAAATTTGGTTTATGACTGAAAGCATATATATATATATATATATATATATTTAAAAACAGAAATAGAGATTTTTTTTCCAATGAGAGAAATTGGTATAGAAAAAAAATGTGCAAGAAGCCGTGAATAAATCAAGATTAAATTGCAGTAATACTAAAAATGCAAACTGCTTCCCTGGTCTGAAAGAAGCAGTTTGTCTTCTTACTACTGCTGAAATAAATTCTTGACTTATAAACGTTTAAATATGTGTTGAGTATTCCTCTCAATATTTTATATTGCTCTGGATTATATCCACTGACTTCTCTATTTTTATCTATTTTATATTTTATGTTATTTAGATAAAATTTTTTTGATTATCCTCTCTGTTTTTATGGGTTTGACATTCTCTCTTATGAAAATTTTAAAACTGTTTCCACTTCTGCGATATATGCATTACTCTTCAAAAATGAATTGAGTTCTTTTGGTGACTGGTATGTGTATACACTGCTTATATATGAAATGGTAAAATTTCCCTTCTCTGATTCCATGTGCCTATGGCTTAGGGGATAGCAACTCCGACTGATACCAAATCAGTCAAGTTTCGATCCTGGCCAGAAGCAAGTGGATGTGTCTAGCCACACTGATGAGAGCAGTGATACAGTGAAACAGGCTTGTATGTGGATGACATATATATATATATATATATATATATATATATATAAGGTCATATCACGTTCTTGCTCGATCACCAAAGTTAAGCAACATTGAGCCTGGTCAAAACTTAGATGGGTGACAACTTGGGAATACCAGGTGCTGTAAGCGTTATTGACGGATGTGCGTTGTGGTGCAGTGGATGTCAACTCGTAGGGGGAAATTGGTGAGCCGAGTTCCAATTACAATCAAACACTTTGCATTCACTTACGTACTGGTACCCTTGGGAAAGGTATTAATCCAGCCCTTCCCTCCAGTTATGGGTTAAATAACTTAGGTCTGTTGTTCATGTGATCTGTGACAGACATCTGCACCGGTTGTTTGTTATCAGCAGTTCCAAAAAGTGTGGATGGTGCTACACAAGCCTTCACCACTTTAAACAATTCTTTGTGTTAGACACTCATACATCAAAATCGACAGGAGAGACCATAATAATATATATATATAGTCATCCGCTGTCAGTCCTGTTTCATTGTATTACAGCTCATCTGTATGGTTAGACATCTGATTATTTCCAGTCAGGGTTGAAACCTAACCAATTTGACATCAGTTGGAGTTTCTACCTCTAAGCTATTGGTGCATGGTAGAGGAAGGCAGATTTTAGCATGTTATATACACAATGTATACAAATGCCACTAGCCAAGAATCTTCAATCTATTACTGGAGAACATTGTATAAATAGCGGTGAGTAACTTATTGTTTTTAAAGTCTACCATTTGGAAGTTCTTACAAAAATCATTGTCAGATTTTAATGAAACTTTCAGGACTTATTCACAAATGAATGACATTATCTTTGAAATTATTATTTTTAAAAATCTTGGTAAAATATTTTTTTTATATCTCTTACCTTTTACATCCTTTCATTATTTTTATTTTTTGTGTGTACTTGAATTTTTTTATGATAATTTCTAAACAAAAATTATATTGATTGTATTGTAAAAGTTTTCAATTTCTTTTTTAATCTTTCAATTTTTTGGCAACCTTTGAGCGATTGACTCATTTGTAAACAAAAGTTAATTCTCGGTTTTCAAAATCTTGCTAAAATAAGATATACATCTGTGACGCATTATTTTTTAAAAATTAGCAAATTGAATTTTAAAATAATCTGATTTACACAAGCATTACTTATTTATAGCAAGAAATTTAGAATAAAATTATATCTTTGTTGAACTTTCTAACCTTTCCACTATATTTGAAAAGTGTTGACAGCTTGACAGATGCAAGATAAGATAAGTGTATTGCAATCAGAAGTGACATAACTGTACAATTTTTTTTCCTGTAAGGGGAAAAAACCTAAAACATATGAACTTTTAATGTACACATACAAATTATCATACAAAAGAAAACTCCAAATACACACAAAAAAATTAAAAATTATTTAAAAAATTTGAGGGTACAATGATCTGCATTAAACTTTTCAGTTTTCAATTAGTAAGTATAACCTTCACTTAATAAGTTAATAAACTAACAACAACAAATCATTAAAGTATTTTAGAAATATTTTTGAAACTTTATAAATCATTATCATTAAAAAAATGAAAAAAATTATTTTAACTTTTCATTATTAATTGAAAAAAAAATTTTCTTCAGTCTATAATGTCTTTTAATATATATTATTCATTAAAGCAATGAAAAGCTTATCAAATTAAATGATGTCATAGTTTTAGTGCCTTTTTTTATTTTACTATTGGGAGCATATTTTCAGAAATGAAGGCAAAATGTTTTAAAAAATAATAGATGATTTACATTCCCCAATGAGTCCTGCATTTAACTACTAAAACCAATTTTTCCAACAACAATTTTCTTTCTTAAAATTTTACAAATTTTCATGGTAACATGTAAAAAAGAATTTTTTTTAATCATTTCACCCCAAGCAAGGCAGAACTGCCACTAGTGTGCAGGGGGTTACAGAAGAGGTGAGTGATGATTTTTTTGGTTGGTTGTTTTGTTTTTATGGCATATCAACCTCAGAGGGTCATTTATTGCCAACTAAATTTTATTTATTTATTGCTGGTAATACCTTTTTCTTTCAACAATTTATTTTGTTTTCATATAAATTTTGTGTCTAGTAATACTTTTTCTTTTCGAGTATCAAGATTCATTGGGATTTGTTTTTAAGGGAAGGGTCTCCAGTTCTACCCTTGTTATTTAACCCATAATTGGAGAGAAGGGACATATTAATACCTTTCCCAAGGGTACCAATGCGTAAGTGAATGCAGAGTGTTCGACTGGAATTGGGACTCGGCTCATCGATTTCTCTTTCCAAGCCGATATCCACTGCACCATAACGCACATCCATCACTAAATGCTTACAGCACCTGGTATTCCCAAGTTGTCACCCATCTAAGTACTGACCAGGCTCAACATTGCTTAACTTCGGTGATTGAGCGAGAGCCGGTGTATTCAACGTGATAGGCCGTAAGCATGCACATCCATCACTAAACGCTTACAGCACCTGGTATTCCCAAGTGGTCACCCATCTAAGTACTGACCAGGCTCAATGTTGCTTAACTTCGGTGATCGAGCAAGAACTGGTGTATTCCATGTGATAGGCCGTATGCCCTGGTGAGTGATAAAACAGAGGAACTAGTTAGAGGGGTGTTAGAAAATGTGTAAAAAAAAGGATGCGAAATGAGAATACAGGTGTGAAGAGGGCTGCATGAGGGAAAGGATGAAGAACATGATACAAGGTTTGTCAGGGAAAGGATGTGAGTCAAGAAGAGATGACAATTGACATTGCATTTAAATTCTTCAAGATTTTTACTTTCAGGGAAGCAAATCTACAGAAGGAAATTCCACAGGCGGGAAGTGCGAGAAAAGAAGCTGCAAGAGTAGAAGTCGAGGTTATATTTGATTGGCTTCACTGTAAACAGGTGGGACCTAGCCACTAGTTTAGTAGCGTGAATAAATTCATGCAGTAGTGTCATTGGGAAGCTAAGCTCATCAGAGCAAAAGCCATAAAAGTACTTGTAGAAGAGACAGAGAGAAGCCACATTATGTCAGTGAGAAAATAACTGGAGTTGAGCTACCAGGTTGAGACAATTACATTACAGATTCTTTGTTAGATTTAGTCAAGAAGCCCAAGATGAATAGCAGGAGCATCCAACCAGATGTGAGAGCAATATTGAATGCTCAGGCAGATGGTAGATTCTTGACAAGCTCCAAAGGAGAGTCTGTAATGTGATAGGTACTGATCTGGCGACTCGACTGCAGCCACTTTCCCATCGTCGAAATGTGGCCTCCCTCTGTCTCTTCTATAAATACTTTCATGGCTTCTGCTCGGATGAGCTTAAGTCACTGATGCCTCCTCAACAGGTGTTTACCCATGCAACCAGACTGGCAACTGGGTCCCACCCATTCACAGTCAGGTTAGCCAAATGCAGACGACAATTCCACTCCTGCAGCTTCCTCTCTCGCACTTCCCGCCTGTAGAACTCACTCCCATATTCTTGCTTTCCTGACGGCTACAACCCCCAGAAATTTAAATGCAAAGTTAATACTCATCTACTAACCACTGGCCTCTAGCTCTCTCCCCTCCCCTGTATAACCTTCCCTTTCTCTCCACCTATGTATCTGTCATCGCACCTGCTTTCTCAGCTTTCTATTGTTCCTTTCTAACTAGTTTGTACTCCTCACTCTTTTCTAATTAATCTTTTTACATTCATGTAACCCCCTGCACATCAGTGGCGTTTCCGCCTTGCTCGGAGTGAAATGATTAAAAAAAAAAAAAAATGTGTAAGATGGACTTAGATGAGAAAAACTTCCTAGCCTTACAAAGGGAACCAAACTTCTGAGCAGCAGATTTAGGTATGGTTTTAATGTAGTCAATCCACTTGAGGCTGGCTGATAGACTTAGGCCTAGGAGGTGCAGCGACTAGCAGACTAACCAGATCCATTCTCGTGGTGGGTAGAAGTGGTTGTCTATAGTGGTTTGGTGATAGCCGCTTTTTTTTTTTAAATTTTCCCAAAAATTACTTACCCCCCTCCCACCACAGATTGGAGATCCTTTTATAAATTTTATAAATTTATGTAGGTAACATATGTAAAAAAAACTATTTTTACCAAGACTTTTTAAAAATAATAATTTCAAAAATAATTTCATCCATTTGTGAATAAGTCTTGAAAATTTCATTAAAATCTGACAATCCTTTGCTTTTTTGAAAAATTTATCAAATTAATATCTTTGTTACAGGAAAAACCAAGTTTTGTAATATTTCGTTTTCCAGTTTTTACATTATTCGGACTATTGTCCTTATCTTTCTTACCATTTGTATGACCTTTTGGTCATTGTACGCTCTGGTACTCGGAATTTTGAACCAAACCAAAACATTGTACAAATGGCAAGAAAGATGAGGACAATAATCCAAATAATGTAAATACTGTAAATACTACCTCATCTCAGAAATATAGACAAATATTACGTTTTATATGGCAAACTCTCATAATGATTTTGTTACTCCCTAACTAAAATCAAAACAAGATTTTTACAAACATTTTGAATGTGTTAAAAGAGATTAAACAATTTTAAAGAATAATTTTAAAATAGTTTGATCTTTCCTCTTAATAATAACATAAACATTTTAATGGAAAAAGTTCATTTTTATTAAGTTTAGGGCCTTTTTTATTCATACTATGCTGTCTTTTTCAGCAATTTAGTGGAGGTACCTAGATAAAACCGCATACTTTTTCTCTTTTTTCAGCCAACGCTTCATCAGAAGAATCATTGGCAATTAATATAATGTAATGATAACCATGGAAAATAGGTATACTGGTAGGAGACAAGGAACTACAATTAAAATACAGTTTAATATTAAAAAAAGGGTAGAGGGAAAAGGGGGAATAGCAAAAACCAGAACAAATATTAGGTTGTCCTAAAAGTTTGTAAACACTTGCGAAATGGGTCTATCTGGTCCAGCATAATCGAGACAAGCGATGGGTTCAGAAAGGGCAAGAGACACCATCAGTTCCAAAACAAGTTTGATATGGCAAGAAAGTCATGTTGTGCGTTTGGTGGAACTTTGAAGGAATCGTGCATTTTGAGTTGGTTACAAATGGTTGCGCCATCAGTGCCGAACTTTACTGTCAGCAACTTGAGTGGGTCTACGAAAAGTTGAAGCAAAAGTACCCGGCTCTGATCAACCGAAAGCGCGCTTTGATGCAGCAGGACAATGCCAAGCCACACACGGCCAGGAAGACCAAAGACAAGTTTGAAGAGCTGGACGGCGTAGAGGTTCTGCCACATCCAGCCTACAGTCCTGACTGTGCTCCATCAGATTACGGACTTTTCTGCTTAATGCAACACTTTCTGAAGGGCCACCGATTTGACTTGTTTGATGAAGTCGAGGAAGCATGTCAAGAATTCTTTGATTTGAAGCTGGCTGAATGGTACTTTGACCAGATCCGAAAGCTTGCAGATTGATGGCAGAAAGTCTTGGAAAATGATGACCATTATTTTGAGCAATAATTTTTGTTGTTTTTGCAAGTAAAATTTCAATTTTTTGCAAGTGTTTTCTGGTAACCTTAATTACTTGGTTAGTAAAGTTTCAATTTTTGCAAGTGTTTACTAACTTTTGGGACAACCTAATAGTTCCAGTGAGTTAAAAAAGGAAAATATAGATGTAAAAACCAACCATCTTTTGGCTTTTATGAACCTTGTTCCTTTGTAGTCCTTTCTAAGTTCTCATATTTTTTCACTCCCTGTAACCCCTTTTTTTCTTTTTTTTAATCATTTCACCCCAACCAAGGCATTCCACTGCCACTGTAGTGCAGGGGGTTACATAGGGGAAAGTGCTGAGAGAGAGAGTAGATATAGGAAAGGTCAGAAGGAGGGTGATAGATGAGTAAGGAGATACATAGGAAGAGTCTTTGAGAGAATGGGTGCAAGTTAGTGTGTTAGGTGTCTATTGACCTTACATTTAAACTCCTGGAGATTGTAGCTGTCAGGGAAGCAAGTATGTGGAAGGGAATTCCACACACAGGCAGGAAGTGTGAGAAAAGAAGCTGTTGAAGTAGAAATTGCAGTTACATTTTTTCGGTTTCACTGTAAAAGTGTGTGACCTAGTTGCTAATCTAGTATCTCATGCAAATTCGTACCTACAAGGCACCAGTGATCTAAGTTCATTGGAGCAGAAGCCGTGAAAGTATTTATAGAAGAGGCACAGCGAAGCCACGTCATGCCGGTGAGAGAGTGACTGCAGCTGGTCTGCCAAGTCGGTATCGATCACATTACAGATTCTCCATTGTATTTTGTCAAGAGCCCCGAGGAGAATAGCAGGGGCACCCGACAAGATGTGGTAACAGTATCCAATACACGGGCAGATGGTAGATTTATATATGTGCAGGAATTTTATTGGCATTATTATCTTGCTTTGTTCTGTTCAACATTTGTACACATCGTGCAATAAATTTCTCCTTCTGTTGGCACAGAGACAGTCAATGCTATTTAGTAAATACAGCTTCTAAGATATGAAGATTAGCTGACAATGCTTTGCCAAAAATGGAAAACCAGGAATCACTGTATTTATATGCACACTAATGATTTATCCAAGAGGTGTTGACCAATTGCAGAATCCTATGCCTTGGGCAAAAATATGATGGGCAAAAGTAGAAATTAAATTTAATTTCTGGGATTAGGGAACAAAAGAATTCCATTTGTATAAATGTATACTACCGGCCATAATTATTAGGCAACCCCAGTTTTTTAAAGGATATGATGTATTTCATACTATTTTTAGTATTTATTCATTTGTTAATACTGCACAATAACATGTGCATAAAATGAGTTGTTCTGGTGTCCAGTTTTTGTGCTCTCTTCCCCATGCTAGTCTCTTCTTCTTATTGGCTGGTCAAAGCAAAGGTTTCCTGGCTGCCTTGTAAACTTTTGCAAAGTAATAATAACAAAAGAACCATTCTATTTTCATTAACAATTATTCACTTGGCAATAAAATACTAAAAATAGTATGTAATACTATTGGTGGCTTGGGTGGCCTAATAATTATGGCCGGTTGTGTAGGTTTACAGTAAACACTAGAAAGAACCATTCTTCCACTCTGAAAGTACATCCAAGAAGGGCAAAGATGAATCACATTCTTCTTTCATAGTAAACTGAAAATATACATGGAGGGAATTAAGTTTAAGTTTAAGGTGAAAAGCCTTACCCTCTTGAATGTAACTGATGACCGAAAAAGTATCATCAACATAATGATAATAAATGTTGGACATTTTACAAAGAAGTTTTCATGAAAACTCACAAAATATTAGCTAGAACAGGACCCAAGGAAATTCCCATTGAAATCCCATCAATCTGGACATTCATAATGTCATTAAAACTGAATCTCACACCCTCAATAGCTAAAAACATTAATTCAAAGAATAAACTCAGAAGAATACTGGGTGAACTCAGCTGACCCCTATGAAGGCAATCCATAAGCATCTGCAAGGTATCCTAGGTATATTTGTAAACAAACCAATTATGTCAAAGAACACCATAAATTTGTCAGTAGAACATAATTCAAGGTCTCTACTTAAAATGCAAACTAATTTTAAAAAGGTAGTATGAAACCCTAAAGAAATACAAAAACTGTAAGTATTCCCAAATTTTGGCCAGTGAAGGATGATAAAGCTCTAAAAAAGAGTCATAATAACTTAAACGTATATCAGGCTTGTGCTTTATAAAAGCCTGCTTAATAGACAAGCAAGAACTAATCTTAATTTTAAGCAATCTACACTTGATAAAGAGCAGGGCAACATTGTACAATAGATAGAATCTCACGAAAAGCTTTTTGGCTATAATGAAAATCAACTTTTGCCAAAAGTGAGTAATATTGATTACAATAATTAATAATTTCATATATATATATATATATATATATATTATGGGAATTAATGAAGATTAAAAAATAGTCTTTAAACAAGCGACAATTCGAAAAATTTTTTTTGATTGACACTCGTATTTAAGTAGATATTCTGTTTATAATCAAACAGTATTATATATTGATTTCTACCTGCCTGATTATTTGATAAATTTTTGTAATGAAAATGTGTGTCATTTGGTAGGATTCAAACCTGTGACCCCTGTCCACATAGGGGAAGCCACCAGATTTAACATTAGAAGATGGGGTGTAGGTTTTATGGCCTCATGACTAGACTTTAATCTTTAATAGGTTTATTAGTGGAGGAGAGTAGGGAAGTGTAAAGGGTGGCAAGGGATGGGGTTGGACCTATCTTTAATGTTTATTTGTGCAACTATAGAATATTTATGTATTTAAGCACAAATCTGTCTACAAAATTCCAGACACTTTCATAAATCAACTGTATTTCCTACCCATCCCACTTTCTTCAAAATTCTAACAGACAATTTACAAGACTTATTCCCTTATTGCTAACCTCCACTAACATCCCATACACAACTTGCCAAATATAAGAAAAGAGACTTTCCATTCCTTTCCACACCACCTGATAAGACATTGTAATTTCAATGTCAAAACAAAAGTACACATTGTAGTGGATATTTAAAAGAAAATTTGTACATATTCTAAAATATAATTTATACTAAATATTCACAACTCTATATTATATATTGAGCACTATTTTAAATTAATGTTTTGGACGTTGTAAATATTTCCTCATTCTTTACTCACACGGATATATATATATATATATATATATAGTCATCCGCAGACAGATCTGTTTCACTGTATCACTGCTCATCAGTACGATTAGACATTGCTTTTAACCCAGGATTGAAACCTGACCAAATTGGTGTCAGTCGGCGATTCTACCTCTGAGTTATGGGTGCTCGGTAGAAGGAGGCAAACATTCTAGCATGTATATTATCATTATACACACCCAATAGCTGAGAGTGTTCTAATTCATTGCTGAATGAATGATATGTAGATGCTAGAGTAGCTACTGTTTTTCAAACTCTACTATTCTTCCAGAGTGCTCAATCTGGGTGTGAGAGCGTAAATAGTCATCCGCAGACAGATCAGTTTTGCTGCATCACAGCTTATCAGTACGGTTAGACATCCGATTGCTTTTAACCCAGGATTGAAACCTGACCGAATTGGCATCAGTCGACGATTCTGTAGATAGATAGATAGATAGATATGTGTTGTGGTGTAATTGATATTGGCTCGGAATGAGTAATAGGAGAGCCAAATTCAAATTCCAGTTGAATTTGTTGCATTCACTTATGCAAAAATACAATCGAGAAAGATATGAATCAATCTCTTCTCCCTCCAGCTATTAGCATAATAGCAGGATGCATTGGGTTTTATAGCCTTGGCTGGCAACCAGTCTACTGCAGAAAGTAATGGCAACCTACTGCGTGATAATCTTCTGCCCAGTCAGTCAGTCTCTTTCGAGACATGATTGCCCAAGCGTGTATCACATATGGCACTTAGCTGACTGACTGAATATAATAGATAGAAACATAATTAAAAATTGTACTGGGCATAAAGTGGGGGATCGGTTTTCTATTGCTATGGAGTAATAAACTGACCCCCCACTAATTACATTTAATATAATACTGTAATATAATCTCTATTCTCCCTCCAGCTATGAGTAAATAACAGGAAAAATTGGGTTCTATAACCTTGGTTGGCAACCAATCTACTGCAGAAAGTAATGGCAACCTACTGTAGAAAAATCTCTGCCTAGTCAGTCATGGTCAAAAGACATGATTGCCCAAGCTTTGTCATTGCTCACATGTTTTGTGCAGAGTAACCTCAGCATCCTGTAGAATCCCATTTTCATTGCTTCAAACCATTTCTTCATGTTAGAAGATACTTCCAACAATTCACTGCCATACTGGAGGACAGACATCAGGTAACAGTTCCGTCTCTCAATACTCTGTATTTTCAGTCATGTTTTTTGGTTCATTTCTTTTCATCCAGAATACCAATATCCTTTTCCTCCACATCATAAAAGTGTTCTATGGAATTGGGATCGAATGACTTTAGTGTACTGTCCGCTAACAATATTTTGTACCCAAAATGTGAAAAAAATGAATTGAAGAAAATAATAAATTTTAATTTGACTTTTTCCTTTATTAGTATAAAGCTGTGAAAATAATATTTACAACAATAAAAAATAAGGCCAGATTAAAATCCAATAAATACTTACAAGATGCACATGAGACACAAGCTCAGATGCACAAATCCCCCTGACACACACACATGCACACGATAGGAACAAATAGGAAACTTTTTAAAACATAACATCGTTTACTTTTATCAAAGCTTCATCAGAGAATGAGATATAAAAAAAGAAAGAAAGAAAGAAAAAATATTTGTAATTTTTGTAGTAGCTAAACATGTTAGATTTATGAACATTTCCGATTCGTTCTTTAACATAAGATTATGTAAAACTCCAGTCCATATTTGATCTTTCCCAAACATGCAGACACACACACACACGCACACACACACACACACACACACACACACACACACACACACACACATAGATAGATAAATAAATAGATAGATATGAAGAGACCAAGATAGATAGATAGATAGATAGATAGAAAGAAATATATGAACTGATCTAGATAGATAGATATGAAGAGACTGAGATAGATAGATAGATAGATAGATAGATAGATATGAACAGACTGAGATAGATAGATAGATAGATAGATAGATATGAACAGACTGAGATAGATAGATAGATAGATAGATAGATAGATAGATAGATATGAACTGATCTAGATAGATAGATGTGAAGAGACTGTGATAGATAGATAGATAGATAGATAGATAGATAGATAGATAGATATAAACTGATTGAGATGGATAGATATGAAGAGACTGGGCTAGATAGATAGATAGATACATAGATAGATAGATAGATAGATAGATATGGACAGACTGAGATATATAGATATAGAGCTAGATAGATATGAACTGATTGAGATGGATATATATGAAGAGACTGCGCTAGATAGATAGATAGATAGATTTGAACAGACTGAGATAGATAGATAGATAGATAGATAGATAGATAGATAGATAGATATGGACAGACTGATATAGATAGATAGATAGATAGATAGATAGATAGATAGATATGGACAGACTGAGATAGATAGAGATAGATATAGAGATAGATATAAACTGATTGAGATGGATGGATATGAAGAGACTGGAATAGATAGATAGATAGATAGATGAAGATTTTTGTCTTTTTTGGTGCATTATCCATTGTATATTGTTTGAATATTGCCTGTCCCATGCCAGTGGAGTGACTACCAGAGGAGAAACTGCATCCTGCACATTAGATAGAGAATCCCCTGAGGTTACAGGCTAACTAGATTTAAGGAATTAGTCACCAGACAATTAACTACTAAAACTCAATTATCACCAATTCCATTGACACCTTTTTTTTCTCCTCAAGTCTCAAGTCTGGAGAAAGAATTTGGTAGGGGATCAGTAAATTTCAATAGCCTAAAAGAACTTGCCATTAGAGTATTCAATTTTTTTGACATTTTTAGTCATGTTTTTTTACTTCTTTTCTTTTATCGACAAAAGAAAATTTTTGAGTGTTAACCCATACCTGAAAAGTCTATTGGCAGTGTCTTCAATGAATTGAATAATAATTTATATTGCACAATATTAATAACAAGTTGAAAACAAACAAGAAAGAACAATAATTTATATTGCACAATATTAATGACATGTTGGAAATTACCAAAAATGAACAATCATTTATATTACACAAAATTATTGACAAGTAAGACACTTCTAAGAAAGAACAATAATTTATACTTCCCAATAGGAGTGACATGTGAAAAAATATTTCTAGATCATAAGAATTTTTAACTGAATATACCAACTATTTTGTGTATGTATCTAGGGTCATATGAATGTTTTATCTTCTAAATATGATCAGCACATTATGGCTGTGTTCATAGTTGATAATGAATGTTGGGCTTTTCTTTGCTGACCATAGTTTCAGTAGGTCTCATTTAAATGCACATGAAGCCCTACCACACATTATGGCTGTGTTCATAGTTGATAATGAATGTTGGGCTTTTCTTTGCTGACCATAGTTTCAGTAGGTCTCATTTAAATGCACATGAAGCCCTACCACACATTATGGCTGTGTTCATAGTTGATAATGAATGTTGGGCTTTTCTTTGCTGACCATAGTTTCAGTAGGTCTCATTTAAATGCACATGAAGCCCTACCACACATTATGGCTGTGTTCATAGTTGATAATGAATGTTGGGCTTTTCTTTGCTGACCATAGTTTCAGTAGGTCTCATTTAAATGCACATGAAGCCCTACCACACATTATGGCTGTGTTCATAGTTGATAATGAATGTTGGGCTTTTCTTTGCTGACCATAGTTTCAGTAGGTCTCATTTAAATGCACATGAAGCCCTACCACACTCTATCTGTAACATATGTGTTGATAGTACAAATATAATGTCATCATTCACATGTGACAAAAATGACTAACAATAATGGAAGAAAAGAAAAAGCCATCACTAATTTTTTTTTTTAATTGTATCGCCCCAAGCAAGGCAGTAATGCCACTGATGTGCAGGGGGCTACATAAGTGTAAAAAGATTAATTAAAAGAGAGTCAAGAGGAAGACGAACCTGTTAGAAAGGAGCAATAGAAGGATGGGAATACAGGTGTGATGACAGTTTCAAAGAAAAGGATATATGAAATGAGGAAAGAACTAGAGTCAAGTGGTTAATAGATGAGTATTGACAATACCTGGAGGTTGTAGCCGTCAGGAAAGCAAGAATATGGGAGTGAGTTCCACAGGTGGGAAGTGCGTCAAATATCAACCCGGCCACAATGTGTTGACTATGTTTGTAAAATAAAACATTTCTATAGCTCTAGATACATGTATAAAACAATCTATATAGAGTTTTTTTATGGATGTATCAAGTATGTTAAAAATAAAATAAAATTCAGCCTAGATAATGGCGAAAAGTATAGCAAAAATCCCTGGATAAATAAAACATTCAAACAATTTTGATATAATTTATCTACAAAGAAAAAAATTATAAGATCACGTGAGAAATTATATGGAAAACTTAACAGCAGCACTTTCGCTGTCATTTTTAATAAAACTTTTTTATAATCATATCACCCTGAGCAAGGCGGTAACACCACTGATGTGCAGGGGGCTACATAAGAGTAAAAGGATTAGAGGAGAATGAAGAGAAGGATGAACCCGTTAGAAAGGAGCAAGAGAAGGATGGGAATACAGGTTTGATGACAGTTGCGAAGGTGGAGAGAAAGAAAAGGGATCTATAGGACAGTGTGGAAAGAAGTAGGGTCAAGTAGTTAAGAGATGAGAATTGACCTTGCATTTAAATTCCTGGTGGTTGTAGCCGTCAGGAAAGCAAGAATAAGGAAGCGAGTTCCACAGGTGAGAAGTGCGAGAAAAGAAGCTGCAGGAGTAGAATTGTCATCTGCATTTGGTTGATCTAACTGTGAATGGATGGGACCCAGTTGCCAATCTGGTTGCACGAGTAAGCACCTGTTGTGGAGGCACCAGTGACTCAAGCTCATTGGAGCAGAAGCCATAGAAGTATTTACAGAACAGACAAAGGGAAGCCACATCTTGTCGGTGGGAAAGTGGCTGTAGTCAAGCCACCAAGTCGGTACCTATCACATTACTGATTCTACTTTGGAGACTTGCATGTATATATATATGTGTGTGTTTGTGTGTGTGTGTGTGTGTGTGTGTGTGTGTGTGTGTGTGTGTGTGTGTGTGCATATATCATCATCAGTCTCTTCCTCCACATTGTTGCTTTGTCCTGCTATTTTTTCCATAACTGGGAGTGGGGAGAGATAGATCCGTTCCTTTCCCAAATATATTAATCTGTAAGTGAATGTAATGAATTTGACTAGCATTTAAATTCGTCTCTCCAATTCCTCAATCCAAACCACTATCCATTACTCCACCATTCCTCCATATATATATATATATATATATATGTTGAGAAACCACACAAAATAATAAATAACAAAAAAGGAGATGGAGATAGAAATGTAAGTTATATTGAACAAAAATATATAAAATGGAACACGTGTTAGTCAATTCAGGAATACTAGGAATACTGTTAGTAGGAATCAATATATGCAGTCTTGTCGTGGAGAAGTATGTGGGTAATGAGTCTATATAGGGGGTTACATAGGGGAAAGTGATGAGAAGAGTGGTTTGGGGGTTACATGAGGAGAAAGTGATGGCAGTGGTTGGGGGTTACATTGGGGAAAGTGATGAGAAAGAGTGGTTAGGGGGTTACATAGGGGAAAGTGATGAGAAAGAGTGGTTAGGGGGTTACATGGGGAAAGTGAAGAGTGGTTAGAGGAGGGTTACATAGGGAAAGTGATGAGAAAGAGTGGTTAGGGGGTTACATAGGGGGAAAGTGATGAGAAAGGGAGTGGTTAGGGGGGTTATATAGGGGGAGAGAGTAAGTGAGAAAGAGTGGTTAAGGAGGTTACATAGGGGAAAGTGATGAAAGAGTGGTTAGGGGGTTATATAGAGGAAAGTGATGAGAAAGAGTGGTTAGGGGGTTACATAAGGGGAAAGTGATGTGAAAGAGTGGTTAGGGGGTTATATAGGAAAGTGTGTGAGAAGAGTGGTTAGGGGGTTACATGGGGAAAGTGATGAGAAGAGTGGTTAGAAGGTTATATAGGAAAGTGATGAGAAAGAGTGGTTAGGGGGAGGTTACATAGGGGAAAGTGATGAAAGAGTGGTTAGGGGGTTATATAGGGGAAAGTGATGAGAAGAGTGGTTAGGGGGTTACATAGGGGAAAGTGATGCTGAAAGAGTGGTTAAGGAAGTTTATATAGGGGAAAGTGATGAGAAAGAGTGGTTAGGGGGTTACATAGGGAAAGTGATGAGAAAGAGTGGTTAGGGGGTTATATGGGGAAAGTGATGAGAAAGAGTGGTTAGGGGGTTACATAGGGGGAAAGTGATGTGAAAGAGTGGTTAGGGGGGTTATATAGGGGAAAGTGATGAGAAAGAGTGGTTAGGGGGTTACATAGGGGAAAGTGATGAGAAAGAGTGGTTAGGGGGTTATAGGGGAAAGTGATGAGAAAGAGTGGTTAGGGGGTTATATAGGGGAAAGTGATGAGAAAGAGTGGTTAGGGGGGGTTACATGGGGGAAAGTGATGAGAAAGAGTGGTTAGGGGGTTATATAGGGGGAAGAAAGTGATGAGAAAGAGTGGTTAAGGGGTTACATGAGGAAAGTGATGTGAAAGAGTGGTTAGGGGGTTATATAGGGGAAAGTGATGAGAAAGAGTGGTTAGGGGGTTACATAGGGGAAAGTGATGAGAAAGAGTGGTTAGGGGGTTATATAGGGGAAAGTGATGAGAAAGAGTGGATTTAGGGGGTTACATAGGGAAAGTGATGAGAAAAGAGTGGTTAAGGGGTTATATAGGGGAAAGTGATGAGAAAGAGTGGTTAGGGGTTACATAGGGAAAGTGATGTGAAAGAGTGGTTAGGGGTTATATAGGGGAAAGTGATGTGAAAGAGTGGCTGGGGGGTTACATGAGAAAGTGATGTGAAAGAGTGGCTAGCGGGTTACACTGAGGAAAGTGATGATGAGAAAGAGTGGGTTAGAGAGGTTATATAGGGGAAAGTGATGAGAAAGAGTGGTTAGGGGGTTACATAGGGGAAAGTGATGTGAAAGAGTGGTTGAGTTTATATGGAAAGTGATGAAAGAGTGGTTGGGGGGTTACATAGGGAAAGTGATGAGAAAGAGTGGTTGGGGGGTTATATAGGGGAAAGTGAGAAAGAGTGGTTAGGGGGGTTACATGAGGAAAGTGATGAAAGAGTGAGTTGGGGGGTTATATGAGGAAAGTGATGAGAAAGAGTGGTTAGGGGGTTACATAGGGGAAAAGTGATGTGAAAGAGTGGTTGGGGGGTTACATGAGAAAAGTGATGTGAAAGAGTGGCTAGGGGTTACATAGGGGAAAGTGATGTGAAGAAGTGGCTAGCGGGTTACATAAAGGGAAAGTGATGAGAAAGAGTGGTTAAGGGGTTATATAGGGAAAAGTGATGAGAAAAGAGTGGTTAGGGGGTTGTAGGGAAAGTGATGTGAAGAGTGGATTAGGGGGTTATATAGGGAAAGTGATGAGAAAGAGTGGTTAGGGGGTTACATAGGGGAAAGTGAGTAGAAAGAGTGGGTTGGGGGTTATATAGGGGAAAGTGATGAGAAAGAGTGGTGGGGGGTTACATAGGGGAAAGTGATGTGAAAGAGTGGTTAGGGGGTTATATAGGAAAGTGATGTGAAAGAGTGGCTAGCGGGTTACATAAGGAAAGTGATGAAAAAGAGTGGTTGGGGGGTTATATAGGGGAAAGTGATGAAAAGAGTGGTTAGGGGTATATAGGGGGAAAGTGATGAAAGAGTGGTTAGGGAGTTACATAGGGAAAGTGATGTGAAAGAGTGGCTAGCGGGTTACATAAGGGAAAGTGATGAGAAAGAGTGGTTAGGGGGTTATATGAGGGAAAGTGATGGTAGAAAGAGTGGTTAGGGGGTTACATAGGGGAAAGTGATGAGAAAGAGTGGTTAGGGGGTTACATAGGGGAAAGTGATGTGAAAGAGTGGCTAGCGGGTTACATAAGGAAAGTGATGTGAAAAGAGTGGTTAGGGGGTTATATAGGGAAAGTGATGTGAAAAAGTGGTTAGGGGGACCATATAGGGAAAGTGATGTGAAAGAGTGGTTAGGGGGTTATAGGGGAAAGTGATGTGAAAGAGTGGCTAGCGGGTTACATGGGGAAAGTGATGAGAAAGAGTGGTTAGGGGGTTATATAGGGGAAAGTGATGAGAAAGAGTGGATTAGGGGGATTTATATAGGGGAAAGTGATGAAGAGTGGTTAGGGGGGGGTTACATAGGGGAAAGTGATGTGAAAGAGTGGCTAGCGGGTTACATAAGGGAAAGTATGAGAAAAAGTGGTTAGGGGGTTATATAGGGGAAAGTGATGAAAAAGAGTGGTTAGGGGGTTACATGGGGAAAGTGATGAAAAGAAGTGGTTAGGGGGTTACATAGGGGAAAGTGATGTGAAAGAGTGGCTAGCGGGTTACATAAGGGAAAGTGATGTGAAAGAGTGGTTAGGGGGTTTCATAGGGGAAAGTGATGAGAAAGAGTGGTTAGGGGGTTACATAGGGAAAGTGATGTGAAAGAGTGGTTAGGGGGTTATATAGGGAAAGTGATGAAAGAGTGGTTAGGGGGTTACCATAGGGAAAGTGATGTGAAAGAGTGGTTAGGGGGTTATATGGGGAAAGTGATGAAAAAGAGTGGTTAGGGGGTTACATAGGGAAAGTGATGAAAAAGAGTGGTTAGGAGGTTATATAGGGGGAAAGTGATGAGAAAGAGTGGTTAGGGGGTTACATAGGGGAAAGTGATGTGAAGAGTGGTTAGGGGGTTACATAGGGGAAAGTGATGTGAAAGAGTGGCTAGCGGGTTACATAAGGGAAAGTGATGAGAAAGAGTGGTTAGGGGGTTATATAGGGGAAAGTGATGAGAAAGAGTGGTTAGGGGGTTACATAGGGGAAAGTGATGTGAAAGAGTGGTTAGGGGGGTTATATAGGGGAAAGTGATGAAAGAAAGAGTGGTTAGGGGGTTACATAGGGGAAAGTGATGAGAAAGAGTGGTTAGGGGGTTATATAGGGGAAAGTGATGAGAAAGAGTGGTTAGGGGGTTACATAGGGGAAAGTGATGAGAAAGAGTGGTTAGGGGGTTATATAGGGGAAAGTGATGAGAAAGAGTGGTTAGGGGGTTACATAGGGGAAAGTGATGTGAAAGAGTGGTTAGGGGGTTACATAGGGGAAAGTGATGTGAAAGAGTGGCTAGGGGGGTTACATAGGGGAAAGTGATGTGAAAGAGTGGCTAGCGGGTTACATAAGGGAAAGTGATGAGAAAGAGTGGTTAGATATAGGACATGTCAGGAGGAGGGTGATAGACAGGTAAGGATTCCGAGGATGAGAGTTGGGTAAATGGAAAGAGTGTTTGAGAGAATTGGTAAAAGTTACAATAATAAGATGGTGTTCTACAGGAAACAATTATGACAAAGCATAAAAATGTTATTCTTAAAATTGTCTTTGATATATAAAAATTATAAATCATTTTCTATAAAATGAAGTAAAACATAATAGTTAGATGGAGTGTTTATTGTAAATTTCTTCTTCTTCTTCTTCTTCTTCTATGTGCCCTGTCCCTTCAGGACGTAGGCGATCATGGTTCTCCACATCTCCCTATCTCTTGTGGCTCTTAGTATGTTTGCTACTGTTACACCTCACAACCCCCGTTCCATCATCCATCTGATCAGGCCCTGCAAATATGTTATCCGCTGCCTTCCACTGTCTCTTTTTCCTTCTATCTGGCCAGTCAGTATCAGGTTCTCCAAGACCTCCTTCCTTATTGCATGTCCTAGGAACTTCAGTTGTCTCTTCCTGATGCTCAGTATTAATTTCCTTTTTGTTGCCATTCTTTCCAACACCTCATCGTTGCTTGCATGCTCAGTCCACGATATCCGTAGCATCCTTCTGTAGAACCACATTTCCTTTGCTTCTAGTTTTATCCTCATTTTCGATGATATTGTCCAGCATTCACTGCCGTATTGAAGAACTGACATTGCATAGCAATCCAGTACTCTTTTTTTTCCTAGTGAAATTTTCCTGTGTTAGTACTTTACTCAGCTTCTGGAACACGTCCTTTGCCATGCCAATTCGCCTTTGGATCTCTGTGTCACACTTTCCATCTCCTGTTAGAACACTTCCTAGGTATTTAAACTTTTGTACTTGCTTGATTCTGGTATCCCCCAGCTGTATTTGGTATTTTGGGTTGCATCTTTTTGCTGATGACCATGTATTCAGTTTTCTTAAACTTTATTTGTAGTCCTTTTTGTCACTCTCCACTTCTGTAGGAGGTCTTGTTGTTTCCTTTCTGTATTACCCTTACTGTATAATGAAAGAAAAATGTAATTTGTATGTTTTTTGAAGAATAAAATTGATAAAAAATAAAAGGAAATTATTTATAACTCCATGTAATAGAATATGTGTAGGAAAACAAAATAAAATTTATGAAATAATATCAATTGAATCAAAAAAAAAAAAAGTAAATATTTTTTCATTATGCCAAGAGTAAAGTCACTAAAAATATGATTGTTTTCATCAAACCCTGTTAGGTGAGGCTCATTAAGCCTATGAAAAAAAAAAGAAACATTTTCCTTACTGAGCCTTTCTTGCCCTTGCTCTGAGATGTAATAAAAGATGACTGGTCCAACTTGAAGATGTTAGATTCCCTAATCCACAAATTGCTTTCTTTCTTTTTTCTACTTTCCAATGACACTGTCTGGATATATGAAAAAAAATTTTATGAATCTAAAATAGTCAGGTATTCAATAAAAAATGTTGTATTTGTTATGTTATTAGTCGATTTACTCCTCTAAACATGCTAATTCCATAATTTTGCCAAGAGAAGCCTGAACCGTTGCCTTCGATATCTCCAAAGCGTTTGACAGGGTCTGGCACGCTGGCCTCTTATGCAAACTGCGGAGCTACGGGATAACTGGACACCTGTTTGATCTCATCCAGTCATTCCTCTCTAACCGCACATTGAAGGTAGTATTAAATGGGCATGCCTCCCAAAACTATCATATGAACACGGGCGTCCCTCAAGGTTCTATCCTAGGTCCCACGCTCTTTCTCATGTACATTAATGATCTCCTCGACACCATTAGATCCCAAGTAGGCATGTACACCGATGACACAACAATCTACTCTTGCCTCGATCAAAAACCAGGTGTGGGCGACAAAGCGAACTTCGCTGCCGAGCTTGAAAAGGACCTCCAATCCGTAGTGACCTGGGGTAGGAAATGGCTAGTAAATTTCAGTGCTTCTAAAACGAAGCTGTTATCAACTAACCCCCACAGACAATCGCATCTACCTCCCATTAGCATGGGACAGGCTTGCCTCCCAGAGAGTAAAACACTACGCCTCCTTGGCCTTACACTTTCGGCGGACCACAAATGGAATGGCTATATTGAATCCATTTCCAAATCTGCCGCTATGAAAGTCAGCTCTCTGTGCAGTGTCCGGAAGTTTTCCCACCTGAATCTATCCCTCACATATACAAATCTACCATCTATCTGCGTATTGAATACTGCTGCCATATCTAGTTGGGTGCCCCTGCTACTCTCTTTGGGCTTCTTGACAAAATACAAAGGAGGATCTGTAACGTGGTTGATAGTGACTTGGCAGACCAGCTGCAACCACTCTTTCACCGGTGTGATGTGGCTTCCCTGTGCCTCTTCTACAAGTACTTTCATGGCTTCTGCTCTGATGAACTTAGATCACTGGTGCCACCTAAGCACGAATTTACATGAGATACTAGATTAGCAACTAGGTCCCACCCTTTTACAGTTAAACAGATAAGATGTAATCGTAAATTCTACTCCAACAGCTTCTTTTCTCACGTTTCCCACCTGTGGAACTCCCTTCCACAAGTCTGCTTTCCCGACAGTTACAATCTCCAGGTGTTTAAATGTAGGGTCAATAGACACCTCCTATCACTCTAACTCCCAATTATTCTCAGAAAACTCTCATCTACCCAACCCTCATTCTCGTTATCCTTACCCGCCTATCACCTACCCTCTGACATTTCCTATATTTAACCATTCTCGGTATCCCTACCCGCCTATCACCCACCCTCTGACATTTCCTATATTTAACCATCCTTTTTCCACTCTCTGTAGCCCCCTGCGCAGTAGTGGCAGTGACATGCCTTGCTTGGGGTGAAATGCTTATAAAAAACAAAAAAAAATAAAAATAAAAGAGAGTTGCTGATATGGTTATAAAAAAATAAAGTAACCAAAATAAGGTTCAAATTCTGAGAAGTGTGCTGGTTTGAAAACTTTTCAGCACCCCCTCATAAAAGCAGATATTTGTTTGGAAGCCGTTACCCAAGATCCTAATCCACTTTTTATAATTTGAAACGAAGGACATTTGATTAAAAGAATTAATCTCTTTACCAGATGAGCTATGGTATTTAATCCACCCAGCTCGTCTCCCTTAACATGAGGAAATCAATAAACTGTAATGGAGAAAGTTTGTGGATATCAATAAATGCTGCCAGTTGTTTAATCTGTAGCTAGTTGGAAAGAACTGACTTTGAATTCTCTAGCCTTGAGTTTCAACTAGTCTAAGAAATGGAAAAGTTTGAAGTCTAAACCATAGAGATTGTTATATGGAAGAACTCCACAAATTTTCCCAAGTAGTGGTTTTCAGAAGTATAATGGCGAACAACGGCCCTGGGCATCCATATTGGGAGGGCATCCAATCGAATAGTGAAATAAAAATTTAGTTCATATTTAATTTGAATAAAGTGTTTATTCTATGTTTCATCTGTTTTTACAGATGTAAAATGTCTTCTTTTCTTGCATTTCTCAGTACTACACCCTTTGGCACCCTTTACTTGAGAAGTTACAATCAAGGAGTTGAGCCCAGGCATCACCAAACCTCTGTTCCCAAGAAGTGATCACAATTCAAAGATAATAAAGAAAAATAAATATGTGAGAGCCGTGATAATCTACACCCTGAAGGAACATTATTAACTATGTCCTTAAAGGACATTTTAAAAAAATAATGAAAAGTGTATTAACCAGTGTGTTTTAAATAATAAAAATAATAAAAAGGAGTAAAACCAACAACAATAATAATTAACAGTAATTAACAATAATAATAATTAACAACAATAATAATAATAATAATTGACATAACTCTTCCAATATATTTCAACACCTAAAAAAGAACATCATTTAAGAAAAGTTAAATGTAACTGCCTCTTCTAGTCTACGGCTATATCGTGTTGAATACACTGGTTCCCATCCAATCACTGAAGTTAAGCAACATCGAGCCTGGTCAGTACTTAAATGCGTGACCATTTGGGAATACCAGTGCTGTAAATGTAAGGACCAAGAATGGTCCACCAGGTTTGAGGGTTGGGTGCAGGGCTAACAACCCTGCCCTGTAAAAAAAACAGTTTGTTACAGAAACAGCAACAAAATGTTGCTGCCATATGCACCATTGAGTGTGATGGATAAATGATGATGATGATGATGGATTGCCTCTTCTACTCTAACAGTTTTTTTTCTCACACTCCCTACCTGTTGAATGCCCTTTTATTTACTTACTTCCCTGATAGCTACAATCTCCAAGAGTTTTAATGCCATGTCAATTGCCATCTCTTATCTCCTTGACTCCCATCCTTTTCCTGACATCCCCTGTATCTTGTTTCTTCTCCCTTTCTACTCTACTCTCACTGAAGTTAAGCAACATCGAGCCTGGTCAGTACTTAAATGCGTGACCATTTGGGAATACCAGGTGCTGTAAATGTAAGGACCAATAATGGTCCACCAGTCCTCCAGGTTTGAGGGTTGGGTGCAGGGCTAACAACCCTGCCCTGTAAAAAAAACAGTTTGTTACAGAAACAGCAACAAAATGTTGCTGCCGTATGCACCATTGAGTGTGATGGATAAATGATGATGATGATGATGGACTGCCTCTTCTACTCTAACAGTTTCTTTTCTCACACTCTCCACCTGTGGAACTCCCTTCCATTCACTTCCCTGATAGCTACAAAAATTTAAATGCAATGTCAATTGTCATCTCTCTCCTTGAATTCCATTCATCTCTAATCCTTTCTTTGACATCACCTGTACCAGGTTTTTTCTCTCACTGTAACCCTTCTACACCCTAATGATGGTCCTGCCTTGCATTGGGTGAAATACAAAATAACTGCACAGTAATAATATCAAAATATAACAATGATTAAAAACTCACAGCAGAAAACCTCTTTATCTGCCATCAGCTAAACATCAAGAGAACAACGTTGTATAACATCATTGCTTTACATCTACTGCAAGGAATATTGGTTCACTGCATCATTCTAGAAAATTTTTCTTATCAGAATTTATCTTACACATTTACAAATTCAACCATTCATCTGTGCAATGAATTTTATTGCCGTATCTGGTTAGGTGAACCTGCAGTACACCTTAAGACTATTGAAAATTTTCTTTAATGTAATTGATCCTCACCAGGGATTTCAACTTCAGTCACAATGTGGCTTCCCTCTCTTATTTCTACCAATATTTTGATGGAAACTGTTGTGATGGCTCTTTGTCACTGGTAACCCGACTATATGAATTTAATGCTTGCCACTAGATTGGCAACTAGGTTCCACCATTTTACTCTTGAAATATCTAAAAGCAAGTATCACTTCTACTTTAAGAGTTGCTTTCCTAGCACATCCTACATGTGAAACTCCTTTCTCGTTTTTTTGCTTCCCTGATAACTACAATCTTCAAGAATTTAAATGAAACATTTTCTTGAACACTGAAACTTTTGTTTCTTTCCACTTTTTTAATATGTCTGATTTTTTGTTTTTCTGACTATTCTCAGGCTTCTTGTTTACTTTCACTTTCACTTTCAGTCCCTGTAACCCACTCATATTACTTGTGGTGATATGATAAAAAAAAAAAAGAAAAAAGAATAACAAAGCCAGTTTATCAGTTCTCTTGCATTAAAGTAAAAATTTTAGTTGAAATCTTAAAACTAGCATCATAGCCCGGCATTGCCTGTGTAACTCAGAACAAATGTAGGGTCAATAGACACCTCCTATCACACTAACTCCCAACTATTCTCACAACACTCTCATCTACCCAACCCTCATTCTCGGTATCCTCACCCGCCTATCACCCACCCTCTGTTATTTCCTATATTTAATCAGCCTTTCTCCACTCTACGTAGCCCCCTGCACAGTAGTGGCAGTGACATGCCTTGCTCGGGGTGAAACGCTTATAAAAAAAAAAATAAAAAAAACATTTTAGTAGTAGGACTCGATTATATAAAAAATAATTATATAAAAAAATTGTTGTTTAAAAATTGTTCAAAAATTCCATAAAAAAATTTTTTTTTTGTTTTGCATAAATGTGTTTGATGTTTTGAGGGACATTGTAAGCAACACTGCGTTTGTTTTTGTTTCAAAATTACAGGGGAAAATATTTACATTTTTTGTTGACTAAATTTAACATAAAAATAAAAATTATTTATTTTGTTTTACTGAAATTAGAAATATAAAAACTATTACTCTCTCAGTTCAAAAATTTTTGAAGAATATTTAAAAATGTAGAAATATAAAAACTATTATGCTCTCAGTTCAGAAATTTTTTTTTTAATATTTTTTTTTGTTTCAAAATTACGGGGAAAAATATTCACATTTTTTTGTTGACAAACGATTTTTAAAACAGCAAAATAAAAATTATATATAAAGGCTCATCTTTTTTAGTCACATTTGACATGTGTGATTTGATTTCTGTGTCATAATCTAGCAACCATCTCAGATCTTAGATGTTTTACAAAGCAAATGTAAACAATCTGCACCATTAGCCAAAAACGTGTGAAAGGGAAAATTGCTGAACTTAAACTCAAAAAGTATGTGTCAACCTGGCTTCCCCGTAGATATGTGTCCCTTGAAAGTTTGAATGGCGTAGCTTAAAAAATGCCTTTTATACATATAGATAATAATTTAAAAAAACAGCAAAACAATTTTATCAGTCCTCTCACATAAGAGCAAAAATTAGGTGATTGAAAAATTATAAACTATGAGATAAATGTCATATGCAAGAAAATATAACATTAAAGGCAAATTATCTTTAATCCTACTAACTACTCCTTCTGCTTACAGAGAGATGGCTGGTAGGACTTAATGTACATTGATTCCAATACTTTAAGTGATAACTGATGTTAAACTAGTTCAACTGTTTTTTAATTGTTGTTATATTTCAGTCTTATCATTTGATAAGGATATATATATTTTTGTTCACCTCTCTTATTTGTTTTTATTATGAATTGTTTTTAATATGTCTAATTTTAATGGTTTAATATCATATTGTGCAATAGATATTGTGCAATAGATATTATTCAATAAATCATATTATATAATATATAATATTGTGCATTATATCATATTGTGCAATGAAACATATTGTGCTGTGGTATCCTATGCAAATTAGCTAAGTTGCATTTAAGTGCCAAGCCACTAACTGTTGAGGCTCCTTATGTCAACACTGAAACTGCAAGATACAGCAGATATAACATATACAATAAAACATCTTGTGCAATCTGACATTTGTTTGGCTTTCATTGGTCTTAAGAAACCTTGAATCTTTACCCAAAGAGTTATGCTATTATGACTGTACAGGCCCACGGTTCACATGGGAGTGACAGCCTTGATGTCACCTTGTTGTTTTCTTTTCATCAAGCATGCTACTCACAGATGGCTATCCTTCATTTTATTGGAAATATTTTACAGATGAATTGTCTCCCTTTGTAGTGGTCAAGATTACTGGCCCCTAGTTTGGGCTGATAGCATCCCTTATCTTCCTCTTTTTTCCTGCGAATTCGAGTCAACATGGACTAATTTTAGCTCCATGAAACTCAACCTGCAGCCACATGGTGTACAAAAATGCAGCAGCTAAAACGACAGCATAGTATCAAGGATGTCCCAACAATTGCACCAGAAAGCATCAGAAAGCGAAATTCCTCTTCAACTAGGAGTCGAAAAAAATTCTGACTTTGCAACAGAAAATGAAAAGAACTATAAGCAGAATGAACTATACTGCTTCCAGTAAAGTTTGCACAAAAACTATGATTTTTTGCAACCATTTTCTTAAACCCTATTTTGTGTTTTCCTTCCTCTTTCTGTTATAAAGCCTTTCCTTCTTCCAGTCAAGTTTGATGTTGTCCTGTTTTTTCTTGCCTAGTCACATCAATGCTTTTTTACCCTTATTTTCTAGAGTGGACAAATTAACTGGTCACTAAAATTCTAAGGGTTTAAAAACCCACACTTCTTCTATGTGTCTTGCCGTTTCAATCTCCCTATTCTTGGTGGCTCTTAGCACGCTTTCTCCTGTAGCATCTTGCAGCCCCCATTCTGTCATTCACCTGATCAAGCCCTTCAAATATGTTATCCACTGCTTTCCTCTGTCTGTTTTTCACTCTGTCTGGCCTGTTAGTATCAGGTTCTCCAAGCCCTTCTTCCTCATTGCATGTCCAAGGAACTTCAGTTGTCTCTTCCTGATGCTCAATATTAATTTCCTTTTTGTTTGAATTGGCATGGTGAAGGACGCATTCCAGAAGCTGAGTAAAATACTACGACACAGGAAACTTTCACTAGAAACAAAGAAGAGAGTACTGGATTGCTATGTGATGTCAGTTCTTCAATATGGCAGTGAATGTTGGACAAAATCAACAAAGATGAAGGGAAAACTTGAAGCAACTGAAATGTGATTCTACAGAAGGATGCTGAGGATATCATGGCTCAAGAATGTGAGCAATGATGCAGTATTGGGAATGATGGAAATGAAAAGGAAATTAATACTGAGCATCAGGAAGAGACAGCTGAATTTCCTGGAACATGCAATGAGGAAAGAGGGCTTGGAGAACCTGATACTAACAGGCCAGATAGAGGGGAAAAAGATACAGGAGAAAGCAGCGAATAACATATTTGAATGACCTAATCAACTGGATGATGGAATGATGGTTGCATGGTGTAACAGGAGAAAGCGTGCTCAGAGCCACCAGGGATGGGAAGACGTGGAAAGCTATGATCGCCTATGTCCTGAAAGAACAGGGCACATAGAAGAATATATATGCAGTTTATAAGAAATTATAATGTGGATATAAATCAGGGGATCAAATCTATATTATAATCAATATATAAACTGATCCCTCATTTTGTGGCCATGCTAGTTCCTATACATTTATATTCTAGATTTATAGGCTTGAGCTAGTGGATGGCAGAGCAGGGTTTGTGTGATGTAACAGGAAAAGGCGTGCTAAGAGCCAATAGGGATAGGGAGACGTGGAAAGCCATGATTGCCTATGTCCTGAAAGAACAGGGCATATTGAAGAATATATATCCTGTTTATAAGAAATTATAATGTGGTTATAAAGTGGGGGATCAAATCTATATTATAATCAATATATAAACTGATCCCTCATTTTGTAGCCCTGCTAGGTTCTATATATTTATATTCTAGATTTATGGGTTTGAGCTAGTGGATGGCAGAGCGGGGTTTGTGTGATGTAACAGGAGAAGGCTTGCTAAGAGCCAATAGTGATAGGGAGACGTGGAAAGCCATGATCACCTACATCCTGAAAGAACAGGGCACATTGAAGAATATATATCCTGTTTATAAGAAATTATAATGTGGTTATAAAGTGGGGGATCAAATCTATATTATAATCAATATATAAACTGATCCCTCATTTTGTAGCCCTGCTAGTTTCTATACATTTATATTCTAGATTTATAGGCTTGAGTTAGTGGATGGCAGAGCATGGTTTAGGTGGTGAAACAGGAAAATGCGCGCTAAGACCAGGGATAGGGAGACGTGGAAAGCCATGATTGCCTATGTCCTGAAAGGACAGGGCACATAAAAGAAGAAGAAGATTTCTATGTCCATCATCCTCATGTTTCTTTTGCAGATATTTTTGAAGTGAAGGTAAGGTCATAGAAAAGGACATTCAGAATTTTCTCGTTTAGAGTATGTCCAATCTAGTGATGCTGTCAGTGTTAGAGAAGGGCGTATAGATCAGGTAACTTGGGATAGGTGAAAACTACAACAGTGGTGACCTGGTCAAACCAACTGATGCTCATAATGCATCTCACACAGCGATGATGAAAGACACTAAGGTGTCGGACATGTATGGTATAGAGACCATACAAGACCAGCACCTTAGTGTTATTATTGAGAATATTGCACAATATGATATATTGCACACTAGAGAGTCAGGGAGAACAGAAAGCTTCCTAAAAACACCAAAATTGCAGTCTCGGGGATACCAGAATCAAGCAGGTACAAAAATTTAAATACCTGGGAAGCGTTATAACAGAAGATGAAAAGTGTAACACAGAGATCCAAAGGTGAATTGGCATGGCGAAGAAAGCATTCCAGAAGTTGAGTAAAGTATTAAGAAACAGGACAATTTTGCTAGAAACAAGGAAGAGAGTACTGGATTGCAACATGCTGTCCATTCTTCAATATGGCAGTGAATGCTGGATAATATCATCAAAGATGAAGGAAAAACTTGAAGCAACTGAAATGTGTTTCTACAGAAGGATGTTGTGAATATCATGGATCGAGCATGTGAGCAATGATGAGGTCTTGGAAATGATGGAAACAAAAAGGAAATTAATACTGAACATCAAGAAGAGACAGCTGAAGTTCCTGGGACACACAATGAGGAAGGAGGGCTTGGAGAACATGATACTAACAGGCCAGATAGAGGGAAAAAGAGACAGGGGAAAGCAGTGGATAATATATTTGAAGAATCTAATCAGGTGGATGATAGAACAAGGGTTGCATGGTGTAACAGGAGAAGGCGTGCTAAGAGCCACCAGGGATAGGGAAAAGTGGAAGGCCATGATCGCCTACGTCCTGAAGGGACAAGGCACATAGAAGAAGAAGATGAAGAAGAGTTTGCATCATCATAAACTGCAATTTTGGTGTTTGTATTAAGCTTTCTGTTCTCCCTGACTTTCTAGGTTATCCTGTGCAATATATTATATTGTGCAATATATTATATTGTGCAATATGCTCAATACTACATAAGGATATATTTAAAAAACTTTAATTTTTTTTTCTTCTTATTTTTTTCAGCTATTTTAAAATTCTCACTTTTTCTGGAAATAAAAGATCCAGGGAACGGGTATGGCAGAAAGTTTCTAAAATACAATGCCTGTTAGAAATCAAATTGGCTTGTGAATTACGACAGAATTGCATCAGATTGACGCATTGTATCTCTTTTAAATTTTTAATCTGCTTAAGACTTTAGTTTCATGGCAGACTTCACACATCTAATAACAGATTATTTCATCTCCATCTGTCAGTCTGCACTTTTAAATTCTGACACGTCCTTTTTTGTCATCCAGGCATCACTATCAATAAGACATTAGCAGCTAAGTATTACCTCGTAACCAAAATTGTGTTCACAAGTCGGTCATTAATAGGATGCAGTTATTGAATACTGCTGCCACATCTGGTCATGGGCCCTTGCTATTCACCTTGGAGTTCTTGACAAAATCCAACGGAGAATCTATAATGTTATTGATACTGACTTGGCAGCTCGGCAGTAGTTGCTCTCTCACCAGCCTGATGTGGCTTCCCTGTGTCTCTTCTACAAAAACTTTCACAGCTTCTGCTCCAATGAACTTAGATATTATACAGGTATTATACAGTAATATATATATCTATTATACAGGTTAAGATAGATAGATAGATAGATAGATAGATAGATAGATAGATAGATAGATAGATAAGTAATACAGTTTAAGATAGATAGATAGATAGATAGATAGATAGATAGATAGATAGATAGATAATATACAGGTTAAGATAGATAGATAGATAGATAGCTAGATAATATACAGTTTAAGATAGATAGATTGATAGATAGATAGATAATATACAGGTTAAGATAGATAGATAGATAGATAGATAGATAATATACAGTTTAAGATAGATAGATAGATAGATAGATAGATAGATAGATAGATAATATACAGTTTAAGATAGATAGATAGATAGATAGATAGATAGATAGTGCCCCCCTATGTATGGATTTACATGAGCTACTAGACTAGGAACTAGGTTCCTCCATTTTACAGTAAAACCGATAAATCGTAACAGCAATTTCTACTTTAACAGTTTCTTTTCTCGCACTTCCCGCCTGTGGAATTCCCTTCCGTATACTTGCTTCCCCAACAGCTACAATCTCCAGGAATTTAAATGTAAGGTTAATAGACATCTATCTCACTAACTCACTACCTTTCTTTCAAACTCTTTTCTCCATCCACCCCATCCCTATTACACCGATATTCTCATCTGTCTATTACTCTCCTCCTGACAACTCCTATAACCTACCCGTCTTTCTCATAACTTTCCTTTATATAACCCCCTGCGCAACAGTGGCAGTAAAACTCCCTTGCTTGGTGTGAAATCATTAAAAAAAAAAGATCTGTTAATATTGATAAAATCATGTTCATAAAAAAAACATTCAAAGGTTTATCGACAGTTTTCTTCATTTTAGTTTATGAAAACATTTGGCAGTGATAGATTATAATTTGCAATAAATTTCTTTGCATGCTAATTTGTACTTGGTAATGAAGGTTTTAGGTTAGATACACATGGATATATTCATTTTATCAGTTTAATGTCAAACTTAGTTTGTATTAATTAAAATGCAATATCAATAGCCATCTTCTATCTTCTTGAATCCTGTTCATCGTTTATCATTTCTTTTAAATATACTGTAACCAGTCTTCTTTCTCAAAAAAATATACATGTAAAAATTTCAGGTAGAATATATCTGTAAAAGAATAATATAAATAAAGACAAAAGGAAAACTTATCTTAAACAATGCATTTTGTTCTCTCTTGTAAATAAAACGTGCTCTGATGAAATTAAATTATTAGTTCATTGAAATGGATTATAATTTATAACCTATTTAGATGGTGCGTTGAGTTTTCTTTTATGTATATCATATTGCTCTGGATAATATCCATTGAGCTCTCTATAGAGATTTATTGCTTATTTTATATTAAATAGACCTTTTGGACTATTTTCATGATTCACAGACTTGACCTCATTATCTATCTATCTATCTATCTATCTATCTATCTATCTATCTATCTACTCTTAACCTGTATATTATCTATCTATCTATCTATCTATCTATCTATCTATCTTAACCTGTATATTATCTATCTATCTATCTATCTATCTATCTATCTATCTTAACCTGTATATTATCTATCTATCTATCTATCTATCTATCTATCTATCTTAACCTGTATATTATCTATCTATCTATCTATCTATCTATCTATCTATCTATCTATCTTAACCTGTATATTATCTATCTATCTATCTATCTATCTAACCTGTACATTATCTATCTATCTTAACCTGTACATTATCTATCTATCTATCTATCTATCTATCTTAACCTGTATATTATCTATCTATCTATCTATCTATCTATCTATCTATCTATCTATCTATCTATCTATCTATCTTAACCTTAATGTACATTATCTATCTTAACCTGTACATTATCTATCTATCTATCTATCTATCTATCTATCTATCTTAACCTGTATATTATCTATCTATCTATCTATCTATCTATCTATCTATCTATCTATCTATCTATCTATCTATCTTAACCTGTACATTATCTATCTATCTTAACCTGTACATTATCTATCTATCTATCTATCTATCTATCTATCTATCTATCTATCTATCTATCTATCTTAAACTGTATATTATCTATCTATCTATCTATCTATCTATCTATCTAATCTTCCTGACATTATCTATCTATCTTAACCTGTACATTATCTATCTATCTATCTATCTATCTATCTATCTATCTATCTATCTTAAACTGTATATTATCTATCTATCTATCTATCTATCTATCTATCTATCTATCTATCTATCTTAACCTGTACATTATCTATCTATCTTAACCTGTACATTATCTATCTATCTATCTATCTATAAAGAATTAATGGATTTATTTTCAACATAACATTTTTATTAGTTCAAATATTATTGTTGCTTATTTTGAATAGACACTCTATGTTTTTTTTTAATCATTTCACCACAAGCAAGGTAGGACTGCCACTAGTTCACTGGCGGTTACATTGAGTGAAGAGACTGGGTACAGGGGATATTGAAAAAATGATATAAGATTAATGGTAGTTAAGAAGAAATAAGATGGCAATTATGTTGTATTTAAATTTTTGGAGATTGTATCTATCAGGAAAAAGATAAACAAAAATGAGTTCCACAGGTAGCAAGTGCGAGAAAAGAAACTGATAAAGTAGAAGCGGCAGTTACATTTAACTATTTCAACGCAAAAATAGTGGAACCTAGCTATCAGTTAGTGCCATACGTGATACACGCTTGGGCGATCATGTCTCGAAAAAGACATGACTGACTGGGCAGAACATTATCCTGCAGTAGGTTGCCATTGCTTTCCGCGGTAGACTGGTTGCCAACCAAGGCTATAGAACCCAATCTGTCCTGTTATTTAACCCATAACTGGAGGGAAGAAACGGATTAATACCTTTCCCAAGGGTACGTGAATGCAACGAATTCAACTGGAATTCGAACTTGGCTTCCCAATTTCTTGGGGAGGTTACTTAGCTGTAATATAATTTATAATTTGCAAAATCATTTGTCTGGAGAACTTCCTTTGGTTGTTAACCTGTACTCAGTATATATTCATTTTATCAGTATAATGTCAAATTTTGCTTGTACTAATCCTATATATATATATATATATATATATATACATGCACATATACACAATATATTGGTCCTGGGCATGACGGTAAACTGCATCCGGCAGCAAGTTTTCTGATTGTGAGAAGCATGGAACCACCTCTTAACTGCTGTTGTTCCCAGGTCCACCTTGACCCAGAGTGATAGCACCTGTTAGGGTCACAGCTATGGGCAAATAGGTAACCTCCAATCTGGGGTCAAAATACTATAAATGTATACTGATACTTTTATAGAAATATACACATGAAAATAGATTTTTATAGAAAAATATACATTTTTTAAGAAAAAATATAACCATAACACATTTTTGAAGAAAAAAAATTATTCTCATCAAAACAAATTTTATTACAAAACTGAAAGATATTTTCAGTTTTCGAAAATAAAAAAGAATAAAAACAAAAAATTTCCATTAAAATCTGACTAAATCAACCATCTCACAATAACCAAGCATTAAAAAAATACCTTAAAACCCCACCATTTCGGCATTAAATAACCCACAGAGGTTGATATGACATTAAACGAAACTCAAACTCAAATACACACATACACAATATATATATATATATATATATATATACAGACACACATACAGAATTATGAATACACATACTCATTGAGACATAAAAGAAACTTCAGAAACTTGCACACATATAAAAGTTATCTCTTGTTTTAATGCACAATACATGGCTGAGCAATAAGATATGACACAAACAACATTAAAAATATCATAATTTCTGTCTTTGTGTCTGCTTCTTTCAATCTTTGATAGAACATTATTAAAAGTAAGTTTTATTTTTGTTTGTTTTGTTTTTATGGCATATCAACTTCGGTGGGTCATTTATTGCCAACTAAATTTTTATTTATTTATTTATTGCTGGTAATACCTTTTTCTTTTCAACAATTTATTGTTGTTTTTTGGTTTTTTATTTATATAAGTTTTGTGTCTAGTAATACTTTTTCTTTTTGAGTATCAAGATTTATTGGGATTTGTTTTTAAGGGCAGGGTCCCCAAGTCCTACCCTGTTATTTAATCCATAACTGGAGGGAAGAGACGGATGAATACCTTTCCCAAGGATACCAGTGCTTAAGTGAATGCAGGGTATTCAACTCACCGATCTCTCTTTCCGAGCCTATATCGACTGCACCAGAATGCACATCCATCACTAAATGCTTACAGCACCTGGTATTCCCAAGCAGTCACCCATCTAAGTACTGACCAGGCTCAATGTTGCTTAACTTCAGTGATCGAGTGAGAACCGGTGTATTCAACGTGATATGGCCATAAGCCTAAAAGTAAGTGAAACATGATTGATATATATATATATATATATATATATATATAAAGAGAGAGAGAGAGAGAGAGAGATATTAAAAGTGTCTCTAAATTATGGAGAATTAAGCAAAATATATACATTCAAGAAATTAAAATTTTCAAAAACCTCTTATTGAATTTGAAAATTAACAAAAAACATCTTTGATATGATTTCCATTATTTGTGATGCACTTTGGAAGATACGTGTAAAGTCGATGCAGTAACTCCACATTGCCATCAATTTTAGAACATTCACTCTTTATGCATTCAACCAAGTGTGTTGCATCTGTTATTTTCATTGTGTGCACCTTGTCTTTTAGCATAGTCCAGAAAAAGAAGTTGATTCCTTCTTTTTTTGACAAAACCATGTTAAATCTGTGGAGTTGAACTTTAGTGACTTTTCTAGACTTTAGTGACACATTGACACATTCTAATTTTTCTAGACTTTTCTAGACTTTAGTGACACATTGACACATTCTAATTTTTCTAGACTTTTCTAGACTTTAGTGACACATTGACACATTCTAATTTTTCTAGACTTTTCTAGACTTTAGTGACACATTGACACATTCTAATTGTATAAAAGCACATTTGATCAAACTAAAAAAAAGCAAATTTGAATCTTGCCAGAGGGAATATTTTGTTTATTAAGTTTCTCATGTTCACTGGCTGGTACATGAAATATAAATATATATATATAAAATATACATTAGAATATATCTAGCATCTATTCAACCATGGGTATCCACTAAAAATAATTTTGAAGTAATATATATATATATATTCTTTTAAATAAGTTTTGTTTAACAATATTAACAAGGACTGTCTGTCCAATTTTTTATTAAGTTTTCACAACTTCTGACTAAGTTGTTTTGTGTTGTTTTGAAAATAAATTGGTCAAATTTATAAAGTATATCTATTTCTGAAATCTCAGTACTGTTACTACATGATATATAGACACTGCCGGTCATAATTATTAGGCCACCCCAGTTTTTTAAAAAATGATGTATTTCATACTATTTTTAGTATTTATTGCCAAGTGGATAATTCTATATTAAAAGAGAATGGTTCTTTTGTTATTATTATTTTGCAAAATTTTACAAGGCAGCCAGGAAGCTTTTGCTTTGGCCAGCAAGAAGAGACTAGCATGGGGAAGAGAGCACAAAAACTGGACACCAGAATACTTCATTTGATGCACATGTTATTGAAACATGGAATTGAACCTGCATACTGCCACACTAGAGAGATGCCGTCTTAAGATCAGATGTGTCTTTACCAAATGACCTAGAAAAGATTTCATGAGAAACAAAATTCAGTTTAACATTTATATAGTCAGTGTAAAATTAAAATAAATAAAAAATTTGCACTTAAATAGGAATATCCATTAAAAAATAATACTATTAACAGAAAAATTGAAATTTTTGGTTAATGACAGTTTTAAAAATTTCTGTATAATTTTGTAATGCATATATATATATATATATATATATATATATATAGTCATCCATATACAAGCCTGTTTTGCTGTATCACAGCTTATCAGTGTGGCTAGACACATCCACTTGCTTCTGGCTGGGATTGAAACTCAACCGATTTGGTGTCATTTGAAGTTGCTACCCACTAAGGCATAGGCACATGGAATGAGAGAAGGCAAATTTTAACGTGTTGTATATAAGCAGTGTATACACACACCAGTCACCAAAAGAACTCAATTCATTTCTGAATAGTAATGCATATATATATATATATATATATATATATATATATAAACACATCTCCGAAATATAAACAAATAGAAGGATGTATTATTAAATAACGTACAAATGGCAACAAAGATGAGAACAATAGCCTGAATAATGTAAATACTGTAAATACTACCTCATCTCAGAAATATAGACTAATGGCAACAAAGATGAGGACAATAGTACGAATAATGTAAATACTGTAAGTACTCCCCCATCTCAGATATATAGACAAATGGCAACAAAGATGAGGAAAATAGTCCGAATAATGTAAATACTGTAAATGCTACCTAATCTCAGAAATATAGACAAATGGCAACAAAGATGAGGACAATAGTCTGAATAATGTAAATACCGTAAATACTACCTCATCTCAGAAATATAGACAAATACAAAAGATGGATATATTTTGTAGCAAGTGTTGAAGAGATATCCAAATATAGAAATCAAGACAGAATATGGGAAAAGAGAAGTATTGATAGAAACCAAATTAGAGAGATGAAGCAATTACAGTGAGATATTCACTTTTTCTTCAGTTTTGTTACAATATTTCTTCTTTCACCTCTGAATTTCTTTCTCCGTTGACAATATAATCGATACTTGGTTTCTTTTTAATCACTTCTGAATCCACTCATCCACCCACATTAAACGACTTCATTTACTTTGACTTTATTTTTCTTTCTTTTAAATCCCTCTCTCCCTCTCTCTTCCGACTTGTAATATTGTCAATAATTTTTAGGATTTTTACCATTTTTCCCACTTAATTACTTTATCATGTGTACTCTATTCTGTTTATTTTTTGATTTTCTTTCTTTTTGCTCCTTCCCACTCTCTCTCTCTCTCTCTCTCTCTCTCTCTCTCTCTCTCTCTCTTTCTGTACTCGTTTTTTCTCTTTTTTTATCTCTTCACACCCCCCATCACCAATTATATTTGTTTTTTAACTTTCTCTTCAAAATTACCCTCCTAACTCATCAATGCACATACCTTTTTGCAATTCAAACACCAATGTCTTCTGTCCGCTATTATGGCGCCTATTGTGACGTTATGCAAATGGTTGGGGTGGCCCTCTGCAGGAGATCAATATTCCAACAAAGGATCCCATTTCTTATCCCCGGTTCACCATTTGCTACCATGACCAGCCGGATCTGAGACTAATAAGAGCCAAAAAGAATAATGGCTATAAGAAAAGTGTCTTGAACCAACAGAATGGTAAAATGTGAATTCTATGAGGTTAGCTGAGAAGAGTTCTTTTACAGGTACATACATGCTTTTACAAAATTCTGAGTAACACCTTCACAGACTCAGATTATGAATAGAATTTTGCAGCTTTGTGCAAAGAAGGAATGAATCAAGAATGGAAAACACTAAAAATCATGATTACAGTAATGTCACATTTTATGTATAAGAGAAATATGGACTTGTTACATGGAGCCTTTGATTTTAAACACCTACCTACTTTTTGCCATGCACCTTTAAATTTAGTTTAGTCTGGCACAAGTCCAAATGTAGAGAAGTTCATGTAGCATCACTTTCTACTGTGGAGGGTTTGGACATTATTTAAAATCCTGATATTTAATTGGATTGTACAATGTGAGGGTACGTAGTTGAACAGGCATCTGCAACAGGGAATATATATCCATGTATGCCTACTCAAATATGAACGGCCAACCATTACAATGTGTGGGGATAAATATTTACCATATTTTATTTGATGACTACTTGTAGACTATTGATTCTTTATCTTTTTTTCTAGTTGCCACCCACTTGGCTCCCAGGCTACACCCTCAACAACTATTATTCCAATATGAAAATAATTTTTTTCTTGGTATCTGATATATGTCAAATTCAAAATAACAACCAGTCTGCTAGTGTAAATTCACACACGCATTTTGATTTTCCTTTCAGGAACAGAAAATTTGATCTAGAAATATAATTGTAAAAGATATATTAACACCAGAACACTAGCCATGGGTATATGGTACACAGTGCAAATGATGCCATTTTAATTACAATTTAATTAAATTTTCAATACCTGATTTTCTTGCCTAAATAATGTTTTTCATATCATATCTAATCTAAACTTATTTACAAATGGAACTTTGTCTCCGTGTGTGTGTGTCTGTGTGTGTCCATTACCTATAGACTCTGAAATGGCTGAACCAATTTTCTGGAAAATTTACACAGTTGTACTATAAGTGTCTGCGAGTGTTCTTAGCTAGGTTATGTGTCGAGGTACCCCCAATAAATATTGAAAATCAATAAACGAAAAAATCGGGTTATAGAAGGAGTGATCAGATTTTAATCAAATTTGATACACTCATAGACAAAGACATAAGAAACGATATTCAGAAGTTTCAAGGTTGCAGTTCTTACAATAATGCAGAAAATCGATAATGTATATATATAAAAGGAAAGATGTTTGTGTGTGTGCTTGTTTATCTGCCTGTATATCTGTATTTTTTCAGCCCTTTTATTTCAGTTTTTGCTTAGGGTTTGGCTCAAAGTAGGTATAATTGTAGTTTTATAGTCTCAGCCATGATACCATTTACTCAGAGGACTTATTTAGCCTTCAAAATTCATTTTATGATGAAAGAAATCTTATTTGATATTGATACCAGGAAATCAAAATTTGACTTACATCCATTCATTTTTCTTTCAGTCTACGGTTTCACTTTAACTGGAAACAACTATTGCTTTTTAGTGTTTCGTGCCAACGTCCAAAGAGTCTGAGCTCCAGGACCATGGATTAGTTTTAAAGCTTTCATTACATCCAAACACCGTGGGGCTATTCTGCTAGTTAATGTTAAATGAAAGTACAAATTTCAAAGTGCCTGCATGTAATATATTTAAAATTAAGATTTTATTTAAAATTTTTTTTATTTTCAGAATCCGGTATGAGATACCCATGGTTAGTAGTGGTGTAACTTTAACTAATGGTTAGTGTTCCAGGGTTAATTTAGTTTTAATGTGTTTATTATTACTTATATTGGTTTTAGACTTTTTTCATTTATATTATTGTTAATTATGTTCTTCGTCCTTTCAAATTACTATTATGAAGATTGTTAATGACAATCCATCTAAGGATTAAACTCTTAATATTTGGTTAAATGCCCAAGAAATATACTTACCTTCAAAATGGCTGATGGTGTGTACCTGTCAATGCCATTGGCTCAATGATTCAAAGAAAAAACTTGGACACATTCAGTTTGTTATTTATAACAGAAAATGGTAGATAGACTTGTCCAGATTGACAGCCTATGGATTAGAATACCTACCTTTTAACACATATAAAGTCATTGGCAGTGAAAGTAGAAAGCCAGTTGTGAGAAAGATGGATTTGCAGCTGTTTAGATGTGTGGCTGTGAAACCTACCATCCACCCGTGCATTGAATAATTCTGCCATATCTGGTTGGGTGCTATCCACCTAGGGGTCCTTGACAAAATCCAACAAAGAATCTGTAATGTGATCAATTCCGACATGGAACCTCGGATACAGTCACTTTCTCACTCGCGCAATGTGGCTTCCCTGTGTCTCTTCTACAAATACTTTCACAGCTTCTGCTCTGATGAACTCAGCTACCTGGTATCCCCTATAGATGAATTTACTTGACCAACAAAATTAGCAACTAGGTCCCACCCTTTTACTGTGAAACTAATAAAATGTAAATGCAAATTCTACTCCATCAGCTTTTTTTCTCACACATTCCACCTGTGAAGTTCTCTTCTGTTTGCTTGCTTCCCCGGCAGCTACTATCTCCAAGAATTTAAATGTAAAGTCAAGAGTCATCTCCTATCTCACTAACTTGCATCCTCTCTCATGTTCTTTTCTTTCTCTAAACCACTCTCATCAGTATTCTAATCCTTCTCTTACCCATTTCCTGACACCCACTATAACCTGTCACTCTTTCTCATAACTTTCCTCCTGTGTAACTCTCTGATCACCAGTGCCAAAAAACTGCCTTGCATGGGGCGATATGATTATTAAAAAAAAAATAACTGGTGACAGTTTTGCTACAATTTTAATGCAGGCTAACAAATATTGAATCACTCTGTTCCATCTACTAATGAGCCCACACTATGCTCTCCAACAGCTCAGATGACGTCTATGTACACTGTTAATGTTAATTATCTAAAAGATTGAACTGTTCATGCCTGACAAAACATATATTAAATCACTGTGTTCACCTGCTAATGAGACCACACTATACTTTTTTAATATTCAGAAGGCTATTGTGGAGATTTTTAATGCTAATCCTTTCCAGGATTGAACTTTTCATGATTGGCAAACAAATATTGTTCAATCACTGTCTGCCAAATGCTAAGACAAACCTCTGCCCTTTTAAATTTCAGATGACAATTATGGAGATTGTTAATGCTATTCCTTCCAAGGACTGGGCTCTTCACCATTGGCTGATAAATATCATTGAATTATTCTGTTTCACCTGCTAATAAGCCCACCTGATGCTCTTCTACCTTTCAGATTACTGTTAAAGAAATTGTTAACACTAATCCTCCCAAGGATTGAACTCTTTATACTTGGCTAAAAAAGATAGTTGAATTACTCTGTCTAACCAAATAATTAGCCTAACCTATGCTCTTCTGTGGAGATTTTAATTCTAATCCTCCCAAGGATTGAACTCTTCATCCTCAGCTAACAAATATTGTTAAATCCCTGTGTCCCACCTTCTAATGAGTCCACCTGTAGCAATGACTTACCTCAGCAACCCAAAAGGGCCACAGTCGTGTGTATGTTTTGTAAGGGAGTGTGGAGACGGTGAATTGATGAGCTTCGAACAGATGGGCAATCAAACAGCATGTTGTAGCTATAAAATTGGTGTTGCTTATAGCCATTTTTAGTCACTGGTTCTGGGCTTTTGTTGGCTGTGTAGTAGCCTGGTTGAGTGCATAAAACATGGTATGCTGATTTGAAGGGTAATTTTTGAGCTGTTCGTTTGTGTGAGAACATTGCTTGTTTGGCTGGTAAACCTGTTTGGAGTGCTTTCCTGTGGTTGCTTCCAACCAATATCAATAGTGGTTGCTTCCAACCAATATATGCATATATATTTTGTTTTTGCGACACCCTATGCTTTTCTACATTTCAGATGACTTCTATGGAGAGTGTTAATGCTAATCCTCCCAATGATTGACCCCTTAACCCTTGGCTAACAAGTATTTTTGAATTACCATATCCCACCTGCTAATGAGCCCACCCTGGGTATTTCTAACTTTCTGATGACTATTATAGAGATTGTTAACCCTAATTCTTTCAAGGATTAACTGCTTTATTCTTGGCTAACAAATATTGTTTAACCCCCCTGTCCTACCTACAAATTAAAAATTCACCCTCATTTTTTCATAAAATCTTCTAAAATATTTTACATAAAAACTTCACATCAGTTTTTAAAAAATAAGTAGATAGGAGACCTTCCCAAGCATTCTTCAAGTACTGAAAAAGTTCACTCTCACTCTTTGGGCCTTCTCCTCAAATTCTCCTGTCCATTTCATGCCAATTCATGTGAGAAAGATCAGAAGACTGAGACAATCAAACCATAAATTTGAAAATTTTTTAGCTCAACATAATTTACAGTAGCATTTAGATCATTATGTTCTTGAAAATTGGAGTTTTCCCAATTATGCTTGAATAAGATAGTATAGTATGTCTTTGCAATGATTGAATATTTATTTTTTTCATGATCCCCTTAAACTAAATCAAATCTCCATTTCTTTTGGTAATCATAAGAAATCTACTGAGGGCTTAATATGAAAACAAAATATAATGTTTTCCATAAAAACATTCACAATTTTGAAAAATGTATTGTGGACAGACGAATCCAAATTTGAACTTTCGGTAGTAACGAGAGCCGGAGAGAAAGACAGAAAATTAAAAGTATATCGCTGTATTTGCTGAAACTTTATCTTTTCTTTTAAAATTTAGTGGTAATGAAACAGGTCTCAGTGCAAGATAACAGACCTAAATTTTATACTAAAAATAACTGTACATTTGTTATATATATATATATATATATATATATATATATATTACAGTCATGTCACGTTGAATACGCCGGTTCACACTCGATCACCAAAGTTGAGCCTGGTCAGTACTTAGATGGGTGACCACTTGGGAATACCAGGTACTGTAAGCTTTTATTATTGATGGATATGCATTGTGGTGTGGTAGATGTCGGCTTGGAAAGGAAAATCGGTGAGCCAAGTCCCAATTCCAGTCAAACATTCGGCATTCACTTGCGCAGAGTTACTCTTGGGAAAGGTATTAATCCGTCCCTTTCTTCCAGTTATTGGTTGAATAACTGAGGTCTGCTGTTCATGCGATCTGTGGCGAACTTCTGCACCAATTGTTTGTTATCAACAGTTCCAAAAAGTGTGGATGTTGCTACACACGCCTTCCCCACTCTAAACAATTCTTTGTGTGGCAGTCTGAGTTAGACGCTCACATGTCGAAATCGATGGGAGAGTCCATAACATAATGTATATATACATTATATATATACAGGCCCTGACGAGCCGTTGTGCGAAACCGCGGTAGGTCTTGGCGATCTTGCGATTTTTTTCGTGTGTTTTTGCTCTGCGTAACTGCCTTTTGGTTAACACTTTTGGTTAGTTTGTATCGAGCACTTTTCTTTCCTGGTGGTTCGTTCCGTTAGAGGGTTTTTTTCTTTACTGTGAAGAACCGTATGCATTGTCGGTCCTATGCAGTTTTCTTTTTTTGTCCCCTCTTTGTCCAAAGCTCTATAGCCGAGGACGGTAACGGAGTTAGATTCTGTTGCTTATTCATAGTCTTTAAAAGATTCTTGTGTAATATTTTAAGAGTAGAATACAACAGAGTCGGTTTTATTATCATTATTAATGTATATATATATAGATTGTTTGGAGTCACATGCAAGTTTGAAGTTGCAAGTTATTGTGACTGAGGGTTTGAATGTCCTGGTCTTGATCAGACTGATAGCCAGATTGTTGTGCTCAGACGGGATATTGTGCTCTGTACCAGAAACTGTTACTAAGGTCTGCTCTGCATAGTTGCAGTATAAGCCACAGGTGAGTTCTGTGGGTGTTGAACAAACACAACTGTGCCTGAGCAAGTGTCTGCAATGGGAATTAGCTAGCCACACTGGTAGAAAAATATCCTTGAATTAAAGAAGCCAGACATTATTATTATATATAGGAAAATATATCTAATCATATCATTTTGTCTGAAGTGTTGTTATTAAAATTATTTCTATTCTGGAGAGTATTACTACTTTAGTTAGTTCTATTTTATTAGGTTACTTACAACTGTTGCCTTGTGTCAGACTTGCTAATCCTTGTAAATATCAAGAGGGATTTCTCCGTAGCATAAGGGTTAAATAGACAATCTTGTAGAGCATTACTACTGTCATGATAAGCCTAGAAAGTTTCCATAATATTATTAATTAGCAGCATAGTCCGGTGTTGCTTGGGTGTAATGAAAGCTTTAAAACTAATCCATGGTTCTGGAGCTCAGACTCTTTGGACGTTGGCACGAAACACTAAAAAGCAATAGTTGTTTCCAGTTAAAGCGAAACCGTAGACTGAAAGAAAAATGAATGGATGTAAGTCAAATTTTGATTTCCTGGTATAGATATCAAATATGTTTTTTTCACCGTAAACTGAATTTTGAAGGCTAAATAAGTCCTCTGAGTAAATGGTATCATGGCCAAGACTAAGAACTACAATTATACCTACTTAGACCCAAACATGAAGCAAAAACTAAAATAAAAGGGCTGAAAAAAATACAGACATACAGGCAGATAAACAGACACACACACAAACATCTTGCCTTTTATATATATATATATATATATACATATTATCGATTTTCTGCATTATTGTAAGAACTTCAACCTTGAAACTTCTGAATATCGTTTCTTATATCTTTGTCTATGACTATATCAAATTTGATTAAAATCAGACCACTTCTTCTATAACCCGATTTTTTCGATTATCGATTTTCGATATTGATCAGGGGTACCGTGACACAAAATCTAGCTAAGATCACTCGCAGATACTTATAGTACAACTGTCTAAATTTTCAAAAAAATCGGTTCAACCGTTTTGGAGTCTATAGCTAACGGATACACACACTCACAGACAGACAAAGTTCCATTTATAAATAAGTTTAGATAGATACAATTTACCTAAAAGAAAATCTGTGCCAAAATGAATGCCCTTGTGCCAGTCATAAAAACAAGAATGTTTACCATTTTGGTATAGCTCTTCTACATGTAGCATAAAGCTATTCAAAGAAAAAGATCAATCATTCTCAATCATCTCTTCATCATTCTGCCCCCTTTCGGTGCCATTGTTTTATCAAGAGCTAAAACAAACAGGAATCTATTCCATTTCTCTTCCAGTCCTGAGCCTCAACTCCTGAAACTCGAGGAAACCTGCCTCATCCCTTTGCCACCATAGCCTGTTTAACGTGACGCAGACAAATGGTCTAATTTTCAAGACACCAACCACAATCCGATTTGAATAATTTATTTCTGTTTAAAATATATATTCCCATTTGGTTGAGTTAATAAGATTATCTTTATATGAGAGTTCATTCTACATTCTTCTATTCCAAAGTAAAACAGAATACAGTTCTTTCATAGACAGACAGACAAATGAATTTTCTCTTGTGTGGAGAACACGCCTGGCACGTTTGTCAGCATTTGTCTAATCTGTTAGTTTTGTGTCCTTTTTCACTCTATTGTGCTACCTTTTCTAGTATCCTTGGCGTTACCATTTCCAAGAAACCTAGCTGTGACTTCATCTTCCAGAGATTCAATATATTCATTAAGAAGAGAGTGAAGACAAAAGAAATATTTCAAAGAAAAATGGCTGACTACAAAAAATATAATAATGAAGAATTATGGGAAGCAGCCTGAGGAAAATAAAAGCCTGTAAAATATAGGTTATTTTTTCCCAGACTACTTTTTGCAAAGAATAGAAAGAACTGTAAAATACCCCCCTACATATATATATATATATATATATATATATATATATATATATATATATATTCAAAATTTGTGTATTTAGGTAGCAAATTTTCTTTTAAACATGCCAGATTAAATAAATTGCAAACAATATGTTTGCTTATTTTTAATAAAATCCGTTAATACTCAATTCATCAAAACCTGACTAACTTAACTTTCTCACTATAACTGAACATTAAAAAAATAAATTGAAACCCTACCTTTTTGGCATTAAATAACCAACAGAGGTTGATATGCCATTAAACAAAACTCAAATTTAAAACTCAAATTTTTTACACACACACACACACACACACACACACACACACGAAAAGGGAACAGTGTGTGAGAATAGGGAATACTTGTCCCTGAAAACCATGTAAGCAAACAGAAATGGGAAAGGTGGGGAGACATGGTGGAGTGGGGCAATCCATGAAATGTTAAAAGAAAAGGAAACAGGGTGGGAAGATGGAATATTTTGATCTGGAAAATATTTACTTAGATCACTGGTGCCCCCTAAATATGAATTTGCACGAGGTACTAGATTAGCAACTAGATCCCACTCTTTTACAGTGAAACCAATAAAATGCAGCCGTAACTTCTACTCCAACAGTTTCTTTCCTCGCACTTCCCGACTGTGGAATTCTCTTCCACACGATTGCTTCCCCGACGGCTACAATCTCCAGGAGTTTAAATGTAAGGTCAATAAACACCTCCTAACACACTAACCTGCTCCCATTCTATCAAACACTCTTCCCATCTGCCTAACCCTCATCCTCGCTATCCTTACTCATCTGTCACCTTCCTCCTGACATTCCCTATGTCTAACCACTCCTTCTCTTTACCTTCCCCTATGTAGCTCCATGCAATAGTGGCAGTGGAATGCCTTGCTTGGGGTGAGATGATTAAAAAAAAAACATACATTATTTTTTAAGATCCTCTGTATCCTTACTCATCTGTCACCTTCCTCCTGACATTCCCTATGTCTAACCACTCCTTCTCTTTACCTTCCCCTATGTAGCCCCATGCGCAATAGTGGCAGTGGAATGCCTTGCTTGGGGTGAGATGATTAAAAAAAAAACATACATTATTTTTTAAGATCCTCTGTATCCTTACTCATCTGTCACCTTCCTCCTGACATTCCCTATGTCTAAACACTCCTTCTCTTTACCTTCCCCTATGTAGCCCCATGCGCAGTAGTGGCAGTGGAATGCCTTGCTTGGGGTGAGATGATTAAAAAAAAAAAAAAAATTTAAAATTTAAAAATATAAAAATTGATAAAAGGAAAAAATAATGGTAAAAATAATAATTATGAAAGAAGAATAGTAATATATAGTATATTTTATAACAGCCAAACCATCAAACGAAGGTAAAGTAAAAATACTTGTTGGTCAATAATTATAGACATTTCAACAGAACCCTAGAAATGTGTGTATAAAATTATAAATTATAACAATGATAAACCTGTCTGAACAGGTGGGATACCAAAGAGGAAAGATCATCAGAAAAATTGCTATGAAAACATTTATAGAAAAGGTAGAATTATGTTATGGCAATTAGAAAGTGACTGAAGCCAAGATGCCAGGTCAGGATAGATAACATTACAGATTTTTTTTTTTTTTTTTTTTTTAATCATCTCACCCCAAGCAAGGCATTCCACTGCCACTATTGCGCATGGGGCTACATAGGGGAAGGTAAAGAGAAGGAGTGGATAGACATAGGGAATGTCAGGAGAAAGGTGATAGATGAGTAAGGATAGCGAGGATGAGTGTCGGGCAGATGGGAAGAGTGTTTGATAGAATGGGAGCAGGTTAGTGTGTTAGGAGGTGTCTATTGACCTTACATTTAAACTCCTGGAGATTGTAGCCGTCGGGGAAGCAATCGTTTGGAAGAGAATTCCACAGTCGGGAAGTGTGAGGAAAAAGATTATTCTTTGGATTTAGTCAAAAATCCCTAGATAGACAGCAGAAGCACCTGACCAAACATGGCAGCAATATTTAATGGACAAATGGCGTACCTATAAACGGAAGTGCATGACTGATTATATTTTGGATACTATATGCCAATTCAGGACAGATAACTTTAAAAATTCTTCTTTAGATTTTCTTAAGAATCTCTAGATAGAGAGCAGAAGCAGAAAACCAGATATGATAGCAATAATTAATGCATGGAAAAACAGTGTATGAATTTTAATTTTACTTTTTCTCTGTTAGGCTGAATTGAAAGTTTGGTTTTTCTTTGTTAGAAATTTCTGTGGCTGTTAGACTTTTTCTTTCTTTTTTTTCCCTCCTTGCCCATGGGTCACATACGGGCTTCTACCCATCCATACTGCTTGAATGATTCTAGCCAGATCAACTAAAAGAAGACAACAATTCTACTCCAGCAGCTTCTTTTCTCACACTTCTCGCCTGTGGAGCTCTCTTCCATATTCTTGCTTTCCTGAGGGCTACAATCTCCAAGAATTTAAGTGCAATGTTAATACCTATCTCTTAGTTAATGGACTCTAGTTCTTTCTACATCACCCTGTATATCTTTTCCTTTCTCTCTACCTTTGCAACTATTATCACACCTGTATCCCCATCCTTCTCTTGCTCCTTTTTCTGACACCCCCTGTAACTGGTTCATCTTTTTCTTTACTCTCCTTCTATTTAATCTTTCACTCTTATGTAGCCCCCTGCACATCAGTGGTCTTACCACCTTGCATGGGGTGAAACAATTAAAAAAAAACAAGATGGATGTGTTAGATTGATTCATTTTGCAAAGCTAAGATGCCAGGTCAGGACAGATAACATTACAAATTCTTATTTTGATTTTGTTAAAAATCTCTTGATCAACAGCAGAAGCACAAGATCAGATATCACAGCAATATTTAATGCATGGAAAAATGGTATATCTGTAGATAGATATGTAGGATTGAATCTATTTATAAGCCGAGATGCCAGGTCAAGACAGATATCATTGCTGAATTTTCATGGGATTTTGTCAAGAAGCTGTAGATAGACTTATATGAAGCTGTAGATAGACTTAAATGATAGACTTATAAATGTAGAAAATTAGATAACAGTGATGAATGTCAATCTACTTGGGTTGCCCTCATGCAAGACATAAAAACAAAGATAATGTTCTCCATTTTAGTACAGCACTTCTAAATGTAACATTTTTGTAACGTTTCACCCCATGCAAGGTGGTGACATTACTGATGTGCAGGGGGCTACATAAGAGTAAAATGTTAGATAGGAGGAGAGTAAAGAGAAAGACAAACCAGTTACAGGAGGTGTCAGAGAAAGGAGCAAAAGAAGGATGGGAATACAAATGTGATGACAGTTGCAAACGTAGAGAGAAAGAAAAAGATATACAGGGTGATGTAGAAAGAACTAGAGTCAAGTGGTTAAGAGATGAGTATTGACATTGCATTTAAATTCCTGGAGGTTGTAGCTGTCCAGAAAGCAGGAATGTGGAAGAGAGTTCTACAGGCGGGAAGTGCAAGAAAAGAAGCTGCTGGAGTAGAATTGTTGTCTGCATTTGTTTGATCTAACCGTGAATGGGTGGGATCCAGTTGCCAGCCCGGTTGCCCGAGTAAACTCCTGTGGCAGGGGCCCCAGTGACTTAAGTTCATCAGAGTAGAAACCATGAAAATATCTATTGAACAGATGGAAGGAAGCCACATCCCATTGGTGAAAAAGTGGCTGTAGTCGAGCTGCCAAGTCCGTACCTATCACATTACTTATTCTCCTTTGGAGCCTGTCAAGAACACTATTATGAACAGCAGGGTTGTCTGACCATATATGACTGCATTATTCCATGCACAGAAAAACATCCAAAGAAAAAGATTGATCAACTCTTCATCAATTATTTAGGTGTCATTGTCTTATCAAGAGCTAAAACAAACAGGAATCTATTCAATTTCTCTCCCAGTGCTGAGCACCAACTCCTGTAACTCAAGAAAACCTGCCTCATTCCTTTGCTATGATAGTTGGGTCCTTTGTGTAAATAGTCAAGCAAAAAAAGAATGCAGGAAACAGATGTAGCAATTTTTTGGTTTGTATTGTAAGCAGTAAAATTATTGGTCTCATCAGATTTGATGAGATCAAGATATACACAGAGAATTATTCTAAGTTCCCGAAAAAGAAAACATTTTACTTTTGAGTGACAATGGTCACAACAAGGACGTTTTAAACCAAAGAGTTTATTTCTTCAAAATCATTCTATTTCACCTTCGGCAAGGCTTTTTCCCACTTTTGCAAAAATGCTTTCAAAGATGCTAGATTGATGGAATAGCTTTGCAGCCACTCCAGGAGAAAACTTGTGATTTCTCATAAACTTGGTGTGATTCCAAAAGAAAGGAGGAAATTGTTCTCTATAAGATCGACTAGATTCTGATACAAAGACGTTTTGAGAAGTTAGGCCAAAAGGTTTTTAAAACCTCATAAAAGAGCTTATTTTGAACTGAAGTCGGTGGTGAATCATGATGGTTTCTAGCATCTCCTAAATGGTAAATCAAAGAGAATAAGAATTTGACAACCTGTAAATGAAGAACTGCTCTATAGAATATGTACCATTAGACTATTTGTCTATACTTCAATATTTAGCTTGAGCAGTGATGAATAACTTAGAGAGTTGAGTTAAAGGGAGGTAACTAAGATATTTGGAAGTAGTATGACTACTGAAACAAGAAAAATTCTTATTACCTAAAGAAAAGCGAAGCATACGACTGAAACATCATGAATATGAAAAAAAATGAGGCCAACAGTCTGAACAATATAAATAGTGTAAATACAGTTTCATCTCAGAAGTATAGACAAATATATATAGTGTTTCCGACTGACACAAATCGGTCGAGTTTTGATCCCAGCCAGAAACAAGTGGATGTGTCTAGCCACCCTGATAAGCTGTGATACAGCGAAACAGGCTGGTATGTGGATGACTAATATATTATGCTTTCATTACGATTGAGCTCTCTGAAGAAGAAAATTTCAAAAAACAGTTTCCCCTTCTGCGATATGTGTGTGACTTTTGGAAATTAATTTGAGTTCTTTTGGTGACTAGCATGTGTATACACTGCTTATATACAACATGTTGAAATTTCTCTTCTCTGATTCCATGTGCCGATGACTTCATGGGTAGCGACTCCGACTGACACCAAATCGGTCGAGTTTCGATCCCAGCCAGAAGCAAGTGGATATGTCCGGCCATACTGATGAGCTGTGATACAGCAAAACAGGCTTGTATGTGGATGACTAATATATGTATATATATATATATATATATATATATATATATATATATATATATAGTAAATATCTAACCTAGAGAGCCAACGAACCTACCAAGGTTTCAACTAATTGGATCTTCAGGGAAGGTTATATATATATATATATATATATATATATACAAATTTTACCCTAGTAATGAGCTTCACAAGCATAACTCTATATACATTGTTTAGACTGTTGTCCTCATATTTTTTGTTCTCAAGGACACATGGCTCAATGGATAAAAGTATTTGTTTGATCCAGTGACTTGACCCAAAGAGTTGTGAGTTCAATACCTGGCGACAGCAATGGTGAACAAATAACTTAAAGAGTTGAAGTAAACAGAGATAACTAAGACATCCAGAAGTGGCATGACTGATGAAATGAGAACAACATACCTCGGTGATTGAAAAAAAGAGTTTGATTTTAAATTCGAATCACTTGAAGAAAGTCGGAGTATACAATGAACGGAAACATCTTGAATCTAAACTTATTTACAAATTGAACTTTGTCTGGGTGTCTGTGTGTGTATGTGTGAATGTGTGAGTGTATATCCGTTACCTATAGACTCTGAAACAGCTGAACCAATTACACAGTTGTACTTTAAGTGTCTGTGAGTGTTCTTAGCTAGGTTTTGTGTTGAGGTAACCACGATAAATATTGAAAATCAATAATCAAAAAAATCGGGTTATAGAAGGAGTGGTCCAATTTTAATCAAATTTGATACACTCATAGACAAAGACATAAGAAACGATATTCAGAAGTTTCAAGGTTGCAGTTCTTACAATAGTGCAGAAAATCGATAATATATATATATATATATATAAAAGGTAAGATGTTTGTGGGTGTGTCTGTTTATCTGTCAGTATGTCCTTTATACTAATCCACAGTTTTTATCCGATTCTCACTAAACTTCACGCAAATATTCTTTAGGGTGAGTCTGAGCTCCAGGACCATGGATTAGTTTTAAAGTTTTCATTACACCCGAGCAACACCAGGCTGTACTTCTAGTATGACAATAACTATGAAGAGAACAGTCTGAACTATACAAATAATCTAACATAAGACTGATTTTAAAATTGTATTGGTTATTGTGGACAAAAATGTTAAAGTAACAAAAATGCAGTGGCATTTAAACAATTACATCATTTTTGTCATTGGCAAGATGCAAAGAGTTCATAAGTGAATTTTTATGAAATGAAAAGAAAAAGCAAGAATAGAAAAACAGCAATTGACATTGCATTTATATTTTTGAAAAACATAAATAGCAAGAGAGCTACAAACTGGAATAGTTGCAGAGGTGAGATGTAATATAAAAATAAACTATTAGAATAGAACATAGTTACATCTATTTTAACATTAAAACAATGAGACCTAATTGGCAATCTAGGAGTACACTTACATTCATGAAGCTGAGATATAAAGTAGGATAGCTCCTTAAAACAATTGCTATGAAAATGTTTATAGAAAACATCTATAAAAAACAGTTACATCTATTTCCACATTAAAAAATTTGAGACCTAATCGGCAATTTAGTAGTAGACTTACATTCATGAAGCTGAGATATAAAGTAGGATAGTTCCCTAAAACAATAACCATGAAAATGTTTATAGAAAACATCTATAGAAAACAATTACATCTATTTAAACATTAAAACAATGAGACCTAATTGGCAATCTAGTAGTACATTTACATTCATGAAGCTGAGATATAAAGTAGGATATCTCCTTAGAACAATTGCCATGAAAATATTTATAGAAATCATGGAGGGATTTCTGTCACAATGTTGAAATGTCAAATTAGGAACAATAACTTTACACACAATTCTTTGGATTTTGTTATGATATATAGCAGGAACACCAAATATGGCAGCAATATTCTACATGCAAACAAATAGTAGATGAATAAATTTGGCAATTTGCTGACTCATCAGTTCCTTTTTAATTAATTTTTTTATAAACAGCAAAAATTGAGTTTCATCGTTTCCCTGGTAATGGCTATGAGATAATTTAAACATCTGAGAAATATTCAGTGAAAATAAAAAAAAACCTAAAGGAGAAATTTGCTCTTTAATTTTTTTTTCAATCAGTGAACCCTGACCCTACAACTCCATCTTCCTCCAAAATGAAAATAAATGAAGACTAACACTTGATTGATGTGACAGACATGTAAAGTGTGACTTCATTTGTATAAAAAAAGCATCTTGGTTCATGGAGTCAGTTTTGAATTAAAATTTTAATTTTGAAAATAAATTTGGTATGAAAAGTTCATTTATTTGATTAAGGATATTGTATTGACTTTTATCTCTATGGAATCAGAACATTGTCTTGAAGAGTTGCTAATCATAATATTTCTACAGGAATATGGATATAAAAATATTCTTGTATCTCATGATTACATACTTGTGTAATGAAATTAACAGCTTTTTCATGTTTTGGGACAGCAAAGAAATAATTTATACATTTTGTAAATAAAAAACGAAAAAGTAGTATCTAATCTAAACTTATTTATAAATAGAACTTTGTGTGTGTGTGTGTGTGTGTGTGTGTGTGTGTGTGTGTGTGTGTGTGTGTGTCTGTGTGTGTGTGTGTCCGTTACCTATAGACTTCGAAATGGCTGAACCGATTTTCTTGAAAATTTACACAGTTGTACTATAAGCGTCTGCGAGTGTTCTTAGCTAGGTTTTGTGTCGAGGTATCTCCGATAAATATTGAAAATCGATAATCCAAAAATCGGGTTGTAGAAGGAGTGGTCCAATTTTAATCAAATTTGATACACTCACAGACAAAGACATAAGAAATTATATTCAAAAGTTTCAAGGCTGCAGTTCTTACAATAGTGCAGAAAATCGATAATATATATATAAAAGGCAAGATGTTTTTCAGCCCTTTTATTTTAGTTTTTGCTTCAGGTTTGGCTCTAAGTAGGTATAATTGTAGTTCTTAGTCTCAGCCATGATGCCATTTACTCAGAGGACTTATTTAGCCTTCAAAATTCAGTTTACAACGAAAAAACTTATTTGATATCAATCCCAGGAAATCAAAATTTGACTTACATCCATTCATTTTTCTTTCAGTCTACGGTTTTGCTTTAACTAGAAACAACTATTGCTTTTTAGTCTTTTGTGCCAACGTCCAAAGAGTCTGAGCTCCAGGACCATGGATTAGTTTTAAAGCTTTCATTACACCTGAGCAATGCCAGGCTATACTGCTAGTGTATATATATATATATATATATATATATATATATATATACTAGGTGCGATTGGTAAATTGTCGCAATTATTTTATTATTTCAAATATTCTTTAGGCTGAGTCTGAGCTCCAGGACCATGGATTAGTTTTAAAGCTTTCATTACACCTGAGCAATGCCAGGCTATACTGCTAGTGTATATATATATATATATATATATATATATATATATATATATATACTAGGTGCGATTGGTAAATTGTCGCAATTATTTTATTATTTCAAATATTCTTTAGGCTGAGTCTGAGCTCCAGGACCATGGATTAGTTTTAAAGCTTTCATTACACCTGAGCAATGCCAGGCTATACTGCTAGTGTCTTCATAAAAACATGTATTGACTAAAATAAGAAATAAAGTGAGTTAGAAACCTTAAAAATTGCCTTAAAAATTATTTCGTTCAAGTAGTAGATGAGGAGCATTAAGCAAATACGGGCTTTTTGAGAAGATCTGAATAAAAATGGCAATTGAACAGTAATATTCAATGAAGGTTGCTCTGATGGTCTAAAGCATGCCAGATTAGATGGTATCTTCTCCCTACAAAGAGAGATACCAGTTTGAACCCAGCTGAAGACCATATTTCCTCAAGGACAGATGGCCCAGTGGATTAAATTATTGGTTAGATCCAGTGATTTGACCCAAAGAGTTGTGAGTTCAATACCAAGTTACAGCAGCGACAAACAAAATCTTAGAGAATTGAACTAAATAGAGATAACTAAGACATCATGAAGTGGCATGTCTGATGGAACAAGAATAATCTACTCCAGTGATCAAAATAAAGGGTTTGGTTCAAAATTCTAATCACCTGAAGAAGGTCAAAGCATACAATTGTGAAAACATCATGAATATGGTAACAATTATGAGGACAATAATGTAAATATTTCTTTTTATTAAGTCTATTGAGTATACAGGCTGCTAGATTAATTCACACTGTTTAAAAAAACAAAAGACAGTGTGTCTACTCAGACACATGTATCCATTAAAATAACATTTAAAGTAATAAGAAATAGTAGTTAAAAATAACAAGATAAGTTGTTATAAGAAGGGAGAAGTGATTTCATGCTTTCTCGAAGAGGGTCAAGTGAACAGAAGGTGCTCACTTTGAAATTAAAACAAGTTATTTTTTGTGTGATTTAAAAGTTTCCCTCTTTATTCATTAAATGTTTTACCTCCCTATTAAATATATGCTTGTACGTTTTACTTTGTGACTATATACATATCCGTTAAACACTTTCTTCATAAACACGTCCAATCTGCGCCCGTATACCTGCTAATTTTCATAGTCAGTTAAGTACCATACGGGATACACGATTTGGGCGATCGTGTCTCGAAAGAGACATGACTGACTTGTCAGAAGATTATCCCGCAGTAGGTTGCCATTGCTTTCTGCGGTAGACTGGTTGCCAGCCAAGGCTATAGAACCCACTCTCTACTGTTATTTAAACTGTAACTGGAAGGAAGAGACAGACTAATACCTTTCCCAAGGGTATTTGCACGTAAGTGAATGCAATGAATTCAACTGGAATTCGAACTCGGCTCCCCGATTTCTCGTTCGAAGCTGATATCCACTGCACCACAACGCACACCCAGTTGTAACTTAAGGAATTAGATAATGTGTGGCAAGAGGGTGTTCAGTTTGGAGGAAACATTTAACTCCCACATAAACTATGGAAGTAATAAGTAGAGAGGGGAAAGAGATGAGAGGCAACAAAAATAACACTGTCTTGGAAACCGCAGTATCTTGAGGGACAAAATGCTTATGGGACTGACTTCACAGGAGACAGTGTCTTGCCAACTGCAGGTTTTTCCTCTGCTTTTATTGGCATAAGACATTTTTGATCAAGTGCTCAGAGACGTGTATCTTGACATACTAACATGTCTTACTGCTAACAGGAAAACCTGGATGTAACTGGTGCCTACAAACATGTCCACATATCATCCAAACCCTTTTTTGCAACTGTGGTGCTCGGAATGAAATCGGGGAGCCGAGTTCAAATTCCAAGTGAATTCCTTGCATTCGCAGTAATACACTCTGTAAAGGTATTAATCCGTCTCTTCCCTCCAGTTATGGGTTATATAATAGGACAGATTGGGTTCTATAGCCTTGGCTGGCAACCAGTCTAACGCAGAAAGCAATGGCACCCTACTGCGTGATAATCTTCTGCCCAGTCAGTCATGTCTTTTTTGAGATATGATTGCTCAAAGCGTGTATCACATATGGCAATTACTGACTGACTGAATATAATAGTTGAAACATAAATTAAAACTTCTACTGGGCATAAACTGGGGGATCGGTTTTCTATTTTTATGAAGTAATAAATTGATCCCCCACTAGTTATACTTAATATAATCATGTAATATAATCTATCTCTTTTTCTTACAGCTATGAGTTAAATAGCAGGGCAGATTGGGTTCTATAGCCTTGGCTGAAAACTAGTCTACCACAGAGATCAATGGCAAACTACTGCGAGATAATCTTCTGCCCAGTCTCTTTTGAGACATGACCACCCAAAGTGTGTATTACGTATGGCACTTAACTGACTGATACATATTCATCACAAGAAACAAACATGATTTTTAAGTTTTGTTAAAGGCAGCATGTCTAATATATACATGTTAAAATATGGATAAAATCTGATAGAATCATCTGTACTTTTTCTTTATTATAATAATTTCACCCCAACCAAGGTATTATTGCCACTGGTGCACAGGGGGTTATATAAGTGAAAAGTGAAGAAAATGAGGAACATGTTACAGGGACGTGGTGATAGAATGGGTAAGAGAAGTTTGGGAACACTGGTGTGAAGAGAGCTGCATGAAAGTAGAGTAGAAAAGGAGAAGAAATAAGATACAGGGGATTTCAGGGAAAGGATGGGAGTCAAGGAAATAAGAGATAGCAACTGACGTTGCACTTAAACTCTTGAAGATTGTAGCTATCAGGGAAGCAAATACATGCAAAGGAGTTTCACAGGTGGAGAGTGCGAGAAAAGAAACTGTAAGAGTAGAAGAGGCAGTTACATTTAACTATTTCAACAGTCAAAGACTGGGACCTTGGTGTCATTCTAGTAAATTCTTGTGGTTGGAGCACCAGGGAAAGATGCTCATCAAAGCAGTTGCCATATTTTTGCTACCACTTCTTTTTATGAATTTTTTCTTTTTCATTATTTTTTAATTGCCCTGGAGATTGTTGGTATCAGAGAAGCAAATATACCAAAGGAAGTTCCACATGTGGGAAGTGTGAGAAAAGAAGCTGTAGAGTAGAAGAGGCAGTTACTTTTAATTGTTTTCACTAGCACCCTGATGTGGTATAATGGTTAGCAAGTTTGTCTCACTAGAATCTATTATAACTAAGTGGTGAGCTCTATCCTCACTGGGTGCCCCATACTTTTGGCTTTGTGCCACATCTAAGCAGCGCTTAGTAAATCAACTATACAAGGAACAAATACAAAAAGCTTGGCTAGGGCTTAAGAACTTTTGAAAATAACAATGACTTTTCTCAGTAAAAGTACTAATATTTAACTCATAAACTTTGATCTCAGCTAGTAGACATCAAAATCAGTTTCTAGATTTTTGGTTTCAATCTAGACTAGGTATGATACTTGATAGACTTGAGCAGATGGATGGCAGAGTAAGGTTTGAGAAGGGTTGTTAAGAGCTATAAGTGATAAGAAGATGTGGAGAGCCATGATTGTCTATGTCCTGGTACATAAAAGAAGAATCTCATTCATGTTAAATTCATTTATAACTGCAAAACATGTTCCTCTCCAAGTTATAGGCAAAACTATGCAAATGCATGCTGGGATTTTTTTCTTAGTCAATAAGGCAGGGTGGAGCAATAGATAGTGGGTTGGATTGAGAGAATCAGAAAGCTAAGTTTGAATTCATTATATTCACTTCTGCACCTCCTTGGCCTTACCCTCTCTTCTGATCTCAAGTGGAACTGCTACATTGAATCCATAGCTAAATCCACTACTAAGAAGGTTGGGTCACTGTGTCGATCCAGGACGTTCTTTCCGCCTGAATCCATCCTGCATATATACAAGTCTACCATTCGACCCTGCATGGAGTACTGCTGCCATTTATGGTCAGGCCCACCTGCCGCTCACCTCAGTGTTCTCGACAGGCTCCAAAGGAGAGTTAGTAACGTGATAGGTGCTGACTTGGCGGCTTGACTACAGCCACTTCCCCACTGACGAGATGTGGCCTCCTTTTGTCTGTTCTATAAATACTTTCATGGCTTCTGCTTGGACGAACTTAAGTCACTGGTGCCTCCTCAACAGGTGTTTACTCGTGCAACCAGAATGGCAACTGGGTCCCACCCATTCACAGTTAGGTTAGCCAAATGCAGACGACAATTCTACTCCTGCAGCTTCTTCTCTCGCACTTCCCGCCTGTGGAACTCACTCCCATATTCTTGCTTTCCTGACGGATATAACCTCCAGAAATTTAAATGCAAAGTCAATACTCATCTACTAACCACTTGACTCGAGCCCTTCCCCCACCCTGTATATCCTTCCCTTTCTCTCCCCCCTTGCAACTGTAATCACACCTGCATTTTCATCTTTCTATTGCTTCTTTCTAATTGGTTTGTAATCCTCTTCTCCCTCCTCTAATTAATTTTCTTTCAGTTATGTAGCCCCCTGCACATCAGTGGCATTTATGCCTTGCCTGGGGTGAAATGATTAAAAAAAAAAATTTGAGAAAGGTATGAATCTATCTTTTCTCTCTCCAGCTATGGATAAATAGCAAAACAGACCGGGTACTATAGTCTTGTTTCACAACCAGTCTACTGCACTAAAAATTGGTAACCTACTGCAGGAAAATCTTTATGCTACATGTGGTTGGGGACAGCTTGTGGAGCCAAAAATTCCTATAAAACTTCTAGAGAACATGCCCATGATAAATACAATAAGACTTGGTTCCAGTCATTTTTGTCTTGAAGTCAGTATGCAACATTCGTTTATCTGAATTCACTCTTGTGTATTAACCAGTTCAAATTTATTTACTTTTTGCCATAATACTATTGCTTCGCCTTGCATATATTGTTTGCTTCATCAATATTATTTTTGTCCTAATTTATTTTTTTACTTTTTATTAGACTTTGTCAATTCTGTCTGTTAAATTGTTCTGACATTTACATTTAACCATGGCAAATTACTCTACATATATAGTGTAATGTCTTCCAAACTTAAGAAAAATATTAAAAAAGAAGAAAATTTTATTTGCAACAAAGGTACTGAACTGTTATATAATATCAGTCCTCCTCTAGTATTTGTCTATATTTCTGAAATTAGGTAGTATTTACAGTATTTACATTATTCGAACTATTGTCCTCATCTTCGTTGCCATTACTCTGACGTTTCAGCCATTGTACACTCCGGACTTCTTCAGGTGCAAGGCATTTTCATAAGGACACATTGCCCAGTGGACATAGACATTAGTTACTTCCTGTGACTTGATCCAAAGAGTTCTGAGTTCAGTACCAGGATACAGCAGTGGTGAACAAGTTGACTTACAGAGTTAGAGGGAGATAACTCATGACTTCCAACTGAGGCTTTATGCAAGGAATGAGGATGATATACCCCAGTGATTGTAATAAAGTGTTCAGTTTAAAATTCCTAGTACCTGAAGAAGGCCGGAGCATACACTGGCCAAAACATTGTACAAATGGCAACAAAGATGAGGACAATAGTCTGAATAATGTAAATACTGCAGTCCTTCTTTATGGCAGTGAATGCTGGACAATCCCTTCACAGATGTAGAAGAGAGTTTGAACATAGAAATATGATTTTACAAGTGGATGCTGAGAATACCATGGACTACCAGAGTATATAACAGCCAAAACATTGTACAAAAGATAATGTAAATACTATCATTGAGAATAATATGCCTCTGGCCACTGTTCCTCTTGCAATGTGTCAGTCTTGGTAGGCATCTATATGATGTAGTTTTCCAAAACTTGATGTAAAGTTAGATGAATTTTTATTTGATCACATCATTGAACTGAGACCAGTACCACTCTTCCAATCAGCAAAGCACTTATTCTTCCAACAAAAATGGTCATTTAGGCTTTCAAAGGAACACAGTTCTATTTGCTCTCAAACACCTTTAATTACACAAAATAATGTGTACGAGGGTCATTCAATGCATTAGGTGAATTTTTCAGTATAAGAACTTCTACGAGGGTCATTCAATAAATAAGGTGAATTTTTCGGTATAAGGACTTCTACGAGGGTCATTCAATGAATAAGGTGAATTTTTCGGTATAAGGACTTCTACGAGGGTCATTCAATAAATAAGGTGAATGTTTCGGTATAAGGACATCTACGAGGGTCATTCAATGAATAAGGTGAATTTTTCGGTATAAGGACTTCTACGAGGGTCATTCAATAAATAAGGTGAATGTTTCGGTATAAGGACATCTACGAGGGTCATTCAATGAATAAGGTGAATTTTTCGGTATAAGGACATCTACGAGGGTCATTCAATGAATAAGGTGAATTTTTCGGTATAAGGACATCTACGAGGGTCATTCAATGAATAAGGTGAATTTTTCGGTATAAGGACTTCTACAAGGGTCATTCAATAAATAAGGTGAATTTTTCGGTATAAGGACTTCTACGAGGGTCATTCAATAAATAAGGTGAATTTTTCGGTATAAGGACATCTACGAGGTCATTCAATGAATAAAGTGAATGTTTCGGTATAAGGACATCTACGAGGGCCATTCAATGAATAAGGTGAATTTTTCGGTTTAAGGACTTCTACGAGGGTCATTCAATAAATAAGGTGAATTTTTCGGTATAAGAACTTTTAATACGGGTAGAAGCTTACTTTTTTAAAATTTTTTTCCTTTTATTCTTTTTCAAAGGGATTTAATTTTTTTACAGATTGAAAAAAAACTTTGAGAGTTTTGCAGATTAACAATGACGGCAGACCAAGAAGCATTCTCCAGGATTGAACAGAGATCAGCTATCAAATTTTTGGTTGCTGAAGGGTGCAAACCAGTTGAAATTCATAGGAGAATGTCAACTTTGTATGGTGCCACTTGTTTCAGCAAAAAATGTCTACAAGTGGGCTAAATTGTTTAAAGAATTTTGAAAGTGATGATAAAGTCAAAAGTGCTGTAAGTGATTAGCTGAGACATCAGTCCAAAGAGTTTTACACTGAGGAAATATAGAAGTTTGTGCACAGATGGGGAAAGTGTGTGACACTGCTGGGAGACTACATTGAAAAAAAAAGTAAGCTTCTATCTGTATTAGAAGTTCTTATATAAAAAAATTCACCTTATTTATTTAATGACCCTCGTATTTCCATGAGATAACACCTGCTGCCCATTGTGTTTTTCATGACACTGAACCTTATTATCATCATGTGTATCAGATGGTGATCTGGTATGAGTGTTCCAACACAAGATGGCCAGAAGCTTTGAAGATTGAGTGAGAATACTCAAGAACAAGAAGCAAAATGATATCCACTCTTTAGTTCCACTAGTTTAGTCATTTATACTAAGATACACCAAGCTCTCTTGTAGGCATTTACTGAATGCTAAAAATTAACTTCTTAAAGTGAAGGTTGAATCACTGTCACTCTTCTTCATCCTCATAATCTTCATTGTGTTTTCTGTAGTGTTCTGATCATATCATACATCATTCAGTAAACCTCTACCATAAATGGCTCTTGGGCCTTGTACATGCTACATTTTTATGAAAAATAATGCTCATTCTGTATGTGATTCAAGTCTAGTACTGTTCATTAGTGTGTATTTGTTTTCTTTTATCAGAGTATTTTTGAAAATGTATCATAATATACTGCAGCATAATATATATATATATATATATATATATATATATATATATATATAAATTAGAGAAAATTTTCAAAATTCAAAGGTGTCGGATGCACATTTCTACATGGGATCTCTAACAGAGATTCCACGTCATGTCAGCGACATTGTTTTGTTCCAAATGGCGAAGGCCCTGGGGTAAAGGGGGAAGGGGCCAGGTTAACAACTGTCAAGAATTGAGAGTTCCCTTAAGGTCAGGGAAGTGGGATATTTTAAAGCAAAGTAGAACAGGACAGAGCTAGTAGTAGCGAGGTTACATGGTGTAGAGACCAGAGATAGACGGGGTATCAAATATCAAATGGTAGAGGCTAGTGAATGTTTACAGGGGTTTGAAATGGTATATTTAGGAGGGGGAGGAATAGATTTAAATGTAATATCTTAAGAAAGTTTTAATTAAGTTTATCCATTACAGGAAGTCAGGAATTTAAAGTTATTAAAGAAATATATGTATATATATATGTATATGTATACATATATATATTAAGTCATCAAACCCAAAAGGTAATACCAAATGGGTAGAGAAGAATCAAAAAAAGAAACAAACAAAGCAAAAGCTGTGTTCAAAAGAAAAAAAAACCCAAGATGAAAAATGTAATTGTAGACGAAAGAATGAATCAGTTTATAGAGATGTAAATGATATCAATACTAAGTTCTACATTGGAGCGACTCATGACATTTTTAAAAGAAGATTTTACAACCATAACAGTTCTTTAAGCACGTAAAAAATAGCCACAACACTGCCTTAGCCACATATGTTTGGCATCTAAAAAACATGATTAATAAAGACCCCATTCTAAAATGAGAAATAATAAAAAAAAATGCCCTAAATATAAAGTAGGGAGTAAGTTTTGTCAGCTTTGTGGTGAAGAAAAATTAGCAATAGCTTTATTTGAGCCATCCCATAATTTACTCAATTCTAAAACGGAAATTCTAAATAAGTGCATTCATTTCAAAAATCACTTATTTTAATTTTAAATATTAGATTACTTACTTTAATATATATATATATATATATATATATATATATATATATATATATATATATTAACTGTTGTCATCAATAAAGTTTGTTTTACCCTTGTTTTTGGTTTGGTATCTCCCAATCAGTCTATTTAATTTGCTGTTTCTGTCTAATTTGTTAGCCTTGTCCTGACGATCCGGCGAGTGAAACCATGGTCAGCTTTTGGCTCACTTTTAGATTTAGTTTGTGTTCGTATATATATATATATATATATATATATATATTTATATTTATATATAGTCATTTGCAGACAGATTTGTCGTGCTGTATCACAGCTCATCAGTATGGTTAGACATGCAATTGCTTTTAGCCAGGATTGAAACCCGACTGAATTCACAACAGTCGGCGATTCTACCTCTGAGCTATGGGCGCTTGGTAGAAGAAGGTAGATTTTAGCATGTGATATACCATGTAAACATACGGCAATAGCTGAGAATATTCTTATTCATTACTGAATGAATAATAGAGTAGCATCAGTATATATATATATATATATATATATATATATATTATGAACTCTCTCGTCGATTTCGATGTATGAGTGTCTAACTCAGACTGCCAAACAAAGAATTGTTTAAAGTGCTGAAGTCTTGTGTAGCACCATCCACAATTTTTGGAACTGCTGATGACAAACAATTGGTGCAGAAGTTCACCACAGATCGCATGAAGAGCAGACCTCTGTTATTTAACCCAAATCTAGAGGGAAGGGACAGATTAATACCTTTCTCAAGGGTACCAGTGCTTAAGTGAATGCAGAGTGTTTGACAGGACTCGGCTCACTGATTTCCCTTTCCAAGCCGATACCCACCGCACCACAACGCACATCCGTCAATAAATGCTTACAGTACCTGGTATTCCCAAGCAGTCACCTATTTAAGTACTCACCAGGGTCAACATTGTTTAACTTCGGTGATCGAGCGAGAACCGGTGTATTCAAGATGACATGACTGTGATATATATACTGGATGTCCCAGAAGTCATGCACGATATACAATTTTTTTTCTATGTTTCAAATTTGATATCGAATCTGAAACATAAAAAAACTAAAAATGAGTAAATGGTGTGTGATTTTTGTGACACCCCCATATATATATATATATATATATATACGAGAAAAAGAGAAAGAGAGAAGGAGACTTTATTGTCAAGGAAGAAAGGGTGTTGTTAGTAATTTTCCAAGTCTTCATTTTGTTTACAGAATAACTATTATTTACAGGAATCCAGGCTATGGATTTCATGTAAGGCTTCAGCACTCATTTTTATAACAGAAGTGTACCTGAACCAAAAGTGAAAGTGAAAGTAGAAGCTGCAAACCACAAGGACTTATTGTTCTGTCCACTTAATATTATGCATTATATGTACTTGCCCAGGGCTAGTAAAATATCATAGAAAAGTGAAAGCAAAAAAGACAGATAATGTGAGATAGCGAGAGAATAAAAAGTAACGGAACTTAAACCAAGTGAAGTTTATCTCAATAGAGAACAATAATAAAATAACATTGAAAAAAGTGAATGAAAAGGAGAAGAAAAATAAAGAGTGAGAGACTGAAACAAAATAATGTATATATTAATAAAGAGCAATAATAAAACAACATTGAAAAGAGAGAATGAAAAACTAAGAAGTAGAGAGAGAGAGTGAGAGAGAGAGAGAGAGAGAGAAAGAGAGAGAAAAAGAGGAAGAAAGAGAAGACCAAAACCAAGAGAATTATATATAGAGAGCAATAATAAAACAACATTGGTTGGGTATATACTTGAGTCTGTAAGTAAACATTGGCCAGGTTTATACTTGAGTCTGTCAGTAAATATTGACCAGGTTTATACTTGAATCTATAAGTAAATTTGGCCGGGTTTATAGTTGAGTCTATGAGTAAATATTGGCCAGGTTTATAATTAAGTGTGTAGGTAAATATTGACCAGGTTTATATTTGAGTCTATAAATAAAAATTAACCAGGTTTATACTTGAGTCTATAAGTAAAAATTGGCCAGGTTTATAGTTGAGTCTATCAGTAAACATTGGCTGGATTTATAGTTGAGTCTATAAGTAAACCTTAGCCAGGTATATACTTAAGTTTATGAGTAAATGTTGGCCGGATTTATACTTGAGTCTATAAGTAAATATTGGCCGCATTTATTGTTTAGTCTATAAATAAAGATTGGCCGGATTTATACTTGAGTCTATAAGTAAATATTGGTCTGATTTATACTTGTGTCTATAAATAAAGATTCGCTGGGTTTATACTTGAGTCTATAAGTAAATATTTGCCGAGTTTATTGTTTAGTCTATAAATAAAGATTGGCCGGATTTATACTTGAGTCTATAAGTAAATATTGACCTGATTTATACTTGTGTCTATAAATAAAGATTTGCTGGGTTTATACTTGAGTCTATAAGTAACATTGTCTGGGTTTATAGTTGAGCCTATAAATAAAAATTAACCAGGTTTATAGTTGAGTCTATAAGCAAACATTGGCAAAGGTTTATACTTGAGTCTATAAGTAAACACTGGCCAGGTTTATAGTTGAGTCTATAAGTAACATTGTGTTTATACTTCAGTATAGTTAAACATTGACCACTTATAGGAGGAAAGTTATGAGTAAGAGTGACAGGTTATAGGGGGCATCAGGAAGTGGGTAAGAGAAGGATGAGAATACTAATGAAAGTGGAGTGGACGGAGAAGGGAGCATGAGAGAGAGGAGGCAGGTTAGTGAGATAGGAGATGACTATTGACCTTACATTTAAATTCTTGGAGATTATAGCTGTAGGGAAAGCAAGTAAATGGAAGGGAATTCCACAGACAGGAAGTGCAAGAAAAGAAGCTTCTGGAGTAGAATTTGTGTTTACAATTTATTAGTTCCACAGTAAAAGGGTGGGACCTAGTTGCTTATCTTGTGGCTCTAGTAAATTTATATATGGGGGCACCAGTGAGCTAAGTTCATCAAAGCAGAAGCCGTGAAAGTATTTGTAGAAGGGACACAGGGAAGCCCATTTGTCTCTCCATGATGAGCCTTGCAGTGGACGATCACAGGTCTTGAATGACGGAGTCCTGAAGGCAGCCATTGAAGTGGACAATAGTCTAACATGTGGTGAACTTGTAAGACTGTTCAATGTTTCTGATGAAACAGTCAGACTTCACCTGCACCGCCTAGGTAAGACGTACAAACTGAGCAAGTGATTTCTGCAAATGCTGTTGAAAGTCCACAAGGGGCAACGAGTGGCAGCCTGCGTATCACGTTCTCGCCACCATACAGCATCCTTATTCAATCGAGTACTTATCAGTGATGAAAAGTGGGTTCTGTATGAAACTCCCAAGCGTTCAAGACATTGGTTGTCTCGTCAGGATGCTGTTCCTTACACCGCAAAACCGCCTATCCACCCACGCAAGATTATGCTTTGTGTCTAGTAGACAGGTCATCAAGTGGTTCATTATGAACTGCTACTAACAGGCCAAATGGTCACTGGAGACCTATACTCGCAGCAATTGAAACGTGTGTGACAGACATTGCACCAGAAGGAGCCAAGTTTGCACCAGGCCGCATGTCCCGCGAGTGGTCAGGGATACCCTAACTGCAACTTGGGTGAGAGACTTTGTGCCATCCACCTTATCCACCTGACCTTGCACCATCCGATTTCCACCTCCGGATAATCATCTTTGTGGGAAATCCTTCACCGTTGAAGCAGACTTGCTCAAAGCCCTCACGGACTTCTTTGTGTCAACCCCCCAAGTTCTACCACAAGGGCATTGAACAGCTAGAGACAAGTTGGCAGAAGGTGCTTGATGCCGATGGCGATTACTTCAAAGACTAAATATAAGTTATACATACTGTGAAGCATTTTATTTTTTCCTTTAGAAACGGTCATACGTTTTTGGTTACCTTGTCTTTAATTTGGTCAATAGGTAGTACAAATTCATAGAAATCTATGAAAAATATTTTGGTGGCTGAATAATGATGCAATAATTTTATATAAATAAAAGATTTTGATAAAAATAATATGAAAGTTTTTTTTAGGATTTTTTTCTGTTGCAGTTTTATTCAGTAATCATTTAGTTAGTTAAGTGCCATATGTGATGCATGCTTGGCTGATCATGTCTTAAAAGAGATATAACTGCCTGGGCAGAAGATTTTCCTGCAGCAGGTTGCCAATGTATGGTGGCTGGTTACCAACCAAGGCCATAATACTCAATCTGTCTAGCTATTTAACCCATAGCTGAAGGGAGAAGTGATGGATTCATACCTTTCTCAAGGGTATATGTCTGTATGTGAATGCAACGAATTCAACTGGAATTTGAACTTGGCTTTCCATTTTCTTGTTTTAAGCCAATATCCATCACACCACAATGCACATCCAGTTGTGGTGTGATGGATATTGACTCAAAACAAGAAAATGGAAAGCTGAGTTCAAATTCCAGTTGAGTTCGTTGCATTCACATACAGACATATACCCTTGAGAAAGGTATGAATCCATCACTTCTCCCTTCAGCTATGGGTTAAATAGCTAGATTAATTACAAAACTGGATAAAGCATTCTTTTCAAACTTCCATTCCAGAATAAAAATCTAAAACATGAGACTAAAAACATCAAAGTGTATGAACAATAAAAATCTTTACATCTACACTTATTTATAAATGGAACTTTGTGTGTGTGTGTGTGTGCGCGTGTGTGTGTGTCCGTTACCTATAGACTCCGAAACAACTGAACTGATTTTCTTGAAAATTTACAAAGTTATACTGTAAGCGCCTGCGAGTATTCTTAGCTAGGTTTTGTGTAGAGGTACCCCCGATAAATATCGAAAATCGATAATATAAAAAATCAGGTTATAGAAGGAGTGGCCCGATTTTAATCAAATAATTCAAATTTGATACACTCATAGAAAAAGACATAAGAAATGATATTCAGAAGTTTCAAGGTTTCAGTTCTTACAATAGTGCAGAAAATCAATAATATATATATATATATATAAAGCAAAATATTTGTGTGTGTGTCTGTTTATTTGCCTGTATTTTTTTCAGCCCTTTTGTTTTAGTTTTTGCTTCGGGTTTGGCTCTAAGTAGGTATAATTGTAGTTCTTAGTCTCAGCCATGATACCATTTACTCAGAGGACTTATTTAGCCTTCAAAATTCAGTTTACGATGAAAAAAACTTATTTGATATCGATACCAGGAAATCAAAATTTGACTTACATCCATTCATTTTTCTTTCAGTCTACGGTTTCGCTTTAACTGGAAACAACTATTGCTTTTTAGTGATTCGTGCCAACGTCCAAAGAGTCTGAGCTCCAGGACCATGGATTAGTTTTAAAGCTTTCATTACACCTGAGCAACGCCGGGCTATCCTGCTAGTAATAACATAATATAATGAGCTGCAAAATTACAGTCAGATAGTATATCATATAGCCATATTTAATCAGCTAGCTATGAAAATAAAATCACTTAACTTTCATATTGTTTTTGAGATTAGTTTGGTGGCTGCCACGCCATCGTATGTACTTGTTTCTTGATATATTCATATTTGATAAAAAGAAAATCTTGGTTTGAGGTTAACTTTGGCCAACAGTGATGGTAATTTTGTCGTGTCCACTCGTTTATCTATCCAGGCAGTCAAAAACCGATCTTCAGAAACCGATTCCACTTCAACAGCTTAAAACCTGACCTGAAAGTTTGATGAGCAAAATTGGGAGACAAATGGAAACATGTCTTTGAGATACATCTTCTACAAGAGTAATGGTTTACAAACTAACTTTCACCTCTTTTACAGACTTACTTATTCTCCTTTTCTTAATGTTATTTCGGATTCCCTTGGCACCACTGTCTCATTCTTTTTGCCATTACTCATGGCGCTGAATATGTTATTCAACTTTCTTCTCAGAGTTCCTCTGGCCTCTTTTTGGCATACATTTCTTTTTGGCTTTTCAGAGTTTTTGGCTTCCATTTCTTTTTTATTGGTTCTTAAGATTTTTTTTTTATTACTGGTTCTTTTCTTTTTTTCTTATTGAATTTTTTGTTTCATTTTTCTTATTCCTTTTCCATTTTCTTTCTTCCTTTTTTAATATTAATTTTTCTTTTTCTATTCCTTTCCTTTTTTTTTTTTTAGATATTTTGGTTTCCATTTGTTTCTTTTCTTCTTTCTTTCTTAATATTTCACTTTGTTTCTTTCTTTCTTAATGGTTCTTTCTTGATGTTTCCTGTCTTTTTTCTTTCTCTGTTTCTTTCTTATTGTTTTATTTATTGTTCATACTTTTTATTTCATTTTTCTTTCTTATTTTTTTATTTCCTTTCATTTTTAAATGGCTAAATTTTTATTAGGGATAGTTTTTATTCTTTTTCCTTTTTTAAATATTTTAGTTTCTATTTGCTTCTTTTCTTTTTCTTTCTATTTTAGTTTGTTTCTTTCTTATTGGCTCATTCTTGGTGTTTCTTGGTTTTCTTCTTTTCATTTCCTCACTCTTTACTTTGTTCTTTTATCTTTTTACTTTCTTTTTTTGTTCTTTTGCTTTGTTTTGTCCCTCTTTTTACATTCCTTTTTAATTTCTTTCCTTTTTATTTTTTATTTTTCTTTCATCCTTTCTTTTTTCCTTCCTTTCTTCCTTCCTTTCTTTCTTCCTTCAGATGGTTCTTTATTATTTCTTTCTTGCGTCCTTGGTTCTTTTCTTTCTCATTGGTCCTTTTCTTTCTTTTTTATTGGACTTTTCTTTCTTTCTACATTGTTTTTTCTTTTCTTTCTTATTGGTTCTTTCATTTTTATTGGGCTTTTCTTGCTTTCTACATTGATTCTTTCTTTCTATCTCATTGGTCCTTTTCTTTCTTTTTTATTGGCCTTTTCTTTCTTTCTTTCTCATTAGTTCTTTTCTTTCTTTTTTATTGTGCTTTTCTTTCTTTCTACATTGTTTTTTCTTTCTTTATCATTAGTTATTTTCTTTCTTTTTGGGGGATTTTCTTTCTTTCTACATTGTCTTTTTCTTTCTTTCTCATTAATTCTTTGCTTTCTTTCTCATTCTTTCTTTGTCATTGGTTTTTCTTTCTTTCTTATTGGTCTTTTGTTTTTTTTATTTTGCTCTCATTCTTATTGATGTTTTTTTTATTATATTCATTCATTTCTTGATACTTTTCTCTTTCTTTTTTATTTGATGTTTTCTTTCTTTTTTTGCTTTTCTACTTTTTTTCTTGCTTATTGATTTTTTTATTTCATTCCTATGCATAATTTTTATTGGTTCTTTTCTTTCTCTCTTTCTTTCATTCTTGTTAGTCCTTTTCTTTTTATTTGTTTCTTTGTTCATTTTTTTCTTTCTTATCCTTTTTTTTCTTTTTCTTTCAGTTTGGATAGTTTTTCTTTCTTTATTCTTTCTTTCTTATTAATTATTTCATTTTTTATTTTCTTATGCTTCCTTCATTTATTTTTGTTTGACTCTTATCATTCCTTTATCTTCTTTATTCTTTATTTATTTCTTATTTTTCTTCTTTGTATTTTCTTATATATCTCTCATTAATTTTCTTTCTTTCTTTGTTTCTTACTTTTTTCTTCTTTTTCTTCTTGGCCTTCCATGTCTCCCTATCCCTGGTGGCTCTTAGCATACTTTCTCCTGTTACACCACGCAACCTCCATTCTGTCATCCACCTGCTCAGACCCTTCAAATATGTTACCTGCTGCTTTCCCCTGACTCTTTTCCTCTCTATCTGGCCTGTTAGTATCAAGTTCTCCAAGCCCACTTTCCTCATTGCATGTCCCAGGAACTTCAGCTGTCTCTTCCTGATGCTCAGTATTAATTTCCTTTTCATTTCCATCCTTTCCAAAACCTCATCATTGCTCATTGGCTCAATCCATGATATCCGCAGTATCCTTCTATAGAACCATTTTTCAACTGCTTCAAGTTTTTCCTTCATCTTTGACGATATTGTCCAGTATTCACTGGCATATTGAGGAACTGACATCACATAGCAAACCAGTACTCTTTTCTTTCTTTCTTTGTTTAGTTTTACTTATTGTTTTATTTTATTTTCTATTTTTTCTTTTTTCTTTAATATTAGCTTTCCTTGTAAATATTTTCTGTATCCTTTTTATTTTTGGTTCATTCAATTAGAAGGATGCTGCAAATATCATGGATCGAGCATGTGAGCAATGATGAGGTCTTGGAAATGATGGAAACAAAAAGGAAATTAAAACTGGGCATCAGGAAGAGACAGCTGAAATTCCTGGGACATGCAATGAGGAAAGAGGGCTTGAAGAATCTGATACTAACAGGCCAGATAGAGGGGGAAAGAGACAGTGGAAAGCAATGGATAACATATTTGAAGGACCTAATCAGGTGGATGACGGAACGAGGATTGCATGGTGTAAAAAGGAGAAGGTGTGCTCAGAGCCACCAGGGATAGGGAAACGTGGAAAGCCATGATCGTCCTACGTCCTGAAGGGACAGGGCACATAGAAGAAGAAGAACATTCTAAAAGAAATATCTTTTCCTCACATTTTAACATTTTTGTTGTTCATCCAATTGTTTTGTTCTTCTTTGTTATTCACACTATCAACTTTATTTTTATTGTTTTTCTTCTTTGCTTCCTTTACTCTTTCTGATCACAGCAACATTATCTCTCTCTCTCTCTCTCTCTCTCTCTCTCTCTCTCTCTCTTGCTTTCCTTTGTTTTCCTCTTCTGGGTATTTTTCACCCAACCTCTCTTTTTTATCATAATCTTTCTCTCTCATCATTCTCACTCTTTCTCCTTTTTCTACGTCTTTTTTTATTATTTTTCTCTTCCTCTTGTAACCCTTCTTTATAAAAATGTTTTCCTCTTACTTTAATACTCATTTACCCTCTATTTTCTCTTTCTTTCTCTATACGTTTCTCTCTATTTTTTTCTCCTTCTCTCTCTTATTTTATTTCATATTTCTTTCTCTCTTTTTTCTTTTTCTTTTGTTTGCCTTTCATCATTTTATCTATTTCTCTTGCTCTCTCTCTCTTTCTTTACGTCATATTTTCTTTATTTGTAACATTCTCTCATTTTTCTCTTTTTTATTCTTCAGGATCTTCCTATTTCTTTATTCCTTTTTCTTTTTGTCTTTCTGTCTATGTCTCTTGATATTTAAATCTTTCTTTTTCTCTATTTTCTATTCCTCACTTTCTTTCTCTGTTTTCTCTTCCTCACTTTCTTTCTCCATTTTCTCTTTCTCACTTTCTTTCTCTATTTTCTATTCCTCACTTTCTTTCTCTGTTTTCTCTTTCTCACTTTCTTTCTCTATTTTCTCTTCCTCACTTTCTTTCTCTATTTTCTCTTCCTCACTTTCTTTCTCTATTTTCTCTTCCTCTTTCTTTCTTTCTCTATTTTCTCTTTCTCACTTTCTTTCTCTATTTTCTCTTCCTCACTTTCTTTCTCTATTTTCTCTTCCTCACTTTCGTTCTCTATTTTCTCTTCCTCACTTTCTTTCTCCATTTTCTCTTTCTCACTTTCTTTCTCTATTTTTTCTTCCTCACTTTCTTTCTCTATTTTCTCTTCCTCACTTTCTTTCTCTAATTTTCTTATTTTTTACTCTTTCTGTCCTTTTCTTCTCTTTTTTTCCATTCAATTTTCACTCCCCTTCTTTTACCTTCTCTTACTTTCTCATTCTATTTCTTCCATTTTTCTTCCTCTTTTCTTGTTTTTTTATTTTTCTATATCTTTCTTCTTTCTTTCTCTTTCTTTCTCTATTTCACTCAATCCCTTGAAATTCTCTTTTTTTTCTCCCTATTTCATCTTTCTCGTTTGTTCCTACTCGGTCACGTTTTCTTTCCTCTTTTTTCACTTTTGCAAACACTACATCCTTCTCTTTCTCTATTTGTCTCTCTGTCCATTTCTCTTTTTCTGTCTCTCTTTCTTTCTCTCTCTCTTTTTTTCTTTCTCTTTCTTCAACCTTCCTGACATTTCATCAATTAAGCAATGACTTGATATTCACTTTTTCATCATTTGGAACGTGAGTGGATCGCCTCGGACATGACATCCATCACTGTCGGACATTTCACCAGCAAATACGACACCCAATTACACAGAAAGGGAAGGAAAGAAATTAAAAAGAATAGTCACACACACACACACACACACACACACACACACACACACACACACACACACACACACACACACACACATCCTTCCTCTTTATTTCACACAATTATTTATTTTCTTTTAGTCTTAGTTTCATCAAATAAGAGAAATAAAGTGTTTTACTCTTATATATAATATATGTTATATATACATTATGTTACATATATATATATATATATATATATATGTATGTATAACAAATATATATTTATAATATTATATAATATATATATATATATATATATATATATATATATATATATTAGCTCAGATGTAGAATCGCCGACTGATGCCAATTCATTCGGGTTTCAATCCTGGGTTAAAAGCAATTGGCTGTCTAACCATACTGATGAGCTGTGATACTGTGAAACAGATCTGTCTATGGATGATTATATCTATATGTATATATATATCTATAATGAAAGCTGTTTTACATGCAAGGTTTATCTTGTCCAGGAAATGGTTATGCTTAAAAATGTGTTCAATATGCTGTTCAGAAAATTGAAAGTGTAGAGGGAGTTAAAATTTAAAATATTAAATTTATTAACTTTTTTTTCACTACTGTAGTTTCAGCCACTGAAGTCTTCCTCAGGCAGTGTATTAAGAAGCCTTCTTTTGTAGAAACCATGATAATGGAAAAGTTTAGTGTTTGTAATATTTTAAATATTATATATATATATATATATATATATGCTAAGAAGGTCAGTTCACTGTGCAGGGCCAGGAAGTGCTTCCTGTCTGAGTTCATCCTGCACATATATAAATCTACCATCTGCCTGTGTATTGAATACTGCAGCCACATCTGGTTGGGTGCCCCTGCTGTTCACCTCGAGGTTCTTGACAGAATCCAATGTAGAGTCTGTAATGTGATAGATACCAACTTGGCAGCTCAGCTGCAGTCGCTATTTAACCAGCGTGACGTGGCTTCCCTGTGCCTCTTCTATAAATATTTTCATGGCTTCTGCTCCAATGAACTGAGATCACTGGTGCCTCTTAGGTATGAATTTACATGAGCTACTATATTAGCAACTAGGCCCCACCCTTTTATTGGGAAACCGATAAAATGTAACTGCTATTTCTACTCCAACAGCTTCTTTTCTTGCACTTCACGTCTGTGGAATTCCTTTCCATATACTTGCTTCCCTGACAGCTACAATCTCCAGAAATTTAAATGTAAGGTCAATAGACATCTCCTATCTCACTAACTCACATCCATTCTCTCAATGTCTTTTTTCCCCTCTAATCCACCCCTATTCTTGGTATTCTCATGCGTCTATTACCCTCCTCCTGACATTTCCCATAACTAAACCCCCTTTCTCATCACTTTCCCCTATGTAACCCCCTGCACAACAGTGGCAGTAGAATGCCTTGCTTGGGGTGAGAATATATATATATATATATATATAAAGGTAAACTTATCACTATACTTGTTTCAAAAACTCCTCCAAGTATAAATGTGGAAGGAAGAAATGGATGTAAAAAAAAAAGAGCTAAGCACGTGAACATCAGTTAAAGTACGTAGCCCAAAGAAAAAACCCGAGATGAGTAATCTTAACAAAAAAGATCTCAATACGTAAGCAGAGCAGAAAAAGTAAAGTAAAATAGATAACCTAAAGAGCCAACTGGTTAGGTGGAACCTTGGTAGGTTTGTTGGCTCTTTAGGTTATCTATTTTACTATATATATATATATATATATATATATATATATATTTTCAATCTGACTTGCAACATAATTGGTTCAGACTTGGCAGCTCAAATTGAGTCACTTTCTCACCGACAGGATTTGGCTTTCCTGTATCTTTTCTACAAATATTTTCATGGATTCTGCTCTAACTGTAATATATTTCTGTGACTCGACAGCTGACAAAATTATGATCAACATTAAAGGGAAAAAACTGAAGCAGTGACCAACAAAAGTATGATCAACATCAAAGGCATAAAACACAAACTGTGACTGAAAAATGTGTGATTGACATTAAAGACAGCTGGCTTGTAAAACAAAAGCCAGCAAAGATGACTGACAGATGTTGCTGGCCATAGATGGCACAATTAAGTGAAAAAACCAAGAAGGTAAAAATGCATGGAAAATTCAGGTTGTATAAATTCAGAATTTTCTGGCTGCAATCAGAACACTAAGTTAATCTAGGGAAGAGAAAGAAGAGAAAAGACAGTTCCCACAGGTCAACAACTCCTGGTAAGTTCCTCATGTGTGCATGATTCTCTCTGGCTACATCTTCCTCCATACAACTGTGAAGGACAAAGAATAAAAATATAAGTTTATATTTTTGTATATACATTTCCATGACAATTGTTGTTTTTCAACAGTGTAGGCAGTATATAACATGACAAGCACATTTCTTTTTTCACTCATCCCCTCTGTGGGACTCTTTTCCATATACTTCTTTCCCTGTTACTTATAATCTCCAAGAGTTAAAATGCAATGTCAATTGCCATCTTCTACTTCCTATATCCCATCTAACTCCTTAAATCACATCCTTTCTTCATCTGTACTCTGCTTTTCTCTTGTTTTAACTCCCTGCAGACTAGTGGCAGTTCTGCCTTACTTGGAGTGAAATGATTCTAACATTAAATAAATAAATATATATATATATACAGTACTGTGCAAAAATATTAAGACAAGAGCTATTTTATCTTTTATGAGGCATCAAAATCAAGTTTAAAATCATCCCTGTCCTAACACTTTTGTACACTACCGGTAGTGTACAAAAGTATTAGGACAGGGGTGATTTTCATAAAAACCTCACTGAAATTCAAATACAGGGTGAAAAGCCAAACCTTTGTAAGAATTATTTAACTAAAAAGGAAGAGGAAAGAAGGGCTTCGAAATTTAAATTGGCCCCAACAAGGCGCTGATCTCAATCCTATTGAACATGTATGGGATATTTTGGATAACAAATTGATAAATCTAATGTTAATTTGCAAGACATACTTTGGAAACAAGCTGCTTGGCAAGAGATAACATTAGATACATTGAAGAAGCTTGTGATGTCAATGCCTGACAGAATGAAGACTGTGATCAAAACAAAAGGCTTTAAATTAAATTTGTGAATCTAGGCGTATTGAAAGAATTTAAAAATAAACAATATTGATTTAGTTTAAACACTGTCAAATACTTGCTGAAGAACTCTGCTATTTGTCTTATTTCATGCACTATATATATATATCACAGTGCAAAAGTATTAGAACAAGAACTGTTTTATCTTTTATGAGGCATGAAAATAATGTTTAAAATCACTCCTGTCTTAACACTTTTGCACATTACCGGTAGTGTGCAAAAGAATTAGGACAGGGTGAGTTTCCTAAAAACGTCACTGAAATTCAAATACAGGGTGAAAAGCCAAGTAAATTGCTAATAAATATTGATTATTTAAAACAAGGTGTAAAAGAAATGTATTAAAAAGAAGTTATATTTAATTTTTCCTATTTTCTTTTAAACAAGTTATTTTGGAACTACTCTATTGAATATCTATGGGATGTTTTGGATAAAAAAAATTGAGAAATCTAATGTTACTTTGCAAGACACACTTTGGGAACAAATACAAGCTGCTTGGCAGGAGATACAATTAGATACATTGAAGAAGCTTGTGATGTCAATGCCTGACAGAATGAAGGCTGTGATCAAAGCAAAAGGCTTTGAATTAAATTTATTTTGTAACAAGTATTTTCTTCTTGTTAAAGCATTTGTTGAGTAAATCAAATAAAATTACTTTAATTAAATTGTTTATTTTCTGTCAATATGCCTCATAAAAGATAAAATCGTTCTTGTCCTAATACTTTTGCACAAATTACAATTGATGAGATAATTTCACCATCTAAAAGTCAAGGTCAAGTCCTTTGCATATACAGTACTGTGCAAAAGTATTAGAACAAGAACTATTAATAAATAGGTTTTGGTTGAAAATACAGCAGTCCTCTGCTGCTCAAATTGTAAAAAGTTATTAATTTTGGAAGCCATTTACATTAAAAGGAGGAAGCCCATTACAATTAAATTTGTTTCACTTCTAATGTGCATGTGATAAAATGCCTTTTGACTGTAGGATCATTTTTTTCATGAAATTCATGCATCTTACTGTACAGGTGTTTTGGGGAAACACCGGTATTCCTCAGATAATGGACTCTCCCTCCTATATTAATAAGAGTTAACAGGAAGTTAATGGGGGAAGTTCTGAGAAGTTCTTAGAAGTTCTAGAGACTTCTTTAGAGTTCTATTGGAGTTCAGTAAAACTACTAGTTAGTTCCAGTTTGGACATAGTTGGACTAAGGCAGTTGATATTAGTTGGCAGTTAACCAAATACTAAGGAATCAGCTTTCAGTGGAAGATTATCAAGTTCCTAGCATTTAGGGTGCGTTAATTCGATTAGCAACTGACATAGCATGATTATAACTTTCAGTGTGAAAACTACTCCACAGAAACAGGGTAAGTAAATTTGGCAAAAAATCATTTTTTTGCTTCTGGTGTGGGCAAATGGTTGCCTATTTTCATACAAACCCACTATTTTTAACACAGTTTGTAGATTATTTAAATCACTTTCTATTGTCTTTCTAACTACTTTTTGTTATCAGTCATTAATGTTTCTGATTTTTAATTTTTTCCACACCTAGTAACCTTTTGTGCATTTTTGTGCAAATTAATTGAAACAAAACAAATAAAAGCTTCCTAGGATCTTTCACACTTACCCTAATTACATATACATTGTCTCTTGTCATTGCTCTTCTCTTCTGCCCTCATTTTCCTTTACGTCTTGGACTGATGGATCTAGTTTGTTTCTTCACCTTGGTGATACAGCAGACAGTTGAAAGACTGACATCAACAATATCTGTGATTTTTCTGTAAGGCTTGCCAGTGTGTTCATGCAGCATTATAATTTTCATGCACTTAACGTCCATCGCACACAATAGGTATAGAACAACTAATTGACAGTCAAATTCGGGTCAAAACACTATGAAAGCATAAAAACAGTCTTTTATAGAAATATATACATAAAAATAAACTTTTATAGAAAAATATACATTTTTGAAAGTAAAATATTACCAACAAAACATTTTTGAAGGAAAAAAGGAATTATTGCCACAATACATAATTGAAAAAAGAAAATTATTACCAGCAATACATTTTTGAATATACAACTAGAAGACATCTTCAGTTTTCTAAAATGAAAAAAAAATTTTAAAAAGTAAAATTTTTCATCAAAATCTGAATTAATTGACTTTTCAATATAACCAAACATTAAAAAAATTCTTAAAATTCTACTTTTTTGGCATTAACTAACCCACAGAGGTTGAGTACCATTAAACAAAGCTCAAACTCAAACTCTGAGGTAAAAATAGAAATTGATTACTCCCTGTAATTCCAGCACTTCTAAAACTTACTGTATGGTGAAAAAAAGAAAACTTAAGCAGTTGTTTCAATTAATTTACATGTGGCTTAAATTTCTAGTATGGATTTATAGTTTCGTATAGTATATAGTATAGTATAGTATAGTATAGTATATAGTATATAATATAATATAGTATATATTATATAGTATATAGTATAGTATAGTATATAGTATATAGTATAGTATAGTATAGTATATATTATAGTATATTATAGTATATAGTATATAGTATATAGTATAGTATATAGTATTGTATAGTATATAGTATAGTATATAGTATATAGTATAGTATAGTATATAGTATAGTATATAGTATAGTATATAATTATATATAAGTATAGTATAGTATAGTATAAACGTATATAGTATAGTATAGTATATTATATAGTATATAAATGTATAGTATATATATATATAGTATAGTATATTATATAGTAGGGGGGGGGGGGGGGGGGGGGGGGGGGGGGGGGGGGGGGGGGGGGGGCGTATATTATATAATATAGTATATAGTATATTATATAGTATAGTATAGTATATAGTATAGTATAGTATATAATATATTATAATTATATAAATATATAGTATAGTATATAGTATAGTATAGTATATTATATAGTATAGCATATAGTATAGTATATTATAGTATATAATATATTGTATATAGTATAGTATATAGTATATTGTATAGTATAGTATAGTATATAGTATATAGTATAGTATAGTATATAATATAATTTCAAGTATAACACTAAATATTATAGTATATAGTATAGTATAGTATATTATATAGTATAGCATATAGTATATAGTATAGTATAGTATATAATTATATTGTATATAGTATAGTATATAGTATATTGTATAGTATAGTATAGTATATAGTATAGTATAGTATATAGTATATCGTATATTATAGTATATAATATAGTATAGTATATTATATAGTATAGCATATAGTATATAGTATAGTATAGTATATAGTATATTATTATATAGTATAGTATATAGTATATTGTATAGTATAGTATAGTATAGTATATAGTATATTAGTATAGTATATAGTATATAGTATAACCTAGTATATATTATATAGTATATAGTATAAAATATAGTATATAGTATATAGTATATTATAGTATAGTATATAGTATAAGTATAGTATATAGTATATAGTATAGTATAAGTATATAGTATATAGTATAGTATAGTATATAGTATAGTATATAGTATAGTATAGTATATAGTATATAGTATAGTATAGTATAGTATAGTATAGTATATAGTATAGTATAGTATAGTATATAGTATATAGTATATAATATAGTATAGTATGTAGTGTAATGGATAATGGCTCAGAATGAAAATTTGAGGAGCCAAATTTGAATTCTAGTCAAATTCATTTAATTCCTTTTTGCACAAAAAACATTGGAAAAAAAACCATTAATCCATCTCTTCTCCTTCCAGCTATGGGTTAATTAGCCGGAAAGATTGGTTCTATGAAGGCATCCTACCGCAGGAAAATCTTCTGCCTGGTCAGTCATGTCTTGAAAGAGACATGAGCACTGCAGCATATAAGATGTATGACAATTAACCAAATGATGGGATGAAAAAAATCCTAAACATGTTTTTCAAGCTTTTCTAAACTTTCAAGAATTTCTACCTCATGAATTTTATTGAATCCTTTTGTGTTATCTATGAAACACAAGTATATATATATATATATATATTCTTATATATGAAACACAAGTATAGATCTTTCTGTTGGGTTGGCAATTATGTTCCTGCCGTCTTTTAAATTTTAATATCTATTTTTCTTAAAAAGATTTATTTTTGAATTTTTTTAATCTGTTTTGGGTTTTTTTCAAGTTAATTTTAGTTAAATTTTGTTTATTTTCAGATCATTAAAATGAAATGTTAAGAAAATAGCATTTTCAACACCTCTTTCTTATTGCTTTTAATAAAGGTTCTTAAGCCGTAAAAGCTGCCCGCAATATTTGTTCTGTGTATGGAGGGGGTGCTATAGCTGAAAGAAGTGCCCATGATTGGTACTCTCCTGATTTGGTGCCAAACGATTTCCAACTTTTTTTTCAAATGCTATGCGCAGAGTTTCATTCAGTACAGAAGCAAAAAAGAGAGCTTGATTGGATTGATATTTCTGCGTTGAAATCAGGTGATTTCTACTAACGAGGTATTGTAAATCTTGTTGAACGTTGGAAAGAAGTCGTAAACAACAAATACATTATTGATTAATTAGTTATTATCTTTATTAAACCCTTAAAAAAAAGTGGCGGGAACTTAGAAAGAAAAAAAAATTATTTAAAATTTGTCATCCAGTCATAAAAAAAATGGTAGAGACAGAAATTCATGACTCAATATTAGAAGACTTTTAGATTACGTCTGTATTAAAGAATTAAAAATCATAATTAAACTGTGTCATAAAAATAGAAGTGGTAGGAGGAAAGGAAAAAGAAAGTACAAATGGGATAGACAGGGGGGAGTAATATATGTAATATATGTGATACATATGTAATATATGTAATATATATTACATATATATTAGGTTGGCAACTAAGTTCCCTCTGAGATTTAAATTTTAAAATCTACTTTTCACAAGAAATCTATTTTTGAATTATCTTGGAATCTTTTTTTTTCTTGAGTTAATTTTATTTAAATTTTGCTTACTTTCGGATCATTAAAATGGAATGTCAAGTTAAGAGAAAGGATCATTTTCTACACCTCCTTCTTTTTGCTTTTAGTCAAGGTTCTAAAACCTCAAAAAGCTGCCTGCAACATTTGTGTTACTCGTGATTGGTCCTCTCCTGATTTGGCACAAAGGGATTTCTACCTCTTTCAATCTCTTTCAAATGCCATGACCGGAGTTTCCTTCAATACAGATGCAGAACTGAGAGCTTGATGGGATCAATTTTTCGAGTCCAGATCAAGTGATTTCTACCTACAAGATATTGAAAATCTTGTTGAATATTGAAAAGAAAATGTAAACAACAAGGGCGAATACATTATTGGTTAATTAGTTATTATTTTTATTAAACCTTTTAAAAATTTAATTTTAAAAAATGGCAGGAACATAGTTGCAAACCCAATACGTTTGTATTGCATTTTTATTCCATTGGAATATAACATTTTTTGTTCTGATGTCTTTTCATCGAATCACATTGTTATTCTCTTATTTCTGGTTTGATTATCCTTCAAACATTATTGATTGATTTATAAATTTTCTTATGGGTCATTTAATGCAGAATCCAAGATTTATTCATTATTATTCTAATTATTACTTTCATTATTACCCTTATTATATGCCTTTTATGGGGAAACACACATATGCCTCTGATAATGGATTCTCCCTCCTATATTAATGTTATGATGAAACACCCCTATTCCTCAGATAATGAACTCTCCCTCCTATATTAATAAGAGTTAACAGGAAGTTAACGAGTGAAGTTCTTGAGAAGTTCTTGGGAAGTTCTTGAGAAGTTCTTGGGAAGTTCATAGGAGTTCTTAAGAATTCTATTGGAGTTCAGTAGAACTATTAGGCAGTTGATATTAGTCGGCAGTTAACCAAATACTAAGGAGTCAGCTTTCAGTGGAAGATTACCAAGTTCCTAATATTTTGGGTGCATTAAGTCAATTACCAAACCAAAATAGCATGATTATAACCATCAGGGTGAAAACTACCCCACAGCAATGACTTATTAAATTTATTAAACTTTATTCATTATTGCCTGCTTACGGCCATATCATGTTGAATACACCAGTTCTCACTTGATCACCGAAGTTAAGCAATGTTGAGTCTGGTCAGCACTTAGATGGGTGACCGTTTGCGAATACTAAGTGCTGTAAGCATTTAGTGACGGATGTGCATTGTGGTGCAGTGGATATTGACTCAGAAAGAGAAACAGGTGAGCCAAGTTCGAATTCCAGTTGAATACTCTGCATTCACTTAAGCACTGGTACCCTTGGGAAAGGTACTAATCAGTCCCTTCCCTCCAGTTATGGGTTAAATAACAGCGTAGGACTTGGAGACCCTGCCCTTAAAAACAAATCCCAATGAATCTTGATACTCAAAAAGAAAAAGTATTACTAGACACAAAACTTATATAAAAACAACAATAAATTGTTGAAAGGAAAAGGTATTACCAGCAATAAATAAATAAATATTTAGTTGGCAATAAATGACCCGCCGAGGTGTTGATATGCCATGAAAAAAAACAACCAACCAACCAATTATTCTCTTAATTATAAACTTTTTTATGTGCCTTATTAAGGTAATTATTTCGTGATACTCATATTGATTCTTTCGTGATAGTAAATAGCTTTGAGCTGTTTAGTATTTTACATAATACATTCATAGTTTGAAAAATCCAAACGCTATTCAGATTAATATATGCCATTAAAATCTTTTTTCTCTGAAACCTCACCTCAAAAATAAATTATGATAATCAATAAAATCTAAACTTTTATTTTACCATATTTAAATGAGTTGATATGAAAGTTATCCGGTATAATGCAGAGTGCCATCTTTACTAGAATTGTTATTCTTGTATATAAGAGAATTGAAAAAGATATTGCTCAAAGGATCCCAAAATATATGACTAGAGCTTAAGAGCATTTTAGCAAAATAGGAACCTCTCTTGAACAATAATAACCAAACTCCAAAGCTTTTTCATACTATCATTCTCGACTCCAGGGCAAAAACAATAAAAACAAAAACAAAAAATGTTTAAAAGAAAAGCCTTAAAAAAAATAAAACCTTACATTCTGTTTGATGGTAGGCCCCAGAATTTCCCATCATGCATTGCAGAGCTCATAATTGTAGTTGAGCTTGGAGGTGGGAGACGGTGGGGAGGAAAAGATGGATGAAGACAAGCAAAACCTAGTGACAAAGAAAAATCTGGCTTCGTATTTTTCAAGAAACTTTGTGAACTGAACCTTTTCTTATGGAGTCAGTGGTTCCTGGTAGCCATCTTCTTTTTCCACTATTTTTGCAGACACTCTTGCACTGAGGTCAAGAAGAAATGGATGCTTCGTTGCTGTATCCCAGTGGTGCCCATTCGACTGGAATTTTTGTCATTATCGATGGTAACACGTTAGTTTACATTTGAGTAAAAGGTTAGGATATACTGTTATATAGCTCAATCAATCATTGAGGAGGGAAAGTGCTATTACTACTATGACTACTGCTAATAATAATACGAGTAAGAAGAAGAAATATGTAAAAGTGTGTATATAAAATTATATGTCATGATAACAACGTTAAAAAGGGAACAACCAAAAAGAATGGTTATGAGTAGCGAAGTGTCAGAGACCGAAAATATGTATGAATGAAAACGAAATAAAAACAGAGTAGTGAGAGAAAGAGACAAGCAAGCAAACCTGAAAGAAAAAGATAATATTAAAAAAAAAAATAGGAAAATGAAGGAAATCTGAAAAAAAAAAAATGAAATAAAAAGAAAGTTTTTTCATTTATATATGCATATATAAACCAGAAACAAAAAAGAGAAACAAAAAACAAAATAAACGATAAAAACTCAAAAGAAAATAAATGAAAATAAAAAAGAATTTCTTTATATACCTTGCTCTCCTCAGGACATAGGCGATCATAGCTCTCCACAATTTCCTGATCTTTGTAGCTCTTAATAAAATTTGTCTTTTTTTAACCTCTCCTAAACCTCATTCTGCCATTCATTTATTTAAACTCATTATTCTTCTTCTATGTGCCATGCCCCTTCAGGATGTAGACGATCATGGTTCTTCACAATTTCCTAACTTTTGTAACTCTTAATAAATTTTATCTTTTTCTTATCTCTCCTAAACCTTTTTCTGCCATTCATTTACTCAAACTCATTATTCTTCTTCTATGTATCATGTCTCTTTAGGACATAGACAGTTATGGCTCTCCACAATTTCCTAACCTTTGTAACTCTTAATAAATTTTGTCTTTTTCTTATCTCTCATAAACCTTGTTCTTGTTCTGCCATTCATTTACTCAAACTCATTATTCTTCTTCTATATGCCATGTCCCTTCAGGATTTAGATAATCATGGCTCTCCACAATTTCCTAACCTTTGTAACTCTTAATAAATTTTGTTTTTTCTTTTCTCTCCTAAACCTTTTTCTGCCATTCATTTACTCAAACTCATTATTCTTCTTCTATGTGCTATGTTCTTTCAGAACATAGGCGATCATGGCTCTCCACAATTTCCTGTTTGCTGTTGCTATTAATAAATTCTGTCATTTTATTATCTCATTTAATTCATTTTCTACCATTTACCCAAGATCACAAAGTATGTTATGCATTAATTTCCCCTGTCCCTCCTTGCTTCAATTTACCCTTTGAGTATCAGATTTTCTAAGCCCTCTTTGCTTATTATATTTTTTTTTTTTTTAATCATATCACCCCAAACAAGGCAATAACGCCACTGATGCGCAGGGGGCTACGTAAGGGTAAAAAGAATGGAAAAGAGAAAGCCGGAAACCACATCCTAAACAGGAAACAAGGGATGGGCCTCTTCACCTGTTCAATAGACATGGGCGGAGTGTGAACCGGGTGATAGTTTACTCTATCTCCTCCAATTGAAAAAAAAAAAAAAAAAAAAAAAACAGAGTACCTCCCAAACCTCTGCTAATATCAAAAGAGCATGAGGAGATGGGTTCACAAGTGATAGAAATTCTGTACTGATGAGGGGAGCCTTGAAGATGAAAGTAGAGAACAGTCATGCAGTTTTAACAATAAACAATTGCAAGCAGTTGTTGAGCAAAATCTATGTCAAAGTGAGAAATGTCTCACTTGGTGTCAACACTGCAATGGTCTCAGACTATTTGCAGAGTATTGGCAAGGTGAACTGTTTGATACCTTAAATTAGGGTTAATAAGAAAGTGCCTTGCATATAAAAATCTTTGTTCCTAAAGTCCCGCTGAAATTCCGATGTACATGTTATATTTTTCCTCGTTTTCTTTAGGGGAGATGGTAGCTTGATAGATCACACTTGAGGATTTACATTTACTTTCAACCGGACAGTTGTCTCTGGATCTGTAATTGCGAAGGGTGTAATCATGTTCTGTGCTAGATTCCCTGTAATTCTTCAAAATTTGGTTATTGTGGGAGCTAGTACAAGAATGGCTTATCTTAATTGTTTTTTTGTTTTTTTTTTTATAAGCGTTTCACCCCGAGCAAGGCATGTCACTGCCACTATTGTGCAGGGGGCTACGTAGAGAGGAGAAAGGCTGGTTAAATATAGGACATAACAGAGGGTGGGTGATAGGCGGGTAAGGATACCGAGAATGAGGGTTGGGTAGATGAGAGTGTTGTGAGAATAGTTGGGAGTTAGTGTGATAGGAGGTGTCTATTGACCCTACATTTAAACACCTGGAGATTGTAACTGTCGGGAAAGCAGACTTGTGGAAGGGAGTTCCACAGGCGGGAAGCGCGAGAAAAGAAGCTGTTGGAGTAGAATTTACGGTTACATCTTATTTGTTTAACTGTAAAAGGGTGGGACCTAGTTGCTAATCTAGTATCTCGTGTAAATTCGTGCTTGGGCGGCACCAGTGATCTAAGCTCATCGGAGCAGAAGCCATGAAAGTACTTGTAGAAGAGGCACAGGGAAGCTACATCACGCCGGTGTGAGAGCGGCTGCAGCCGGTCTGCCAAGTTAGTATCAACCACGTTTTCCTATTAAATGTTTTACTCAGGGAGTTATCGTTATGAAAATGTTTACTTATTTATTTTAGAAAGAACTTTCCAATGTTAACGGTTGTTAGTCTACAGAATGGGGATGGGGGTGAACAATACAATCCTCCTTATCCTGTGTTTACCTCTAGCCTTATAGGATTCAGATATATTAGTGGGTGTTAAATATCTTTATATCCGCAACTCTGGAGGGCTTTTTCATTTAGTTTTTTTTGTTATCACTAAACATCCCAAGGTTAAAAGATAATCGGCTAATTCTAGTATTAATCGTCTTCAGTATTTGTTTTATAATGGCGTTAGAGTGGTTAGAATTAATGTTGATGTAGCTAGAGGTTTCATTTTCCTCATGGTACAGTTTACAAGAATTATTATAGAGACTGAGACAATCTTTTGGAAGCAATCTATTTTAAATCCTAGCATCTTGAAGGCTCTAATGATTTTCTTCTTGATTTTCATAGTCAAGCGGCCATTACTATTTGGGATAAACGTAAGTTCATCTTGATATAGGCCTACTGGCTTAGGATCCACAATTCTACGAAGAGCGTCTAGGATAAAGATGCCCATTAAATCGGCAACTTGGGTAAATCATGTCCTCCTATGGGGACATCAAATTTACTATTGAGACTTTAAGTCCAGGTAGAATTATTAAGAGTAAAGAGGGATTTCCTAGCCACTAGAATAATATTAACTTCTTCGTCTGTGATTTCTACATATATTCTAGCAAAATTAATATTGTTTACTAAGAGGTCTTTATATATCGGGAGATAGACGTCCACAATATCAAATTTAAGAAATGTGGTTTTATCTTTATGAGTAATATTACTAAACCAATGGATAGTATCTGAAGACTCTCTCCAGAGGTTGGGGCAAAGGGTGTGTTGGAGTTTAGTGAATATATGATCTTTAAATAGGAGGTAAGCGTTTCTAGTATTGACCTTCCCTACTCTATCAATAATGTTTAGCTTGCCAGCAAATTTAGCAATATTACGACCTCTCTCTCATATATATATATATATATAGTGATTAAAGAAGTAATGAATTAAACTCGATAAAACAGTGCTTTATCGAGTTTAATTTGTTACTTCTTCATCACCGGAGCCCGTGGTACAGTTAGTATGACGTTTGCTTAATAACCTGTCTGGGTTTCAATTCCTGGTAGTGGATGTGCACTGCTGATGAGTCCTAAATATGAGATGAAACGGCCGTCTAGCACTTTCTGCATTCTGTTGAGGTCTAATAAAACTCAATGAATCAATTATTTCAAATCCTCCTCCTATTTCTGTTGGTATATCATTGCTTGAACTAGCTTATAATGCTCTGGAGTGAGTGGCTTAGTGAGAGTAGTCGTGGCTCTGGGAGGCACTGTCTTATGGGTAAAGGAAACTTGGATGAGTTCTACCACGGAATATGTAAATGTGGCACTTTATAAGAGTTTTATATATATATATATATATATATATATATATATATATATATATATACATAAAACCTGCTATTGTTTTTTCCCCTTTTCATTTCTTTGAGAACATTCAGGAGAACAAAAATGCTTGTAAGAAAAATTAATATTTCTATAGTGTCTTTTTTTTTTTTTTTGCTGAAGAAAAAAAAAAAACATTTTATGATAAATTCACTTGATCCCCCTCTTAAAGACCTTTCCAAAAAGATCTTCACTTTTATTCCACACTTATTCTGAATCGCAACATGCTTTCAATTCTACCATTATTTGAATGCATATTTTTCTTGTATGAATAAGATTTTAAAAAAGTCATCAAATCTAGCATGATAACTTAATATGCACTAGAAATTTCAAATATCCATTCTTGATGTGAAATTTATGTTTAATTTAAAACTTTTTCATTGTTTATCTATTTGGTCGATGGTATTCTCAGCATCCTTCTGTAGAACCACATTATTTATCTATGCTTTATCTTTAAGAAGGTTGTCTTATGTCCACTGCTATATAGGAGGACAGATATTACATAACAGCTTAGTACTTCCTTTGTCTCTAATGAACTTTTTCTTTCTCTTAATACTCTGCTTAGCTTTTAGAATGTATCTTTGGCTATATCAATGCACCTTTAAATTTCAATGTCCTACTTTCCATCTTCTGTTAAATAACTTCTCAGATATTTTTGTACTTGCTTGATTGGAGGTAAAAAGAAATTAGCAATCTTTTCAAATGCAAAAGTTTTAAATGCATCTCTCACAATTTTCTATATTTTAACACTCTGATTATTTTGCCTTGTGCCTAACTACATTAAGCTTAATAAAAATGAATTTCTTGATATGTACAAGCAATGACAATAAAAATATTTTTTCCCTCCAGTAACAAGTGTACTAATAATGAAGAGAAATATGCTGATGACATACAGTACAGTGCAAAAGTATTAAGGCAAGAACTATTTTATCTTTTATAAGGCATCAAAATAAAGTTTAAAATCACCCCTGTCCTAACACTTTCGCACACTACCAGTAGTGTGCAAAAGTATTAGGACAGGGGTGATTTTCATAAAAACTTCACTGAAATTCAAATACAGGGTGAAAACCAAACCTTTGTAAGAATTATTTAATGAAAAAGAAAGAGGAAGGAAGGCTTCAGAATTTAAATTGGCCCCCACAAAGCCCTGATCTCAATCCTATTGGATATCTATTGGATATTTTGGAAGATTTGATAAAGATTTTGATAAATCTAGTGTTACTTTGCAAGACAGACTTTGGGAACAAATAAAAGCTGCTTGGCAGGAGATACCATTAGATACATAGAAAACCTTGTGATGTCAATGCCTGACAGAATGAAGGCTGTGATCAAAGCAAAAGGCTATTAGACTAAATATTAAATTTAATTTGTAACAAGTATTTTTTCTTGTTAAAGCATTTGTTGAGTAAATCAAGTAAAATTACTTTAATTAAATTGTTTATTTTTTGTCAATATGCCTCATAAAAGATAAAATCATTCTTGTCCTAAAACTTTTGCACAGTACTGTATACACCCAAAAAAAGCTGAGATACCATTAGATACACTGAAGAAGCTTGTGATGTCAATGCCTGACAGAATGAAGGCTGGGATCAAAGCAAAAGGCTATTATACTAAATATTAAATTTATTTTGTAACAAGCATTTTTTTCTTGTAAAAGCATTTGTTGAGTAAATCAAATAAAATTTCTTTAATTATATTGTTTATTTTTTGTCAATGTGCCTCATAAAAGATAAAATAGTTATTGTCCTAATACTTTTGCACAACACTATAAATCTTGAAAACCAAAATATATATGGCAGCAATATGCAATGCATGGATGATTGATACATGCATAAATCTGCAAAATAGAATCTGTCAAGAAAAATTGTCTGACACGGTACTGTGGATAAACGTTCCTAGTAGTAGACATAGCTATCTTAAAATGAATTTGCACTGGTCAGGATGAGAGAATCAAAGCCGCTATTCAATAATAATGGTCAGCCAAGCTAGTTTTAATAAATATTACCCTATGAATAGCAATTGATTTATGATAATCACATCAGCTCTTTTGGCGTTTACCATTAAACATACTGATAAAAAGCACAAAAGTTTCTCTATAGTGATTTAAAAAATAGAAGGTTTTTTTTTGAGTAGTCATTAAAATTAAAAACCACATCACTTAAAAACTTCCAACTGCAGCAACAATTAAAATGGATAGTGCCTGTAAAATGAATAGAAATAATGATAAAATCAAATAATGATATAACTAAAACAACATGAAAGGAAACACGAGTCAGTATTAGAAAGAATGTTAAAAGTTGCAGTGTAAATGGTTAAATGTAAATGGCACAAGATCAGATTCGAATTAACAAGTCAAGACAGATCAGGACCAAGTCAGATGAGATTGAGCAACCTTATTGCCTAGAAAGAAATGATTAAAAAAATATATATTTATAAATATATATATACATATATATATTGTATATGTATTGACTGCCAACCCTAATGAGGATGACCACAATTTTCACATAAAAAAATGCTACTCTGATCAAAGAAGAAAATGATGCAATATGATATGTAGGGTGTAGAAAATGCAATATGACATGTAGGGTGTAGAAAATGCCTTGATCTACAGTAAATTTGCACCCTGGTTTTTGCAACATTTCAGTATTCCTGTCAGATCATGTATTATCACATTGTGGGATAACTAGTCACAAAAGTTTACTTATTATTATCATAGTTAAGCTCAAATCATATAAGACTTTTGTTCCCTCGACTGGCTTACATGCATGCAAAACTTTTAAATCTACCACAAAAGTTAGTAGATAGGTTCACCTAATGTTCTATTTACACTCTTCCCTGTTTTTTAAACAAGGTAGAGGTTTATCCTTTGTTTCCTGTTTAGAACTGGGTTTCTTCTAAAGCAGGGGTTGGCAACCTTTTTGAGAGTGAGGACTAAAAAGCTATGAAGAGTCATGGAGAAGGGCCAAACAGCTATGGCTCCAGTGTCATGGAGGAGAACCATGTTATTAAATTTGTGAAAAATTTTCTATGCATTTGAAGAAAGCAAGGATTCAATATAATTTAATATCTGATGGGAATTTTGTTAAAAAAAATTACATAAATGTTTCATAAATCAGTATTGAAAAAAAAATCCATTAAAATTGGTTGAAACAGTATTTTATATTCATTTAAAAGTGCCCGCTCTTGAAAGCAATTTCACAGAAAAAGTGGAAGTGAGGCCATACACTAATTTTGGCAATTCCTACAAATAAAAAATAAAAGTAAAACACATTCTCCAGATAAAAAGAAACAAATTTTTTAATTCCGATGCAATATATTCAGACAATCAACTGTCACTTTGGTTTGGTTTATATATATTTATATCGTGCACTGAGTAAGGTAGCGGGCCAGACAAGATTCACTTGAGGTTCGGACATGGCCCGGGGGCCGGAAAAGATTCACTTGAGGGTCAGATGTGACCTGTGGGCCAGGGGTTGCCGACTGCTGGTTTTGAATGTAGTTGCAATTAACTTAAGAAATGATATATTATGACTATAGATCAAAATATGTGTAAGTTCTAGTAACATTTCAGTATTCCTGTCAGATTATCTATTATCACATTGTGGGATACCTAGTCACAAAAGTGATGAAAATTAAACCTCTAAATAAATTTGGCTTGATGAAAAAAAAAATTGAAAATCCCTAGCATCCCTTGTTCATGTACAGGAATGGCGAAACCCAAACCGTCGCCTTGGATATCTCTAAAGCGTTCGACAGAGTTTGGCATGCTGGCCTTCTATGCAAACTGCGGAGCTATGGTATAGCTGGACAATTGTTTGAACTAATTCAGTCATTCCTATCTAACCGCACATTGAAAGTGGTATTAAACGGACATGCAAGCTACCATACAAACACGGGTGTCCCTCAAGGCTCTATCCTAGGTCCTACGCTCTTTCTGATCTACATTAATGATCTCCCGGATACCATAATATCCCAAGTAGGTATGTACCCCGATGACACCACAGTTTACTCACGCCTCGATCAAAAATCTGGTGTGGGCGACAAAGCTAACCTTACAGCCGAGCTTGGAAAAGATCTCCAATCCGTAGTGGACTGGGGTAAGAAATGGCTCGTAAATTTGAATGCTTCTAAAACAAAGCTACTATCAATTAGCCATCAGAAACAACCACACCTACCTCCCATTAGCATGGACCAGGCTTGCCTCCCAGAGAGTAAAACACTATGCCTCCTTGGTCTCACACTTTCAGCGGACCTCAAGTGGAATGACTATATCGAATCCATTGCTAAATCCGCTGCTATGAAAGTCGGTTCTCTGTGCAGGGCCCGAAGGTTTTTTCCATCTGAATCTATCCTGCACATTTATAAATCTACCATCCACCTGTGCATTGAATACTGTTGCCATATCTGGTTGGGTGCCCCTGCTATTCTCCTTGGGCTTCTCGACAAGGTACAGAGGAGGCTCTGTAATGTGATCGATACTGACTTGGCAGACCACCTGCAGTCTCTCTCTCACCGTGCGACGTGGCTTTCCTGTGTCTCTTCTATAAATACTTTCATGGCTTCTGCTCCAATGAACTTAGATCACTGGTGCCCCCCAGGTTCGAATTTGCACGAGATACTAGATTAGCAACTAGATCCCACCCTTTTACAGTGAAACCAATAAAATGCAACCGCAACTTCTACTCCAACAGTTTCTTTTCTCGTACTTCCCGACTGTGGAATTCCCTTCTCCAGGAGTTTAAATGTAAGGTCAATAGACACCTCCTAACACACTAACTCACTTCCATTCTTTCAAACACTCTTCCCATCCTCCAAACTATCTATCACCCCGCTTCTGACATTTCCTATATCTAACCACTCTTTCTATTTACCTTCCCCTATGTAGCCCCAAACGCAATAGTGGCAGTGGAATGTCTTGCTTGGGGTGAAAGGATTAAAAAAAAAAACATGTATAGTCTTACCAATATAACAAATTTAGGCTGAAGTCATAAAGGACGAAATGCGTCAATCATAAATTTTTTTTCCCCTTGTTATACAATTTCTCTAATATATAGAAATAAATATCATCATTTCTGTTTTGGAGAAATCTCCACAAAAACTCCTTGTAATACGAAAGATAAACTGAAATCAAGGAGACTGCCCAGAAGAGATGCAGGAGATGCCAAAGTCAATTGGCAACTGTGGTTGAATCCAGTGGCAATTTTATTTAATAAATTAAACTATTTAGTATTTCAAAATATTTTGTATAATTTTGGTAAATATGTCTGTTATATTGGGATATGAGTGTTATTTTCAATTTTCTGTATTTTAGATCACAATTTATTCGTTGCACCCTATGTGTCTCTGTGTGTGTCTATCTAGATATCACCCTTAACTTAAAGAATGGTTCCTACCAACCCTTTCTCAAAGAAAATAGTTCTCCCACCTATATAAATAGTTTATCCAACCACCCCAAGAATATTATAAGACAAATACCCAAGATAGTAAATAATAGGGTTAACCAATTATCTTCCAATATAAAAATTTTCAACGCAAGCAAAGAAATTTACGATAAGGCCCTTCAGAAAAGCGGTTTTGTTAATAAGTTAAAGTATGATAAGCCTGCTATAAACCCAGAATCATCAAAAACTAAAAACACCCGAAAATGTAGAAAAAGGAAGATAATTTGGTTTAACCCTCCTTATTGTAAGCTAACTAATATAAATATTGGTAAGTATTTTCTCAAATTAATCGATAAACATTTTAATAATAATAACAATCCCTTAAATAAAATTTTTAATAGATTCACCCTAAAAATTAGTTATTCTTGCACCTCAAATATAGATAATATAATTAATTCCCACAATAAACAAGTTTTAATGAACCTAAATAATATTCTAAATAGTATTCTTATTCGTTAAATTGTGTGTGTATATATATGTATGTATGTGTGTACTTCTATAGGTATGTATATATAATAATTGTAATTCATTTTTTTTTTTTTTTTTTTTTTTACCTAGTGTTGTCTTTATTTAGTTTAATTTCAAATGACCTAATTTTTTTAAAAATAATTTTATTTTAAATCCTATATCTTTTTATTCCCTTTTATTAATAATTATGCCTTCTTAAGTAAAGGCCTTTTTCTAATACTTCAACGTTTTGGGGAAATTAGGTTTTTGAATTTGTCCTGCGTCTGTAATATTTAAAAAAAATTTTTTCTTTAGTTTCTTTCTTTTTCCCTCCCTTCCTTCTTTTATCTCTCTTACCACCTTTTTTCCGTGTTGCTTTAAGTGACGTCGATTTAACACGGCTGTCTGTTAATTTTTAGTTACATTCTCCCCTTTTTTTTTGCGAACCCAGATGATGTCAATTTTTTTCTTTTCTTATTTATTTGATTTTATTCTATCTTTTTCTTTTTCTTTTTCCTTTTCTTTTTCTTTTCCTTTATTTTTATTTTTATTTTATTTTATTATTTATTTTTTAATTTCTTTGCAATCTATTTAAAAAGGAAAAGTAGACTAATTTTTCTCCAGTTTCTGAAAGGTTTTTTTCTGTTGCTGAGGTGATGTGTCGTTCCCCGTGGGGATCTTCATATCGAAATGGCCATTCAACATCTTTGAATTAATCCTTTTTTAATATATATATATATATATATATATATATAAATTTTTACATATACACAAAAAATCTTGATAAAAATAAATTTATCTGTGAAGACATCATTAATAAAAATGATAAAAGAAATACCTTTTTCAGCCAATGTATTTTGTTCCTTTAGGCAAGTATCAATTATTGCGCTGTTGAGAATGTTTCGTCTAAGTAAGTAATTTTCACTCTTAGTAAGTACAGAATTTTCTTTTTAGAACAAAACTATGACTGAAACAATTTCTGTGCATAACTAATACTTCAGATAAATTGTTATGTCGGAGATCTTCTTTATTTTTATAAACCCTGTTCTTTTTCTTTTTAGTTTCTGGAAGTTTCACCAATATATTGTAAGGGCAATTGTTAGAATTATTTTATATGTGCTTACCTCAGAATATATTTTTAGTATGTAGTATGTATCTTTATGTGTATAGAATTAGTTTTATTAATCCCATGAATCAAATCTAAATGATAACAGGTACAAACTAAATGATACATAAATAAATGATTTGTTTCTAATCTGCTTTAGAATTCTATTTTTCTAATTCACAAGGGGCCCTATTTCTGCCTTATGGCAAGCAGATAATCCATACTCATAAGTGGTGGTATTTGATTCATCATGGAATTTGAATATCATTTTCTTCTTCTATGTGCTGTGTCACCTCAGGATATTAGTGATCATGGCTCACCACAATTTCCAGTCTTTTGCAGCACTTAATAAATTTTTGTCTTTCTGTTATTTCCCTTAAACACTGCTTTACTGTCCATTTACTGAAGCTCACTAGGTAGGTTATGCATTGTTTTGGTAAATATATCTGTTAAAATGATATGTTGGTTTTATTTTCATTTTTGTGTAATTTTGATTACAATCTATTCATCCCAAACTCTGTGTGTTTCTGTCTGTCTGTCTGTCTCTCGCTCTCTATATATGTGTGTGTATGTATGTATATATGTGGATGTAAAATTCTCTATCTGTCTCTCTCTCTCTCTCTCTCTCTATATATATATATATATATATATATATATATAGTACTGTGCAAAAGTATTAGGACAAGAACTATTTTATCTTTTATAGGGGATCAAAATAAAGTTTAAAATAACTCCTGTCCTAACACTTTTGCACATTACCGGTAGTGTGCAAAAGTATTAGGACAGGGATGATTTTCCTAAAAACCTCACTGAAATTCAAACACAGGGTGAAAAGTCAAACATTTGTAAGAATTATTTAACTAAAAAGAAAAAGTAAGGAAGGCTTTGGAATTTGAATTTGTCCCAACAAAGCCCTGATCTCAATCCTATTGAAATCTATGGGATATTTTGGATAAAAAAAATTGATAAATCTAATGTTACTTTGCAAGATAGACTTTGGGAACAAATACAAGCTGCTTGACAGGAGATACCATTAGATACATTGAAGAAGCTTGTGATTTCAATGCCTGACAGAATGAAGGCTATGATCAAAGCAAAAGGCTTTGAATTAAATTTATATTGTAACAAGTATTTTTTCTTGTTAAAGCATTTGTTGAGTAAATCAAATAAAATTACTTCAATTAATTTTTTTATTTTCTGTCAATATGCCTCATAAAAGATAAAATAGTTCTTGTCCTAAAGCTTTTGCACAGTACTGTATATGTGTGTGTATATATATATATATATATATGTGTGTGTGTGTGTGTGTGTGAATATAAAACTTTACTGTCTGTCTGTCACTCTCTCTCTCTCTTTCTATATATATATATATATATATATATATATATATATGTGTGTGTGTGTGTGTGTGTGTGGGTGTGTGTGTGTATGCATATATCTAAACTTATTTATAAATGGAATTTTGTCTGTGTGTGTGTGTGTGTGTGTGTATCTGTTACCTATAGACTCCGAAATGGCTGAACCAATTTTCTTGAAAATTGACACAGTTGTACTACAAATGTTTGCGAGTGTTCTTAGCTAGGTTTTGGGTTGAGGTACCCCCGATAAATATAAAAAATCGATAATCAAAAATATCGGGTTATAGAAGGAGTGGTTCGTTTTTAATCAAATTTGATACACTCATAGAGAAAAACATAAGAAACGATATTCAGAAGTTTCAAGGTTGCAGTTCTTACAATAGTGCAGAAAATCAATGATATATATATATATATATATATATATATATATATATATAAAAGGCAAGATGTTTGTGTGTGTGTCTGTTTATCTGCCTGTATGTCTGCATTTTTTCAGCCCTTTTAATTTAGTTTTTGCTTCGGGTTTGGCTCTAAGTAGGTATAATTGTAGTTCTTAGTCTCAGCCATGAAACCATTTACTCAGAGGACTTATTTAGCCTTCAAAATTTAGTTTACGACGAAAAAAAACTTATTTGATACCAGGAAATAAAAATTTGACTTACATCCATTCATTTTTCTTTCAGTCTATGGTTTTGCCTTAACTGGAAACAACTATTGCTTTTTAGTCTTTTGTGCCAACATCCAAAGAGTCTGAGCTCCAGGACCATGGATTAGTTTTAAAGCTTTTATTACATCCGAGCAAAGCTGGGCTATACTGCTAGTGTGTATATAAAATTCTCTGTGTCTGTTTCTCTCTCTATATCTGTATGTGTGTGCATGTGTGTATGCAAAAATTCAGTCTGTCTGTCTCTGTCTGTCTGTCTCTCTGTCTCTTTTTCTATATATATATATATATATATATATATATATGTGTGTGTGTGAATGTGAAAATTCAGATATAAATAAATGCATCTGTGAAGACAATATTAATAAAAGAAATAAAAGAAAACTTTTTTTCTGCCAACAGATTTTGTTCCTTTAGGCAAATATCAATTATTGCACTTTTGAGAAATTTTTGTCTTAGTAAGTAATTTTCTCTTTTAATAAGTACAGCATTTTTGAGCTTAAAAGCATGATTGAAATTGTTTCTGTGAATCAGGCTCATATAAAATAATTCTAACAATTGCTCCTTACAAAAAAGCATCAGATAAATTTCTATGTAGAAGATCTTTTTTATTTTCATGAATCTTTTTTTTATTAAATTTCTGGAATATAAGAAACAGTTATTTTAAGTTATTTTATATATTTTTTTTATCATTTCACCCCAAACAAGGTGGTACCACCACTGATGTGCAGAGTACTACATAAGAGTAAAAGTTTAGACAGGAGGAGAGTAAAGAGAAAGATGAATGAGTTACAGAGGGTGGTAGAGAAAGGGCAAGAGAAGGTTGGGAATACAGGTGTGAAGACAGTCGCGAAGGTAGAGAGAAAGAAAAAGAACAAGATATACAGGCTGATGTAGAAAGAACTGGAGTCAAGTGGATAAGAGATAGGTATTGGTATTGCATTTAAATTCCTGGAGGTTGTAGCCATCAGGAAAGCAAGTATATGGAAGGGAGTTCCACAGGCAGGAAGTGTGAGAAAAGAAGCTGCTGGAGTAGAATTGTCAGCTGCATTTAGTTGATCTAACTGTAAATGGGTTGGACCTTGTTGCCAGTCTGGTTGCATGAGTAAATTTCTGTGGTAGGGGCACCAGTGACTTAAGTTCGTTGGAGCAGAAGCCATGAAAATATTTAGAGAATAGACAGAGGGAAGCCACATCTTGCCAGTGAGTTCTGATTATATTCATTTTTCTCTCTGCTTTTTTTTTTCACAAGAGTAGAGGTTTAATCCCTGTTTTCTGTTTAGGATATAGCGGGTTATCCATTCTTTTCAGATTATAGTGGAGAGTCCGTTCTAGTGAAGGGTAGTTGTGTATTGTTGAAGATTGACGGAACTTGGCCTTGTTGAAGATAGTCCACTATAAGTCATGAAATAATTATAAACCAAGAAAAGCAAATTGAGTTGAAAAATAACATTTTATATATACACATATCAATTAAGGTTCTTACAATTAAAGTAATACTTGAAGTATAGGTCCAACGGATGTTAAAATGTTCATGGCAATAAAATGCTGAAAAGAGAATTAATACTTAGGAATGTGGGGCAATGTAAGTAGTGAATGTCTTTGATTTATTCGCTTCTTAGGTCAGTAAGTAGTTTTGAGACATAAGATAAGATAAGAGGGAAGGGAGGCTAGCATAGTAAGCTACTTGACTTCGGTCAAGAGGGATACTGATTACATTCCTCTCTCTTGAATCAGTCCAGTCTGTGTGGGTCGGCCTGCGTCGGTCTGTCTGGCGATGCTTTATGTATCGGCTTTTTATTTCAACTTTTTGGATCGCAGGTGATCATTTGGGAATTCATATCCGTATTTGATTCTGGGCTTCCCATTGGCCGATAAATAAAATTTGCGTAGGCTTGCAAACTGGAAATTTAATTTTTAATTAATTTTTATTTTTCAACCGGAACATCTGAGCGAATCCAGCTGTGCATCGGTAACCTTTGGTCATTTGCTTTTTGGTCGTGAGTGTGCAAACATCCGGTCCCTTGCTTTTTGCTCGGTCAGTATCACCACAAGGATTAGGTTCTGATTATATTCATTTTTCTCTCTGTTGTTTTTTTAACAGGAGTAGAGGTTTAATCCCTGTTTTCTGTTTAGGATTAGGTTCCCATTTCCTTCAAAATCTTCTCATTCTATTTATTTCCAGTATCCATAATTAGTATAAAAATTGCAAAGAAAATGTTAACATTTTCTTTGCAATTTTTAACATTTAACAAACATTTAACATCTCACAAAACTATTGACCTTCTTGCCTCAATAATCAATTGGGTAAACTTTTTTTTTATTATTTCCTTTAATTGCATTTGATAATTCCTAAAAAGGGAAGAATTGATAAACCTCTACTCCTGTTGAAAAAATCAGGGTGGAGTGTAAACCAGGCAACAGGCAAACATGTCTACTCTAATTAAGAAGAGAGTAAAAAAATTAGTATAAAAAATTGCAAAGAAAATGTTAGAATTATTGCATTGAAGTAGAATTTACAAGATCTCTACAAACTCAGATAAGTGTTTTCTTCAACTCTTACATGATGTTTCTTGATCCTCCTGTGTAAAATATACACTGATTTTTTCATTTTTTTTAAATTTCATTGGTGTTTTTTTGTTTTTTATCTTGACTTCACAAAACAGAAGTTGATGACAAGTTTTTTCATTTGTATATAACCAACCATATTTGATTCCAAAATGTCTTCCCTTCCAGTGTTTCTCCATACTTATTTTTAGAAGGAAACTAACAACAGCATCAGTTACTTATACAAGAGATAGAATATCATTTTTCACAATAGTTTTAAGTCTACTTATTATTATCATAGTTAAGCTCAAATGATATAAGACTTTTGTTCCCTCGACTGGCTTACATGCATGCAAAACTTTTAAATCTACCACAAAAGTTAGTAGATAGGTTCACCTAATGTTCTATTTACACTCTTCCCTGTTTTTTAAACAAGGTAGAGGTTTATCCTTTGTTTCCTGTTTAGAACTGGGTTCCTTCTAAAGCAGGGATTGGCAACCTTTTTGAGAGTGTGGACTAAAAAGCTATGAAGAGTCATGGAGACGGGCCAAACAGTGATGGCTCCAGTGTCATGGAGGAGAACCATGTTATTAAATTTGTGAAAAATTTTCTATGTGTTTGAAGAAAGCAAGGATTCAATATAATTTAATATCTGATGATAATTTTGTTAAAAAAATATTACATCTTAAAAATAAATGTTTCATAAATCAGTATTGAAAAAAAATCCATTAAAATTGGTTGAAACAGTATTTTATATTCATTTAAAAGTGCCCGCTCTTGAAAGCAATTTCACAGAAACAGTGGAAGTGAGGTCGTACACTAATTTTGGCAATTCCTACAAATAAAAAATAAAAGTAAAACACATTCTCCAAGTAAAAAGAAATAAATTTTTTAATTTTGACGGAATATATTCAGACTATCAACTGTCACTTTGGTTTGGTTTACCTATATTTATATCGTGTCCAGAGTAAGGTAGCGGGCCGGACAAGATTCACTCAAGGGTTGGATTTGGCCCACAGGCCGGGGGTTGCCGACTGCTGGTTTTGAATGTAGTTGCAGTTAACTTAAGAAATGATATATTATGATTATAGATCAAAATATGTGTAAGTTTAAAGAGTTTCCTATTTATCATAGACATATATGAACAGAGAAGAATATTTATGGGTAATTAAGCAATGTATTTGTAGGGAGATGGTTAATGTTTCTTTATTCTGCCTTGTGTCAGACTTAACCAAACTCCCTACAGCTTACATCATCAGAATTACCAGAAGGTTGGTTGTCAGCAGGATGGAATGTGTGGAATAATGTAAAAATAAAATATACATTTTTCATGTTAAAATAGAAATTTATTAAAAGGAAAGAATAACACAAGTTGTAGAAATTAATGTGCAATTAGAAACGTTATTAAGAAGTTAAAGGTAGAGTTTGTGTTCAATGATAAACTTATGTGTATCAGGATTTGTAGAAAATGTTCATAGTAGTAATTGTTGAAAGAGTATATGTACGTCTGTATGTATGTATTCAGTAGGAATGTCTTTGGATGGAGAAGTAGAAATAAGGAGAATCAGCAGAAGGAGAGAGAAAGAGGACATCCCCTGACTGACTCACTGATCAGGGGATCCTTTTATTGTCATTAGATTTTCACACTGATTAGGGAAGTCCTCAAGTCTTGCAAGTCCTCTCAATTTTTTTTTTTTTAATCATTTCACCCCGAGCAATGTGAAAACGCCACTGATGTGCAGGGGGCTACATAAATGTAAAAAGATTAATTAGAAAAGAGTGAGGAGTACAAACTAGTTAGAAAGGAACAATAGAAAGCTGAGAAAGCAGGTGCGATGACAGATACATAGGTGGAGAGAAAGGGAAGGTTATACGGGGGTGGGGAGAGAGCTAGAGTCCAGTGGTTAGTAGATGAGTATTGGCTTTGCATTTAAATTTCTGGAGGTTGTAGCCATCAGGAAAGCAAGAATATGGGAGCGAGTTCCTCAGGCAGGAAGTGCGAGAGAGGAAGCTGCAGAAGTAGAATTGTCGTCTGCATTTGGCTAACCTGACTGTGAATGGGTGCGACCCAGTTGCCAGTCTGGTTGCATGAGTAAACACCTGTTGAGGAGGCACCAGTGACTTAAGTTCGTCTGAGCAGAAGCCATGAAAGTATTTATAGAACAGACAAAGGGAGGCCACATTTCGACGAGGAGGAAGTGGCTGCAGTCGAGCCGCCAGATCAGTACCTATCACATTACAGATTCTCCTTTGGAGCCTGTAGAGAACACTGAGGAGAACGGCAGGGGCACCTGACCATAAATGGCAGCAGTACTCCATGCATGGACGGATGGTTGACTTGTATATATGCAGGATGGATTCAGGCGGAAAAAACATCCTGGATCGACATAGTGACCCAACCTTCTTAGCAGTAGATTTTGCTATGGATTCAATATAGTGGTTCCATTTGAGGTCTGAGGACAGGGTAAGGAGAGAGTAAATCAATTTAGCACCTACTTGTGAATTCTGGATTTGACTTTTTCTTTAAGCACATGGTCAATCTTTTTCCTATTTGAGAAAACCAGGATTTCACATGTCATTGTGAATTTTTGTAAAAGTGAAGAAGAAGGTTGAGTTTAATTAATTTCTTATCTGCCACATATTAACAGGAAAATATCACTAGAAACAAAAACATATTCTTAATTGCTATTTAATCATTTTGATGGCAGAGAATGCTGAAAAAGTTTCTCACAAATAAAAAAAGAAACTTAGAGACAAATGCCAAGGATACAGTTGAGCAATTAAGTGTCTTTTTTTAATCATTTCACTCCAATCAAGGCAATAAAGAGACTAAGACACAAGGGATTACAGAGTGTGAGAGAATATGACAAAAATAAAACATTATCAAAGAGAAAGAAAAATAAAAGCACAGTAATTAATCTTGACTTCAATCCTTTTCTCACTGTCATGACATGGCTTCCCTCTGTCTTTTCTATAAATATTTTCATGGCAACTGCTCTGACAAGTTTTTTTCCCTGTTTCCCTGAATATATGAATCTATGTGGGCTACTAGATTAACAACTTGGTCTCACCCTTTTACTGTTGAAAACACTTTTATCCATTGGGCATTTTTACAATATATCATCTCAGAAATATAAACAATTAAAGAAAATGGAATATGATTTAAAAAGAGCACAGTGAAAAAAGAGAGAACAGTAAAAAAAGTAATTGATTGAATGTAAATAGAGAAAGAAAGAAGGAGGACATTTTTTTAGAAAAGAACATTAAAAAGAAAAAAGGAAAAAACGAAGAAATATGATTGAAAAGAAAGACAGAAATTTCCAAAGAAAGAAAGATAATGTTTTTGAAAAAAAATGTAATGTGTCCAAAAAGTAAGAATAAACGAATGAAAATAAAGAAATAAAAGAAAAAAGAGAAGGTCTTCAAAGGAAAGAAAGAGAAAAAGAGGGAACGAAAGAAGGTAATAATTCAGGAAATCAAGAAAGGAAAAGAAAGATTGTTTGATTTGTTTATTTTATGGTTTATCAACCTTTTCCTGTTATTTACAACTGAAACATATTTTTGAATGATATAAGAATAGTTCTTTTTTTCCTGAATGAATATTTGGCAAACTTGGATCTTCATACTTACAAAATTACAAAGTGACAAAAGGAGAGTTTTTCCCTCGATGCCACTGTTATTTTAACTACCTTCACTCCTCGGCAATATTTATTGTTTTAAAAAAAGATGATTAAAATTGTAATAAAACTTAAATATATGAAAGTTAATTTATACATACTTTGTTCTTGAGAATTTACAGCAAAGATATTATTCATTATTTTTTATTTTTTTTATTGTTTAATCATTTCAAGCAAGTGTTCATGAGGTTCTTCTTCTTCTTCTATGTGCCCTGTCCCTTCAGGACGTAGGCGATCATGGCTTTCCACATCCCCCTATCCCTGGTGTCTCTCAGCAGGCTTTCTCCTGTTACACCACCCAAACCCTGATCTACCATCCACTAACTCAAGCCCATGAATCTAGAATATAAATGTATAGAAACTAACATGACCACAAAATGAGGGATCAGTTTATATATTGATTATAAAATAGAATTGATCCCCCACTTTATAACTACATTATAATTTCTTATAAAGAGTTGGCATATATCTTCTTCTCCTATGTGACCCTACTTTCAGGACATGGTGATCATGGCTTTCCATGTCTCCCTATCTCTGTTGGCTCTTAGCATACCTTCTCCTGTTACACCACCCAAACCCCGCTCTGCCATCCACTAGCTCAAGCCCATAAATCTAGAATATAAATGTATAGAAACTAACATGGCCACAAAATGAGGGATCAGTTTATATATTGATTATAAAATAGAATTGATCCCCCACTTTATATCCACATTATAATTTCTTATAAACAGTTGGCATACATATTCTTCTTCTATGTGTCCTGTCCCTTCAGGACGTAGGCGATCATGGCTTTCCACATTTCCCTATCCCTGATGGCTCTCAGCACACCTTCTTCTATTACACCATGCAAATCTTGTTCAGTCATCCACCTGATTAGGTACTTCAAACATGTTATCCGTTGCTTTCCCCGTCTCTTTTTCCCTCTATCTGGCCTGTTAGTATCAGGTTCTCCAGGCCCTCCTTCCTCACTGCGTGTCCCAGGAACTTCAGCTGTCTCTTCCTGATGCTCAGTATTAATTTCCTTTTTGTTTCCATCATTTCTAAGACCTCATCATTGCTCACATGCTCGATCCATGAGATTCTCAGCATCCTTCTGTAGAACTATGAAGAGGTTACAATGAAAGAAAAGATTGAGTACAGCAGGTATTGAAAGGATAAAAGACGAATAGGGTTCAGGAAAATAGAAAATGGCAATTGATGCAGTATTTAAATTTTTGGAAATTGTAGCTATTAGGGCAACAAATAAATAAAAAACTTCAATAGAGAGGAAATGTGAAAAAACACACTGTTGAAGAAAAATTGTTGGTTACATATATTTATTTCAACAGTAAAAGAGTGGGACTTAGATGCCTACCTATTTCTTTTTCTTCTTCTATGTGCCTTGTCTTTTTAGGACATAGGCAATCATGGCTTTCCACATCTCCCTATCCCTGGTGGCTCTTAGCGCACTTTCTCCTGTTACACCACCCAAGCCCCGCTCTGCCATCCACTAGCTCAAGCCCATAAACCTAGGACATAAATGTATAGAAACTAGCATGGCCACAAAATGAGGGATCAGTTTATATATTGATTATAAAAAAGATTTGATCTCCCACTTTATATCCACATTATAATTTCTTATAAACAGTTGGCATATATCTTCATCTATGTGCCCTGTCTTTTCAGGACGTAGGCGATCATGGCTTTCCACATTTCCCTATACCTGGTGGCTGTTAGTATTTTTTCTCCTGTTACATCATTCAACCCCCATTCTGTCATCCACCTGATCAGGCTTTTCAAATATGTTGTCTGCTGCTTTTCTCTATCTCTTTTTCCTTCTATCTGGCCTGTCAGTATCAGGTTCTCCAAGCCCTCCTTCCTCACTGCATGTCCCAGGAACATCAGTTGTCTTTTCCTGATTCTCACTATTAATTTGTTTCTAGTGAAATTTTCCTGTGTCGTAGTATTTTACTCAGCTTCTGGAATGCGTCCTTCACCATGTCAATTCACCTGTGTCACACTTTCCATCTCCTGTTAGAACACTTCCTAGGTATTTAAATTTTTGTACTTGCTTGATATTCACGGATAATGCACTAGGGATAAAAGCTCATCAGAGCAGTTTTCATGAAAATATTTGTAGAAAAGACAGAGGGAAGCCATGAGGTGAGAAAGTGACTCAAGTCGAGGTGTTAAGTCAGGACTGGTTACAATCTTCTTTTTCTATGCGCCCCATCTTTTCAGGACGTAGATGATCATGGCTTTCCATATCTTCCTATCTCTGGTGGCTCTTAGCATGCTTTCTTCTGTTACACCACATAACCTTTGTACTGTCATTCATCAGGCCCTTCAAATATGTTATCCACTGCTTTCCCCTGTCTCTTTTTCCCCTCTATCTGGCCTGTTAGTATCAGGTTCTCCATGCTCTCCTTCCTCATTGCATGCCCTTGCAATTTTAGCTGTCTCTTCCTTATTTATTTATTTTTTTTTTTAATCATCTCACCCCAAGCAAGGTATTCCACTGCCACTATTGCGCATGGGGCTACATAGGGGAAGGTAAAGAGAAGGAGTGGTTAGACATAGGGAATGTCAGGAGGAAGGTGACAGATGAGTAAGGATAGCGAGGATGAGGGTTAGGCAGATGGAAAGAGTGCTTGATAGAATGGGAGCAGGTTAGTGTGTTAGGAGGTGTCTATTGACCTTACATTTAAACTCCTGGAGATTGTAGCCGTCGGGGAAGCAATCGTTTGGAAGAGAATTCCACAGTTGGGAAGTGCGAGGAAAGAAACTGTTGGAGTAGAAGTTACGGCTGCATCTTATCGGTTTCACTGTAAAAGAGTGGGGTCTAGTTGCTAATCTAGTATCTCATGCAAATTCGTATTTAGGGGGCACCAGTGATCTAAGTTATGCTCAGTATCAATTTCTTTTTTGTTTCCATCCTTTCCAAAATCTCATCATTGTTCACATGTTTGGTCCATGATATCCGCAGCATCTTTCTGTAGAACCATATTTCACTTGCTTCAAGTTTTTCCTTCATCTTTGATGATATTGTCCAGCATTCACTGACATATTGAAGAACTGACATGACATAGCAATCCAGTACTGTTTTCTTTGTTTCTAGCAAAATTTTAATATTCTATCAACTTCTAGAATGCATACTTCGCCATGCCAGTTCACCTTCAAATCTCTGTGTTGCATTTTCTGTCTTCTGCAGATCATTTTTTGGATTTTGACAAGAACCTCAAGATGAATAGCAGAAACACCCAACCAAATATGGCAACATTATTCAATGCATGAACAAATGGTAGATTTCAGAATGTGCAAAATTTGGTTTCTGATGAGAAAAACAGTTGGGCTCAACACAGGGACCCCACCCTCCTAACAGTTGATGCGGCTATAGATTTGTTATATTTGTACCACTGCAGGTCATTTGAAAAAATTAGATCAAGAAGGCACAGTGTATTGCTCTCCAGGCGACTAGCATCAGCCATGCTGAAAGCTGGTAAGAAAGTTTCTATATGGTCGTTAAAGAAGAGCAGTTTTGATTTATGAAATATAAGAATATTTATTTCTTAAATTGTTTATGTACAAAAAAAAGACTTGTATTAAAACAAATGCAATGCAATATTTAACATTTACCAATTTATAAAGAAATAAATATGACAAGAGTTCTGTATTCAAAAATTTATAAACACTTATGTGAAAAAAACTATTAAAAAATTAAAAAGATATACTATAGAAATATTCATGAATAGGAATGTAGAATTAAAACAAGGAAATCTTTATTATTTATTTTATAAAGTTTAGGAATTAGTAAAATATTTTGCCAAAGTCCATAAAAAATATATTAGTGTAAACAAACAATCTAATAAAAAAATAATAATTATTATTTTTATTGTAAATTCTCAAGAACAAAGAAAATATATAAATTTACTTACATATGTGAAATGTGTATGCCTATAATTATAAATATCAATATATATATATATAAATATGCAATTTGTTATATATATTATATTGTTTACATATTATATATGCATGGTACTTATTTAAAAGCGCTCAATATCAGTGATAGAGCAGACATATTCATATAAATAGGTGTGAGTTTGTAACCCTACAAACTCACAGGTTACGAACTCACACCTATCTATCTATCTATCTATCTATCTATCTATCTATCTATCTATCTATCTCCACTCTGTTTCTATCTATCTATCTATCTATCTATCTATCTATATTAGTCATCCACACACACACACACACATATATATATGTGTGTGTGTGTGTGTGTGTGTGTGTGTGTGTGTGTGTGTGTGTGTGTGTGTGTGTGTGTGTGAAAAGTGTATGTATATAATTATAAATATATATATATATATGCAATTTGTTATGTATATTATATTGTTTACATATTATATATGTGTGGTACTTATTTAAAAGTGCTCAATATCAGTGATAGAGCAGACATATTCATATAGATAGGTGTGAATTTGTAACCCTGGGTTTCATGCTTTTGCGATCATCAGACAAACTGATTGATTTTTTTTTAAAAATTGGTTATATTCACGTATTTTTGTGGAAGTGGGGGAAAAAATCTGTCGTCATGACAGACGCAGACATATATATATATATATATATATACATTTGTACACCCATCAACGTGCCCAAGGACACACACACACACACACACACACGCGCGCGCACACACACATACGCGCATTTGGTCACTGAGCCTTGCATAAACATAGACATGCGAATCGTGTGGGGTTCGGTATATATATGTATATGTGTGCCGTTGCACACATATACATATATATACCAAACCCCATACGGTTGGTATATTCGAATGGTGTGTAGCAATGTCAATGTGCGACTAGTTGTCGATTTTTCGTATGTACATATATACTTTTGATGGGTTCTGTGTGAAACTATGGTAGGTAAGAATTGCAATTATTTTATTAAAGGCTGTATTGTTATTTTTTGTTTTAAAGTTGGTTATTGGCTTGTTTTATTATTTTTTGTGGTTGTGTATATTTACATGGTGGAAATTCTAATTTTTAATGCTTGTTGGTGTTTATTAATTATTAACTTTACTATGGCAGAGACGTGTGATTTGTTTTTTTTTTATCCGTTTGGTATAAATTGTGATAATAGGTATTTATTTTCATGTCTGAATTTGGAAATTAGTTCTGATCTTGTGCTTAGTAAGTTCTTTTGTGGGGTATGTGATATAATTGCTACTTTCTCATATAGGCAAAGTAGGCATTTTTGGTAATGTTGTTGTAAGTAGGTGCTTTTTTCAGTATTTCCCAGCTTATTGTTGGTGAAATATTTCTGTCTTTTAGACGCCATACGTATGTTGATAGTGTAGTGCTGTTCAAGTATTTTCTGTTGGAGAATGAAAGATTGTGGTTGTTATTTCTTTTCTTAAATGGTCCCTCAGTGGCACCGATGTAGTACATTGTGTTGTTGTTTGCACTTACCTTGGCTTTATATACTATATTTGTTTGCTGGCAATTTCTCTGGAGTGGGCATGTAGTTCCGTTTCTGCAGTTGCATTGAGCTTTTTTGATTGCATTATTGTAGTTTGTTAATTTTTTGTTGTAGCTTTTTATTATTTGTGTAATATTTTTTGTGCAGCTGTAACTAATTTTGACGTTTTTGTTGAATATTTTTGCTAATCAGTTTGTCACCGGGAAGTGTTTTTCTAATAAATTCAGGAATGTCTTACCTATGTTTGTTTTGACGGCTTTGTTGTATGGTGGATTGAACCAGATGATATTTCTTTTTCTGTTTTTGCTTTTTTGTTGCGGAGTTGTATATTGTAGTTGTTGTTTGTATCCACATTTCTTTAGTGCTTCGTTGTATGGTGTTCTTTTGCTAAAGAACACCATACGACAATTCTCCAACAGAAAATTTATGCAAGCCTCAGTGACCAATAATAAGATTCTAATCATTGTTTTTACAAAAATAAACATTAATGAGAAGTAAAAGCAGTTGAAATGATAGTGGTGACAAAAGAAGGAAAACATTTATCTGATACTCAAAGTTTGCCAAATGGTGTATTAATTAATTGAGGGACAAATGCAAATTATATAAAAGTAAGAAAGTAAAAGTGAAAGAAAGAAGTAAAATTTAAAATAGACTAGAAAATGAAAGAAAAAACAAAAAATGAGATATGATTGAAAAGAGAGAAAAAATGTATGAATATTGATAAAGAAGAAATAATTGGAATATGATTGTAAAGAAAGAAGTAAAATTTAAAATAGACTAGAAAATTAAAAGAAAAAACAAAAAACGAAATATGAATGAAAGGAAAAATGAATGAATATTGATAAAGAAGTAATTTGAATATGATTGTAAAGAAAGAAAGAAGTAAAATTTGAAATAGGCTAGAAAATTAAAAGAAAAAACAAAAAAACAAAATATAAATGAAAGGAAAGAAACAAAATTAAAATATTATTTAAAAAAAGAAAGAGGTAAAAATATAATAAGACTGAAAAAAAATCAAAATATGAAATTTCGTTGAAAAGAAAGAAAAAATATTAAACATGACTGAAAATAAAGAAAGAAGCATTAAATGAAATATGATAGAAAAGAAAGAAAGAAAGAAAAATGAAATACAATTGGAAAAAAAAGAATGAAGCAAAAAATGTAATAGAAAAGAAAGAAAAAACAAAGAATGAAATAAGATTGAAAAAAAGCAAAAAATGAGATATACTTGAGAAGAAAGAAAAAATGAATGGATAAAAGAAGCAGTAATTGGAATATTATTGTAAAGAAAGAAAGAAGTAAAAAATGAAATATGATTGAAACGAATGAAATAAGCAAAAATGAAATATGATGGAAAAAAAACAAAAATGACAAATGATTGAAAGGAAAGAAAGAAGGAAAAATGAAGTAGGATGAGAAAAGCAAGAAAAAAAGTACTGTTGAAAATTAATGAAGAAACAAATATGAAATATGATTGAAAATAAAGTAAGAATCAAGAAATTAAATATAACTTAAATAAAAGAAACAAAAATGAAATATGATTGAAAATAAAGTAAGAATCAAGAAATTAAATATAACTTAAATAAAAGAAACAAAAATGAAATATGATTGAAAATAAAGTAAGAATCAAGAAATAAAATATAACTTAAATAAAAGAAACAAAAATGAAATATGACTGAAAAGAAAGTAAGAATCAAGAAATTAATTATAACTTAAATAAAAGTAACAAAAATGAAATATGATTGAAAATAAAGTAAGAATCAAGAAATTAAATATAACTTAAATAAAAGAAACAAAAATGAAATATGATTGAAAATAAAGTAAGAATCAAGAAATTAAATATAACTTAAATAAAAGAAACAAAAATGAAATATGATTGAAAATAAAGTAAGAATCAAGAAATTAAATATAACTTAAATAAAAGAAACAAAAATGAAATATGATTGAAAATAAAGTAAGAATCAAGAAATTAAATATAACTTAAATAAAAGAAACAAAAATGAAATATGATTGAAAAGAAAGTAAGAATCAAGAAATAAAATATAACTTAAATAAAAGAAACAAAAATGAAATATGATTGAAAATAAAGTAAGAATCAAGAAATTAAATATAACTTAAATAAAAGAAACAAAAATGAAATATGATTGAAAATAAAGTAAGAATCAAGAAATTAAATATAACTTAAATAAAAGAAACAAAAATGAAATATGATTGAAAATAAAGTAAGAATCAAGAAATAAAATATAACTTAAATAAAAGAAACAAAAATTAAATATGACTGAAAAGAAAGTAAGAATCAAGAAATTAAATATAACTTAAATAAAAGTAACAAAAATGAAATACGATTGAAAAGAAAGTAAGAATCAAGAAATTAAATATAACTTAAATAAAAGAAACAAAAATGAAATATGATTGAAAATAAAGTAAGAATCAAGAAATTAAATATAACTTAAATAAAAGAAACAAAAATGAAATATGATTGAAAATAAAGTAAGAATCAAGAAATTAAATATAACTTAAATAAAAGGAACAAAAATGAAATATGATTGAAAATAAAGTAAGAATCAAGAAATAAAATATAACTTAAATAAAAGAAATAAAAATGAAATATGACTGAAAATAAAGTAAGAATCAAGAAATTAAATATAACTTAAATAAAAGAAACAAAAATGAAATATGATTGAAAATAAAGTAAGAATCAAGAAATAAAATATAACTTAAATATAAGAAACAAAAATGAAATATGATTGAAAATAAAGTAAGAATCAAGAAATTAAATATAACTTAAATAAAAGAAACAAAAATGAAATATGATTGAAAATAAAGTAAGAATCAAGAAATAAAATATAACTTAAATAAAAGAAACAAAAATGAAATATGACTGAAAATAAAGTAAGAATCAAGAAATTAAATATAACTTAAATAAAAGAAACAAAAATGAAATATGATTGAAAATAAAGTAAGAATCAAGAAATTAAATATAACTTAAATAAAAGAAACAAAAATGAAATATGATTGAAAATAAAGTAAGAATCAAGAAATTAAATATAACTTAAATAAAAGAAACAAAAATGAAATATGATTGAAAATAAAGTAAGAATCTTAAAGAAATTAAATATAAATTAAATAAAAGAAAGAAACAAAAATTTTTAAAAATTTAATATGATTAAAGATTTAGAAAAATACAAAAAATGATATAATTGAAAATGAAGAATTATGCAAAAACTGAAATATGATTGAAAAAAAAACCCAAAAAATCAAATGTGATTAAAATAAAAGAATTAAAAAATAAAATATGTTTGAAAAGAACAAAAGATGCAAAAAATGAAATATGGTTGGAAAGAAAGAAGGACGCAAGAAATAAAAATGACTGAAAAGGGAATATGCGAAAATGAAAAAGGATTTTTTGAAAAAGCAAAAGAAATATGATCAAAATAAGAAATAAACAAAAAGTGAAATATGATTGAAAAAATGAAAGCAAAATTATGAAATATGATTGAAAAAATGAAAGCAAAATTATGAAATATGATTGAAAAAATGAAAGCAAAATTATGAAATATGATTGAAAAAATGAAAGCAAAATTATGAAATATGATTGAAAAAATGAAAGCAAAATTATGAAATATGATTGAAAATTAAGAAACATAAAATGAAATATTTTTAAAAGAAAGAATAAAAATGTGAAATAGATTTGAAATGAACAATACAAAAATGACAAAGTGTTGAAACACATGAATAAAATTAAAAATGGGATATATGATTGAAAAGAATGAAAAAAGAATAAAAAATGTAATATGATTAAAAAGAAAAAAAGAAGGAAAAAAATGAAATATGACTGAAAAGAATGAAAGCTTAAATAAATAAAATTAAATAATAATTAAGAAAAGTGTGAAACAAACTCAATAGTTATATTTCAAAAAATGTAAATACTGCTTTAATAAATGCAAAGTTTTACCTTCAGATTTGTCAAATTTTACTGGTATTGTTATGAGACACACATGCACATACACACAAAAAAAGGAGACCTACGTACACAGACTGCATATTCATGCAAATATTCATATTTGCATCCTGTTTAGTATCAAATTGCTAATATATACAGTACTGCGCAAAAGTATCAAGACAAAAACTATTTTATCTTTTATGAGGCATATTGACAGAAAATAAACAATTTAATTAAAGTAATTGACAGAAAATAAACAATTTAAAGTAATTTTATTTGATTTACTCAACAAATGCTTTAACAAGAAAAATACTTGTTACAATATAAATTTAATTCAAAGACTTTTGCTTTGATCACAGCCTTCATTCTGTCAGGCATTGACATCACAAGCTTCTTCAATGTATCTAATTGTATCTCCTGCCAAGCAGCTTGTATTTGTTCCCAATGTGTGTCATGCAAAGTAAAATCAGATTTATCAATTTTTTTATCAAAAATATTGTATAGATGTTCAATAGGATTGAGATCAAGGCTTTGTGGAGGCCAATTCAAATTCCAAAGCCTTCCTTCCTCTTTCTTTTTTAGTTAAATAATTCTTACAAAGGTTTGGCTTTTCACCCTGTATTTGAATTTCAGTGAGGATTTTAGGAAAATCACCCCTGTCCTAATACTTTTGCACACTACTAGTAGTGTGCAAAAGTGTTAGGACAGGGGTGATTTTAAACTTTATTTTGATGCCTCATAAAATATAGAATAGTTCTTGTCCTAATACTTTTGCACAGTACGATAAATGTAAATGTTGACTTCTGACTGAAATTTGTATAATATAGCTATTGTCAGTCAGTTAAGTGCCATACGTGATACATGCTTGAGCGATCATGTCTCGAAAGAGACATGACTGACTGGGCAGAATATTATCCCATAGTAGGTTGTCATTGCTTTCTGCGGTAGACTGGTTGCCGACCAAGGCTCTAGAACCCAATCTGTCCTGTTATTTAACCCATAACTGGAAGGAATAGACGGATTAATACCTTTTCCAAGGGTATTTGCACTTAAGTGAATACAATGAATTCAGCTGGAATTCGAACTCAGCTCCCCGATTTCTCGTTCCAAACCGATATCCACTGTACCACACATTGACTAGGCAAAAATTGAATTTAGCATTTATCAATAATCAGCTTGTTTCTTTTTTTGTTCAATTTCCTTTTTTTTAAAATTTTTCAGTTCATTTCATTTTTTGTTATTTGAGGGGTTTTTTGCAATATATTTTGGTTTTTAAGCATATTCCCTCGTTTCTTTCTCTCGTTTCTTTCATTTCAATCACATTCATTTTCTTTCTTTCTTTATTTATTTATTTATTTGTTATTTACTTTGACATCTTTCTCTCTTCTTCATTTGTTTTTAATCAAATTCCCCCCTTTTTTGCCTTCCTTCTTTTTTCTTTTCACTTACATTTGTTTCTTTACTTTTTTGTTACTGACTTTGACAACTTTTGTCTCTTCTTTTTTCATTTGTTTTTAATCATATTTCCTTCTTTTTTTCTTTTATTCTTTCTTTCTTTCATTCTTTTAGTTACTAACTTTGTTGTCTCTTTTTCATCATTTTCTTTCAAGCTCATTCTCTTTCTTTTATTTTAGTCACATTGCCTAATTTCTGTTTTCTTTCTTTCATCAAATTTTTTCTTTTTTCTTTATTTCTTTTTTTGTTTTCAGCCACATTCATTTTCATTGTCTTTCTTCTCAATCTTTTCCCTTCCTTTTAATGTACTTTCTTTTCAACAACGTTCTTTTTTTCTTATTTTTCAGTTACGTTCCTTCAGTTTCTCTGCACCTTGTTTCTTTCCTTCTTTCTTTGTTTTCAGCCACATTTGTTTTTTTCTTTCTTTCTTTTCAGCCACATTTGTTTTCTTTGTTTCATTGTTTATTTCTTTCTTTTCAGTCATGTTCTCTCCATTATCTGCTATTTATTTATTTATTTTCCACCAAATTTGTTTTTTTCTTTCCTTTCAGTTATATTCTTTCTTTCTTTCTTTCTTTCTTTCTTTCTTTCTTTTCATTTGTTCCTTTTTTTCTACATTATCTGCTCTTTATTTATTTATTTATTTTCCACCATATTTTTTCTTTCCTTTCAGTTATGTTTGTTTTCTTTCTTTCTTTCTTTCTTTCTTTCTTTCTTTTCAGCTACATTCTTTCTTTCTTTCTTTCTTTCTTTTCAGCCACACCTCTCTCTTTCATTTCTTATATTTCATTTGTTCCTTTCTTTCTACATTACCAGCTTCTTTTTATTTATTCATTTATTTATTTTCCACCACATTTGTTTTTTCTTTCTTTCCTTTCAGTTATGTTCTTTCTTTCTTTCTTTCTTTCTTTCTTTCTTTCTTTTCAGCCACACCCCTCTCTTTCATTTCTTATATCTCATTTATTTATTTATTTATTTTCTGCCACATTTGTTTCTTTCTTTCCTTTCAGTTATATTTCTTCTTTCTTTCTTTCTTTCTTTCTTTTGAGCCACATTCGTTTTTTCCTTTCTTTTCACACACACCCATCTCTTTCATTTTTCTTCTTTTATTTTGCTTGTGTGCTTCTTTTTTTCTTTTTTGTTTTCATTTTTATTTTTTTATTTGTTCCTTTTTTTCCTTCAAATTTATTTTCTGTTTTGTATTTTATTTTTTTCTACATTCATTCATTCTTCTTTTCTATTAATATCTCTTTCCTTTTTTTCCTCCATCCTTTTCTTTCCCCATTTGCAATCAGAATATTATTTTATTCTGTTCCCTTCACGAACATATTATAATCTTTCCTTTTTACTTGTAAAAATAATTATCTTATTTTTTAAATTCTTTTATTCCTTCTGTTAAGTTTTACTTTGTATTTTTTTACTTTCATTTTGTCTCCCTTCCTGAAGTGCATTTACAATCAGTATAGGTTTTCAAATTAATCTGAAAACGTATATCAGCCTGAGGTGAAAGTGTTATATTTAGACAAATGACAGTCAAAGCATCATCTGTGTGACAACCATTACTAACAAAATTACAAGGAAGCAGCATAAAGGGAAAGGTGGCTAACTTAATATCATTAAAAAGACAACGAAAACGTTAAAAACAAGATATCTGTAAAATAATGAAGACTTAAAAGAAATAGGAAATAAAAAAAAATGTCAGTAAAAATCAAAAATGCCTAAGAAATATAAATAAAATAAAATTATCTTATTGTACTTTCCGTTTTTTTTTTTTCCACTTCCTTTTTACTTGTATATCTTTTAGTTTCTGCAGTGGGTTTCTTTCTTGATGTCTCTTCATTGTCATCTCTCTTGCACTTCTGACTGCCAAAGTATGTTGACATTGTCATTCTGGTGACAAATTCAGTACGCTTCATCGACCATTGTTGGCAGGAACTCACAAAGACCTCTTAGCACTTATTAGCTGTAAAATCCTAATCATTTTCCTCCAAGATATGGCTAACATTCTGGTATTTTCATTTCTTTTTTTTTTTGTCTTTTTTTTTCCTTCATTATTTGCTTCATTGTTCATTCCATTTTCTTTCTTGCTTCCCTTTATTTTATTCCGGTTTAATTTATTTTTTCTCTTATTTTCCATTTTCTTCACGTATTTATTTCTTTTTTCTTTTACTTTATTTTCCTTCGTTTAGATTTTTATTCATTTTTCTTGTTTTCTAGATTTCGTTCTGAAATTTTCATTTTTCTTCAGTTTAATATTCTTTGCAGTTTTTTTGTCATTTACTCATTTATTTACTTTTTTATGATTCTATGTAATTTTTATAGCATTTTTCATATTTGTTTTCTCTTGAGATTTTCTTTTCATTCTTCATATATTTCATTTTACATTTATTTTTCAATTTCATTGTTTTTCTTTGGAAGATTCTTTATTCAATTGCATTTTTCCATCTTTGACGTTTCCTTTCATTCCAGAAAGTTTTGATCTATACCCATATATATATACATATATATATATATATATATATATAAGTGCATATATCCTTTTTATATCTAATTTAGCCTATTTCTCAGTCTCTTTGTATCTATCTATCTATCTATCTATCTATCTATCTATCTATCTATCTATCTATCTATCTCAGTCTGTTCATATCTATCTATCTATCTATCTATCTATCTCAGTCTATTCATATCTATCTATCTATCTATCTATCTATCTATCTATCTATCTATCTCAGTCTGTTCATATCTATCTATCTATCTATCTATCTATCTATCTATCTCAGTCTGTTCATATCTATCTATCTATCTATCTATCTATCTATCTCTGTTCAAATCTATCTATCTATCTATCTATCTATCTATCTATCTCAGTCTGTTCATATCTATCTATCTATCTCAGTCTGTTCATATCTATCTATCTATCTATCTATCTATCTCTGTTCAAATCTATCTATCTATCTATCTATCTATCTATCTATCTATCTATCTCAGTCTGTTCATATCTATCTATCTATCTCAGTCTGTTCATATCTATCTATCTATCTATCTATCTATCTATCTATCTATCTATCTATCTATCTATCTTAGTCTGTTCATATCTATCTATCTATCTATCTATCTATCTATCTATCTATCTTAGTCTGTTCATATCTATCTATCTATCTATCTATCTATCTATCTATCTATCTCAGTCTGTTCATATCTATCTATCTATCTATCTATCTATCTATCTATCTATCTATCTATCTCAGTCTGTTCATATCTATCTATCTATCTCAGTCTGTTCATATCTATCTATCTATCTATCTATCTATCTATCTATCTATCTCAGTCTGTTCATATCTATCTATCTATCTACCTACCTATCTATCTATCTATCTATCTATCTCAGTCTGTTTGTATCCATATATCTACCTTAGTCTCTTAGTATCTCTCATTCACTTCATATCTATCGAGATAGCTAGCCAGATCTACTACAGTGTATGTTGATTGCAGTTATTTTGAATTTGTTTTTCTCTCTGTTTCTATATAACTTTGTTTATGTCTCTCTTACTTCTCTCTCTGTCCATTACAGTCTGTTTCTATATGTGTTTATCTTATTCTTCTAAATTCAGTTTTATATTGTCTCCTCCACTTCTCTCCTTCCCTTCCTTCCTCCCTCCCTCCTTCCCTTCCTCTCTCCCTTCCTTCCTTCCTTCCTTCTCATTTTTGTTTACCTATCTGTCTTTATTTCTTCCTTCCTTCTTTTCTTTCTCACTCCTTTTATTCATTCCTCCTTCATTTTTTCTTTCTTTTCTTTCTCCCTCCTCTCTTTCCTGTCTTCCTCCTTTTCTTCCTTCCTTCATTGCTCCATCCCTTCCTTCCTCCCTTCCCTTCTGTCTCCCTCCCTCCCTCCCTCACTTCCTTCCTTCCTTCTTCCCTTGATTTTTTCATCCCTTCCTTCCTTCCTTCCTTCCTTCCTTCCTTCCTTCCTTCCTTCCCTCCTTCTTTCCTCCCTCCCTTCCTTTTTTCTTCTCATTTTTGTTCTTCACATCTGTCTTTATTCAATGATATTAGTTCTAAAAGCCTTAATTACCTTTCCTAGAAGGGGAAAAAAAAGCACGGCCAATACTCAATGAAATAATCTCTCAAGAGGTGGGAAAAATGCTACAGACGTTTACTTCTAAATAGTCATGAAACAGCTGAGAAACAGAGGCTAGAAAACCAGAAAAGGTGACACAATTTCATGCAATTACTGGAGACACTGAGACAGGAGGAGGAGGAGGAGGAGGAGGAGGAGGAGGAGGAAAAAACAAATAAACAAATACATAGAAAAACAGACCAAAAAGGTTTAAACAACTTTGGCAAAATACAATGATAAAATATTTCGCTAAAGTTTTAAGCAGTTCTTATAGATCAATTAACATTCATACAATAGACATGCTTTTAAGGACATGATTATTGTCATAGACATAAGTGTGTGTCATTTTACTAAGATAAGAGCACACACACACGCACACACACACACACACACACACACATATGCACACACACAGATGTACACACTCTCATACAAAAAAATAAACATCCTTGCACATATATATTATATAGCGTATTTTTGGACAACAATCGTTTATTTAAACATGATCTAAAAGAAATAAAAAGGGAATGTTTGTTAACAGGTTTGATAAGTTTCTCTTGGTGTTGAAGATGTTTGATATTAACTCATCTATCCAGTCTATTTTGTATAACACACACACACACACACACACACACACAGAACAGAAGAATACATATGCAAACTAATGCATGCAAAAAACACACACATACATATATAGATGATTCATGAAAAGTGAGATTTTCATTATTAAGAACTCAGACTGTGTAGAAACAATCTTCTATACCACGTTTTACAGGAGTAGTAGCTTTTCATTTTTACTTCATTGTCTAATCAGTTTCTTGATGTTAAGATGAAATTCATCACGGAAGGTGGCATAGTTTCCGTTAACCCAAGTACTTTCAACCTTTTTCAAGATCATCTTAAGGGATAATTTAAAAAGACAAACTAATTGTGACTACAATAAAATATGTATTTCATCATGATGATTTTAAAAGACACATGGGAATGAACTCTGTACTTATTTAAAATTGTTGGTATAGAATTTTTTGGAAAAACAAGCATTCCAATGTAAGAGAGCTGACTTGAAATTGGTAGAAATTTAAAATGGCATATTCTGTTATATGCAATATCATATGTTGTTACTAAATTCATAATAAATTTTGTTGTTTGTTGGTTGGTTCATATTGACAAAGAAGGTCTCCAGAATTTGAAGATTTGTTTATTATTTTAATAATATGGTGTATATATATATATATATATATATATATATATATATATATTACGGAAATTAACGAAATTTAACGAAACTTGGTTATAAGCAACCGACAATTTGTAATGTTCAAAATAATTCATTACATATATATATTTATATATATACATATATATATATATATATATATATATATATATAGTCATCTGCAAACAGATCTGTTTCACTGTATCACAGCTTATCAGTATGGTTAGACATCCGATTGCTTCTAGCCAGGATTGAAACCTGACCAAATTGACATCACTCGGCAATTCTACCTCTGAGCTATGGGCGCTCGAATAAGAAATGCGGATTTTAGCATGTTATATACAATGCAAACACATGCCAGTAGCCAAGAGTGTTCAAATTCATTATTGAATGAATGATAAAAAATATATAATGTTACTCTATGTTGGTAGCATGACATGGAGTTTTATGCATGATGCAATCATCAGGTGCATATTACAAACTGACCATTTAAGAGATTTGAATTTAAGTTCACACAATGTTTGTGGCAGTTAATCTTATAATGCTAAATTCTGATGAATTCCTTCCTTTTCCTTTTTAGTTAAATAATTCTTACAAAAGTTTGGCTGATCACCCTGTATTTGAATTTCAGAGAGGTTTTTAGGAAAATCACCCCTGTCCTAATACTTTTGCACATTACCAGTAGTGTGTAAAAGTGTTAGGACAGAGGTGATTTTAAACTTTATTTTGATGCCTCATAAAAGATGAAATAGTTTTTGTCTTAATACTTTTGCACAGTACTGTATATATATGTTAAAGAACAGAATACACACCACTTACTTGCCACCCAGGTTTGATCACTCAGTTCTCTTCAGGTAAACAGCCTGTTGTGAGCACCTTTTAAATAACAGAAAGTGTGTTGCTGAGTTCAGTATAAACTGGTTCCTGGAGGTTCTATATATCAGGTCTCGCAAAGCTTCTCTCTGTAAACAGCATGAATGTTTGTTGAGAATATCATTTGCCTCTAGTGATTCTTTCCCTCTCATATTATTATTATGGATGCTTCTAGATACATACATATGCACCTACACACATGCACACTGACATATGTATGCATATATGTGAGTATATGCACTCATGTACACACATCTACAGGTTCTATTACGTTGTCCCAAAAGTTCTTAAACAATTGCAAAAAATTGAAATTTTACTCACCAAGTAATCTAAGGTTACCAGAAAACACTTGCAAAAAATTGAAATTTTACTCGCAAAAACAACAAAAATTATTGCTCAAAATAAAGACCTTCATTTTCCAAGACTTTCTGCCATCGATCTGCAAGCTTTCAGATCTGGTCAAAGTACCATTCAGCTAGCTTTGAATCAAAGAATTCTTGACATGCTTTCTTGACTTCATCAAACGAGTTGAATCAGCGGCCCTTCAGAAAGTGTTGCATTGAGCAGAAATCTGATGGAGCACAGTCAGGACTGTAGGCTGGATGTGCCAGAAACTCAATGCCGTCCAGCTCTTCAAACTTGTCTTTGGTTTTTCCTGGCGCTATGTGGTTTGGCATTGTTCTGCTGCATCAAAGCGTGCTTTCAGTTGATCAGAGCCGGGTACTTTTGCTTCAATTTTTCGTAGACCCACTCAAGTTGCTGACAGTAAAGTTTGGCATGGATGGCATGACCATTCAGAACCAACTCAAAATGCACGATTCCTTCAAAGTTCCACCAAATACACAACATGACTTTCTTGCCGAATCGATCTAGTTTTGGAACCGACGGTGTCTCTTGCCCTCTCTGAACCCATCACTTGTCTCGATTATGCTGGACCAGATAGCCCCATTTCGCAAGTGTTTACGAACTTTTGCGACAACCTAATATATAAATTCAATATATGTACCAATTTGATATATTTGGTCTACCCATGACATATACCAGAGTGACGTATGCTGTATAACCTGCAAACCAATGTTGATGATCAACTTGAAATATAACATTAGTTTTGGCCGTTGTACACTCCAGCCTTCTTCTGGTGCTAGGAACTTCAAACCCTTTATTACAATCATTGGGGTATATCCTCCTCATTTCTTGCATAAAGCCCTGATTGGAAGTCATGAGTTATCTGCCTCTAACTCTGCATCAAGTTGTCTAGTGGAACACTGGTACATTCTCCTAGAGATGAGTTCAAAGCCAGTCTGTCCCTGACTACCTATGGGATGAAGTTGAAATAATAGATAGAGAACACTACTGGAAACTACATAAACTTAAAGAATCAGCACATATGCTAGGCTTCAAAAATCTCCTAAGCCAACCAAGCATAGGAATGAACACAATATGTGAACCAGTAATACGAAGCACCAGGGAAAATCATTAGGGTCAAAAATTGCAATATGAACTTTGGTAAAAAAAATAATAGAGAAAACCATTAGCATCAGAAATACTAGAGAAAACCATTAACATCAAAAATTGCAATATGAACTTTGGTAAAAAAGGGTTACTTGACATTAGGTTTATAAATCCCAAAAATTCAAATGTTCTTGTCCTTAAGAATACATGGCCCTAGTGGATATTGACGTTGGTTAGTTCCTGACTTGACTCTTAAGAGTTGTGGGTTCATTATCAGGCTACATGATTGGTGAACAAGTAATTTTCAGGGTTATTTTTACGCAAGTAATGAGGATGATATACCCCAGTGATTGTAATAAATTTCTAGCACCTGAAGAATGGCCAGAGCATACAATGGCTAAAATGTTGTACAAATGGGAACAAAGATGAAGGCAATAGGCTGAATAATGTAAATACTGTAAATACTACCTCATCTCAGAAATATAGACAAATGGCAACAAAGATGAGGACGATAGTTTGAATAATGTAAATACTGTAAATACTACCTCATCTCAGAAATATAGACAAATGGCAACAAAGATGAGGACGATAGTTTGAATAATGTAAATACTGTAAATACTACCTCATCTCAGAAATATAGACAAATGGCAACAAAGATGAGGACGATAGTTTGAATAATGTAAATACTGTAAATACTACTTCATCTCAGAAATATAGACAAATGGCAACAAAGATGAGGACGATAGTTTGAATAATGTAAATACTGTAAATGCTACCTCATCTCAGAAATATAGACAAATGGCAACAAAGATGAGGACGATAGTTTGAATAATGTAAATACTGTAAATACTACCTCATCTCAGAAATATAGACAAATGGCAACAAAGATGAGGACGATAGTTTGAATAATGTAAATACTGTAAATACTACTTCATCTCAGAAATATAGACAAATGGCAACAAAGATGAGGACAATAGTTTGAATAATGTAAATACTGTAAATACTACCTCATCTCAGAAATATAGACAAATGGCAACAAAGATGAGGACGATAGTTTGAATAATGTAAATACTGTAAATACTACCTTATCTCAGAAATATAGACAAATGGCAACAAAGATGAGGACGATAGTTTGAATAATGTAAATACTGTAAATACTACCTTATCTCAGAAATATAGACAAATGGCAACAAAGATGAGGACGATAGTTTGAATAATGTAAATACTGTAAATACTACCTCATCTCAGAAATATAGACAAATACTAAAGGATCGGTACAGATCCAATACACCGAAAATATGGAGACAATGTATGTATAAAACTATCTTCTCTTAGATTATTCTCTGCATTGTGACAATTGTGTCTAGAAGAATAATCAGAAGAATACACACATAAGAGAGAGTGATGGTTGGAGTTATCTTTCCTTGAGTTCTCTTCATATCCTGAGCTTGTCTGCTCTCTCCTATGTCTGTAGTACATGCAGTTCTAGATTCAATGTGTTCATTCTACTTCAGGTCAGTTGCCAAGGACATACAATGTGTTGCTCACAAGAAGACTAACATTAGCCATGCTGATGGCTGACAGGAACGATCTTTTATCGTATTTAAAGGAGAGCAATTACTAAGCGCATATATGTGCATGTGTCTGTATATATACATATGTGCGCATGTGTTTATATATACGTGTTTTACATATGTGTATTTGTATATATATGTGTTTATATATGTGAATATATGCAGTCACATTTATGTGTGTATATATATGTTTATATATGTATGTATTTTCTAAACATATAACTGTTAAACATAAGAGACAATGGATGTCTATTATGCTTAATCATGAGCCATTCTAAACATATAGAGCCGTTCTAAACACTATATTTTGACTTTAATTTCAGGTTAAAATAAAGAAAAAAATTCTCCAACATTTGGATAATTCTTATTAAGTTCGTTCTAAGCTTTCAGCTCACATGAGCTATCTTCAGAAACGTTACAAGGGCCTTAAAATAAAAACATCTACCATCAGTGATGATTTTATCTTGTGTTGACATAAAAATTTGCTAAGCAACAATGACAGTTACCAAAAATAGCAAACGCAGTTCGTATATTTGTAATGCGGTTCTATGACGTCACACCGCATGATAGCTTAAAATGATAACAGAACCATATAATTTTTTTCTTTTTTTTTTTTTAATCATCTCACATCAAGCAAGGCATTCCACTGCGACTATTGCGCATGGGGCTACATAGGGGAAGGTAAAGAGAAGGAGTGGTTAGACATAGGGAATGTCAGGAGGAAGGTGACAGATGAGTAAGGATAGCGAGGATGAGGGTTGGGCAGATGGGAAGAGTGCTTGATAGAATGGGAGCAGGTTAGTGTGTTAGGAGGTGTCTATTGACCTTACATTTAAACTCCTGGAGATTGTAGCCGTTGGGGAAGCAATCGTGTGGAAGAGAATTCCACAGTCGGGAAGTGCGAGGAAAGAAACTGTTGGAATAGAATTTACGGTTGCATTTTATCAGTTTCATTGTAAAAGGTTGGGATCTAGTTGCTAATCTAGTATCTCGTTCAAATTTGTATTTAGGAGCCACCAGTGATCTGATTTAAATGCAATGTAATGTGTTATGACCAGATTTAAATGTGATTTTATTAAGTGTGGGTTTTTTGGATTTAATGTAGATGGCTGCCAATATCTGAAGGTTCTTTTTACTGTGTGTATGAGTGAGGATTATTGTATTGTTGACTAAAATCTGTATGATATTACCTACATGACTATTTTTTCTGTATGTATGTATATATATATATATTTATGTATGTGTTTACATATATGTGTGTGTTTATATATGTATATATACATGTTCTTATGTATGTATGTGTCTATTTATGTGTGATTATATGTGTGCATGTGTATATATGTGTTTATGTGTGCTTTTATAGAAATATCTAAATATATATGTTCATATATATGTCCATATATATGTGTGTGTGTATACATGTGTTTAGATATATGTGTGTATATATATATATATCTTTATATATGTGTGTATATGTGTTTATATATATAGATGTTTGTATATATATGCATATCAGTATATATATCTGTGTGAATATATATGTGTGTGCATCTATATGTGTGCATGTGTATATATGTGTTTATGTGTGCTTTTATAGAAATATCTAAATATATATGTTTATATATATGTCCATATATATGTGTGTGTGTATACATGTGTTTAGATATATGTGTGTATATATATATATATCTTTATATATGTGTGTATATGTGTTTATATATATAGATGTTTGTATATATATGCATATCAGTATATATATCTGTGTGAATATATATGTGTGTGCATCTATATGTGTGCATGTGTATATATGTGTTTATGTGTGCTTTTATAGAAATATCTAAATATATATGTTTATATATATGTCCATATATATGTGTGTGTGTATACATGTGTTTAGATATATGTGTGTATATATATATATATCTTTATATATGTGTGTATATGTGTTTATATATATAGATGTTTGTATATATATGCATATCAGTATATATATCTGTGTGAATATATATGTGTGTGCATCTATATGTGTGTTAGTCTGCATATATATCTTCAGAGAGGTTGCAAGGACGTTAACACAAAAACATCCACCATCAGCGACGATTTTATCTTGTGTTGACATAAAACTCTGCTAAGCAACGGCAACAGTTACCAAAAATAGCAAACGTTGCTTAGCGGTGTTTCATGTCAACACAAGATAAAATCGTCACTGATGGTGGATGTTTTTGTGTTAACGTCCTTGTAACCTCTCTGAAGATGGCTCATGTGAGCCGAAAGCTAAGAACCAGCTTAATAAAAAATTATCCAAATGTTGGAGAATTTTTTCTTTATTTTCACCTGAAATTAAAGCCAAAATATGTTTAGAACAGCTCGTGAATTAAACATAATAGACATTTATTGTCTCTTATATTTAACAGTATATGTTTAGAAAATTATCTGCTGCCTCGTTACACTATATATATATATATATATATATATATATATATTTACAAATAAATTTTTAATGAAAATAAAAATGATATAATAAGGCATTCTAGGAAACCAGCTTAAAAAATTTATTAGTCTTTGAAAAAATAGTCGTTAATTCTGAGCCATCTAATGCTGGAAAAAGAGGTAAAAAAAAGGAATTTGGTTTGACTTACTCCCATTCTGCAAACTCTCTAATATCATTATTGTGAAATCTTTTCTAAAATTAGTAAGCAAGTATCTCCATACCAAAAATCCTCTACACAAAATCATTTATAGAAATACACTCAAAATTAGCTATTCCTGCTCACACAATGTTATAGGGAAACACACCTATTTCTCAGATAATGGACTCTCCCTCCTATAAGAAATAAGAATTAACAGGAAGTTCTTTGGAGTTCTTGGGAAGTTCATAGAAGTTCTTTCATGTTCTATTGGATTTCAGTAGAACTACGAGGCAGTTGATATTAGTCGGCAGTTAGCCGAATACTAAGGAGTAAGCTTTCAGTGGAAGATTACCAAGTTCCTAACATTTTTGGTGCATTAAGTTTATTAGTAACCAACATAGCACAATTATAACCATCAGTGCGAAAACTACTCCACAACACACAATGTAGAAAATGTTATCAATCCACACAATAAACAAATTTTAAGGAATTTTGTTAGGAATGAACCTAAAACTGGTATTTTATAATCCTGTAATTGTAGGTCCATCAGTAACTGTCCGATGGAAGGTAAATGTAGATCCACCCAAGTAACCTACCAAGCTCATATTTCCCCCCATAAATAACAGAAAGAATTACCAAGTTTACATCAGGATTTCGTTTGGAGAATTTAAACAGAGGTATTACTCTCATAACATTTTCTAACCCTAATCTAAAATGCTAAATGTTTCTATCCGGAAGATTTTGGGAAATGAAAGAAAAGTGACTCAGCCCCATAGTGAGTAGGAGACTAATATGTTTGACCTGCACTCGTATAACTTTTACAAGAGATGCAACCTATGTTTAGTGGGAAAATTTTAAATGATAAAATATCCCAAGCATTTTTTACAATTTTAAACTTTCCCAAACAAGTCAGTCAGTTAAGTGCCATACGTGATACACGCTTGGGCGATGTCTCGAAAGAGACATGACTGACTGGGCAGAAGATTATCCTGCAGTAGGTTGCCATTGCTTTCTGCGATAGACTGGTTGCCGACCAAGGCTATAGAACCCAATCTGTCCTGTTATTTAACCCATAACTGGAAGGAAGAGACAGATTAATACCTTTCCCAAGGGTATTTGCACGTAAGTGAATACAATGGATTCAGCTGGAATTCGAACTCGGCTCCCCGGTTTCTCGTTCCGAGCTGATATCCACTGTACCACAATGCACATCCTCCCAAGCAAGACCTGCTTTTAAATTCACATAAATAAATATCATCATGAGTCCAATTTTTTTTATTTTTAATTTTGATTTTCAGTATTAACTCCCTTAAATATAATCCAATCTTATATTATTCTTTTTGACAGTTTCCTCTTTTCTTCTTATTGATTATAGAATTTGTTACGGCATTCATATACATTAACCCCTTTTGACCCTTACCTTTTCTAATCTTATATCTTCGTATTAATCAACTTCTTAATTTCCTTATATGATTTGATTTTATCAAACTATTATCCCAATACCCCAATATGGTTGTTTTGTTTTTATTTTTAAGCCTTTTACTCTTTATCAATTTCGATACTTCCCATTTAATATAATCCCTTTTTATCATGTTTTAGGTTTTCCGTTCATTTTTTTTATAGATTTTTAATTTTTTTTTTATTGTTGTATATATTTTACTTAATTTTCATTTTCAGTTCAGCATTAAGTTGTCCTAATCTCTATTTGATTAAATTTAACTAATTTAATTTAATCTATTTATGAATGTTAATTATTCTAAATTACCTTGTTTAGTGTTTTTGCTCCTAATCAGCAAAAATACTTCAGTTGAATTAGGTTTATATATATATATATATATATATATAACTTATTTCAAGTAATGATTTTTTTATTCATACTTTTTTTATATATTATAAATTTATTTCATGATTGTCCCTATTGACATTTATTATTAATTTTATTTAAAGTATTAATTTTCTTTTATCTTATAAATTAATTTTTTTTTGTTAGATTAAATAATTTACATTAATTTATTTACATTTACTTTTCTTTGTACATCCTTCTTCGCTCTTCCTTTTTCCTGAAGTTGATTTTTCACGTACAATATTTTGATCTCATCAATAGTCTGTCCCTGTTTTTTTTTTTTTTAATCGTTTCACCCCGAGCAAGGTATTCCACTGCCATTATAGTGCAGGGGGTTACAAGGGAGTGATGGGAAAGGATGTTTAGATATAGGAAATGTTAGGAGGGAGATAGAAAGGGTACTGAGAATGAGGGTTGGTTAGATGCTGAGAGTTTTTGAGAGAACAGATGCAAGTTAGCGTGTTAGGAGGTGTCTATTGACCTTACATTTAAACTCCTGGAGATTGTAGCTGTCAGGGAAGCAATCGTGTGGAAGGGAATTCCACAGCCGGGAAGTGCGAGAAAAGAAACTGTTGGAGTAGAAGTTGCGGTTGCATTTTATCGGTTTCACTGTAAAAGGGTGGGATCTAGCTGCCAATCTAGTTTCTCATGCAAATTCATATCTAGGGGCACCAGTGATCTAAGTTCATCGGAGCAGAGGCCGTGAAAGTATTTATAGAAGAGACATAGGGAAGCCATGTCGTGCTGGTGAGAGAGAGACTGCAGGCGGTCTGCCAAGTCGGTATCGATCACGCTGTACCTTGTCGAGAATTGCGAGGAGAATAGCAGGGGCACAGAGAACCGACTTTCATATCAGCGGATTTAGCAATGGATTTTTTGTTTTTTGTTTTTGTTTTGAAATGGTTAAAAACATTTTACAAAATTAGACATAGGTGAGCAAAGATTGTCATCTTTCCTTTACCTTTTAATGAATCTATCTATTTTTCCCAGCCCCTCTCGACCTGTGTATTACCCTGTCTGGATATCTTATACATTTTTCGTTCTCTCTTCCTTCTTCCCTCTTTCTTCTGTACCCTTTCTTTCTTTCTTTCTTCCTACCTTGTTTTCTCTTCCTTTTGATAAGCTTTTCATCTCTCTCTCTCTCTCTCTGTAAGAAATAAAGAAGGAAAAAGAAAGAGAGAAAGAAAGAAAAAGAGAAAAAGAAAGAGAGAAGGAAAGAAACAAAGAGAGAAAAAGAAAGAGAGAGAGAGAAAGAAAGAAAGAAAGAAAGAAAGAAAGAAAGAAAAAGGAAAAAGAAAAAATCATAGGATTGAAAGAAAGAAAGAAAGAAGAAAGAAAGAAAAAAAAAGCATCATACTTTTTTTTTATAATCATATTGCCCCAAGCAAGGTATTTTACTACCACTGTTTTGCAGGGGGTTGCATAAAAGGAAAGTTATGAGAAAGAGTGACAAGTTACAGGGGGTGTCAGGAAGAGGGTAAGAAAAGGATGAGAATACTGATGAGAGTGGAGTGGACAGAGAAAGGAGCATGAGAGAGAGGATAAAGAAAGAAGAAAAAGAAAGAGAGAAAGAAAAATGAAAAAGAGAAAAAGAAAGAGAAAATGAAAAAGAAAAACTAAGAAAAAGAAAGAAAGAAAGAGAAAAAGAGAGAAAAAAGAAAGAAAAAGAAAGAATCGTAGGATTGAAAGAAAGAAAGCAAAAGAGAGAAAGAAAGAAAGAAAAAAAGAAAGAATCGTGCAATTTTTTTTATAATCATATCGCCCCAAGCAAGGCATTTTACTGCCACTGTTTTGCAGGGGGTTACACAGGAAGAAAGTTATGAGAAAGACTGACAAGTTATTAGGGATGTCAGGAAGTGGCTAAGAGAAGGACGATTGAGGCCATAAAGTGGGGGATCAGTTTATATATTGATTGTAATGAAAAATTGATCTTTCACTTTATATCCACATTATAATAGTATAGAAATTTTTTTTTATAATCATATCGCCCCAAGCAAGCCATTTTACTCCCACTGTTTTGCAGGAGGTTACACAGGAGAAAAGTTTTGAGAAAGAGTGACAGGTTATAGGGGATGTCAGGAAATGGGTCGGACAAGGATGAGAATACTAATGAGAGTGGAGTGGATGGAGAAAGGAGCATGAGAGAGAGGATGCAGTTTAGTGAGATAGGAGATGACGACTTTACATTTAAATTCTTGGAGATTATAGCTGTCGGGAAAGCAAGTAAATGCAAGGGAATTTCACAGGCAGGAAGTGTGAGAAAAGAAACTACTGGAGCAGAATTTGCATTTAAAATTTATTGGTTTCACAGTAAAAGGATGGGACCTAGTTGCTAATCTTGTGGCTCAAGTAGATTTATATATAGGGGTCAATAGTGAGCTAAGTTCGTCGGAGCAGAAGCTATGAAATTATTTGTAAAAGAGACACAGGGAAGCCACATTGCTCTGGTGAGAAAGTGACTGTATCCAAGCTGCCAAGTTCTGCTTCTGAACTCATAATCCACACCTGAGAACACATTCTTGTTTGTTTCTCAATATTATAGTTTGCCGATAGTAGCAAATCTCTCCTTTCCTATCACTTTTCCCCTTTGTCTGTGAAGCCAAAATATGTTTTGCTCCTTTCCCTTATTTCTCTTGCTTCTATTTTTCTTCTTCTTCTTCTTCTTCTTCTTCTTCTTCTTCTTTCTCCTTTTTATTTACTCCTTCCCTTCTTTCCTTCTTCATTTAGCTACACTTTTTCCTTTCCTTAACAACATACACATTCAAACAAATGTCAAATAGATCACTGATGAAGCGAGTTCTGCTTGCAGAAATGATCATTTGATCCAATTCTGAATATTTTATATGTAAAATATATACATATATATGTTTGTATATCTGTGTATGTATATATATACATATATATATATATATATATATATAGCTGTAAATTTATCTTTGAACATGTCTCGAAAAACCCACCGAGTATAAATGTGGAAGGGAAAAAATGGAAACAAAAAAAGAAACAAACTAAGCACTGGAACATTAGTCAAAGTACTAGTCGAAAGAAAAAAACCCCGAGACAAGGAATCTAACATGTAAAGTGCTCAATACAATAGCAGAGCAAATAAATAAGTAAGTAGCTAACCTAAAGCCAATGGACCTACGAAGGTTTCACCAAATGGATCGTCAGACCAACTTATATATATATATATATGTGTGTGTGTGTGTGTGTGTGTGTGTGTGTGTGTGTGTGTATATATATATTAGTCATCCACAAACAAGCCTGTTTTGCTGTATCACAGCTCATCAGTGTGGCTAGACACATCTACTTGCTTCTGGCCGGGATCGAAACTCGACCGATTTGGTGTCAGTCGAAGCCATAGGCACATGAAATCAGAGAAGGGAAATTTTAACATGTTATATATAAGCAGTATATACTCATGCCAGTCACCAAAAGAACTCAATTCATTTCTGAAGAGTCACGCAACATTCACAGAAGTGGAAATTGTTTTTAAAGTTTCTTCTCTAGAGAGCTCAATTGTAATGAGAGCATAATATATATATATATAATTATCTCAAGCCAGGATTTGTCATCAGATGCAGATCTTACTCCTAAGCTATCAGTGCATGGCAGAGAAAGGCATGTTATTCACAAAATGTAAACAAACAGCCACAAACCAAAAACATTAAATTCAGTAGCCGAGTTGAATTGTGTTTAACTTGGTAGCTGAAGAACGTTGCATAAGGCTATAAGTGGCTACTGTTCCGATAAAATCTACCTTTCCCTACTTTCTATTAACGAGCATGAGCATAAACAATCATATTGGGACAGTGAGTAAGTTCTCAATGAATTTTCATTAAAAGTAACATTCTGTTTACAAAATTTAGTTAAAACGTGTCACTGAAAGTAGAGTTCATTGCTAATCCACTACTTTTTCCATCTTTCTTGCAGTATTTGAATTCCACATGAGGAAAGTGACATGTTATTTGAGACTAACCACAAATAAACCCATCACTAAAAATTATCTGCTGCCTCAATACACTAAATCTATATATATATATATATATATATACACGAGAAAAAATCGCAAGATCGCCAAGACCTACCGCGGTTTCGCACAACGGCTCGTCAGGGCAAAGGCAGACCAAGGACTTAAAGGACTTAGTCCTTGGTCTGCCTTTGCCCTGACGAGCCGTTGTGCGAAACCGCGGTAGGTCTTGGCGATCTTGCGATTTTTTCTCGTGTGTTTTTGCTCTACTTCACTGCCTCTTGGTTAATCCTTTTTGGTTAGTTTTGTATCGAGCACTTTTCTTTCTTTGTGGTTTGTTCCATTTGAGGGTTTTTTTTTCTTTGCTGTGAAGTACTGTATGTATTGTCGGTGCTCCGCAGTTTTCTTTTTTTTTCCCCTCATTGTCCAAAGCTTTATAGCGGCGGACAATAACGGACTTAGATTCTGCCGGTTATTCGTGGTCCTTAAAAATTACTTGTGTAAGATTTTAAGATTTGGATACGTACAGAGTCGATTTTATTATTATATATATATATATATATATATATATGTATATCTGTAAATCTGTATTTAGATATATATGTGCATGTATATCTGTATATATATTTATATATGTGTTTATTTTTCTCCCACCTTATTAAGAAATCTGCCAAGGCTATAAAAAATAACCTCACTTTTGATCTTGAGAAGGACCTTCACTCTGTGTTGGACTGGTGTAAGATATGGCTCATAAACTTTAATGCTTCTTAAACAAAGCTGCTATCATTCAGCCACCGTAGAGTCACTCCTACCCCCATCAGCAGGGACCTGGCTAGTCTTCATGAAAACAATACACAGCGCCTCCTTGGCCTCACTATCTCTTCCGACCTCAAGTGGAACAAGTGCATTGAATCAATAGAAAAGCTACTACTAGCAAGTTTGAATCACTGTGTTGACCCATGAGGTTTTCCTTGGCGGAGTCCATCTTGTACATCTACAAATCAACCATCCAACCATTCATTGAATACTGTTGTCATATTTGGTCAGGTGCCTTAGCTATTCATCTCTGGGTTCTTAACACACTCCAGAAAAGAATGTGAAACGTGAGCTGTCTTGATTTGCCAGCTTGACTCATGCCATTTTCTAACCGATGGGATGTGGCCTCTCCCTGTCTCTTCTACAAATATTTTCATGGTTTCTGCTCTGACAAGTGCCCAATCTACAGGAGTTTACTGGCAACAAGGTCTCACCTTTTTACAGTTAAAACAACCAAATGCAGTCACCACTTCTACTCCAACAGTTTCTTTTTTAACACTTTCCACAAGTAGAATTCCTTTCCATATGCTTGCTTCCCTGATAGCTACAATCTCCAAGAGTTTAAATGCAATGTCAGTTGCTATCTCTTATCCCCTTGACTCCCATCCTTTTTCCGACATCCCCTGTATCTTGTTTCTTCTCCCTTTTTACTCTACTCTCACTGAAGTTAAGCAACATCGAGCCTGGTCAGTACTTAAATGCGTGACCATTTGGGAATACCAGGTGCTGTAAATGTAAGGACCAAGAATGGTCCACCAGTCCTCCAGGTTTGAGGGTTGGGTGCAGGGCTAACAACCCTGCCCTGTAAAAAAACAGTTTGTTACAGAAACAGCAACAAAATGTTGCTGCCCTATGCACCATTGAGTGTGATGGATAAATGATGATGATGATGATGGACTGCCTCTTCTACTCTAACAGTTTTTTTTCTCACACTCCCTACCTGTGGAATACCCTTTTATTTACTTACTTCCCTGATAGCTACAATCTCCAAGAGTTTTAATGCCATGTCAATTGCCATCTCTTATCTCCTTGACTCCCATCCTTTTTTCCCCAACACTCCTTGTATCTTTTTCTTCTCCCTTTTCACTCTACTCTCACAACTCTTCTCACACCAGTCTTTTTATCCTTCTCTTGCCCTTTCTCTGACACACCCTGTAACTGGCTCCTCTTTCTCTTTCACTCACCTCTTAAGTAGCTCTCTGCACACCAGGGGTAGTACTGCCTTGCTTGGGGTGAGACAATTAAAAAAAAAGTATTTATGTGTGTGCATATCCCTTATATATGTGTGTGTGTGTATGTATGTGTGTTACTGTATACCTGTACATATATATTTATGTGCTTGCATATCTGTATATGTGTGTGTGTGTGTGTGTGTGTGTGTGTGTGTGTGTGTGTGTGTAATTATTATTTATCAGTTATTGGTCTGGATTTAACTAGTATACGGTTTTATTAAAAATGCTTAATATGTATATAATGTAAAGCTTTTAAATATTTTCACTGACTTTCAAAGGAAAATATAAATGTATTTATATATACATATACATATACTATATTTTTAAGCATTAACAATTTCTTTAAAAATTGGATTAGTTCAAAAATGTTTAAATTTTGTCAAAACTAAACCTTTGTAACCATCAAACTGAATATATTAAACATTTAAAAATCATTTTCGAATTTTTTATTCAGAAAGGAGCATTTGAAAATTTAACTAAAATGTTTTCAGAACATTTCAGAATTTTATATGAAATTTTTCTGAAAATTATACATTTTTAAAATTTCATTTTTTTTCAGTAAATTTTGTATTAAATTCAGAAAAAAATTATATCATGAATTTTAAATTGCTGGCCAGTTAAAACATAGAATATTAATGGCCAATCAATTATTGACTACTCCTGAAATTTAAATAATATTATTTTCAAAACTTTTCTAAATTCATATAGATTGTATCTTTGCTTGAAATTTCAAACATATTTATTTGATTTTAGATATTCAAAAAGAAGTATTAATTTTTCTTCTTTTTATTTGTTTATGTCAAAAATATTTTTGCTCTTAATTTAAATTATATTCTTTACAAATAGTTTTTAATATTCCCATTAATCAAATTATTTTTATTTTATCACATACAAAGGATTTTTTTTTTTTGCTTCATGAATAATAAAGTTAATTATGCCTAAAATTTTGAAAATCATGCAGTGGCAGAAATTTAAGTTTACAAATAATTCAATGCCGAAAATTTGACATAAAAAAATTTTCTAATTGATATTTTTTTGAATAGGTGATTTGTTGAAGAAAGGAATTTGCATTTAGCCTTACATGTCATCTGCTAACAATATGCACAAAAGATATGTAATCATATGAAATAATTATAATAACAGACATAAGTTCACATTAATACCTCGGCTTACGGCCTATCACGTTGAATACACCGGTTCTCACTCAATCACCAAAGTTAAGCAACGTTGAGCCTGGTCAGTACTTAGATGGGTGACCGCTTGGGAATACCAGGTGCTGTAAGTGTTTAATGATGGATGTGCGTGCTTATGGCCACATCACGTAGAATACACCTGTTCTCACTCAATCACCGAAGTTAAGTAACATTGAGCCTTATCAGTACTTAGATGGGTGACCTCTTGGGAATGCCAGGTGCTGTAAACGTATAGTGATGGATGTGCGTGCTTGCGGCCATATGACGTTGAATACACCAATTCTCGCTCGATCACCGAAGTTAAGCAACGTTGAGCCTGATTAGTACTGAGATGGGTGACCGCTTGGAAATACCAGGTGCTATAAGTGTATAGTGATGGATGTGCGTTGTGGTGCAGTGGATATTAGCTTGGAAAGAGAAATCGGTGAGCCGAGTTCAAATTCCAGTTGAAAACCCTGCATTCACTTAAGCACTGGTACCCTTGGGAAAGGTATTAATCCATCCCTTCCTTCCAGTTATGGGTTAAATAACAAGGGTAGGACTTGGGTACCCTGCTCTAAAAAAACAAATTCCAATGAATCTTGATACTCGAAAAGAAAAAAGTATTACTAGACACAAAACTTATATAAAAACAACAATAAATTGTTGAAAGAGAAAGTGATTACCAGCAATAAATAAATAAAATTTAGTTGGCAATAAATGACCTGCTGAGGTTGATATGCTATAAAAACAAAACAACCAAAAAAAACATTAATACCTGCATTAATTCTTGACTATTGACAATCCCTTTCTTTAATATATTTCATGATAAACACACTTATTATAGTAAGCTTTAGGAGATGATCAGTTTCACTGTTACCATGATCAGGTTCACAGAACTATAGCAGACATAATAATGACAGCCCTCAGGTTGTGCAAATATAAAGTAGGGTACATAGAGCCATTAACACATTTTGTTAAGGCCAAGGAAGAAACAGAGAAAGTAAAGAATACCCAAAAGATGCTTTTTTACAGTGAAGCGTAGGGAGCTGATTAATTTTTTTTTTGATTCAGCCTTGTGTCTGACTTAACCGAACCCTCTACAGCTTACAAGTTTTATCCAGAATTATCATCAGAAGGTTTTCATCAGAAGGTTGGTTGTCAGTTGGAATGTGTGGATTAGTGTAAAAGAGTGGAATGATAAAATATACATTTTTCATATTAAAATAGAAATTTATTAAAAGAAGGAATAACAAGAATTGATAGGAATGTTCCTAGTAGAAATTGGTGAAAACTGAAAAAGGATAAAGGAGAAATTGAACAAGGTTCAACCTGACCTTATCTCCTGGTGGATTTGAAGCTGAAGTTACATTTCATAATGTCCTTTCTTCTCACAGCTCCCATCTGACTCTATGACTGACTGATGCTGATAAAGTCCTTTCATTGTAATCTAGATTTTTCACACTTACTCGTGAAGTCCTTTTTGGTCTTGCAAGTCACTCCCATTTCTCAAAAATCATTTTAACACCTACTTTTGAAATCTGATTTTGGACTTTTTCATCAATCCTTTTTCTATTGGGGAAAACCAGGATTTCACACATCAATGTGAATTTTTGTAAAATTGAAGAATTGCCTTCCTCTGTCTCTCCTTCCTTCTATCTGACCAGTCAGTATCAGGTTCTCCAGGCTCTCTTTCCTCATTGCATGTCTCAGGAACTTCAGTTGTCTCTTCCTGATGCTCAGCATCAATTTCCTTTTTGTTGTCATTCTTTCCAACACCTCCTCGTTGCTTGCATGCTCAGTCCACGATATCCGTAGATTCCTTCTGTAGAACCACATTTCGGCCGCTTCCACTTTTGTCCTCATTTTCGATGATATTGTCCAGCATTCACTGCCGTATTAAAGAACTGACATCACGTATCAGTCTAGCACTCTTTTCTTCGTTTCTACTGAGATTTTCCTGTGCGTTAGTATTTTGCTCATCTTCTGGAACGTGTCCTTTGCCATGCCAATTCACCTTCGGATCTCCGTGTCGCACTTTACATCTTCTGTTAGAACACATCCTAGGTACTTAAATTTTTGTACTTGCTTGATTCTGTTATCCCCCACCTGTATTTGGCATTTTGAGTTGTATCTTTTGCTGATGATTATGCACTCAGTTTTCTTAAAGTTTATTTGTAGTCCCGTGTTATCACTCTCCACTGCTACTTTCTGTATGAGATCTTGTAGTTTCCTTTCTGTGTCCGCAATCAGTACTGTATCGTCCGCATACCTTATGTTGTTCAGGTTGTGGCTTCCAATAACAAATCCTGGCGAATCATCTAGGGTCCTCAAAATATTCTCGCTGTACAAGTTGAACAAATCCGGTGAAAAGGCACATCCTTGTCTTACGCCTTTTCCTATCTTTGTGTATCTACTGAGGTCATTACCTGTCAGTATGCAGGCCATTTGCTGCCAGTAGAGATTCTTGATTATTCTTATGTCTTTCCCGAAAATGTCAAGGCTGCCTAGCATCTCCATCAATTCTTTGTGTCGTATTTTGTCAAATGCTTTCACGTAGTCAATGAAGTATAGGTACAAGTCTTTCTTCATTTGTAATGCCCTTCCAGAGAGCATCCTAATCATGAATATGGCGTTCCTTGTTCCAGTGTCTTTGACGAACCCGTACTGTTCCTGCCCTATCTCTGGCCTGATTCTGCTTCTCGCTCTATTCATCAGGATTCTGACAATCAGTTTTGTAATGTGACTCATTAAGCTGATAGTTCTGTGTAGTTTGCACTCGTTTGCACCAGGTTTCTTCGGCAGCGCTATAAATATTGACTTGCATAGGTCGTCTGGTCTTATTCCGCTGCTATAAATTTCATTTATTATGTCGGTAATCTTTTCTATGCCATATTCTTCTAAGGCTGTCAGCAGCTCTATCAATATGCCATCTGGACCAGGTGCTTTGTTTCTGTTCATTTTGGCCATTGCAGCTTCCACTTTGGATTTTAGTATTTCCGGTCCATCCATCTCCTTGTGTATTCTCAGTTGTTCTCTCTTGTCACAAAAGAGATCCTTTATATATTCTTCCCATCGCTGGAGTATTTCCTCTTCCTCTAATAGGATTGTTCCTTCCTTGGATTTTATGCATCCTGTTGAGGAGCAGGTTTTTTGTCCTGTCAGTTCTCTCTTCTCTTTATGCATCTCTGCTTTGTTGTTACTGCTCAGTCTCTCTACTTCTGCGCATTTGTAGTTGAGCCATTCCTCTTTGGCTTGTCTGCATTTGTTCCTTATCTCCCTGTGAAGTTTTTTGTACTCTGCTCCATGCCTTGGTGTTATTTTTTGTCTCCTTTGCATCATGTGGAGGATCTCTTCGGTCATCCACTCATTTTTTCTTCCACGTCTGATTTCCTTTGGGGCTATGTTTTTCGCTGAGGTCACCATCGCTTCTTTTAGTGAATCCCATTTTGAGTACCCTTTTTCCAATTTGTTCTTCATATTTCTTTCTCATGCTGTTATTGTATTCTTTCTGCAGGGTGAGATCGTCCTCTAGCATGTCATATTGCAGCCTTGGTGATGTGCTGGACTTCTTCAGTCTTCGGAGTTTCACTTTTAGTTTGCAGGTGACTGGAACGTGGTCATTTCCGCAGTCGGCACCTGGGTATGTTTTGCATTCGACTACTGTGTTCCTGAATCTCTTGTTTATAGTTATATAATCTATTTGGTTCTTTGTGTCGCCTCCTGGACTTCTCCATGTCCATAAACGCCGTGGGTGTTCTTGGCACCAGGTGTTAGTAATAACTTCATCATTGGCTGAGCACCATTGGATCCATTTTTCTCCTCTTTCATTGCACTCTCCTAGTCCAAAGTTGCCGTTTGTGTCTCCTTCTATCTTCACCTACCTTTGCATTTTAGTCCCCCATTATTATCCTAATTTCTTGGCTTTTGCACTGAGCCTTGGCACTGTCCAGTATTGAATAGAAAGATTCTATTTTGTTCTCCGAGCTTTGAGTTGTCGGCACATAAACTACTATAATAGCTATATGGAAGGGCCTTCCCCGCAGTTTAACCAAGAGGACACTCTCTTACAGTTGCCAGTATCCAAGTACACATCTCATCACTTGTTTGTTTAGTATTAAAGCAACACCTTTTTCGTTTTTTTACCTCCTGCATATATTATCCTGTGGTTGTCGCTACTGACATCTCCATTATTAGTTTCACGTATGCCTAGGATGTTGATATGCAGTCTCTTCATCTCCTGTTTGACATTCTCTAGTTGTCCACAGTTGAGTGTCCTAACGTTCCATGTTCCTATAGTGAGTTTGTCTTTTATGCACACAGTTGCAGGGTAACGGTCCAGAGACACCTGTTGCTCATGTGGTTCTTTCCCGGGCGAGGGACAAATTTTGGAGTAAAATGTCCCCTTTACACTGTTGGTTCACTTAGGGATTGCCAGCTACCTTGTTGGCATTTTCTAGGTGGACTAATTGATTAGAATATATATAGATATATATACCTATTTTTTCCTGTCTGGATGGCAATGTTTATCATGATAGCTGGCATTGAATAGCTTACAAAGCCAATGGCTTTAATATCATTCAAGTTGATATGATCTCCCTGTGAACATAACGCTGTTGGTGTTGATTTTCCAATAACAAAAAACTGTGTTATAGCTTCCATATGTTTAAGTTATTATTAGTTTTTTTTGTTTTTTTGTTTTTTTTACTGACTCATAAGACAGAAGAAATGATAATGCCACATGAAATTTCTTAAAACAAATGTAAAGGACTTACCATAATGTTGGCATATTAGCAGTGAAAGTGAAAGTGAAAGTGAAAGAACATATGCAAACCTCATTTTGGTTCTTATACCTGTAGACAAAAGACAAACAAAATCTGATTGGCTAATTCAAATCTCAATGTCATTATAAAAGTAAGATCCACCTCCTAATACATTTGCATTGTGGAGCGAATTAAGCAAAGATGCAGCCTGGAAATGAAGCCAGGGTAACATCACTGATGACTTCTACTGTTGCATTTTATAAATGTATTTCAGGAAAAAGATCGTTTATAATAATATTAAACAATTCTGTCATAAATATTTGCATTAAAACCTCATCACTTACAAACAATGATTTTAATAAATTTTCTAATAAAATAATTTTCTTATATTAAAATCATTGACAAAGCATTTACATTTTACATGCTCATATAAAATTCAGAAACTTACACACACACACAGACATATATGCAGACATGTATATGCATAAACATATATATACCCACACACATACGTATATATCCACACATTTATATATGTATACACATGCATATAGACACCCACCTTCTTAAATATATATATTAAACAAGTTTAATATATATTAATATACAGACAAGTTTAATTCAAAAGAACACACACTCACACAAACACATATATATACATGCATATATATGCATACAAAAATATGCAAAAAACATATATATATATATATATATATATGCAGACATACACATATATATACATATATATATACATATATAGGCATACACACACATGTTCACACACACACATATGCACATGCCCTACTTTATGTATATATATATATATATATATATATATATATATATATATATATATATATCCAAACAAGTTTAATTCAAAAGAATTGACAAGGATTATCTGTTTAATAATCTATTGTATTTTTCAAATTTCCAAATATTGTATTGCATATTCTAACCCGAAATTGCAAATTTTCTGTTGTGTTGTTAAATTGTTAAAATATTTTTCATCGTCTCAGTCATTTTCAAGAACCATGTTGTGTCTGTGTGGTAGGAAGAATTGCTTTATCTTTAACTTGGTATCCTTTAAAAAGCTGGAAGTTTGAAATAGTCTATAGTGACATAATGTGTAATCCCTATTAGGAATGATATTGCACCAGAATGAATATGATTTTTTAACACACACGCACACATATGAACCTTTGTCTCTCTCTCTCTTTATATATATATATATATATATATATATATATATATATATATATAAAGGAAAACTCAACACATCATTTAAAATGGTTATAAATTATAATTCATTTCTATTAACTGAATTAGTTCATTTCTTCAGACAACACTATATTTGTTCCATTTGATGCAAACATTTTCCCAGAATAAACATTACTAAAGTGGAAATCAAGTAACATTATCCAGGTTTGAAATTTAGACCTTATCTCGAGTAAGAAATATTACGGCCAGGTGAGAATGTTCATTGGGCAGAAAGAGTGATCATAAAACTATTACATGCGAAACTCACAAGCATATGAATATGTATACATATATAACCCTACCTATGAACATACTTATGCTTATGTATATCCACATACACATATATTTCCATACTTACTCATATGTACATACAAATGTGTCTGTGTATATACCTACATATACACACATACACACATCTATCCATATCCACATGTAACTATTGTGTTTGCACACTCACATACATATTTATGAAGATCGACACTTATACACATATAAATAAGACTAACACATATTTATGCAAATATATAAACAAACCTCATATATACTCAGAAAATACACATATATTTACATACTTACAAACATACCCACACATGCAAATATACACTACCGGCCATAATTATTAGGCCACCTAAGTGTTTTAAAAAAAATGATGTATTTCATATTATTTTTAGTATTTATTGCCAAGTGAATAATTGTAAATAAAAATAGAATGTTTCTTTTGTTAATATTGCACAATAACAAGTGCATCAAATGAATTTATAAATTTTTAATTATTAACTATATTGCAGTTTCATCAATGAAAGAATAAAGAAAATTTAGGGTGATTTGGACGCGTTCATCTTTGCTTCCTTGACTTGTAAAATTTTACAAAGTAATAATAACAAAAGAACCATTCTATTTTCATTTAGAATTATCCACTTGGCAATAAATACTAAAAATAGTATGAAATACATCATTTCTTTTAAAATAGCTGGGGTGGCCTTATAATTATGGCGGTAGTGTATATATATAGCAAGTCTAGAGGGTGCGATGGGTAAATTGTCGCTATTTGCCTTGTAAAATTTTGCAATGTAAGAATAACAAAAGAATGATTCTATTTTCATTTAGAATTATCCACTTGGCAATAAATACTAAAAATAGTATGAAATATATCATTTCTTGTAAAAAAAATGGAGTTGCCTAATACTTATGGCTGGTAGTGCACATCTGCATACCTATGCACATTCCTGCCTGTATAAACATATATGCATATACACTACTGGCCATAATTATTAGGCCACCTCAATTTTTTTTAAAGAAATGATGTATTTCATACTATTTTTAGTATTTATTGTGCAAATGAAGAGTAATCTTTGTGCCACATGCTGTTGAAGAAGCCTTTTGTAAATCTCAGTACTAATATTACCTTGTACTCGGATGAAAGGGCCAACTCCTGCAGATGAAATCATTCCCCACACCATCACACTGCTGTCACCAAACTTAACGGTTTTCTTGACATATTGAGAAGACAGTCTTTCATCTGTTCTATGGCATATGTAAGTTTTGCCCTCAAAACCAAATATAGTAAACTTGGACTCGTCACTTAAATGAACTGTATCCCATTGTGCGTCAGTCAAAACAACATTCTCTCGCATACTCCAGACATGCCCTTTGGTTTTGTTTTGAAATGAGAGATTTCAAAGATGGAATATGGACATGAAATCCTGCATTTTTTAAACTGTGAGCAACCATTTTCCTTGAGATCTTATTATTTGTGTCTTCATTATATTTACGGGCAATTGATATAGCAGTTTCAAAACGTTTTTTTGTAGATATCCTAACAATTCTTCGATCTTCTCTTTGCAATGTTTTTGGAGGTCTGCCAGTTTTTGGCTTTGCATCTAATGCTTTATCAGTTTTATACCTGCTAATTACACAATGAACGACACTTTTAGACCTATGAACAATATCAAAAATTTCTGAAATTGACTTTTTTCTTGATAGTGATAATGGGGTTTTTCCTTCAAAAGAGAGAGTTTTGCATCTAGAATTTGCCATATTGTTTAACAAAAAAGTCCTAATGATAAATGAACTTTTACTTATTGTTGAAAAGATCCACTGAGTTTTTTAACAATGTAAATTAAAAGTTTATGCAAATTATTAACATCGTTCCTTAACTTTTGTCCAGTAGCTTATTTCCTTTGTTCCATTTAATCTTGATTTAAAAAAAAACAATTATGTAAATTTTTGTAACTTTGTATATTATTTATTCATTTTTATTCGGTTTATTCATCTTCATTGCTCATAATGCATTACTTTTTAAGTAATACACATATTTATGTCTTTGTTGTTTCCGTTCCTTATATTATGGCCGCTACTGTATAAGTATACATATAAGTATAATTATAATTAAGCTCACCCATATACACAAGACATACATAAAACTAGGTGCACCTATATACATGAAAAAAACACATATAAACATACAACTAGGTGCACACATAAAATATTTATATTAAAATACATCTAAATTTATTTATAAATGGAACTTTGTCTCTGTGTGTGTATGTGTGTGTGTGTCCATTACCTATAGACTCCAAAACGGCTGAACTGATTTTCTTGAAAATTTACACAGTGTTCTTAGCTAGGTTTTGTGTTGAGGTACCCCTGATAAATATTGAAAATTGATAATCGAAAAAATCGGGTTATAGGAGTGGTCTGATTTTAATCAAATTTGATACACTCATAGACAAAGACATAAGAAATAATATTCAGAAGTTTCAAGGTTGCAGTTCTTACAATAGTGCAGAAAATTGATAGTATATATATATATATATATATATAAAAGGCAAGATGTTTGTGTGTGTGTCTGTTTATCTGCCTGTATGTCTGTATTTTTTCAGTCCTTTTATTTTAGTTTTTGCATCGGGTTTGGCTCTAAGTAGGTATAATTGTAGTTCTTAGTCTCAGCCATGATACCATTTACTCAGAGGACTTATTTAGCCTTCAAAATTCAGTTTACGATGAAAAAACTTATTTGATATCAATACCAGGAAATCAAAATTTGACTTACATCCATTCATTTTTCTTTCAGTCTACAGTTTCGCTTTAACTGGAAATAACTATTGCTTTTTAGTCTTTTGTGCCAACGTCCAAAGAGTCTGAGCTCCAGGACCATGGATTAGTTTTAAAGCTTTCATTACACCCTAGCAATGCTGGGCTATACTGCTAGTAATTACAGAATGCAAAGTAGTATATTCTCAAATTCAGATATAATACAAAGTCACTGCATATATATATATATATATATATATATATATATATATATACTAACATCTATATCCATTACATGACAGGTCCCTACTTTCATTTCTTCAATCCAAAAACTTCTCCAATGAATGATCAATGCAAGATAAGAATAAATTGGCAAGTATGACAGAATGGGGTAGTTATAAGGTTCTGTGTAATAGATATTTTAAATTTATTTTTATGACAGCATTTAAAAATTTCATTTAATGATTTAATAATTAGCTAGTTCCTCTGAATTTGATAATTCTAATCTTTTTGTCTAAACATAAACTGCCTCTATTTCTGAAGCTACTGGGGGTTTGATATTTACCTATAATCTTCCATTCAATATATGGGATATGTCTATGTGTATGTGTGAATAAGTCTTCCTTTATAAATATCATATTGCTCTGGATAACATCCATTCATATCTATATACATATCTAGCACTTAATATTATATATTCAGTAGATCTTGTTGGATTATTCTCACCATTCACAAACATGGCATCATTCTAATGGTGTGTGTTTATATTGTTTACATGCTAAAGTTCACCTTCCTCTACTGAGTGGCCATAACTCAGAGGGAGAATTCCCGACTGATGTAAATTCGGTCAAGTTTCAATTTAGGCTAGAAGCAATTGGATGTCTAACCATACTGACGAGCTGTGATACAGCAAAACAAGACTGTCTGTGGATGACTGTAAACATATATATATATGGCTTAGTGGGTAGCGACTCTGACTGACACCAAATCAGTTGAGTTTCGATCCCTGCCAAAAGCAAGTGGATGTGTCTAGCCACACTGATGAGCTGTGATACAGTGAAATAGGCTTGTATGTGGATGACTAATATATTATGCTCTCATTCTGATTGAGCTCTCTAGAGAAGAAAATTTTAATAATAGTTTTCACTTTTGTGATATATGCATTACTCCTCAGGAATGAATTGAGTTCTTTTGGTGACTGGCATGTGTATACACTGCTTATATACAACACGTTAAAATTTCCCTTCTCTGATTCCATGCGCCTATGGCTTAGAGCATTCAGATATTTCAGTTAGGGAGATCAGCTGATTACGCTAATATGGTTTTGAACTTTCCAGTTTCCAGACTAATATATATATATATATATATATATATATATATATTTATGTTGAGGAAATCATCTAATTACACAACCATGGTTTCGACATTTTTGGTTGGTCATGCAATTTGTATCATATTTATAAATACAAATTACCTGACAAAACTGGAAAGATCAAAACCATATTATCGTAATCAGCTGGTCTCCCTAACTGAAATATCTGAATGCTCTACATGTTAAAGCATCATTTCTCTTCAGGCATGTATTTCGCACTTTTTAATTCAACTGTTTACTGATCTATTTTAAATCTAATTTAAATCTGACTGATAATTGTTTAGTATATATATATATATGTTATATATATATGTTTAGTATATATATATATATATATATATATATTGTGTGTGTGTGTGTGTGTGTGTGTGTGTGTGTGTGTGTGTGAAAAGTGTATGTATATAATTATAAATATATATATATATATTAAATTTGTTATATATATTATATTATTTATATGTTATATATGTGTGGTACTTATTTTAAAGCACTCAATATCAGTGAATCAGTGATAGAGCTGACATATACAGACTTAAAAAATTAAAAGTAATAGCAATTTTTACCTATCATAGTTTCACACAGACCCCATCATACGTACATATGTACGTACAAGAAATTGACAATGATCTGTGCTTTGATATCTCTACACTATTCGAATACACCAACCGAATGCGTATATATGTGTGCAATAGCACACATATACATATAAATGCCAAGCCCTATACAGTTCGCATATATGTTTGTGTGGGCGGGCGCATGAGTGTGTGTGTCTTTGTGCATGTCAATGGGTATACAAATGTGTATATATGTCTGTGTCTGTCACAACAAGAAATTTTCCTCCCACATCCACAAAAATACACCAATATATGCAGCCCTACACATAGCCAATTTTTTAAAAAAATTAATCAGTTTGTCTGATGATCACAAGACTGTGAAACCCAGTGTCACAAACTCACACCGATCTATATGAGTACCTATATATATCTATATATATATATATATATATAGGTGTAATGAAAGCTTTAAAACTAATCCATGGTCATGGAGCTCAGACACTTTGGACATTGGCATGAAAGACTAAAAAGCAATAGTTATTTTTTTTTAGTTAGTTTTTTTTTTCGTTTTTTGTTCATCTTTGATTTTTTTTTTTTTGTCACTTAGTTTGTGTAAATTATTTTGCAATTCAAGGTTATTTTTGACTTAAGATAAATAGTATCACGGTTCAATTATTTCCATTAGTTTTGTCTTGTAGAAGATTTAAATTTCTGTCTTCGAGACATTGAATTCGTAACGGTTGGCCAGTGAACGCAAGCCGTATAACTTGACTATATTCTGTAAAAAATGGTTTAATTTCTATTTTTGTTTTCAGAAATTTAATTAAATCAACTTTTCAGTGTTAGCTGCTTGTGGTAAGTCAACTGGGATTCAGTCCATTTTTCACTCTGTTTTCTGTAATTTTTGGAATTTATTTTTTTATTTTTTTTCGTTTTTTGTTCATCTTTGATTTTTTTTTTGTCACTTAGTTTGTGTAAATTATTTTGCAATTCAAGGTTATTTTTGACTGTAACTAAATTAAAACTTCAGTCACTTTTTTTTTCTTTTTTTTTTTTAATTGGAGTAGATAGTTCCTACTACGCCCGGTCTCACACTCCACCCACTTCTTTTGAATGAGTTTCGAGGTGATCGCCTTGTTTCTTGTTTAGGAAGGGGTTCCCAGTTCATCCCCCTTCTCCGGTCTTAGTGCTAGTTCAGCTGGAAGCTCTTTGCAGTTATGGAGTATAGTGGCAACGTCTTTAAATTCTGAGGGTACCGGGTTGGCAGTTTCCTGGTTGCTGCTTCCGACTGGTACTTTGGAGCCCAAACTCTTGTGTAGCGTCTTGAGAGGCTTCTCTGATCAACAGTTGAATAATACCGGGGTTCTTGTAGTGCCATATTGCGCATGGACAGGCGTCCCTGCATGAAAGTTCGGTGGGCAAACCTGAGGCCACATTATGTTGTAGGCCGTGCCAGTCTCCATCCTTCACAAGTTGCAAATGATTGACCGACTGATTCTATTCTAAGACCTCTCCTTAACTGAATCACTATGGAAAAAAGCAAACATAATAGCAAAACTAAACCAGCTCATTTGAAAACGCCCAAACCTGTCTGCATCTCTTTCACTAACATACGCGGCATCCGCACAAACTTTCTCAGCGTAGATTCATTCCTCCATAATAACTCACCTGATATATTAGCCCTATGTGAAACTAATCTTAACCCTTCTATCCCCTCATCTGAGTTCTACGTTCCTGGCTACCTTCCCCTCTTCAGGAAGGACTCCAATGTTCATATGCATGGGCTTGGTGTCTATGTCAGCGAACACCTTCCCTTAGCTAGGGTGTCATCTTTTGAATCCCCAGATCATTTTTTCATGTGCTTCTGCCTCTCACTTCTCAGCTCGATTAGCTATCTCTTCTTTCTTTACCGCTCTCCTTCCTCTCCTGAGTGTTCGTTACTTGACATAATTTCTGACAATATCGACAAAGCCATTTCTTCCCATCCCTCTGCCCATGTATTTGTGTTTGGTGACTTTAACGCCCACCACACCAAGTAGCTGAAGAACGCTGTCACTGACCCTGCTGGTGTCCACACCATGAACTTTTCAATCACCCAATCCCTTACGCAAGTAGTGGACTTCCCCACGCGTTTCTCCGACAACCCTAACGGAAGGGACTCACTTCTAGACCTCTGCTTCACTTCCATCCCAGACTCTTGCACTACCAGACAACTCTGCCCACTTGAAAACTCTGACCACACTGTAGTGTCCGTCAATATTTCACCCCATTCCCGCCCAACCCATGAAACCCAGACAAGTAGAATATCCTACTGCTATCAAAGAGCAGACTGGGATTCATTCCAAGACTTCCTCTGTGACATCCCTTGGTACAACGTCTTTAGTCTTCCCATCGAAAAATGTGCATCCAAGGTCTCCTCCTGGGTTAAGGCTGGCATCGATGCCTTCATCCCTGCTAGGAAATTCCAGCTTAAATCTCATTCGTCTCCATGGTTCTCACCCGCTGCTCGGCTGCCATTGCCCAACGGAATCATTTCTTCCGACTCTATCGTAACTACGCGTCAGACCAAAACAGGCACCTTTTCACTTCAGCTCGTAATAAGTGTAAAAGGATACTTAATGAATCTAATATGTTATTTGCTGCCAGAATGAAGCAACGCATAGCATGCTCTAAATTCGGCTCTAAAGACTACTGGCGACTCTGTAAAAGAGTACTTAACAAGAGCAAGTCCACAATACCCCCGCTAATTAACAAATTTGAGGTCCTCACCTCCCCAGCAGATAAGGCTGAATGCTTTGCCCGCAGATTCTCAAACAATTTGAGTCTGGACTCATCTGGAGTTTTTACACCCGACTTCTCACCTAGAACCGAGGCACAACTGAATGATGTCCACATTACACCTTCACTTGTCTCTAAGATAATCTTAAAACTTGACTCTCATGAAGCAAGCGGTGGTGATGGAATCCCAACCATAGTCTTAAAGAAATGTGCTCCTGAACTCTCCTCTGTCCTTTCTAAGCTCTACAACCTCTGCCTATCTGCTTCCTGCTTTCCTGCCGGTTGGAAATCTTCCTCTGTAGTTCCTATATTTAAAAACACTGGAGAACCTTCTGACCCTGCAAATTACCGCCCTATCAGCCTTCTTCCAATCTTTGGCAAAGTGCTCAAAGCCATTATCAACACCGAGGTGGTTCAGCATCTCACAGCACACAGGCTCCTCTCGGACAAGCGATATGGTTTCCGCTTCACCAGGTCTACTGCTGATATGCTAACGACCATCACCGAGTACATATACCAGGCACTCGACAGGAATGGCGAAGCCCGAACCGTTGCATTGGATATATCTAAGGCGTTCGACAGAGTTTGGCATGCTGGCCTTCTATGTAAACTGCGGAGCTATGGTATAACTGGACATTTGTTTGAACTAATCCAGTCATTCCTCTCTAACCGCACAATGAAGGTGGTATTAAACGGACATGCCTCTCAGAACTACCATACAAATGCAGGTGTCCCCCAAGGCTTCATCTTAGGTCCTACACTCTTCCTGATATACATTAATGATCTCCCTGATTCCATAAGAGCCCAAATAGGTTTGTACGCCGATGACACCACAGTTTACTCTCACCTCCTACAAAAATCTGGTGTAGGCGTCAAAGCTAACCTCGCAACCGAGATTGAAAAAGACCTCCAGTCCATAGTGGACTGGGGTAAGAAATGGCTAGTAAATTTTAATGCTTCTAAAACGAAGCTACTCTCAATTAACCATCATCGACAATCTCACCTACCTCCCATTAGCATGGACCAGGCTTGCCTCCCAGAGAGTAAAACACTACGCCTCCTTGGTCTCACACTTTCAGCGGACCTCAAATGTAATGACTATATCGAATCCATTGCTAAATCCGCTGCTATGAAAATAGGTTCTCTGTGTAGGGCCCGGAAGTTTTTCCCATCTAAACCTATCCTGCACATTTATAAATCTACCATCCACCCGTGCATTGAATACTGCTGCCATATCTGGTCGGGTGCCCCTGCTGTTCTCCTCGGGCTTCTCGATAAGGTTCAGAGGAGGGTCTGTAATATGATAGATACTGACTTGGCAGACCGCCTGCAGTCTCACTCCCACCGGTGCGACATGGCTTCCCTGTGTCTCTTCTATAAATACTTTCACAGCTTCTGCTCCGATGAACTTAGATCACTGGTGCCCCCTAAATACAAATTTGCATGAGATACTAGATTAGCAACTAGATCCCACTCTTTTACAGTGAAACCGATAAAATGCAGCTGTAACTTCTACTTCAACAGTTTCTTTCCTCGCACTTCCGGACTGTGGAATTCTCTTCCAAACGATTGCTTCCCCGACGGCTACAATCTCCAGGAGTTTAAATGTAAGGTCAATAGACACCTCCTAACACATTAATCTGCTCCCATTCTATCAAATACTCTTCCCATCTTCCCAACTGTCATCCTCGCTATCCTTACTCATCTGTCACCTTCCTCCTGACATTCCCTATGTCTAACCACTCCTTCTCTTTACCTTCCCCTATGTAGCCCCATGCGCAATAGTGGCAGTGGAATGCCTTGCTTGGGGTGAGATGATTAAAAAAAAAAAAGAAGTTGTTTCCAGTTAAAGCGAAACCGTAAACTGAAAGAAAAATGAATGGATGTAAGTCAAATTCTGATTTACTGGCATCGATATCAAATAAGTTTTTTTCATCGTAAACTGAATTTTGAAGGCTAAATAAGTCCTCTGAGTTAATGTTATCATGGCTGAGATCAAGAACTACAATTAGATCTAATTAGAGCCAAACCCAATGCAAAAACTAAAATAAAAGGGCTGAAAAAAATACTAACATACAGGCAGATAAACAGACACACACTCAAACATCTTGTCTTTTATATATATATATATCTATATATATATATATATATATATTATCGAGTTTCTGCACTATTGTAAGAACTGCAACCTTGAAACTTCTGATTATCGTTTCTTATGTCTTTGTCTATGAGTGTATCAAATTTGATTTAAATTGGACCACTCCTTCTATTACCCGATTTTTTTTATTATCAATTTTTGATTTTTATCGAGGGTACCTCGACACAAAACTCAGCTAAGAACACTCGCAGATGCTTATAGTACAACTGTATAAATTTTCAAGAAAATCAGTTCAGCCGTTTTGGAGTCTATAGGTAATGGACACAGACACACACACACAGAGACAAAGTTCCATTTATAAATAAGTTTAGATATAACAAAACGTTTGAGAAGCCATGAACATTTTATTTAAAGTGTAGATTTATTTTTGTTATTATTATTAACATTACTTGCTTTTTGAATGACATATTAAGTGTCCATAATGGTATTTGCATTGCATTTCTCAAAATGTTTTTGGTATGAAGGGGTTTTTCACTTCTTTAAATGCTCTGCATATGGCAGCAGTTTCTTTGTTTTTGATAACATAGTAAAATGCTAATTTTCTTTTGTTTATTAAGTTGACCCATATTTTGAGGTTTTGTCTCTTTATTTTAAGTGTTTTCTCCTGTATGTATGAGTTGGTAATTTTGACAAATTGTTCACATCATCTTTTGAGATATTCCACTAGTTTTTCTGTTCTTTGTATTTTTTCTTTGTTTTCTTGGGTTGTGAGGTGATTTCATACAATGTCTACTTTTTCATTTAATTTGAGGATTTCCTCTTTTAGGTGTTTATGTAGATTCAAGAGATGCTCCAAAGTTTTGTCTTCCGTTGGTGGCATCGTCTCATTGTAGTCTTATATTAAAAACAGAAATCGGGGTTGTTTCCAACAAGGGAAATTGGTATAAAAGAAAAAGTGTGAGAAGCTGTGAAAATTTTATTTATAGTGTAAATTTATTGTTGCTATTATTATTAATATTAGTTGCTTTTTGCAGGATATGTTAAATTATCTCACAACCCAAGAAAACAAAGAAGAAATACGATGAACAGAAAAACTAGTGGCATATCTCAAAACACGATGTGAACAATTTGATGAAATTACAAAATCATATATATATATCTTGTGGTGAATGAAATTTTATTTAGAGTGGGTTGCTTATTTTGTATTATAATAGTTTCTAGGATTTTGAGGGTTTTTTTCTTACATTGAGCTCATTTCTATAGTAAAATAATTAGCAGTGTATTTACCTTATGACATACAATTAAACATACACATTGGACTAGATAGACTAAATTATCGCCCAGTTCACACTCCACCCACATCTATTGAACAGGTGAAGAGGCTCATCCCTTGTTCCCTGTTTAGAATATGGTTTCTGGCTTTCTCTTTTCCAATCTTTTCACTCTTATGTAGCCCCCTGCACATCAGTGGTGTTACCACCTTGCTCGGGGTGATTTGATTAAAAAAAAATAAAAATAACATTTTTCTATCAGCAAATCTTGCATTAATTTTTTTTTTAATCGTTTCACCCCAAGCAAGGCATTCCACTGCCATTATTGCGCAGAGGATTACATAGGGGAAGGTGGTGAGAAAGAGTGGTTAGATATACGAAATGTCAAAAGGAGGGTGATAGACGGGTAAGGATGTAGATGGGAAGAGTGTTTAAGAGAATGGATGCAAGTTAGTGTGTTTGGAGGTGTCTATTGACCTTACATTTAAACTCCTGGAGATTGTAGCTGTCGGAGAAGGAAGTATGTGGAAGGGAATCCCATAGGCGGGAAGTGCGAGAAAAGAAGCTGTTGGAGTAGAAATTGCGATTACATTTTATCGGTTTCACTGTAAAAGTGTGGGACGTAGTTGCTAATCTAGTATCTCGTGCAAATTCGTACCTAGGGAGCACCAGTGATCTAAGTTCATCAGAGCAGAAGCTGTGAAATATATTTATAGAAGAGGCACAGGGAAGCCATGTCACACCAGTGAGAGAGTGACTGCATGCAGTCTGCCAAGTCGGTATCGATCACATTACAGATTCTCCGTTCCTGACTAATAACATTTTTTTTATAATTGTCTCACTCCAATCAAGGCAGAACTGCTACTTGTGCACAGTGGAGGGTTACATAATACGAGTGTAAAGAGAGGGAGGGTCAGAGTAGTTGTTGAAGAATGGGTAAGAGAAGGACGGGTACATTGGTGTAAAGAGAGCTGCATGAGAGCAAAGTGCAAAGTTAGAAGAAGGATGGGAATTAAGAAGATAAGAGACGACTCTTGGAGATTGTAGTTATCAGAGAAGCAGGAATACGGAAGGAAGTTTCACAAGTATGAGTGCAAGAAAAGAGGCTACTAGAGTAGAAGTTGTGGTTACACTTGATTGTTTTCACAGTAAAAGAGTGGGACCTTGTTGCCAGTCTAGTAGCTTGAGTAAATTTGCATACGGAGGACACCAAGGAGCTAAGCTTGTTGGAGCAGAAGCCATGAAAATATTTGTAGAAAATACAGAGGGAAATCAGATATTATCAGTGAGAGAGGGACTAGATTTGAGCTGCCAGGTCAGGATCAACTAAATTGCAGATTCTTCTTTGGATCTTGTCAAGAACCCTAAGGTGAACAGTAGGGGCACCCGACCAGATATGGCAACAGTATTCAATACTCGGGCAATGGTAGATTTGTAACTGTGCGTGATGGATTCAGAAGAGAAGAAATTCCTGGCCCAACGCAGAGACCCAAACTTTTTAGCAGTAAGATTTAGCTCTTAATTCAATGTAGTTGTTCCACTTCAGGTTAAATGAGAGAGTGTGGCTGAGGAGGTGCAGTGTGTTGCTCTCAGGGAGACTAGCATGATTCATACTGATGGCAGGTAGGAAAGTTGATTTTCTAAGTGTAGCTTAGATGTGGTACAAGGCCAGAAGTATAGGACACCCAGTGAGAATCAAATTCACAACACAATTGTAATAATTCTGGCTAGACAAGCTTACTACCCATTGCACCACCTCAAGATGCCACTGATGGCAGGTAGGTAGGATTTTCTATGATGGTTAAAGGATAACAGCTTCATTTTGAAAGCATTAAAATTTACAAGCCATTTCTTACCCCAGTCTGTCATTGACTGGAGGTCCTTTTCAAGGGCAGCAGCAGGTTAGTTTTGTCTACATTGGCAGATTTCTTAGGTAGGAATAAATAGTGATGTTGTAGATGTCGCCATTGGATCTGATTACATCAGGGAGATCATTGATTAAAATCTGAAAAAGTGTAGGACCTAGAATAGAGCCTTGAGGGACACCCATGTTTGTACAATAGGATCTGGAAGCACGCTCATTCAATACGACCTTCATTAGGCAATTCGATAGGAATGATTTGATTAAGTCAAACAAGCATCCAGATATACCATAGTGCTGTAACTTGTACAAAAGGCCAGCATGCCAAACCCTGTCAAATGCTTTGGAGATATCCATGGCAACAGCTCTAGCTTTGTCATTCTTATTAAGAACCTGGTATATGTACTTAGTGATGGTCATTAGTATGTTAAGAGTAAACCTGGTGAAGCAGAAGCCTTACTGTCTGTCAAAGACCAGGCAGTAGGCTATGAGATGTTGAACCACTTCAGCATTGATGAGGGCCTTGAACACTCTGCCAAAAAATTTGTAGGAGGATATTAAGACAATAATTGGAGGGGTTTGAGTGTTCTCCATAACTCTTAAAAACAGGAACCTCAGATGAAGACTTCCAACAGGCAGGAAAGCAAGAAGCAGGGAGAAAGTAGTTGTAAAGTTTGGAGAGGACAGAGTAGAGTTCAGGGGCACATTTCTTTAAGACTCTGATTGGGATACCATCACCACCTCTTGTCTTATAGGAGTCAAGTTTTGAAATTATTTTGGAGACCAGTGAGGGGGTAATGTAAACATTGCTCAGTTGAGCCTCAGTTCTAGGTGGGAAGTAAGGTACGGATAATCCAGGTGAATTAAGTGAGGAGTTAGAGGAGAATTTTCAAGCAAAGCACCCAGTCTTGTTCACTGTAGCTTCGAGGACCTCATATTTATTTATTAAAAGTAGAATAGAAGGTTTGTAACTGATTAGCACACTTTTGCAGATTGACCAGTAGTCTTTGGGGTCAAACTTCCATCCTTCTAGATTTTCAATGGATTTTTATGCAATTTAATGTCTTTAAAAGAATTTTAACTGAAGGATGTGTAAAGTTTTGTTAGTTTCAATTTCAAAAGTAAAATCATTTGTGGGCTCAACTTAATTTGTGGTAAAGCATTTTTTAACGGACTATGCCAAATTCTTCCAGGGTTATAAATTACTTAAAAAATATATTCATCTGTAAACATCTATACTGATTACACAACAATATATATGTGCACCTCCAAAATTTTGATGATCAAAGATTGGCATTTAACCTCTCTTCCGATCTAACACTGACTTCCCAGTGGAAGAAAACTGACTGGTTAGATTCTATGCCTCTAAAACCAAACTAGTTACATTCTATCACTGCTGATCACTTCAACTTCTCTCTTACAGGTGAGATATAGTTTGCCTATCACCACACTATTACTAATATCATGGAAAGTGTTAGGAGAAAGTGCATCACCTGTTTCTGTCAGGTGTGACCTTCATGGCTAGGACCTGCTATGCCACTTTCATAATGTGGGGGCTTCATGCAGCAAGGTTAATTTGGATGTAATTCACTGATGGATCTCACCTGACACAAGGCCACTTCCAAAAGGAACTTCTTACCCAAATCCCCACAAACCACATGAAATTGGCAAAACATTAATTTGCAACGATTAAGTGTATTTAACAAATATTTAACAAGAATACATAAATTACATCGATGTTGAATATGATGTGAAATTGTTTGTGTGAAATTGTCTCCCATAGACTGAGTGAAAATTACTGTTATGGATTTTAATGTAATTCTGAATGCTCACTGCTGTTGAAATAACTTTCAGCGTGTTAAGAAAATTATGTAGGAAAATGTTGCTAAAGAGAATTGTTCAAATCTGAGAGTTCACAAAAGATATTTATGGTATTAGTTGTACAAAAGATAGAATTTGTATATGAGAGTGAATTGGCTTTAGGTTTGTTGAGTTTTGACAAGATGTGTGCTTAGAAAATGTTAGTGCTGTCTGAAAATGTGTGGCAAATTGTATATATAGGGGTTCAAACACCCTCACAATTTGGTGGTAAATATGTAGTTCATTTACCTTGATTTTGATTGGTTAACTCAGCCCAATCAGCAAACAGTTTACATTTATTCAAATATACAATGGTTATATACTGAATTTAATACATACGATTGCATGATTGCATAAGTAAGTGTGTGTGCGTGTATGTGATTCCACAAGTGTGTGTGTGTGTGTGTAATTTCACAATAGTATCAAATTTCCCACACTCCGTCTATTCAATTGGCAAGAAGTATTTTCCATTCAAAAAGCTTCTTCCTGTAAACCATGGCCATTTGGATCAAACTCCTAAGGTGATGTTTCCCTGATCATTATAATCTTGACCTGCTCATGTCTCAAGTTAGCCATTATCTTTTCCTCCTGTCCATATAAAATATCCCTTAAAGTAACTCTCTACTGTGCAGGATGTGCGTTGTGGCGCAGTATATATCGGCTCGGAACGAGAAATCGGGGAGCTGAGTTCAAATTCCAGCTGAATTCATTGCTTTCACTTACGCGCAAATACCCTTGAGAAAGGTATTAATATGTCTATTCCTTCTAGTTATGGGTTAAATAACAGGACAGATTGGGTCCTATAGCCTTGGTCAGCAACCAGTCTACCACAGAAAGCAATGGCAACCTACTGCGGGATAATCTTCTGCCCAGTCAGTCATGTCTCTTTCGAGACATGATCGCCCAAGCGTGTATCACATATGGCACTTAACTGACTGACTGTGAGTGGCCACTGGACTCTGAACAAAACATTAAAAAAAAAGAAAAATATCATCACTATGTAGATCCCGAAATTTCACTGATTGCAATGAACATGTGCCTACTCAGAGAGGCCCCATTAGGACAGAAGCTGTATTTGGACATAAGCTCTACTCAAACCTATTAGAACATAAGCCCTACTCAAACTTATTAGGACATAAGCTCTACTCAAACCTATTAGGACATAAGCTCTACTCAAACCTATTAGGACATAAGCTCTAATCAAACTTATTATGACATAAGCTCTATTCAGACCTATTAGGACTTAAGCTCTCTTCAAATCTACTAGGACTCAATCTATACTCAAACCTATTAAAACATAAGCTTTATGCAAACCTATTAGGATATAAGCTTTACTAAAGCCTATTAGGTCATAAGCTCTACTCAGACCCAAATTAGAACTCATAAGTATGATCCATTGCTAAAAATATTCGAAAGTTAATAGGTCCCTGAATCAATCTAGTAAGTACCTGACTCTTCTTTTACTAAGAGCTAGATCAAACTGAAAATGGAGTACTCCTGTTCAGTTTTCACTTTCCAGTATTATTGGAGTCCAAAAGCACCTCAATATCCTTCTAGGTGATGAATTATTTTCAACCCTACAACCCTTTTCCCATAGACAAAACACTGCAAATCACTTGTTACTCTATTGCAAATACTCTATTGCAAATATGGAAAAATATACTAACAATGAATAACTACTATTCCTATACAACACAGCATAATACAAGTACAAAATCATACTAAAAATGAATTTCAACTACTACTACTACTATTACTATTATTACTACTACACACCAGAGTATAGAATACAAACACTAAAATATAGTAACAATGAATTACTTCTATTCCTATACAACACAACATAGAATGCAAAACTAAAATGTTACGGAAAATTCTGGAGATTGGCGAAACATCCAACCCCTAACATTATTTGTTTGAACATTATTTTTAATCGATACTCGTATTTGAGTAGATATTCTGTTTTTAATTAAACGGTATATTTAGATATATATTTTACCTGCCTGATTATTCATGAGAAATTTTATTATGAAAATGTGTGTCATTCAGCAGGATTCAAACATGCAACCCCTAACAGCATAGGGGAAGCTACAGATTAATCTGGTGCATTTTAGCCCACTCAACCACAAATGATTGTACAGTCTAATTAAAGTTAAATCAAGCCTTATATATATAGTGAATAGGAAATTAAGAATTAAAATAAACTTCCTTTTTTTAACTTTTACAAAAATTCACAATGACATGTGAAATCCTGGTTTTTTCCCCAAATAGAAAAAGGATTGACCATGTGCTTAAAGAAAAAGTCGATTTTGCAAGTAAGTGTTAAACTGATTGTCTGACCAATGGAAGAGACTTGCTAGATTAAAGGGACTTAACGATCAAGTGTAAAAATCTGAATACTATAAAAGGCCCTGGTCATCATCAATCAGACACTCAGATGGGAGCAGGGAGAGACACAGCTGAAATGTAAAGAGAGAAGCTTCAAGTCAACTCAGACATTCTTTCTATTTCTCTTTCCTTCTCGAATTCTATTCCTTTTACTTCTTCTTTTCCATCTAAAAACATTCTTACTGAATACATACATACATGCATACATACATATGCATATACTCTTTCAATAAATTACTACTACAAACATGTGTACAAACTCTTGATACCCTTAACTTTCTCATAAAACATCTACTACTACCTATTCTTGTTATCCTTTTCATTAATAAATTTCTATTTTAACATGAAAAATGTACATATTTTTATTTTTCCACTTTTCCACACGATTCTACACTAACCAAAACATTCCAACCTGCTACCAACCTTCTGATGAAAACCTTCTGATAATTCTGATGATAATTCTGGATAAAACTTGTAAGCTGTAGGGAGTTCGCTTAAGTCTGACACAAGGCCGAATCAAAGAAACATTAACCAGCTCCATATAGCTACACTTCCACTATTCCACACTATTCCACTATTTCTCATTCCAACCGTCTGATGAAAACCTTCTGATAATTCTGATGATAATTCTGGATAAAACTTGTAAGTTGTAGGGAGTTTGGTTAAGTCTGACACAAGGCCAAATCAAAGAAACATTAACCAACTCCATATAGCTACACTTCCACTATTCCACACTATTCCACTATTTCTCATTCAAACCGTCTGATGAAAACCTTCTGATAATTCTGATGATAATTCCGGATAAAACTTGTAAGCTGTAGGGAGTTTGCTTAAGTCTGACACAAGGCCGAATCAAAGAAACATTAACCAGCTCCATATAGCTACACTTCCACTAGTCCACACTATTCCACTATTTCTCATTCCAACCGTCTGATGAAAACCTTCTGATAATTCTGATGATAATTCTGGATAAAACTTGTAAGTTGTAGGGAGTTTGGTTAAGTCTGACACAAGGCCAAATCAAAGAAACATTAACCAACTCCATATAGCTACACTTCCACTATTCCACACTATTCCACTATTTCTCATTCAAACCGTCTGATGAAAACCTTCTGATAATTCTGATGATAATTCCGGATAAAACTTGTAAGCTGTAGGGAGTTCAGTTAAGTCTGACACAAGGCCGAATCAAAGAAACATTAACCAGCTCCATATAGCTACACTTCCACTATTCCACACTATTCCACTATTTCTCATTCCAACCGTCTGATGAAAACCTTCTGATAATTCTGATGATAATTCTGGATAAAACTTGTAAGTTGTAGGGAGTTTGGTTAAGTCTGACACAAGGCCAAATCAAAGAAACATTAACCAACTCCATATAGCTACACTTCCACTATTCCACACTATTCCACTATTTCTCATTCAAACCGTCTGATGAAAACCTTCTGATAATTCTGATGATAATTCCGGATAAAACTTGTAAGCTGTAGGGAGTTTGGTTAAGTCTGACACAAGGCCGAATCAAAGAAACATTAACCAGCTCCATATAGCTACACTTCCACTATTCCACACTCTTCCACTATTTCTCATTCCAACCGTCTGATGAAAACCTTCTGATAATTCTGATGATAATTCTAGATAAAACTTGTAAGCTGTAGGGAGTTCAGTTATGTATGACACAAGGCTGAATCAAATAAGCATTAGCCATCCCCCTATGGCTTCATATACAAAACATTTGAGGTTTTATAAATAAACATCTCTGCTCTGAAATGTATCATAATGTAAACAAATGTAACCAGACAATGTTATGGAAAAAAATAATTACAAAAATATATACTAACAATGTTCTTAACAATCATTCTCAGGCTAATTGTTATTTCAAATTATTACTACAGTTACAATTTTTATTTTCTCTTCTTACTTCTTGCTTGTAATAGACATTTCCAACTCTGAGTAATCATTTCCAGACTATATTTTCGATGGTTAGTTATTCCCCATTCCTAACCATCATTTCCAACTCATAACAGTTATTTCAAAACTCTTACTGCTTTTGCAACATATTATTTTCAATTGTTAGTTATGTCCTTGACAAAAACGGGCATTTTATACTCTTAGCAGTCATTTAAAACTCTTACCACAATTACAACTTGTTATTCCTTCTTCCTTGTTATTTCCTTCTATTATAAGTTATTACAGACTCTTATTATAATAAGCAATAATTATTTATGACTATTTCTTAAATCCATGGAGGCACAGTTGGTGAAATGGACTGCTACATGGATTGAGGAATTGGGGAACCAATTTCAAATTCCATTCGAGGAGTTTATTACATTTACTTACATTCAAATAACCTTCTTGCCCAAGCTATGGGTTAAATAGCTGTAAATTAAACTTCTCTTTCTTTTTTATTAATATGTATGCTTATTAGGATGAATGATAGCGTAAAGGATTGCAGTTTGATTGAGGAATCAGATAACCAATTTTAAATTCTACTTGAGTTCATTACATTTACATACTAATAACCTTGGAAAAAGTAGGAATCCATCACTTCTTGCCCAAGCTATGGGTTAAATAGCTGTAAATTAAACTCCTCTTTCTTTTTTATTAATATGTATGCTTATTAGGATGAATGATAGCGTAAAGGATTGCAGTTTGATTGAGGAATCAGATAACCAATTTTAAATTCTAGTTGAGTTCATTACATTACTTACATACTAATAACCTTGGAAAAAGTAGGAATCCATCACTTCTTGCCCAAGCTATGGGTTAAATAGCTGTAAATTAAACTCCTCTTTCTTTTTTATTAATATGTATGCTTATTAGGATGAATGATAGCGTAAAGGATTGCAGTTTGATTGAGGAATCAGATAACCAATTTTAAATTCTACTTGAGTTCATTACATTTACATACTAATAACCTTGGAAAAAGTAGGAATCCATCACTTCTTGCCCAAGCTATGGGTTAAATAGCTGTAAATTAAACTCCTCTTTCTTTTTTATTAATATGTATGCTTATTAGGATGAATGATAGCGTAAAGGATTGCAGTTTGATTGAGGAATCAGATAAACAATTTTAAATTCTAGTTGAGTTCATTACATTACTTACATACTAATAACCTTGGAAAAAGTAGGAATCCATCACTTCTTGCCCAAGCTATGGGTTAAATAGCTGTAAATTAAACTCCTCTTTCTTTTTTATTAATATGTATGCTTATTAGGATGAATGATAGCGTAAAGGATTGCAGTTTGATTGAGGAATCAGATAACCAATTTTAAATTCTAGTTGAGTTCATTACATTTACATACTAATAACCTTGGAAAAAGTAGGAATCCATCACTTCTTGCCCAAGCTATGGGTTAAATAGCTGTAAATTAAACTTCTCTTTCTTTTTTATTAATATGTATGCTTATTAGGATGAATGATAGCGTAAAGGATTGCAGTTTGATTGAGGAATCAGATAACCAATTTTAAATTCTACTTGAGTTCATTACATTTACATACTAATAACCTTGGAAAAAGTAGGAATCCATCACTTCTTGCCCAAGTTATGGGTTAAATAGCTGTGAATTGAACTCCTCTTTATTTTTTATTATTATGTATGCTTATTAAATGGTAGAGTAAAGGATTGCAGTTTGATTGAGGAATCCAGATAACCAATTTTAAATTCTACTTGAGTTCATTACATTTATACTAATAACCTTGGAAAAAGTAGGAATCCATCACTTCTTGCCCAAGTTATGGGTTAAATAGCTGTGAATTGAACTCCTCTTTCTTTTTATTATTATGTATGGCAATAGAAGAAATGGTAGAGTAAAGGATTGCAGTTTGATTGAGGAATCAGATAACCAATTTTAAATTCTACTTGAGTTCATTACATTTACATACTAATAACCTTGGAAAAAGTAGGAATCCATCACTTCTTGCCCAAGTTATGGGTTAAATAGCTGTGAATTGAACTCCTCTTTCTTTTATTATTATGTATGCTTATTAGAAGAAATGGTAGAGTAAAGGATTGCAGTTTGATTGGGAATCAGATAGCAATTTTAAATTCTACTTGAGTTCATTACATTTACATACTAATAACCTTGGAAAAAGTAGAATCCATCCACTTCTTGCCCAAGTTATGGGTTAAATAACTGTGAATTGAACTCCTCTTTCTTTTTTTATTATTATGTATGCTTATTAGAAGAAATGGTAGAGTAAAGGATTGCAGTTTGATTGAGGAATCAGATAACCAATTTAAATTCTACTTGAGTTCATTACATTTACATACTAATAACCTTGGAAAAAGTAGGAATCCATCACTTCTTGCCCAAAGTTATGGGTTAAATAGCTGTGAATTGAACTCCTCTTTCTTTTTATTATTATGTATGCTTATTAGAAGAAATGGTAGAATGAGATTGCAGTTTGATTGAGGAATCAGATAACCAATTTTAAATTCTAGTTGGGATTCATTACATTTACATACTAATAACCTTGGAAAAAGTAAGGTCCATCACTTCTTGCCCAAGTTATGGGTTAAATAGCTATTGAATTGAAACTCCTCTTTCTTTTTATTTATTATGTATGCTTATTAGAAGAAATGGTAGAGTAAAAGGATTGCAGTTTGATTGAGGAATCAGATAACCAATTTTAAATTCTAGTTGAGTTCATTACATTTACATACTAATAACTTTTAGGAAAAAGTAAGATCATCACACTTCTTGCCCAAGTTATGGGTTAAATAGCTGTGAATTGAACTCCTCTTTATTTTATTATTCTAGCATGCTTATTAGAAGAAATAGTGGAAGCAAGGATTGCAGTTTGATTGGGGAATCAGATAACCAATTTTAAATTCTACTTGAGTTCATTACATTTACATACTAATAACCTTGGAAAAAGTAGAATCCATCACTTCTTGCCCAAGTTATGGGTTAAATAGCTGTGAAATTTGACTCCTCTTTCTTTTTATTATTATGTATGCTTATTAGAAGAAATGGTAGAGTAAAGGATTGCAGTTTGATTGAGGAATCAGATAACCAATTTTAAATTCTACTTGAGTTCAGCCACATTCCTTATAACCTTGGAAAAAGTAAGGAATCCATCACTTCTTGCCCAAGTTATGGGTTAAATAGCTGTGAATTGAACTCTACTTTCTTTTTATTATTATGTGTATTAGAAGAAATGGTAGAGTAAAGGATTGCAGTTTGATTGAGGAATCAGATAACCAATTTTAAATTCTACTTGAGTTCATTACATTTACATACTAATAACCTTGGAAAAAGTAGGAATCCATCACTTCTTGCCCAAGCTATGGGTTAAATAGCTGTAAATTAAACTCCTCTTTCTTTTTTATTAATATGTATGCTTATTAGGATGAATGATAGCGTAAAGGATTGCAGTTTGATTGAGGAATCAGATAACCAATTTTAAATTCTACTTGAGTTCATTACATTTACATACTAATAACCTTGGAAAAAGTAGGAATCCATCACTTCTTGCCCAAGTTATGGGTTAAATAGCTGTGAATTGAACTCCTCTTTCTTTTTTATTATTATGTATGCTTATTAGAAGAAATGGTAGAGTAAAGGATTGCAGTTTGATTGAGGAATCAGATAACCAATTTTAAATTCTACTTGAGTTCATTACATTTACATACTAATAACCTTGGAAAAAGTAGGAATCCATCACTTCTTGCCCAAGTTATGGGTTAAATAGCTGTGAATTGAACTCCTCTTTCTTTTTTATTATTATGTATGCTTATTAGAAGAAATGGTAGAGTAAAGGATTGCAGTTTGATTGAGGAATCAGATAACCAATTTTAAATTCTAGTTGAGTTCATTACATTTACATACTAATAACCTTGGAAAAAGTAGGAATCCATCACTTCTTGCCCAAGTTATGGGTTAAATAGCTGTGAATTGAACTCCTCTTTCTTTTTTATTATTATGTATGCTTATTAGAAGAAATGGTAGAGTAAAGGATTGCAGTTTGATTGAGGAATCAGATAACCAATTTTAAATTCTAGTTGAGTTCATTACATTTACATACTAATAACCTTGGAAAAAGTAGGAATCCATCACTTCTTGCCCAAGTTATGGGTTAAATAGCTGTGAATTGAACTCCTCTTTCTTTTTTATTATTATGTATGCTTATTAGAAGAAATGGTAGAGTAAAGGATTGCAGTTTGATTGAGGAATCAGATAACCAATTTTAAATTCTAGTTGAGTTCATTACATTTACATACTAATAACCTTGGAAAAAGTAGGAATCCATCACTTCTTGCCCAAGTTATGGGTTAAATAGCTGTGAATTGAACTCCTCTTTTCTTTTTTATTATTATGTATGCTTATTAGAAGAAATGGTAGAGTAAAGGATTGCAGTTTGATTGAGGAATCAGATAACCAATTTTAAATTCTAGTTGAGTTCATTACATTTACATACTAATAACCTTGGAAAAAGTAGGAATCCATCACTTCTTGCCCAAGTTATGGGTTAAATAGCTGTGAATTGAACTCCTCTTTCTTTTTTATTATTATGTATGCTTATTAGAAGAAATGGTAGAGTAAAGGATTGCAGTTTGATTGAGGAATCAGATAACCAATTTTAAATTCTAGTTGAGTTCATTACATTTACATACTAATAACCTTGGAAAAAGTAGGAATCCATCACTTCTTGCCCAAGTTATGGGTTAAATAGCTGTGAATTGAACTCCTCTTTATTTTTTATTATTATGTATGCTTATTAGAAGAAATGGTAGAGTAAAGGATTGCAGTTTGATTGAGGAATCAGATAACCAATTTTAAATTCTACTTGAGTTCATTACATTTACATACTAATAACCTTGGAAAAAGTAGGAATCCATCACTTCTTGCCCAAGTTATGGGTTAAATAGCTGTGAATTGAACTCCTCTTTCTTTTTTATTATTATGTATGCTTATTAGAAGAAATGGTAGAGTAAAGGATTGCAGTTTGATTGAGGAATCAGATAACCAATTTTAAATTCTACTTGAGTTCATTACATTTACATACTAATAACCTTGGAAAAAGTAGGAATCCATCACTTCTTGCCCAAGTTATGGGTTAAATAGCTGTGAATTGAACTCCTCTTTCTTTTTTATTATTATGTATGCTTATTAGAAGAAATGGTAGAGTAAAGGATTGCAGTTTGATTGAGGAATCAGATAACCAATTTTAAATTCTAGTTGAGTTCATTACATTTACATACTAATAACCTTGGAAAAAGTAGGAATCCATCACTTCTTGCCCAAGTTATGGGTTAAATAGCTGTGAATTGAACTCCTCTTTCTTTTTTATTATTATGTATGCTTATTAGAAGAAATGGTAGAGTAAAGGATTGCAGTTTGATTGAGGAATCAGATAACCAATTTTAAATTCTAGTTGAGTTCATTACATTTACATACTAATAACCTTGGAAAAAGTAGGAATCCATCACTTCTTGCCCAAGTTATGGGTTAAATAGCTGTGAATTGAACTCCTCTTTCTTTTTTATTATTATGTATGCTTATTAGAAGAAATGGTAGAGTAAAGGATTGCAGTTTGATTGAGGAATCAGATAACCAATTTTAAATTCTAGTTGAGTTCATTACATTTACATACTAATAACCTTGGAAAAAGTAGGAATCCATCACTTCTTGCCCAAGTTATGGGTTAAATAGCTGTGAATTGAACTCCTCTTTCTTTTTTATTATTATGTATGCTTATTAGAAGAAATGGTAGAGTAAAGGATTGCAGTTTGATTGAGGAATCAGATAACCAATTTTAAATTCTACTTGAGTTCATTACATTTACTTACATGCTAATAGCCATTTGTCTGTACACCGAATATGGCAGATATATCTGCCATACCTAGAACTTTTCAAAATTATATTTAAAAAAAAAATGGGTAGGAAGATGTTAAGTTGTTCTTTTTATATCTGTCAACATTTTTTACATGTGGTATTGTAACTGGATGGCTACATTACCGGCCATAATTATTTGGCTACCCCAGTATCTTAAAAAAATGCATTATTTTATATTACTTTTTAATATTTATTGCCAACTGAATAATTGTAAATGAAAATAGAATGGTTCTTTTGTTAATATTGCACAATAGCATCTGCATCAAATGAATTTATAAATATTTAATAATTACCTCTATTGCAGTTTCATCAATGAAAGAATGAAGAAAATTTAGGGTGATTTGGATGAGTTCATCTTTGCTTCCTTGCCTTGTAAAATTTTGCAAAGTGATAATAACAAAAGAACCATTCCATTTTCATTTAGAATTATCCACTTGGCAATAAATACTCAAAATAGCATGAAATACATCATTTCTTTTTAAAAAACTGGGATGGCCTTATAATTAAGGCTGGTAGTGTATGTGATGTCAGTTCTTCAATATGGCAGTGAATGCTGGACAATATCATCAAAGATGAAGGAAAAACTTGAAGCAACTGAAATATTGTTCTACAGAAGGATGCCGCAAATATCATGGATCAAGCATTTGAGCAATGATGAAGTTTTGGAAAGGATGGAGACGAAAAGGAAATTAATACTGAGCATCAGGAAGAGACAGCTAAAGTTCCTGGGACATGTAATGAGGAAGGAGGGCTTGGAGAATATGATACTAACAGGCAAGATAGAGGGATAAAGAGACAGGGGAAAGCAACGGATAACATTTGAAGGATGATGGAACGAGGATTGCATGGTGTAACAGGAGAAAGCATGCTAAAAGCAACCAGGGATAGGGAGACGTGGAAGTCCATAATCGTCTATGTCCTAAAAGGACAAGGCATATAGAAGAAGAAGAAGAAGAAGAAGACATTGTTCATACTGTTGTCTTCATCTTTGCCTTCATGTTTATGCACCAACGTTCTTCAGGTTATTGGAATTTTGAACTAAACTCTTTATTTCAGTTCACTGGAGTAGATTGTTCTAATTCCATGAGTCATGCTCTTCCAGATTCTTTTTTTTTATGTTTCCATGAATTGGATATCCCACATGCTCTTACAACATTTCACCATTCCTTAAAACTTGGTTGGACGGTTCTTCCACACCTGCCCTATTCTTCTAGTCTTGCACCAATAAATTTATCATTGTTGATCACTGCAAAAATACTCTGATGAAGAAATCTTTTTTTCTAATGTGAGCCAGATTCAAGCGTTCATTGATAACTTTTCCACATCAAAATTTGTTAAAATTTTACAAAAAAGTATCAAAGAGATGCATGATATTTATCGGCATGTCATTGCAAATAATGGTACATGTACACCTTTGTACAAATTAATTGAAACAACTGCTTTAGTTCCTTTTCTGTCACCATACAGTTAGTTTTAGACCCACCGGAGTGACAGGGTGTAATCAAATTCTAGGAAGACATTATTGCTATGTCAATAACACCACATTCTATTTTTGTGGTCTTTGTTAATGATGTCTTGACAATTAGCTTTGATTGTTCTGTCTATGTGTAAAATCCTATAAGATTGTCACAGGTCCTTTTTATTTTTTTTAATTGTTTCACCCTGAGCAAGGTTGCACTGCCACTGGTGCGCAGGGGGCTACATAAAAGAAGAGTGAAAGTTTATGCAGGGGAAGAGCAAAGGGAAAAACTAACCAGTTATTGGGGTATCGGAGAAAGGGTAAGAGAAGGATGGGAATACCAGTGTGAAGTCAGTTGTGAGGGTAGAGTGAGAAAGGAAAAGAACAAGATGCATGAGGTGATGGGGAGAGGACAAGAGAAGGACTGGAATCAACTGGACAAGAGATGAGAATTGAGGTTGCATTTTAAATTCTTGGAGATTGCAGCTGTCAGGGAAGCAAGTATACAGAAGGGAGTTCCACAGGCGGGAAGTGCAGGAAAGGAAGCTGCTGGAGTAGAAGTGGCAATTGCATTTAGTTGATTTAACTGTAAAATGGGAAGACCATGTTGCCAGTCTGGTTGCTCAAGTTAATTCTTGTGGAGGGGACATCATCAGAGCAGAAGCCATGAAAATATTTATAGAATAAACAGAGGGAAGCCACATTCCACTGGTGAGAAAGTTGCTAGAGCCGAGCTGCCAGGTTGAGACCTATCATGTTTCAGATTATTCTTTGAAGCCTGTCAAGAACCCTGAGCTCTGTAACCAAGTTTGGGTGATGCTCATACCTATTTCTTGCAGTTTTTTTTTCCATAGAATTTGCATATTTTTCAGTACAGATACTGGCCCACTCTTTTATGCCAAATTTTGTATTCAGTGGGTGATAACATCGTGCAACCTGATATAAGACAGTTAAGTGTTTCTAGATATTTATCACAGAATCTGCATTTCAGTTAAGTCAATTTTTCAGTATGTGTGCTTTGTAATTAATTTAATTTTTTCATTCTGCAAACCACAGAAACCTGGTGAAACGAAGATTTTTTTTCCTTTCTTACCTACTAGTCTAAGCTACCAAAAAAACAACTGTTTGCAAAACTAAGCATTTCATATCCAGTAACAGAAAATATTTACTTTGAAATTTCATACTTTCTTAAAGAGACCTTCTGTTTCATTTCGATAATTCTGGCCGCTGCATATTTTGCAACTATGAACTTGAACAAAACAGCACGTGGCCCCAGGAAGGTGGGGGAGAAAGGAATTATGATACTAATAGGCCAGATAGAGGGAAAAAGAGACAGAGGAAAGCAACGGATAAAATATTTGGAAGACCTAATCAGGTGGATGATGGAATGAGGGTTGCATGGTGCAACAGGAGAAAGCGTGCTAAAAGCCACCAGGGATAGGGAGACATGGAAAGCCATGATTGCTATACGTCCTTAAAGGACATGGCACATAGAAGAAGAAAGCACAGAAATCAAATCATCTTAAGTACACCCTTGTGCAAATTAATTGGAACAATCACTTTAGTTTCTTTTCTTTCACGATATGGTCAGTTTTAGACCCACTGGAGTGACAGGGTGTAATTGATTTCCATTTTTTCCTCACATTAGGTCATTTAAAGTGGTGTGCAGTAATATGAATCTATTTTCGGGGTGTATGATAAAATTTGTTTGGCCTTAAAAAATAAAAAATATTGCATCATTCATGATCACATTTTTCTCACGCCCAGACACTATTGCCTCGACAGTCGATTAGTTTTCCTATGGCCATTACTCCAAGGAAATGTATGGAAATTTGAATACAGCACAAAAGAAACCGGCAAGCTTTACAGAGAGATTAGGGATATTGTTGGTGTCAGCCTTTTCATTGTCAGTCGTTTCATCAAGGCAAAGAAACAAACATCAGTCTAAAACAGGGGTTTTCAAACGTTTTGACTTACGGACCCCTTTATTAAAAATTTATTGCATCATCCATGATCACATCAGATTTTTCTCACGCCCAGACACTATTGCCTCGACAGTCGATTAGTTTTCCTATGGCCATTACTCCAAGGAAATGTATGGAAATTTGAATACAGCACAAAAGAAACCGGCAAGCTTTACAGAGAGATCAGGGATATTGTTGGTGTCAGCCTTTTCATTGTCAGTCGTTTCATCAAGGCAAAGAAACAAACATCAGTCTAAAACAGGGGTTTTCAAACTTTTTGACTTACGAACCCCTTTATTAAAAATTTATTGCATCATCCATGATCACATCAGATTTTTCTCACGTCCAGACACTATTGCCTCGACAGTCGATTAGTTTTCCTATGGCCATTACTCCAAGGAAATGTATGGAAATTTGAATACAGCACAAAAGAAACCGGCAAGCTTTACAGAGAGATCAGGGATATTGTTGGTGTCAGCCTTTTCATTGTCAGTCGTTTCATCAAGGCAAAGAAACAAACATCAGTCTAAAACAGGGGTTTTCAAACTTTTTGACTTACGAACCCCTTTATTAAAAATTTATTGCATCATCCATGATCACATCAGATTTTTCTCACGCCCAGACACTATTGCCTCGGCAGTCGATTAGTTTTCCTATGGCCATTACTCCAAGGAAATGTATGGAAATTTGAATACAGCACAAAAGAAACCGGCAAGCTTTACAGAGAGATCAGGGATATTGTTGGTGTCAGCCTTTTCATTGTCAGTCGTTTCATCAAGGCAAAGAAACAAACATCAGTCTAAAACAGGGGTTTTCAAACTTTTTGACTTACGAACCCCTTTATTAAAAATTTATTGCATCATCCATGATCACATCAGATTTTTCTCACGCCCAGACACTATTGCCTCGACAGTCGATTAGTTTTCCTATGGCCATTACTCCAAGGAAATGTATGGAAATTTGAATACAGCACAAAAGAAACCGGCAAGCTTTACAGAGAGATCAGGGATATTGTTGGTGTCAGCCTTTTCATTGTCAGTCGTTTCATCAAGGCAAAGAAACAAACATCAGTCTAAAACAGGGGTTTTCAAACGTTTTGACTTACGGACCCCTTAATTAAAAATTTATTGCATCATCCATGATCACATCAGATTTTTCTCACGCCCAGACACTATTGCCTCGACAGTCGATTAGTTTTCCTATGGCCATTACTCCAAGGAAATGTATGGAAATTTGAATACAGCACAAAGAAACCGGCAAGCTTTACAGAGAGATCAGGGATATTGTTGGTGTCAGCCTTTTCATTGTCAGTCGTTTCATCAAGGCAAAGAAACAAACATCAGTCTAAAACAGGGGTTTTCAAACTTTTTGACTTACGGACCCCTTTATTAAAAATTTATTGCATCATCCCTGATCACATCAGATTTTTCTCACGCCCAGACACTATTGCCTCGACAGTCGATTAGTTTTCCGATGGCCATTACTCCAAGGAAATGTATGGAAATTTGAATACAGCACAAAAGAAACCGGCAAGCTTTACAGAGAGATCAGGGATATTGTTGGTGTCAGCCTTTTCATTGTCAGTCGTTTCATCAAGGCAAAGAAACAAACATCAGTCTAAAACAGGGGTTTTCAAACTTTTTGACTTACGGACCCCTTTATTAAAAATTTATCCATGGGTGACACTTGCACCCTGAAAAAAAAGTAAATTTGAACATCAAGCTCTTGCATGTGTAAAATATTTTTAATCGATTTTTATACTTTCCTCAGATTAGGTCATTTACAGTGGTGTGCAATAATATGAATCTATTTATATATGATAAAGAATATATATATATATATATACCCTTGTGCAAACCAATTGATATAACTGCTTTAGTTTTCTTTCTTTCACCATACAATCAGTTTTAGACCCACTGGAGTGACGGGGTATAATCGATTTCTATTTTTTCCTCAGATTAAGTCATTTGCAGTTGTGTGTAGTTACAGAATCTGTTTTCAGGGTGTATGATAAAATTTGTTTGGAAAATATTGTGTCTTCCATGATTCAATCAGATTTTTATCATACCCAGACACTATTTTCTCACCTGTTGATTAGTGGTCCTATGGCCATTGTCTGCAATGGATGTTACTTCAAGAAAGAATCTATTTTCGGGGTGTATGATAAAATTTGTTTGGAAAATATTGTGTCCTCCATGATTCAATCAGATTTTATCACACCTGGACACTATTGTCTCACCTGTTGATTAGTGGTCCTATGGCCATTGTCTGCAATGGATGTTACTTCAAGAAAGAATCTATTTTCGGGTGTATGATAAAATTTGTTTGGAAAATATGGTGTCCTCCATGATTCAATCAGATTTTTATCACACCTGGACACTATTGTCTCACCTGTTGATTAGTGGTCCTATGGCCATTGTCTGCAATGGATGTTACTTCAAGAAAGTGCATGAAGATTCTAACACTGCACAAACACACTGGCAAAGCTTAGAAAGATAGTGAATATTGTTGGTATCAGCCTTTCAACTGTCAGTCATGTGATCAAGACAAAGAAACTGGATCTATCAGTTCAACACATAAAGGAAAATTTGATCTGAAGAAGAAAAACAGTTTCAAGAGATGATTTATATATAATCATGGAAAGTGTGAAAGATTCTAGGAAGATAGTATTCGTTTTGTTTCAATTAATTTGCACAACAGTGTACATAAAGAAAAAACCCAAAATGCCAAATACAGGTGGGAGATAACGGAATCAAGCAAGTACAAAAATTTAAATACTTAGGAAGTGTTCTAACAGGAGATGGAAAGTACGACACAGAGATCCAAAGGTGAATTGGCATGGCAAAGGACACTTTCTAGAAGCTGAGTAAAGTACTAAGACACAGGAAAGTTTCACTAGAAACAAAGAAGAGAGTGCTAAATTTCTATGTGATATCAGTTCTTCAATACAGCAGTGGATGCTGGACAATATCATCAAAGATGAGGAAAAAACTTGAAGCAGCAGAAATGTGCTTCTACAGAAAATGCAGTGGATATTGTGGACCGAGCATGTGAGCAATGATGAGGTTTTGAAAAGAATGACAAAAAAAAAAAATTTAATAGTGAGCATCAGGAAGAGACATCTGAAGTTCTTGGGACATGCAATGAGGAAGGAGGGCTTGGAGAACCTGATACTGACAGGCCAGATAGAAGGAAAAAGAGACAGAGGAAGGCAGTGGATAACATATCTGAAGGGCCTGAGCAGGTGGATGATGGAACGGGGGTTGCATGGTGTAACAGGAGAAAACATACTAAGAGCTGCCAGGGATAGGGAGACGTGGAAAGCCATGATCGCCTACGTCCTGAAAGTACAGGGCATATAGAAGAAAAATATATGTGTCAACTGTTTATAAGAAATTATAATGTGGGTATAAAATGGGGGATCAAATCTATATTATAATCAATATATAAACTGATCCCTCATTTGTGGCCATGCTAGTTTCTATACATTTATATTCTAGATTTATGGGCTTGAGCTAGTGAATGGCAGAGCTGGGTTTGGGTGGTGTAATAGGTGAAAGCGGGCTAAGAGCCACCAGGTATAGGGAGATGTGGAAAGCCATGATCGCCTACTTCCTGAAAGGACAGGTCACATAGAAGATGAAGATATTCAACAGGAGTCAATACAACTACAACCACCTGTAGAATTCATGATATTCTCTTTGAATTCGTGGTAGAATAAACTTAACTTATGCTGTTGCATGATGAAGAAAATTTTCTTCTTTGATGAGTATTTTCAGGAGTAGAATGATCTGAAACTTTAATTTTGTTTTGAGTGTGGGTGATAACATTTATTAAAATTTTTCGGATGTTTATATTTCTTTCAAGAGAGACTATAGGTGCACTGGGGGAAAAAAAACTCTGTAAAATAAAGATATTTTTGCACAATGTATTCAGAGCTGTCATGTCGTATTTTCAAAATTACAGCAAAATTATGTTAATGACTAAAGGGAACACTTTTTGTGTTTTTTGGTGTTTTGACCTGATATAATATTATAATAAACTTTATTTTTAGATACTTCAAATTATTATTTGAAATAATAATGATGAAAATACATGTACTATTATTATTAATTTTATTATTTATATATATATATATATATATATAGAGAGAGAGAGAGAGAGAGAGAATATTTTAATTATTAATATATGTATATATATATAGATGATTATTATTATTACTACTAATATACATTTTGAATCTTTATAAATATTTCAATAGTTAAACATGTTTTAGATACAATTAAAAACTTTTCTCTAAAACAAAATTTATAAGTATTATTAAAGATAGGTTTACATTTACAAATATTTAAAACAATCTGTCGCTTTCTGCGTCATGTGATGTAAACAATCTCTCGGACGAACACTCTCACTAAAACATTTCTAATTTAAATTTTAAAATCATTTGTTTCTGATGAAAGGCCGAGGATGGTTTGAAATATCAAATATAATAATAGAAATAAATAAATACTGTCAGAAAAATACATTTTTAAACTTACAACTTTTTAGTAGTTTTTCCTATATATATATATGTATGTATATTTTTATAAGCGTTTCACCCCGAGCAAGGCATGTCACTGCCACTACTGTGCAGGGGGCTACGTAGAGTGGAGAAAGGCTGGTTAAATATAGGCAATAACAGAGGGTGGGTGATAGGCGGGTGAGGATACCGAGAATGAGGGTTGGGTAGATGAGAGTGTTGTGAGAATAGTTGGGAGTTAGTGTGATAGGAGGTGTCTATTGACCCTACATTTAAACACCTGGAGATTGTAACTGTCGGGAAAGCAGACTTGTGGAAGGGAGTTCCACAGGTGGGAAGCGCGAGAAAAGAAGCTGTTGGAGTAGAATTTATGGTTACATCTTATTTGTTTAACTGTAAAAGGGTGGGACCTAGTTGCTAATCTAGTATCTCGTGTAAATTCGTGCTTGGGCGGCACCAGTGATCTAAGCTCATCGGAGCAGAAGCCATGAAAGTACTTGTAGAAGAGGCACAGGGAAGCTACATCATGCCGGTGTGAGAGCGGCTGCAGCCGGTCTGCCAAGTCAGTATCAACCACGTTACAGATCCTCCTTTGTATTTTGTCAAGAAGCCCAAGGAGAGCAGCAGGGGCACCCGACCAGATATTAGTTCATGTAAAATCCTTTGTAAAATAAAGACGGAAGCTGATGATGGTTCGCGTGAAATAGGCCTATACTTCTGATTTACTGCAACATAATGTGTCTGCCTTAATTTTTCTTATATATATATACTTATATATATATATACTTTTTTTTTCATATACATATTTGGCTCTGTAAATAGATAATACTATTTACATCAAACCCTCCACCTGGATCATTTTTAATATTAATAAAGTTAATTTTAATAGGATCAGTTCTTTTGGATTTTACCTATATGCTCTTCCTTTTTTGGGATTTAAAATATATAAATATATACTGTATCCAATATGTAGCAATTTAGTCTGCCTAAAAGTTAACAGACAAATTGACATCTCGATAAAGACTAAATTTTGAAATTTGTGTATGTATATATACATGGGTGTATTACTATGTATATGTTTTTTCTTACTAATGTTTGTGAATATTTTTCCATATGTGAATGTTTGTAGGTTTATTCGTGTATGCGTTCTTTTTCTCTCCCCCGTCTAATATATTAATAACTTTCTAAATCTACGAAATTGTTAAAATATATATATATATATATATATAGTTTTTTTTTTAGCAACAAAAATATAGTAGATATAATAGTTAATTAATAATGCTGATCTTAATTTTATAAAATTTTAATACCAATGCCCACCAAGATTAATTTTAAGTCTTCCCACATATTCTCCAAAGTAAAAGTTGCTTTACTTGATTGGTCCACATTGTACATACAATAATGCCTCCCTGATGAAAGAGGTCTTGCTTGTTCTTAACCTTTTAAAGCCATTCATTTTGAAATAACCACATCACTTGATAAGACACAAAAAGTGTCGAAACAAAATAGCTACTTTTGTAGTGATATTGTAACATATCAATGTTATAATTTATTAATAAATATTATATATATATATATATATATAAAGGGAGAGAGATAGATAGATAGATAGATAGATAGATAGATAGATAGATAGATAGATAGATTATTATTATTATATATACTCAATACATTCTATCCCTATCATTAGTAATAAAACATGCATATCTGTAAATGTAATGCATGTATGTTTTATTCTGGAGATGTAATGAAGAACAGAAATGTCTGGATACTTGCCATCTCAATGTGTGGGCCACCTCTAAACTTTGACCTAAGTGGTATAATGTATCAGACAGCTTTTGAAATGTAATTTCCATTATGCATTGTATGGCATAATTTAGAGTATTTCCTTAAACCAAAATAGACAAGATAATGATGTTCCTATTCAACTAGAATTTCTTGAAATTAAAGCTGCTATGTTCTCCTTATGGAATTACAAATTCCAAACCTGGACCGCATCGTCGCAAAAGATAATGATGGAGAAACAATCTAAGATTAACTGGAAAAGAGTATCTGTTCTTATGAAAGCTTACAGGATTCCTTATTATAAACAATGCCCTGGCTTTGGAATATAATGAAATGTCTTGTTCTGTAGAAAATAATAAATGTGCTTTTGTCTTCTCTAAAGCAGGTATGGAAAAACTTAAAGAACAATATAAAACTAGATTAAGAAAAGCTCAATATGGCAACATAGTTTTTCTCTGATACTAAAAGATGTCCCCCTACAAGAATATATGACAAAGGAGTTCAAAGTATTTTATTTAACACCTGGTTAATAAATATTAGATTCTGATGTGATAATGAAAATGTATTAATACAACGGTGCAGCCAAAAGCCGAAAACAATACCCAAGAATCTGAACTGTTAACCTCTGTCCTTTTTTTCCCCAGTTAGATAGAATGCAGGTTCTTGTCATATAGAAAATGGTAAATGTCACAAAGTAAAAGAAAAAGAAAGAAAACACAAATGCAAATGCCAGAAGTTGAAGAAATGGCAGGAAATAATTGACAAGAATTTCTGGAGATAATGGTGGGCAAAGGTCTATGGAGATTTCAAAAATAAAAGACAGGGACTAAAAGAAAAAGAAAGGAGAAATGACGAGATAAACTTAAGCAGGTCAGACAAATTAACATGAAATTGGACTTGGCCATCTTTGACACACTGAGAAACTGACCACTAGACAAAAGGATTTACTGGCCGGATATTGGCAAATAAAGAAACGAACGTGAGTTAGGCTGGAGAAATTGAGAGCTGACCTAGCACCAAACAGCGGTCAAGCAGCAAAAATTCCATTTGGAAACAGCTGCAGTAAGGTCCATTGTCCCCAAACTTCCAGACAATGGACACTTCTAGATTTTATTGTATTGAGAAAAATCTGAATTTATATCCATACGCATAACAATATCCCACCCAGAGGAATGAGGTTATAGTTAAAGCCATGGGGTTCGCAGCTGAGATTCGCTATGAAATAAATAATATAAGATTCCAAATGCAGAAAATAATGGTGAATGTCTGTCTACAATTCATTTATGTACATCATTTGTAAATTAATCTCAAGGATTCATTCATTCATTTTGTTCATAACTGAAATTAATTGACAGTTTTCCATTTCGTTTTGGTTTCTCAGATATATAGATCTTTTTTATCTATGTGCCTTGTTTCATCAGGAAATGAGTGGTCATGGCTCTCCACAATGTCTTATTCTTTCTCAAGATTCATTCATTTTGTCCACAACTTAAATTAATTGACAGTTCTCCATTTCATTTTGGTTTCTCAGATATAGAGATCCTCTTTATCTATGTGCCTTGTTTCATCAGGAAATGAGTGGTCATGACTCTCCACAATGTCCTGTTCTTTCTCAAGATTCATTCATTTTGTCCACAACTGAAATTAATTGACAGTTCTCCATTTCAGATATATAGATCCTCTTTATCTATGTGCCTTGTTTCATCAGGAAATGAGGGATCATGGCTCTCCACAATGTCTTATTATTTCTCAAGATTCATTCATTTTGTCCACAACTGAAATTAATTGACAGTTCGCCATTTCATTTTGGTTTTTCAGATATATAGATCTTCTTAATCTATGTGCCCTGATTCATCAGGAAATGTGTGATCATGGCTCTCCAGAAGATGTTAACTTTTGTCAAGATTCATTAAGTTTATTTTGTTCACAATTGAAATTACCTGAAAATTCTCTAGTTCATTTTAATCTTTCAGATATATAGATCTTTTTCATTACCTAAGTTCCATGTTTTGTCAGAAAATGTGTGATCATGCCTCTCCACAACTTTTCAAAATTCATTAATTTTGGTTTTCCAAGATGTAAATATATTCTGTTTTCCCTCTCATCAACTGTTGGGTTAAGTTGATTTTTGAGGTCCTCCCATCAACGGGAAGATCATCTTAATTTTTGAAGCTCACTGTATAAACTGTTGGATTCCATTGATTTTTGGAGGTCCGACAATAAAAATTTGGATTCTCTTCATTTTTAAGGTGAACCCAGAAAGCATTCAGTCATCTTGAGTTTTGAAGCTCACTGTCAGATTCCATTGATTTTAAGTGGTCCTCCAATAAAAATTTGGATTCTCTTCATTTTTTTAAGGTGAACCCAGAAAGTGTTCAATCATCTTGAGTTTTGAAGCTCACTGTATATACTGTTCGGTCATCTTTATTTTAGGATGTTCTATAAACTGTTGGTTCATCTTTATTTTTTAATGTATTCCAATAAAATGCTGGATCTTCTCAATTTTTGTAGGTCCTGCCATAGAATGTTAGATTATAGTGGGTTATCCAGCCTAGTGAAACATAGTTGTGCGTTGAAACAGATTAACTGAATTTGGCATCGTTAGTAGATAGCCCACTATAAGGGGTGTATAAACAAGAAAATCAAACTGAGTATAGAAACAACATTTATATATACACAGATATCAATTTAGGTTTTTTACAAATAAATTAATGTTTTAGGATGGGTTCAAAGGAGGTTAAAATGTTTATAGCAGTAAATGCTGAAAAGAGAGTTTGTGTGTATGTATGTGTGAGCTTTTGTCAGTTAGGAATGTCTTTAATGTCTCCGCTCCTTTGGTCGGGTAAGTAGCTCAGGCGACAGCAAAGAAGAAGGTGAGAGAGAAAGTATAGGCGATCATAGTGAATCCTTTGATGAGGTCAAGGGACGTGCTAATTCGCTCGTACCTTCTCAACTGGTGATGCTTTCTGTGTCGGCTTTTTATTTCGTCTTTGTGGATCCCAGCAGGTCATTTTGGAATTCACACCCATATTTAATTCTGGGTTTCTCATTATAAATAAAATTCGCCTATGCTCACAAAAAGGAATTTGATATTTATTAATTTTTGGTTTTCTGCCAGAACATATGCGTGGAGTCGGGTGCGCAAAGACCAGTTTTGGTCATTTGCTTTCTGGATCTCTGAGGGCAAACATCCGGTCCCTCGTTTTGCTCGGTATCACCACAAGATCATATTCATTTTGAATTTGTTCCCCCAAACTGTTGGATCATCTTGATTTTTGAAGGTGTTCCCATAAACTGTTGCTACACTCTGGTGCTTGGTAGAAGACCATAATGGTATTATATGCAATATAATTAAAATGGAAAATTATTTAATATTTGGTGCTGAAATTTATGAAATTGTAGATATTCAAATTGTGTTCACTACTGGGATGTGCATTGTGGTGCAGTGGATATGGACTCTAAATAAAAAATTAATTGCATTTACTTACATGCAAATTACCTTGGGAAAGGCATTAATTCATCACTTCTTCCTCCAGCTATGGGTTAAATAGCAGGACAGATTGGGTTCTATAGCCTTGGCTGGTAACAAGTCTATCGCAGAAAGTAATGGCAAACTACTGCAGGAAAATCTTTTGCCCTGTCAGTCATGACTCTTTTAAAACATGATCGCCCAAGCATGTATGGCACTTAACTGATTGACTTACTGACTGACTGTGGGTGCTTTTTTTCAATAAAAATAAATAGCTCTTATCATTAATTTGAGAATAAAAAATTACAATAATTTTGATTTATTTTTATTAAATTTATCATTACAAACAAATTTTTATTGGTAAAAATTACTGCAAAGTTTATTGATTTAATATCATTATTTTTAATTCAGTTTCAATTGAAGTTTTTCTGACTGATTAAAAATACCTCGGAAGAGGATGGAAAGTGCGATGTTCAGATCCAAAGATGCATTAACATAGTGAGGGATGCATTTCAGTAACTAACCTGCATATTGAAAGATAGGAAAATTTTATTAGAAAGAAAGAAGATAGTGCTGGATTGCTATGTGATATCTGTCCTTCTGTATGGAAGTGAATGTTGGATGACCTCATCAAGGATGAAGGCGAGGTTTGAGGCAGCAGAAATGTTGTTTTACAGAAGGATGCTGAGGATACCATGGACTGAGCACATGACTTACAACGAGGTGTTGGAGAGGATGAAAACAAGAAGAAAACTGAGACTTAATATAAGGAAGGGAAAGATGAGATTTCTGGGACATGTAGTGAGGAAGGAGGGCTTGGAGAATTTAATACACACAAGATGGATAGAGAGAGAGAGAGAGAGAGAGAGAGAGAGAGAGAGAGAGAGAGAGACATGGGAAAGCAGTATGAAACTTACTTGATAGGCCTGAGTGAATGGATGGCAAAATAGGGTTTCGGAGAGATACCAAGAGGAAGAATTTTGAGAGAGACAAGAGACAGAGCTGTGTTGAAGCCTATGATTACCTACATCCTGAAGGGATACGACACACGAAGAAGAAGAATTTCAATAATGAAAATCATTTGAAAACCTCTATGACAAAAATAAATGGTTTTCTCTGTCTATATACAAAAAAGTGTCTGTTTGCTAAATATTATCATTCCAGAGTGATCCCTCATATGTTGAATAGCTAAGTGGAAAAAATTCTATGTAACACTTAGAATTTATTTAATTTATTTATTTTCTTTAAATACTTTCATGGCTTCTGTTCCAATGAACAGCATAACTTAGATCACTGGTGCCCCCTAAATACGAATTTGCGTGAGATACTAGATTAGCAGCTAGATCCCACCCTTTTACAGTGAAACCGATAAAATGCAACCGCAACTTCTACTCCAACAGTTTCTTTCCTCGCACTTCCCGACTGTTGAATTCCCTTCCACATGATTGCTTCCCCGACAGATACAATCTCCAGGAGTTTAAATGTAAGGTCAATACACACCTCCTAACACACTAACCTGCTCCCATTCCTCCTGATATTCCCTATGTCTAACATTCTTTCCTCCTGACATTCCCTATGTCTAACCACTCCTTCTCTTTACCTTCCCCTATGTAACCCCATCCGCAATAGTGGCAGTGGAATGCCTTGCTTGGGGTGAGATGATTAAAAAAAAACAAAAAAAACACATTTTATTCTCTCTCTTTATACATATATATTTCTCCTCAACTTAATCCTACAAAAATATAACTCCATAAACAACAACAATACTTTAATCATTGCATGGAATGATAACAATTACAAAATATTTTTATATTACTTATCACTAACAAAACTGAAAAATGTTAGTGTGGTAGAAATCTTTTAAAAAATTAAATTAAATTGTAGAGGATAAGAAATTAATTAAATCAACTCTCTTCTTCACTTTTACAAAAATTCACAATGTGTGAAATCCTGGGCTTTCCCAAATAGAAAAATGATTGACCATGTGCTTAATGAAAAAGTGGAACCCAGATTTCACTAGTAGGTGTTAAAAATGATTTTTGACCAATGGGAGTGACTTGTAAGACTTGGAAGGACTTGGCAATGCAGTGTGAAATTCAAAAGGACTATATAAATGACCTCAGTGTCAGTCAAGACTCAGAGAGTCACTGGGAACCAAGAGACACACATCTAAAATGTAACTTCAAACTTCAACTTGGACATTGTCCGCTTTCTCTTTCTCCTTATCTCTTTCAGCAATTACTACTACGAACATTTTGTACGAACTCTTGATACCCTTAACTTTCTCATTGAACATTAATTTCTATGAATTCTTGTTATTCCGCCTTTAATAAATTTCTATTTTAGAATGCAAAATGTATATTTTATTCTTCTTACGCTATTCCACACAATTCCATATATTCCAACCTGCCGACAACCAACCAAATAATTCTGCATAAATCCTGTAAGCTGGAGGGAGTTCAGTTAAGTCTGACACAAGACCAAACAAAAGAAACATTAACCAGCTCCCTATACTACAAAACTTGTTTTTATTGGCAGTATTTAATGAAGGACATTTCAAAGAATGATTGATGCCCAGGTATACATTAATATATATATGTGTGTTTTTTTCGCGTGTATATATATATATATATATATATATTCAGCTTTAATAAATCTCTGAAGAAGCTTGTTAAATGGAAACATGTTAGATTAAAGACATTTTTTCTTACTTGTTCTTTACTTATTTTACTCTGGAAGAATGGTAGACTTTGAAAAACAGTAGCTACTCTAGCATATATGCATTGTTCATTCAGCAATGAATTAGAACACTTTCAGCTATTGGGTATGTATAATGATAATATACGTGCTAAAATGTCTGCCTTCTACTAAACGGCCATAGCTCAGAGGTAGAATTTGCCGACTGACGCCAATTCGGTCAGGTTTCAATCCTGGGTAAAAAGCAATTGAATGTCTAACCGTACTAATGAGCTGTGATACACAAAACAGATCTGTCTGCGGATGACTATATAAATAGATAGATAGATAGATAGATACATAGATAGATAGATAGATGAAGAGAACCAATAGGTTTAGAATTCAGTTCACTGGCATTTACTTTTTAAAATAGTGCTCAATAGAACATAGATTATAGAGCATAATGTAATTAAATAATTAAATTTATTTTTTATTTAAAATTAATTTAATTCACATTGCAAGGCAAAAACTTCTATTTCAAGATTTAAAACTTTTTTTTGTCATCAGACAAGGTTCAATAACTTTGGTGAAAATGATTTACATTTGAATGCAGAAAACAATACACTTACTTATTAAAGAGTCAATATGCAGGGGGGTAAGACAGAAAATTTAGATCACATGGGTGTTTTTAATTTAACTAATCAGATTGAAGGTTGACCTGCTGTGTCCAGGATTGATCAATTAGCAAGCCACCATGGACCTTTACTACAAAGGTTGTATACCCACTTTGATGACAACAAAAATAAAACTTGGATGCTAATCTTTGATGATATTCTTGCTGATAAATGTCTGGACACAGCGTGAAACAGCAGCTAAATGCATGTCAACTGTTGATAAAGATGTTGCAATGGGAGGTGTGACCAGTTATCCATCCACTGGTGAATGGTACCTCAGGGTCTACTTATGTAGATGAGGAAGTTTTGGGTAGATCGCCTGACAGCGAGGTAAGCAATGCTGTCCAAGAAATAAGGTTCCATTGGAGTGAAAAGAATTGATTTGCCTATAGCGTCCACAGGTGAATGCAAGACTAAAAAGAAGCAATTAAAATGTCCTGTAGACTCACTAGCGAATATGTTGTGAGATTAAGGTGTTAGAAAAGAAAACTGTGTTTGAGAAAGGAGATTAGATTAGCTTCGTTATGTCACTGTAATTGGGGATACAAGTTTGAAATACAGTTGAATTCCTTGCATTCACTTATGCGCAAATACCCTTGGGAAAGGTATTAATCTATCTCTTCCATCCAGTTATAGGTCAAATAACTGGACAGGTTGGGTTCTATAGCCTTGGGTGGCAACCAGTCTACCGCAGAAAGCAATGGCGACCTACTGCTTGATAATCTTCTGCCCAGTCAGTCATGTCTCTTCGAGACATAATTGAATATAATAGTTGAAAACATAATTAAAACATCTACTAGGCATAAAGAGGGGGATCAGTTTTCTATTATCATAAAGTAATAAACTGATCCCCCACTAATTATATTTAATATAATAATGTAATATAATCTATCACTTTTCCTTCTAGCTATCAGTTAAATTGCAGAACAGACTGGGTTCTATAGCATTGGCTGGCAACCAGTCTATCGCAGAAAATAATGGCAACCTACTGCAGGATAATCTTCTGCCCAGTCAGTCATGTCTCTTTCAAGACATGATCGCCCAAGCGTGTATCATGTATGGCACTTAACTGACTGACTAAATATAATAGCTGGAAACATAATTAAAACATCTACTGAGCATAAAGTGGGGGATCACTTTTCTATTGTTATCAAGTAATAAACTGATCCCCCACTAATTACACTTAATATAATAATGTAATATAATCTCTCTTCTCCCTCCAGCTATGAGTTAAATGGCAGGACATATTGGGTTCTATAGCCTTGGGTGGCAACCAGTCTACCACAGAAAGCAATGGCAACCTACTGCGGGATAATCTTCTACCCAAAGCATGCATCATGCATGGCCCTTACTTGACTGACTTGGATTTTCATTTGTTCTGGTCTCTACCAATCAATATTTAAATGACCAAAAAATTTGACTCCATACAGTCAGTTAATAATAACCATCTTCTAAAAAAAAACACAAGGTTTCTCTGAAAATCACATCAAAATGCTTTTAGAATGATGAGTGACAGTTGTTAAAAACAATGGCGACTATGTACTTGCCTATTAATTATTTTTAGTATCTATGTAAAATTTAGTTTTAATTTCCTAACTGAGTTCATATTTTTGCAATAATATAATATGAATTCATATATATATATATATATATATATATATATATATATGTACAGGGTGTTTATAAAGTTTGTACAACATTTAAAATACTTATAAATTTGTAACTATACATGATAGAAACTTTCTCTAAAAAGGATAAAAAACATTAATACATCTATTATTTTTCTTTTTTTTAGAAAAACTATTGATTATTTGTTTGTTTTATGTATTGTCTTTTTTGAATTTCTTGAAAGTTAAAAATGACTTCATGTTTGAAAATCTTACTGAAAATCAGCTGCAAAATGTTCTCTGGGAACTATATAATTTTATTACCCTGTCTATGCATAATGATGGTAAACATGTTCAAAATTAACAATCTCAATAATAAATCTAAATATTTCTTTCTCATCATTTTTACAGATTGTTTGTATCATGTATAGTCACAAAGCTACAAGTATTTTAAATTGCACATGAACTTTATGGACACCCTAAATATATATACATATATGATCATCATCATCATTGTTTAACATCTGTTTTCATTTTTCTCCTTTATCAGGTATCTAGAGTGCTTAGTATTTATTAACTCTGCATCTGGAATTTTAAAGCTGGATTCAGGATAGGTGTCAATATGCAGATGATACTGTGCTGATAGCAGACACAGAAATGAAACTACAAGACTTCCGACAGAAGGTTGCTGAAGAGAATGATAAGAAAGGACTACAAATAAACTCCAAGAAAACCGAATGTATGGTCATCAACAAAAAGCGCAGCCCAAAATCCAATTACAGAGGGGGGATACTAAAATCAAGCAGGTCCAAAAATTTAAATACTTGGGAAGTGTGCTTACAGAAGATGAAAAGTGTGAATTGTTACGTGATGTCAGTTCTTTAATATGGCAGTGAATGTTGGACAATATCATCAAAAAAGAAGGAAAAACTTGAAGCAGCTGAAATGTGGTTCTACAGAAGGATGCTGCGGATATCATGGACCAAGCATGGGAACAATGACGAGGTTCTGAAAAGGATGAAAGCAAAAAGGAAATTAATACTGAGCATCAGGAAGAGACAATTAAAGATCCTGGGACATGCAATAAAGAAGGACGGCTTGGAGAACTTGATACTAACAGGCCAGATAAAGAGAAAAATAGACAGAGGAAAGCAGCAGATAACATATTTGAAAGGCCTGAGCAGGTGGATGACAGAACAGGGGTTGCATGGTGTTACTTGAGAAAGTGTGCTAAGAGCCACCAGGGATAGGGAGACGTGGAAGGCCACGATTGTCTACGTCCTGAAAAGACAGGGCACATAGAAGAAGAAGATATATGCCAACTGTTTATAAGAAATTTCAATATGGGTATAAAATGGGGGATCAAATCTATATTATAATCAGTATATAAACTGATCCCTAATTTGGTGGCCATGCTAGTTTCTATACATTTATATTCTAGATTTATGGGCTTGAGCTAATGGATGGCAGAGTGGGGTTTGGGTGCTGTAACAGAAGAAAGTGTGCTAAGAGCTGCCAGGGTTAGGGAGACGTGGAAAGCCATGACCACCTACGTCCTGAAAGAACAGGGCACATAGTAGAAGAAGAAGAAGAAGAAGAAGAAAAGAAGAAGAAGAAGAAAAAGTCATCACTGCTTTTATTCCAATTCCAGATCATATTTTCTGCTTTGGAATGGTTTATTTTCAATTCTCTTTCTTCGAACACTAGCTGAACGGAAAAGTATTTATTGAATATTTATATGGACGAAATTAATCTAAATAAATTAATTTAAATGAATTAATTTAAATGAATTAATAAAGTGTGATTTATACTTCAGGGATTAGCATATAGTTAAACAACATTATTCTTCTTTCTTTTTTGTGATGTGTCTCTTCTGCATATAGGTAATAAATGACTTATAAATCTAAACAAAACTTATTTATTTTGTATTGATTTCTGAGATGAGTAATTTTCAATATCTTGGTATTATTTTGAACTATTGTTCTCATGACATAGATCTTATAATAGACATAATGTTTCAACCAAGTACCTTCTGGTCATCATCAGGTGTCAGTTGATTGGCTGGTATGGATTATTATGTTGATTATTGTGAAATATCCTGTGAAATCACTTATGTTGGATTTGGTACATTACTGCCACATCCAATGATTTAAGCACATGACCATTAGATCATACTAACATATGTATAACCAACTACGATATTCATTATGCCACTATCCTGAAGGATTTTAGTGGTGTATTTTTGGAGCCTTTTATATTCAGTGTCAGATGGATTTTGACAACTGGATTATGTTAGTGGGTTTGTGCCACTTGTCATAATTTGTATTTTTTTTCTGATATGAGTAGTTTTCAATATATTGGAATTATTTTCAACTATTGTTCTCATCTTGTTTGATATAGATGTTATAAGATATATATAGACACAACATTTCGACCAAGTGCTCTCTAGTCATCATCTGGATAACCAAAGTGTTAATACTAATGTCAATACTAGTACAACAGTGTGATTTGTCTGCTCTAATTTTTTTAAAAAATGGAAAAGAAAATGCCAAGGTAAAAGTACTGAAGATCAAATCTTATCAAAATCAGAGACTTAAGTTTAATAAATTTTTGAAGCTTATAAAAGTGAGAGGGCTAACCAAGTGGCCAGCCAAACTCCTGTGCAGGGCCCTGGCCAGAAGGGGCCAGAGCCCTACACAGGGCCCTACTCATAGAATCACCACTGTACATAACCTCAAGTATATAGCACTTAGTGAGGACTGAACCCTGAACATTATCATATCAAGTAGACCAGCTTGTTAACCACTACCACAGGGATGAAGGTTGTCTGCACATTTCCCAGCTTGAAGTGATGCAAAAAATAATTCTGTTGTTATAGAATAAAAGAATGAATATATGAATAGAATAATGATTTCATCTGTAATATGTTTCTAGTTTTTATAGTCAGTTCGAAAAGCAGAAGAGAAATAAAAAATTTTCTTGTATGGTTTTTAAATTTTTGTAAGATGTCAAGGAATAAAGCACTCGACAGAAAATATTTTTGTGCTTTCTTATAATTCAGTCAAGAATAAATGGAATCAACTCAGCCTCTTCTGTAAATGCCAGTCTATTTATTTGTATGATTCTTTCAGATTCTTCAATTGTCAACAAGTTCTATCGTACAATTAAAGGAGATTGAAAAATAAAAACGTGAAAGAAATTCCAACCCTTTCCATGGAAAAACAAAAAAATGTGGAGAATGAATGATAATAAAGAAAGAAAGAAAAAAGTTCTTTAATTTGTAATGATTCTACTTCAAAAGTGTGAAGAATTCTGGAGAATTCCACAAGATTAGTTCAACGGGACAGAAGATTATTTGGTTCACCCGGAACTTTAGAAAACCCAATTTTCCAAGGTCAACAAACAAGATGTCTTTGGATAGAGAGTCCAAGAGAAAGCAAGTTTTGCATTGATTCTTACATTCCTACAGAACTGGGGAAGAATGGTTCATCTTGATTGCAAAAGTGAGTCAGCTCCTTGTGTCTGGAAATTAAAAAGAAGACGGAAGAAAAAAGTGGATAATTTGGTGGACAATGTGCACGCATTTGTTACCAATTCTATTTTGTGTCTTGTGATGAATTGTCTAGCATTGTTGCCAAGGAGTTTAAAAGTCGAAGGAAAAAAAAATAATGAATGGGAGGGAATCAAAGTTACAAAGAAAAGGAGGAATATAATTGGAGATGAAAGAATTTTTGAAAAAGATAGAGTTAAAAAATGAAGAAATAAAAGACTGTTCTTTTCGAATACAAGGAAGAAAAAAACAAACTCGAAGAAATAGGGAGGAAGAGTGAAAGATACAAAAAAAATTGCTTGAAAATAGATAGGCTAGATAGGAAAAAGAGAAATTTTTGGGAGAGAGAGGGAGGAATAAAAGAACGAAGAAAATGAATGAAAGGGAAAAACTGATAGAGAGAATAACTTGAAAAAGAAATAGACAGGAGGAAAGAGAGAAAAAAGAAAGTGAATGAAAGATGAAAGAGAAATATTGACAGAGAGAATAATTTGAAAGAGAGAGGAGAAAAGTAAGAAAGACTGAAATGGAGAAATAATTGATAGAGATAAAAATGGTGCGATAGATATTGAGTATGAAAGAAAAACTTCAACGAAAGAGTAAAGGAAAGAAGGAGAGAGAGTGAGAGAGAGAGAGAGAGAGAGAGAGATGATTAGGAGAAACCTTGAGAGAGAAAACGAAAATACATAAAATGGAAACAAAAGTGAGAGAAAGAAAGAGAGAGTGAGTGAATATTATGAATAAGAGAAGCAAAGTTGAATAACTTCAAGAGAGGAAATGGGTAAGCTATTATATATTATATGTAAGCTATCAGATGTGCGTTGTGATGCAGTGGATATCGGCTCGGAACGAGAAATCGGGGAGCACAGTTCAAATTCCAGATGAATTCATTGCATTTACTAATGCGCAAATATCCTTAGGAAAGGTATCAATCCGTCTCTTCTGTGTCTCTTCTATAAATACTTTCACGGCTTCTGCTCCGATGAACTTAGATCACTGCTGCCCCCTAGGTTCAAATTTGCACGAGATACAAGATTAGCAACTAGATCCCACCCTTTTATAGTGAAACCAATAAAATGCAACTGCAACTTCTACTCCAACAGTTTCTTTTCTCGCACTTCCCGACTGTGGAATTCCCTTCCGCATGATTGCTTCTCCCGACGGCTACAATCTCCAGGAGTTTAAATGTAAGGTCAATAGACACCTCCTAACAAACTAACTCACTTCCATTCTTTCAAACACTCTTCCCACCCACCCAGCTATCTATCACCCCCTCTTCTGACATTTCCTATATCTAACCACTCTTTCTATTTGCCTTCCCCTATGTAGCCCCAAGCACAATAGTGGCAGTGGAATGCCTTGCTTGGGGTGAAATGATTAAATAAATAAAAAAAAGTTATGGGTTAAATAACAGGACTGATTGGGTTTTATAGCCTTGGCTAGCAACCAGACTACTGCAAAAAGCAATGGCAACCTACTGCGGGATAATCTTCTGCCCAGTCTGTCATGTCTCTTTTGAGACATGATCACCCAAGCGTGTTTGACATATGGCACTTAACTGACTGACTATATGTGTGTGTGAGAGAAAAGATGTGATGAATAAAGTACAAGAGATGGAAAGAATAAGAACTTCAAAATGGGAGAGGGAGAAAAAGTAAAAAATGAAATGGACAAACTATAATATATATGGTTAAATAAAATAAAGACAAGAGGAAAACTGTATTTTAAATTGCCTAAATGTGTGCATGCCAGAGTAGTTACTGTTTTTCAAAGTCTACCATTCTTCCAGAGTGCTCAATCAGGGTGTGAGAGCGTATATATATATGATCAATGTGGAGAATCTTTTCACTTAATTGTGCAGTTATGCTGACTTTGAAGTTTCATGAAGTTTCATGAGGTATCATTATGATGTTCTCACTCATCAGGTCTGAACTTCAGTGCCCGAAGTTTAGCTCTGACAACTACATTTTTGTATAAAAAATAATTCTTTTATTTTTTTACGAAAATAAACAAAAGTTTATTTTACTTTATTTATAGTGCATTTTTCTTTTTATTAATTGTTTGAGGGACATCTTCGCCCTCCCCTACAGACAATACAAAAATATTATGGGTAATTTAAGGAAAAAGTAAAAGATTGAATAGGGTGTGAAAAAAAAAATTAAATTAAAAAAAAAATCTTTCTGTTGCTTAAAAAAAAGAATTATCCCCAAACAAATATGACAAAAATCTCCTTTATAAAAAAATATTTCAACAATCTCTTCTACAAAATGAATATTTCAAAAATCTTCTGTATTAAATTAATATTTTAAACAATCTCCTTCCAAAAAAATAATTTCAGCAATATCCTCTATGAAAAAATATTTCAACAACCTCCTCTATAAAAAGATAATTACAACATTCTCTTATATAAAATGAATATTACCACAATCTCCTCTACAAAAAATATTTTAGCATTTTCCTCTATAAAAAGAATATTTCTACAAACTCCCCTATAAAAAGATAATTACAACAATTTCCTCTATAAAAAGAAAATTTCAACAACCTCCTCGATAAAAAATAATTACAACGCTGTTTAGGATGTGGTTTCCTGCTTTCTCTCTTTCACCTTTTCTTTTTTAATTTTTTTATTCAATTGGAGTAGATAGACTAAATGATCGCCCAGTTCACACTCCACCCTCGTCTATTGAACATGTGAAGAGGCTCATCCCTTGTTCCCTGTTTAGAATGTGGCTTCCGGCATTCTCTCATCCAACCTTTTCACACTTTTCTTTTTTCTTTTTTTCAGTTGGAGTAGATAGACTAAACGATCACCCAGTTTACACTCGACCCTTGTCTATTGAACAGGTGTAGAGGCTCATCCCTTGTTCCCTGTTTAGGATTAGGTTTCTGGGTTTCTCTTTCCCAATCTTTCAATCTTACGTAGCTCCCAGCACATCAGTGGCATTACTGCCTTGCTTGTGGTGATATGATTAAAAAAGAAAAAAACAATCTCTTCTATAAAAAGAATATTTCAACAACCTCCTCTATAAAAAGATTATTAAAACAACCTCGTCTATAAAAAGAATATTTCAACAACCTCCTCTATGAAAAGGTTATTACAACAACCTCCTCTACAAAAAGAATATTTCACAACCTCCTCTATAAAAAGGTTATTACAACAACCTCCTCTATAAAAAGAATATTTCAACAACCTCCTCTATAAAAAGGTTATTAAAACAACCTCGTCTATAAAAAGAATATTTCAACAACCTCCTCTATAAAAAGGTTATTACAACAACCTCCTCTATAAAAAGAATATTTCAACAACCTCCTCTATAAAAAGGTTATTAAAACAACCTCGTCTATAAAAAGAATATTTCAACAACCTCCTCTATGAAAAGGTTATTACAACAACTTCCTCTATAAAAGAATATTTCAACAACCTCCTCTATAAAAAGGTTATCACAACAATCTCCTCTATAAAATGGTTATTACAACAACCTCCTCTATAAAATGGTTATTACAACAACCTCCTCTATAAAAAGAATATTTCAACAACCTCCTCTATAAAAAGGTTATTACAACAACCTCCTCTATAAAAAGAATATTTCAACAACCTCCTCTATAAAAAGGTTATTAAAACAACCTCGTCTATAAAAAGAATATTTCAACAACCTCCTCTATGAAAAGGTTATTACAACAACCCCCCTATGAAAAGTTTATGACAACAACCTCCTCTACAAAAAGAATATTTCAACAACCTCCTCTATGAAAAGGTTATTACAACAACTTCCTCTATAAAAGAATATTTCAACAACCTCCTCTATGAAAAGGTTATTACAACAACCTCGTCTACAAAAAGAATATTTCAACAACCCACTCTATAAAAAGGTTATCACAACAATCTCCTCTATAAAATGGTTATTACAACAACTTCCTCTACAAAAAGAATATTTCAACAACCTACTCTATAAAAAGGTTATTAAAACAACCTCATCTATAAAAAGAATATTTCATCAACCTCCTCTATGAAAAGGTTATTACAACAACTTCCTCTATAAAAGAATATTTCAACAACCTACTCTATAAAAAGGTTATCACAACAATCTCCTCTATAAAATGTTTATTACAACAACCTCCTCTATAAAATGGTTATTACAACAACCTCCTCTATAAAAAGAATATTTCAACAACCTCCTCTATAAAAAGGTTATTAAAACATCCTCGTCTATAAAAAGAATATTTCAACAACCTCCCCTATGAAAAGGTTATTACAACAACTTCCTCTATAAAAGAATATTTCAACAACCTCGTCTATGAAAAGGTTATTACAACAACCTCCTCTATAAAAGAATATTTCAACAACCTACTCTATAAAAAGGTTATCACAACAACCTCCTCTATAAAAAGAATATTTCAACAACCTCCTCTATGAAAAGGTTATTACAACAACCTCTTCTATAAAAAGAATATTTCAACAACCTCCTCTATAAAAAGGTTATTACAACAACCTCGTCTATAAAAAGAATATTTCAACAACCTCCTCTATAAAAAGGTTATTAAAACAACCTCGTCTATAAAAAGAATATTTCAACAACCTACTCTATGAAAAGGTTATTACAACAACCTCTTCTATAAAAAGAATATTTCAACAACCTCCTCTATAAAAAGGTTATTACAACAACCTCGTCTATAAAAAGAATATTTCAACAACCTCCTCTATAAAAAGGTTATTAAAACAACCTCGTCTATAAAAAGAATATTTCAACAACCTCCTCTATAAAAAGGTTATTACAACAACCTCTTCTATAAAAAGAATATTTCAACAACCTACTCTATAAAAAGGTTATTACAACAACCTCGTCTATAAAAAGAATATTTCAACAACCTCCTCTATAAAAAGGTTATTAAAACAACCTCGTCTATAAAAAGAATATTTCAACAACCTACTCTATGAAAAGGTTATTACAACAACCGCCTCTATAAAAAGAATATTTCAACAACCTCCTCTATAAAAAGGTTATTACAACAACCTCGTCTATAAAAAGAATATTTCAACAACCTCCTCTATGAAAAGGTTATTACAACAACTTCCTCTATAAAAGAATATTTCAACAATCTCCTCTATGAAAAGGTTATTACAACAACCTCCTCTACAAAAAGAATATTTCAACAACCTACTCTATAAAAAGGTTATTAAAACAACCTCGTCTATGAAAAGAATATTTCAACAATCTCCTCTATGAAAAGGTTATTACAACAACTTCCTCTATAAAAGAATATTTCAACAACCTCGTCTATGAAAAGGTTATTAAAACAACCTCGTCTATAAAAAGGTTATTAACACAACCTCGTCTATAAAAAGAATATTTCAACAACCTCCTCTATGAAAAGGTTATTACAACAACTTCCTCTATAAAAGAATATTTCAACAACCTCCTCTATGAAAAGGTTATTACAACAAACTCCTCTACAAAAAGAATGTTTCAACAACCTACTCTATAAAAAGGTCATCACCACAATCTCCTCTATAAAATGGTTATTACAACAACCTTCTCTCTAAAAATATAATTACAACAATCTCCTCTATAAAAAAATATTTTAACAATCTCCTCTATAAAAAGACTATGCTATTGATCTTCTTTATAAAATGAATTTTTTGGCAATCTCCTCTATAAAAAGAATATTTCAATAATCTACTCTATAAAAAGACTATTACAGTAATCTCTTTTATAAAATAAATATTTCAACAATCTTCTCTATAAAAAATTATATTTACAAAAATCTCTTCAAAAAAAGAGAATTTCAGCAATTTCCTCATAAAATTTCAATAATCATGTGTATAAAAAGAGCATTTCTGTAGTCTTCAAAAAGTACTTCTGCAATCTCTTTTTATGAAAAGAATATTTAAGCAATCTGCTCTATAAAAAGGAGTATTTCAGTAATCTTCTCAATAAAATGTATATTTTAGCAATTTTTTCTACAAAAGGAATATTTCAGCAATCACCTCGATAAAGAAAATATTTCATCACTATCCACTATAACAAGTATTTTTTGGCAATCTTCTCTATCAAAAAATTCAACAATTGCCTGTATAAAAAAAAATTCATTAATCTTCTTTATAAAAAGAATATTTCAACAATCTCTTGTGTACAAGGAATATTTTTGCGATTTCATCTATGAAAAGAATATTTCAGCAATCTCCTCTATAAAAAGGAATAATTTAGTAATCTTTATAAAAACAATATTCAGCAACCTCTTGTATAAAAAGAATGCTTCAACAAAACTTCTTTCAACTTTATCAGAGCCACGTTTCTGACTATAATAGATGCCTTTTTGCTTGTAATGAGTGCAGGAGAACCCTAAATGATGCTAAGCAGTTGTTTGCTGAAAGAATGAAGCATTCCGCAAATTTGGCCCCAAAGATTACTGCTGGTTTTGTAGTAATGGGTTAAATAACAGCAAGTCCTCAATACCCCTTTTAATCAATGAATTTGAGGTCCTCACATCTTCAGCGGACAAGGCTCAATACTTTGCTCTCAGATTCTTCACCAACTCTACATTCAATTCATCTGGGGTACCTGCACTCGTCTTCCCACCCAGAATTGGGGTTCAACATAATTTCAAAGCTTGACCCCATATAAAGTAAGTGGTGCTGACAAAATCCTAATCATTGTCCTGAAGAAATGTCCCTCTCCTCTGTCTTCTTCCTGCTGGAAGTCCTCCTCTGTGGTTCCTGTCTTTAAGAATGCTGGAGAATTCTCAGATCCCCCGACCAATTTCACCCTATCACCTCTTACTGATCTTTTAACAAAGTGTTTGAGGATATTATCAATGCTGAAGTGGTTCACCATCTCACAGCTCACGGCCTTTTCTTCGATAAACAGTACGATTTCCACTTCACCAGGTCTATTGCTGACATGTTAACGACCACCCCTGGGTATATATACTAGGCTCTCAATAAAAACAGTGAAGCTCAAGCTTTTGCACTAGTTATCTCCGAAGCATTTGACGGAGTCTGGTATTCTGGCCTTCTACACAAGCTACAGGGCTATGGTATAACTGGACACTTGTTTGACCTAATCCAGTCATTCCTTTCAAATCGTGTAATGAAGGTAGTATTGAATGGGTATGCTTCCAGCTACTATCATGCAAACACAGGTCCCTTAAGGCTCTATTCTAGGATCTATGCTTTTTCTGATCTTTATCAATGGTCTCCCTGATACAATCAGATCCCAAGTAGGCATCCATGCTAACAACACCACCAGTTACTCTTGCCTCGATAAGAAATCTGCTGAGGCTGACAAAACAAACCTTGCTGTTGTTCTCGAAAAGAACTTCCAGTCAGTGGTGGACTGGGATAAAAAATGGCTCATAAATTTTAATGCTTCCAAAATGAAGCTGCTATCATTTAACCACCCTAGACAGTTGCTCCCACCATCAGCATGTATCAATCTAGTCTCCCTGAAAGCAAAACACTGTGCCTCCTCGGCCTAATTCTATCAGCCGACCACAAGTGGAATGACTACATTGAATCCATAGCTAAATCTGCTGTTAGGAATGTTGTTTCCCGATGTAGGGCCAGGAAGTTTTCCCCGTCTGAATCCATCTTGCACATATATAAATCTGCCACCCGCCTGTGCATTGAATACTGCTGCCACATCTGGTCAAGTGCCCCTGCTATTCATCTTAGGGTTCTTGAGAAAATCCAATGGAGAATCTGCAATATAATCGATCACTCTGTTAGCTAAACTCCAGTCACATTCTTACCAACGTAATATGGCTTCCCTCTGTCTCTTCTACAAATGCTTTCACAGCTTTTGCTCTAATTTGAATTCCAGTTGAATTCCTTGCATTCACTTACACACAAATACCCTTCCCGGAAAAGGTATTAATCCATCTCTTCCTTCCCATTATGGGTTAAATAACAGAACAAATTGGGTTCTATAGCCTTGGCTGGCAACCAGTCTATCACAGAGAGTAATGACAACCTACTGCAGTATAATCTTTTGCCCAGTCAGTCATGTCTCGAAAGAGACATGATCGCCCAAACATTTATCATGTATGGCACATAACTGACTAACTCTATAAAAAGTCTATCTCACCGATCTCCTTTATAAAACGAATAATTCAGCCATCTTCCCTATAAAAAGAATAGTTCACCCATCTCTTCTATAAAATGGATATTTCCCCAATCTCCTCTACAAAATGAACATTTCGACAATCTCCTGTATAAAAGGAATATTTCAGCAATCTCTTTTATAAAAAGAATAAGTCACCAATCTCCTCTATAAAAAGAATATTTTAATAATTTCTTCTAAAAAGAGAATATTTCAACAATTTCCTCTATAAGAAAATATTGTAACAATCGCCTTTATAAAAAGAGTACTTTAACAGTCATCTGTATAAAGGGAATATAATTAGCAATATCCTCTATAAAAAGAATATTTCAGCAAACTCCTCTATGAAAATATATTTTAATAATTTCCTCTATATAAAGAATGTTTTAATAATCTCCTCTGTAAAAAGAATATCTCAACAATCATCTGTATAAAAGGAATATTTTAACAATCTTCTCTATAAATAGATAAATTCAGCAATCTCATCTATAAAAAGAAGAATTTAACAACAAACTGAAGGGGTTAGTTACAAAGCAGAGATATATGATACAAATAGACAAAGGAGAACATATTTTGTATTTACAATAGGTATTTTAAAAAGCAGATGGAATAACCACAAATCTACATTCAAGCTCGAAAACCTTAAAAATTGTACCAAACACAAGTAGAAATTAAAATAAAGAAAGGTTGGCAATAATTATGTTTCCAAAACAAAAGAATTACTAAATAAAAAATTAGAATTAAACTTCAGATGTAATCACACTGAAAAATACATTCTAGGATCATGCAAGCCTTAATGAAAAAGTTTAAGATACTTAAGTAACTTCTCCCTAATTTTTAAAATTTTTTGTTGTTAAAAATCCAATTTTGTGTTTGTAAAAATCCCTGTCGTACATTTGAAAATGTTGGAAAATCGGTTATTATAAATCACCTGAAGATACTAAAAAGTGGAAACCTAGGTTGTAGAAATAACTTGTTTCCAAATAACATATATATACATATATATATATATATATATATATATATATATATATAAAATCCAGGTAAAGAGAACCAACAGTTTTTCAATTCTGAGTTCTCTGGCATTTACTTTTTTAAAAATAGTGCTCAATACAAGAAATATTGTAGAGCATAATATAATCATATAATTAAATTTGCTTTTTAATCAAAAATACATTGCAACACAGAAATTTCTATGTTTTTAGATTTTGAACTCAACATCAGGCAATGGAAGATCAATGTTAGATCATGAAAATCATTTTCACAACTATGATGGACCAGGCTTGCCTCCCAGAGAGTAAAACAGTATGCCTCCTTGGTCTCACACTCTCAGTGGACCTCAAGTGGAATGACTATATTGAATCCATTGCTAAATCCGCTGCTATGAAAGTCAGTTCTCTGTGCAGGGCCTGGAGGTTTTTTCCGTCTGAATCTATCCTGCACATTTATAAATCTACCATCCGCCCATGCATTGAATACTGTTGCCATATCTGGTTGGGTGCCCCTGCTGTTCTCCTTGGGCTTCTAGACAAGGTACAGCGAAGGGTCTGTAATGTGATTGATACTGACTTAGCAGACCGCCTGCAGTCTCTCTCTCACCAGCACGACGTGGCTTCCCTGTGTCTCTTCTATAAATCACGGCTTCTGCTCCGATGAACTTAGATCACTGCTGCCCCCTAGGTTCAAATTTGCATGAGATACTAGATTAGCAACTAGATCCCACCCTTTTATAGTGAAACCGATAAAATGCAACCGCAACTTCTAGTCCAACAGTTTCTTTTCTCGCACTTCCCGACTGTGGAATTCTCTTCCACATGTCTGCTTCCCTGATGGCTACAATCTCCAGGAGTTTAAATGTAAGGTCAATAGGCACCTCCTAACACACTAACTTCCATTCTTTCAAGCACTCTTCCCACCCACCCAACTATCTATCACCCCCCTTCTGACATTTCCTATATCTAACCACTCTTCTTATTTACCTCCCCCTATGTAGCCCCAAGCACAATAGTGGCAGTGGAATGCCTTGCTTGGGGTAAAATGATTAAAAAAAAAAACATTACCTGATGACGAGTTAGAATTCTCAAAATATAGAAATTACTGTGTCGCAATGTATTAAAAAACAAATTTAATTATATATATATATTGATTGCTATTAAAAATCACCTGAAGACACCACTCATGGAAGAAACCAAGGTAGTGAAACAACTCGTTTAAAAATTAAAAATATGTATATATATATACATTATCAACTGCAGACAGATCTGTTTTGCTGTATCACAGCTCATCAGTATGGTTAGACTCCAATTGCTTTTTAACCCAGGATTGAAACCAGACCGAATTGGCATCAGTTGGTGATTCTACCTCTGGGCTATGGGCGTTCGGTGGAAGAAGGCAGACCTTTTAGCACATATATTATCATTATACATGCCCAATAGCCAGAGTGCTCTAATTCATTTAACTGAATGAGCAATGCGTGCATGCCAGAGTAGCTACTGTTTTTCAATATATATATATATATATATATATATATATATATGATCAATGTGGAGAATCTTTTCAGTTAATTGTGCAGTTATGCTGACTTTGAAGTTTCATGAAGTTTCATGAGGCATCATTATGATGTTCTCACTCATCAGGTCTGAACTTCAGTGCCCGAAGTTTAGCTCTGACAACTACATTTTTGTATAAAAAATAATTCTTTTATTTTTTTACGAAAATAAACAAAAGTTTATTTTACTTTATTTATAGTGCATTTTTCTTTTTATTAATTGTTTGAGGGACATCTTCGCCCTCCCCTACAGACAATACAAAAATATTATGGGTAATTTAAGAAAAAAGTAAAAGATTGAATAGGGGTGAAAAAAAAAATAAATGAAAAAAAAATCTTTCCATTGCTTAAAAAAAAAGAATTATCATTGACAAAAATCAACTTTATAAAAAAATATTTCAACAATCTCTTCTACAAAATGAATATTTCAACAATCTCCTGTATTAAATTAATATTTTAAACAATCTCCTTCACAAAAAAATAATTTCAGCAATATCCTCTATGAAAAAATATTTCAACAACCTCCTCTATGAAAAATATTTCAACAACCTCCTCTATAAAAAGATAATTACAACAATCTCTTATATAAAATGAATATTACCACAATCTCCTCTACAAAAAATATTTTAGAATTTTCCTCTATGAAAAGAATATTTCTACAAACTCCCCTATAAAAAGATAATTACAACAATCTCCTCTATAAAAAGAATATCATCAGGTCTGAGCTTCAGTGCCCGAAGTTTAGCTCTGACAAGTGAGGAAATCATAATAGAACCTGCATGAAACTTTGAGGGATGGCCTGACTTTGCTCAGTTAAGTGACAAACTTTTCCACATTAATCGTATTATCTTATTAACAATCTATCTCAATATTAAGCAGTAAACTGCTAAAAATCAAGAATCTTGCCAGTAAGTATTATCTCAAGTATATATATATATATATATATATATATGGCTAAATAAAATAAAGACAAGAGGAAAACTGTATTTTAAATCGCCTACGCGTTTCGTCCTGTGATGGACTTTATCAAGGTAAAAAGACAAAATGAGCTTTATTCTAAATTACGTATCTATAAACAAACAGTGTTGGCAACCACAAAGACGCTCACAAATCATTTCAAAAGATTAACAGAATATTTTTAATTTTTAGAATTTCTTCATGTGCAAAGTTACAAGATATTAAACTGTATTTTAAATTGTCTGCGATTTAAAATACAGTTTTCCTCTTGTCTTTATTTTATTTAACCATTCTGTCCTTAATCTCAGATTATAACTGAGTATATTTTTACATATATATATATATATATATATATATATATATATATTTTCATATAGATAGGTGTGTGTTTGTGACCCTGGGTTTCATGCTTTTGTGATCTTCAGACAAACTGATTAATTTTTTAAACTGATTAAATTTTTATAATCTGATCTAATCTAATATATATAAGAAATTGCATATATATATATACATTTCACACACACACACACACATGCATATATATATATATATATATATATATATATATGAGATTACAATATATATTTTTATATATCAACATATATGTAGACACTCTGATCAAAGAAGAAAATAAATTACTATGACATAAATGTCTAAACAGTGCCTTAATTTCAAAGTCACCAACAGCAAATTTGTGACCGGCAGATCTTCTAATATGTCAATGAGGAATACTTGCAAAAATAATGGAAACAAAAAGAAAAAGACTATAAATAGATTTGGATAGATACAAAATAAAAAAACTTCTAAAATCTTAAGCACCAACAATTTGTGTTAATCTGTCATACCAACCTAACTAATTTTACTTAGGATGTTTTAATATTTTAATTTTTTTCAGCTGAACATAAAATGCATCTATTTTAAAGGTTATTGAGAGTGTGGTTCAAACTTTTGGGTTAAGCCCCTCTCCTTTCATTTCTCAAAATCTTCAGGAGACAGTTCTTCAATATGGTAGTGAATGCTGGACAATATCATCAAAGATGAAAGAAAAACTTGAAGCAACTGGAATGTAGTTCTACAGAAGGATGCTGCGGATATCATGGATCAAGCATGTGAGCAATGATGAGGTTTTGGAAAGGATGGAAATGAAAAGGAAATTAACACTGAGTATCAGGAAGAGACAGCTGAAGTTCCTGGGACATGCAATGAGGAAGGAGGGCTTGAAGAACCTGATACTAACAGGCATGATAGAGGGAAAAAGAGACAGAGGAAATCAGCGGATAAGATATTTGAAGGGCCTGAGCAGGTGGATTACAGAACGAAGGTTGCATGGTGTAACAGGAGAAAGCATGCTAAGAGTCACCAAGCATAGGGATATGTGGAAAGCCATGATCACCTACGTCTTGAAAGGACAAGGCACATAGAAGAAGAAGAAGAAGAAGAAGAAGAAGAAGAAGAAAAAGAAGAAGAAGAAGAAGAAGAATGTTTAAATTCTTCCACTAAAATTCCAGTGTAAACTTGATAATTATTTTTTATTTTTGGCGTGATGTTGGCTTGGTAGATCACTTGGGTAAACTTCCATTTACCTTCCACAGAACAAATGTTAATGGACCTGTAACAAAAGTTAATGGACCTGTAACAAATGTTAATGGACCTGTAACAAACATTAATGGACCTGTAACAAATGTTAATGGACCTGTAACAAAAGTTAATGGACCTGTAACAAATGTTAATGGACCTGTAACAAACATTAATGGACCTGTAACAAATGTTAATGGACCTGTAACAAACATTAATGGACCTGTAACAAATGTTAATGGACCTGTAACAAATGTTAATGGACCTGCAATTATACCAGTTTTAATATTAGTTCTATCTAAATACTTTAAAATCTTTCTATTGTGGGAATTAATGATATTATCTATACTATGTGTGGAAGAATAACTAATTTTAATAGTATTTTTTAAAGATTATGCAAAAGGTGTTATTAGTATGAAAATGTTTAGTTACTAGAGCAATTATTAAAAATATTTTCAATTGCATATATCTTCTAGATCTTAAAAAAGAAGATCCATTCAACAGAACCAATAGACTGGCAATACAGTATCACAAAGAACTTTACCAAGTAACAAAAATACATAACTTGAAAACTCCCAACAGCAGCTTTAATTAATATGAATAGCACAGATAACTAGAATTAGTAAATACTAACTGCTTCAATTACCTCATTGTATGAATCAATTATAACAAATTTAGTATGGAAGAAAAGGAAAAGGTGTTTCGGTAGTTTTGAACAATGCCACTGATTGCTGCAAAACTAAAACATTATTATAAAAACTTGGATCATGATATTAATCAGCCTTTTCAGGTCAATATTTTCATATCGATCTCATGCATGCTGTCAAACAGATTCAGAAGTAAAGAACACAAATGAAGTCTGTAGGTCTTAGTGAGGATCATCTTCTTTTAAACCTTGTGTACTGATAGTACAGTATCACAGACTGTTGTAACCTAAAAAATAACCAAAAGAAAGATTGGAAAATGGAATAGTAAACTTTATAACATTAAAAAGTACTATACTCACCAGCTGCATGAAGTAGTAACCATTACTAATGTTGAACTGCTAGACAGTAATATCATCCCCTCGATACTAGTATCCAATGTATTTATGAGGATTGGAACATACCCATTAATGCTCGTAGGTATGTAAATAGCACAAACAAAGTGTACTCTATAACACAATCTGCATCTTTTAAGGACATTCAACAACTAAATTAGATATATCCTTTGAGGTTTAAATTCTCCAAGCACTCTTTCCTCATTATTCATTTTTTTTTTAATCATTTCACACCAAGCAAGGCGGAAACGCCACTGATGTGCAGGGGGCTACATAAATGTAAAAAGATTAATTAGAAAAGAGTGAGGAGTACAAACTAGTTAGAAAGGAACAATAGAAAGCTGAGAAAGCAGGTACGATGACAGATACATAGGTGGAAGAAAGGGAAGGTTATACAGGGGAGGGGAGAGAGCTAGAGGCCAGTGGTTAGTAGATGAGTATTGACTTTGCATTTAAATTTCTGGAGGTTATATCCGTCAGGAAAGCAAGAATACGGGAGTGAGTTCCACAGGCGGGAAGTGCGAGAGAGGAAGCTGCAGGAGTAGAATTGTCATCTGCATTTGGCTAACCTGACTGTGAATGGGTGCGACCCAGTTGCCAGTCTGGTTGCACGAGTAAACACATGTTGAGGAGGCATCAGTGACTTAAGCTCGTCCGAGCAGAAGCCATAAAAGTATTTATAGAAGAGACAAAGGGAGGCCACATTTCGACGATGGGGAAGTGGCTGCAGTCGAGTCGCCAGATCAGTACCTATCACATTACAGACTCTCCTTTGGAGCTTGTCAAGAACACTGAGGAGAACGGCAGGGGCACCTGACCATAAATGGCAGCAGTACACCATGCACAGACGGATGTCCTAAAATTTCAACTTTCTCTTTCTATACGCATCATTTTTGTCTCGATTTTCCTTAAATTTTCTTTATTATTCATATGTTCAGTCAGTGGTATTCCAAGCATCCTTCTGTAGAAACTCTTCTTGTATCTCAAATTTCATTTTCCTTAGTGAGAAAATTGTCCAGTATTCACTGTCTTATAGGAAAACTGATATTACATAAAAGTTCAGTTTTTAATAAATTGCTGAGCTTCTGGAAGATATATTTTGCTATTCCAAGGCATCTTTGGATTTCTGTGTCACATTTTCTATAGTCCGTTAAAATACTTCACATTAAAAAAAAAATGCTGACATCTGAATTAAAACAAAATCAATTTTTCTGATGATGCTGTATGATTGGTAAAACATGGCAGCTTAAAAGGTTTTTCAAATTGTCATATATTTACCTCATATGTGTATATATAGTGTTATTGACCACTGTTAAAGAGCCATCCATTTTTATTTGAAATATAGTCAAGAAGTATTAATAAGGTCATCGTAACGACACATATGCAAATGAAAGCAAGTATGGACATGTTAAGACACAAATATTTAGAAGTGAATATAAAAATGTATCACTGTTGAGATTAATATCAATATATGCAAAAAACAAATAACGCATGTGTATAAGTAAACAAACACATATTCAGATATATACACATAAACACAAACATAAGCATTTATAGATATGTATATATTTATGTAATATTTGCATAACTATATATGAACTTGTTTGAGCAGACTTTTACATATATACATATATATATATATATATGTGTGTGTGTGTGTGAAAACATATGTGGCCGACATATACATATAGAATTATACCAAACCATATTTAAATGGATACACATGCATACAGACATACTCATGTTCATATGGTTCTTGCCTAAGGGCACATCAAATTGAAATGTTTTTCCTCAATCAGAAACAAATTCATCCGTTCATCAAGAATGTCAAGCCAACAGGAAATTACTACTGCTAAAAAAAGAAAAATGTCTCCGTTTATTTTTGGTTCCTGCAAGTCTTTTAGTTGGCCGGTCGCTAACAAGCAGCTTGGTAAAATATCCAAACTAGTTTGGAAAAGTGAAAAAAAAAAAAAAAAAAAAGAGGTAGCAAATAATTTTGAAATAACCAAAAAAAAAAAAAAAAAAAATAGAGAGTTTATCTCCTTTTAGTAATATTGTTAGTTATACTGTTGTCTCCAGTATGGAGAGTGATCGAATTGAAAAACACCCACAGAGGTAAAAAGGACTATGTAAAAAAAATGATTAAAATGTTCAATGAAGGAAAAAATATTGAACGAAATCTGTACAAAAGAGGTTGAGGAATAATTTACAAATAGCTACTAAATGAAAAACAAAAACAAATATTGAAAATATAAAGAATAAAATTGAAGCCTCTTAAGAAAATGAAAAAAAAAAAAAAATATGCAGAAAATATCCCTAGAGTTTGAATTTGATGTTAGGTGTACATTTCTTTTTTTAAATCTTTTAATTTTGCAAAATCCTTTCTCTTTTTTCAGTTTAATTTAAACATTCAGCTAAAAATATTTTTTGATGAAAACGACAGTCATTTAATTCCTTAATGATTTCATCTGACAAGTATTGTAATCAAAATTATATCCACATTTTCAAATGGCCAGTCTTAAGCCATTTAAATACCTGCAGACATTTCTCGCTAGTAATCGATAACACTAAGAAATAGAGTCAATGAAATTAGATTTTTAAAAAAATTTATTGATATATTTATTATCTGAATTATTGCTATGGAGTGTGATAACCTTGCATATAAAGTGAATGCTTACAACATAGCAAACAAGAAAAAAGTACTAAACTGTTGAACTGATGAGTCATTTGTATACAAATATAAATTTAATTACTTATGACGTGAATTAATTGTTTTAACATAAGTTTTTGCATTTATGATAGGTTTGTTAAATATGAAATCGCACACTTTATAAGAAATGAATAAAAATCTCCTGAAATGTTAAATAACTAATTTATTTAGTTGGACTAGGCATCATGTTGCTGAACGACTGTTCTTCAATACACCTCTAAATCCTTAGGACCTGGGCATGACGGTAAACTGAATCCGGCAGCAAGGCCTCTGATTGGGAGGTTGTGAGGAGCATGAAACCACCTCTTAATTGCTGTTGTTCTCAGGTTCACCCTGACCTGGAGTGGTAGCACCTGTTAGGGTCCCAACTATAATCGAACATTAAAAAAGAATAACTTAAACCCCCACCTTTTTAGCATTAAATGACCCACAGATGTGTTGATATGCTGTTAAACAAAACTCAAACTCAAACTCTAAATTCTTAGTCTCATCTTTAAAAAATCTTTCAGTGTGATAAGCAGTCAAATGCTTTGATTACTTCTTTATTGGAGATTGTTTTATTGCATATGAAAGTTTCAAAATCTAAACTTATTTATAAATGGAACTTTGTCTCTGTGTGTGTGTGTGTGTGTGTGTGTGTGTGTATGTGTCTGTGTGTGTTTGTGTCCGTTACCTATAGACTCCAAAATGGCTGAACTGATTTTCTTGAAAATTTACACAGTTGTACTATAAGCGTCTGCGAGTGTTCTTAGCTAGGTTTTGTGTTGAGGTACCCCCGATAAATATTGAAACTTGATCATCGAAAAAATCGGGTAATAGAAGTAATAATTTTAATCAAATTTGATTCACTCATAGCCAAAGATATAAGAAACGATATTCAGAAATTTCAAGCTTGCAGTTCTTACAATAGTGCAGAAAATTGATAATATATATATATATATATAAATATAAAAGGCAAGATGTTTGTGTGTGTGTGTCTGTTTATCTGGCTGTATGTCTGTATTTTTTCAGCCCTTTTATTTTAGTTTTTGCTTCGGGTTTGGCTATAAGTAGGTATAATTGTAGTTCTTAGTCTCAGCCATGATACCATTCACTCAGAAGACTTATTTAGCCTTTAAAATTCAGTTTGCGATGAAAAAAACTTATTTGATATCGATACCAGGAAATCAAAATTTGGCTTACATCCATTCATTTTTCTTTCAGTTTACGGTTTTGTTTTAACTGGAAACAAGTATTGCTTTTTAGTCTTTCGTGCCAACGTCCAAAGAGTCTGAGCTTTAGGACCATGGATTAGTTTTAAAGCTTTCATTACACCCGAGCAATGGTGGGCTATACTGCTAGTATATATATATATATATATATATATATATATGCTAGGTGCGATTGGTAAATTGTCGCAATTATTTTATTATTTCAAATATTCTTTAGGCTGAGTCTGAGCTCCAGGACCATGGATTAGTTTTAAAGCTTTCATTACACCCGAGCAACACTAGGCTATCCTGCTAGTACTTAAATAAGTGATAATCAGAAAAGAGAGATATCAGGTGAATATGAAGGGTGAGGAAAAATTTTCTAATTCAGGATATGCAGCTTTTGGACAATTGATTGCGACGAATGCATCCATGAACTGTCATGCAGCAAAATAGATGTTTCCATTTTTTTTCTCCATTTTCCATGTATAAATTCAATTTCTGCACAGTACAAGGTTTCTGTTATTGTTCTCCCTTTAAGCAAGAATGTTCAACATGATTTTTTGTTTCTAAGAAATAAATATCTAACCAAGAAAAATTAGGTAAGTGCTGATTCCGAAAATGACCTTAGATCTTTATAGTTAGATTCCTTTTTTGCTGTAGTAAAATTGCTCATTTTTGGAAAAAAGATCAATTTATGATCTTGGTTGATGGCAACATTTAGTTAATAAAGGTCACAGAAACCCATCAGTTTTCAGGTAGTCCAAACAATTTATGTCAGCCACCTGAAATAAAATATTTTTATGAGAAAAAAGTGTCTTTGAGTCAAAAATTTTAACATAGAAGTACTGGATTTTTCCAATTTATTGCCAAAATTCTAATTAACAGATAAACTTTATCAGGGATACACTTTCTAAGTAATACACTAGTATGAGTATTAAGGTTCATTTTTGACATAACCATCTAGATACATTTCTGGATTATCGTGGTGATGGGAGTGATGAGTAAGGAGAACCATTCTATTAGGATATCATTGTTTAATGGAAGAGTGCTACCAGATATAGTGGGACAAACAAATGATGGCTGACTATTGCTGGAATATCAAAAGGGACTTACATAACATTGAACATGATAGTCAATCAAGAAAGAGAAAAGTTTTCCCATTGTTCTTATGTTTGCAAAGGTTTTATCTTTCCTGTTAGTTTATTAAATGATTGGATAAAATACTTGTTGTTCTTGGTATATCCAACTGTGTTATTTTAAAGACTTAGGGTTTGATTGTTATTGAAAAAAATTGTATTTTTCAAAAAGCAGACCCATATTTTTTGGTTTAAATATGAATTGAGAAGTTTCTACGGTTTACTTTCAAAAATATTGTCATCGGTCAATATTATATATACAGAAAACAAATGAAAAATGTTTTTTCCAAAAATAAAGGGCTTACGGCCATATCACGTTGAATACACTGGTTTTCACTTGATCACCGAAGTTAAGCAACGTTGAGCCTGGTCAGTACTTAAATGGATGACTGCTTGGGAATACCAGGTGCTGTAAGCGCTTAGTGACGGATGTGCATTGTGGTGCAGTGGATATCTGCTCGGAAAAAGAAATCGGTGAGCCGAGTTCAAATTCCAGTTGAATACCCTGCATTCACTTAAGCACTGGTACTTTTGGAAAAGGTATTAATTCGTCCCTTCCCTCCAGTTATGGGTTAAATAACAAGGGTAGGACTTGGGGACCCTGCCCTTAAAAAAAACAAATCCCAATGAATCTTGATACTTGAAAAGAAAAAGTATTACTAGACACAAAACCTATATAAAAAAACAACAACAATAAATTGTTGAAAGGAAAAGGTATTACCCGCAATAAATAAATAAAAATTTAGGTGGCAATAAATGATCCGCCAAGGTTGATATGCCGTAAAAACAAAACAACCAACCAATTCAGATTCAAATTCACTTAAAAGGTGTCTCAACAACATTTTAAAAATATTTTTTTTGCTGACTAATTCCTTTGAAAAACTGTCATATAGTAACTATTAACATTTTACTCTTTAGGATGTAGTGGAGGTCTTGGGTATTGTTCTGATGATTCAACTGGCCTACTCTCTTACTGCTATCAAAGAGTATCTATTTCTCATTGCATGTAATGATTTAATACAAAAATGGTTCTTTTTCTCAGTTGGGAAAGCATACAGTAAGATTAATTGACATTGTTTCACTGTAATCATTTTCATGGTGCTTATGAGTCACAAAATATTGAAAGAAAAACTATCTAGAAAGAAAATCTAGTCAGGAATAAGTCATGGTTGTTTTATATATATATTTTTTTTTAATCATTTCACCCCAAGCAAGGCGGAAACGCCACTGATATGCAGGGGGCTACATAAATGTAAAAAGATTAATTAGAAAAGAGTGAGGAGTTAGAAAGGAACAATAGAAAGCTGAGAAAGCAGGTGCGATGACAGATACATAGGTGGAGAGAAAGGGAAGGTTATACAGGGGAGGGGAGAGAGCTAGAGTCCAGTGGTTAGTAGATGAGTAATAACTTTGCATTTAAATTTCTGGAGGTTGTAGCTGTCAGGAAAGCAAGAATACGGTAGTGAGTTCCACAGGCGGGAAGTGCGAGAGAGGAAGCTGCAGGAGTAGAATTGTCGTCTGCGTTTGGCTAACCTGACTGTAAATGGGTGCGACCCAGTTGCCAGTCTGGTTGCACGAGTAAACACCTGTTGAGGAGGCATCAGTGACTTAAGCTCATCTGAGCAGAAGCCATGAAAGTATTTATAGAACAGACAAAGGGAGGCCACATTTCGACGATGGGGAAGTGGCTGCAGTCGAGTCGCTAGATCAGTACCTATCACATTACAGACTCTCCTTTGGAGCTTGTCAAGAACACTGAGGAGAACGGCAGGGGCACCTGACCATAAATGGCAGCAGTACTCCATGCACGGACGGATGGTTGACTTGTATATACTAAGGAGTTTACTTCGTTGCATGAATGATTCAACAACCAACCAAAAAATGAATCATTTCTTGTGTAACAATCTAATATTATTATGATCTGATTCTTGCATGTTATATAACACAGCAAAAGTAGCATATCATAGTGAGCCTTCTCTTAGGGTAATACTGTTAAAATATTCTAATTTGAAGATGTAACTTGCAATTTAGTAGGAAGTTTGACACATTGACTTCCAATCCTCATTTTCTTTGTTGTCCCAACATAATATCTTACGTAATTTTGGTATAATGGACTTTATTTAGACTTTTTTCCTATATGTGGCAAGGATATCATTGTTAGTATTTATTGCCCATGACCCATCAGTGTGTCGCTCAGTACATGAAATCATTTTACAACTCAGAGTCCCACATGAACGTATAGTACATCACTGTATGCAAAAAAATTACCCCAAAAGTAATTTTTTTTATCATCATATTGCCCCAAGCAAGACAGTTTACTGTCACTAGTGTGCAGGGAGTTACATAGGAGAAAAGTTATGAGAAAGGGTTATAGGGGATGTCAGGAAGTGGGTAAGAAAAGGATGAGAATACTGATGAGAGTGGAGTGGACGGAGAAAGGAACATGAGAGAGAGGATGCAAGTCAGTGAGATAGGAGATGACTATTGACTTTACATTTAAATACTTGGTGATTTTAGCTGTCAAGGAAGCAAGTAAATGGACGGAAATTCCATAGGCTGGAAATGTGAGAAAAGAAGCTGATGGAGTAGAATTTGCCTTTACATTTTATTGGTTTCACTGTATAAGTGTGGGACCTAATCACTAATCTAGTAGCTCGAGTAAATTTATACATAGGAGGCACCAGTGAGCCAAGTTCATCAGAGCAGAAGCTGTGAAATTATTTGTAGAAGAGAAACAGGCAAGCCACATTGCGCAGGTGAGAAAGTGGCTGTATTTGAGCTGCCAAATTGGGATCAATCACATTATATATCTCTAGGTGGATAGCAGAAGTGTGCGACCAGATATGGCAGTATTCAATGCATGGGTGGATGGTAGATTTATATATGTGCAGGATGGTTTTAGATGGGGAAAAACTTCCTGCTTTTACACAGAGAACCGATCTTCTTAGCAGCAGATTTAGCTATGGATTCAATATTATCATTCCACTTGAGGTCTGTTGTGAGAGTTAACCCGAGGAGGTGCAGTGTTTTGATCAATTACAGCATCCAACTCCCAATAAAGAAAAGAAATTGGAAAACAACCCACCTGAGAAAAGAAATTGGTCCGTATAACCCACCTGAGGGTTATACGGACCTTTCAGACAACTATGATGACACTACAGTGGGTAGTGTCAGAACCAACATGTTAATAATGATAGTGTGGAGTCTGCCTGATAAATTAATCGTCATGTCAACCCTAGAGGAAATAGTCAACATTCAAAGAATTAGCATTCCTAGAGGTTGAAAAAATTATTAAGAGCTACAAAGGACAGAAAGTTGAGAAGAGCCATGATTGCCAATGTCCTGAAGAAAAAATTTATTAAAAGTCACATAAAAGGAGCTTACGGCCATATCACGTTAAATACACCGGTTCTTGCTCATCACCGAAGCTAAGCAATGTTGAGCCTGGTCAGCACTTAGATGGGTGACCTGGTCAGTACTAAGATGGGAATACCAGGTGCTGTAAGCGTATAGTGACGGATGTGTGTTGTGGTGCAGTGGATATTGTCTCGGAAAGAGAAATCGGTAAGCCGAGTTCAAATTCCAGTTGCATACCCTCCATTCACTTAAGCACTGGTACCCTTGAGAAAGGTATTAATCCGTCCCTTCCCTCCAGTTATGGGTTAAATAACAAGGGTAGGACTTGGAGACCCTGCCCTTAAAAACAAATCACAATGAATCTTGATACTCGAAAAGAAAAAATATTTCAAGACGCAAAAACATATAAAAACAACAATAAATTGTTGAAAGAAAAAGGTATTACCAGCAATCAGTCAGTTAAGTGCCGTATGTGATACACGCTTGGGCGATCATGTCTCGAAAGAGACATGACTGACTGGGCAGAAGGTTATCCCGCAGTAGGTTGCCATTGCTTTCTGCGGTAGACTGGTTACCGACCAAGGCTATAGAACCCAATCTGTCCTGCTATTTAACCCATAACTGGAAGGAAGAGACGGATTAATACCTTTCCCAAGGGTATTTGCGCATAAGTGAATACAATGGATTCAGCTGGAATTCGAACTCGGCTCCCCGATTTCTCGTTCCGAGCTGATATCCACTGTACTACAACGCACATCCTATTACCAGCAATAAATAAATAAAAAATTTAGTTGGCAATAAATGACCCGCCAAGGTTGATATGCCATAAAATAAACCCACCAACCAACATAAAAGGAGAGAAAGTTGTGGAGAGCCATGATTGGTAGAAATTCATAAAATCTTTTGTTAAAACAATTTTTCAGGAAAATAAGTCTGAAATACTAATGCAAGTTTTCCTTTAATTTTGGTAAAATTTTTTCTTTTCATCCAGTACTATATGCTAGAGGGATACTATGCTATTTTTGATTTTTCATTATTAGTTCTGTAGTCAAGATTTTTTGCTGTTAGGAAACAAAATCATTTAAGTTAAAAGCGATATTTATTTTACTTTAGACCTTTATATAATGTCCTAATGTGGGATTCAACCAACCCATCTAATGTAGACCAAGATAAATGTTTTATACTCATTCAGTCAGTTAAGTGCCATATGTGTTACACACTTGGGCGATCATGTCTCAAAAGAGACATGACTGACTGGGCAGAATATTATTTCTCAGTAGGTTGCCATTACTTTATGCGTTAGAATGGTTACCAATGAAGTCTATAGAATCCAATCTGTCCTGTTATTTAACCTATAACTAAAGGGAAGAGACAAATTAATACCTTTCCCAAGGGTATTTGTGAGTAAGTAAATGCAGGGAACTTCACTGGAATTGGAATTCGGCTCTCTGGTTTCTCATTCCGAGCCAAGATCCACTGAACCACAACGCGCAATGTTTTATACTACAGTAATTAATCGATTCGTTTTCTACAGTTATCAAGATATTTCAGGTTATTTAAAGGCCAGAAAATACGTTTATAATGGTAAGAATTTTTTACTTGAAGATAATAATGACTTAGGGATATGAGTTTTACTAATTAACCCATAGATGGAGAAGAGGTGACTTTATACAATTTCCAAGGTTATTTGTACATGAGCAAATATTTTTAGATTGTAAGAATTTATAATGCTGATATAAAGTGGGGGATCAATTCTGTATTGCAATTAATATATAAACAAACCCCTCACTTTGTGGCCAAGGTATTTTCTATACATTTATAATCCAGAGTATGTAAATAAATCTAAAAGTATTTTATTGATTGACTCATTTTTTATGGTTTATCAACCATTTGCAGGTTCTTTATAGTCATATATATATATATCCAACTTGCACTTTTCAGCTTTTTTATCTGTCTCTGGTAAATATTTTTATTCTTTACCTTAGGATAGAATTGACACAGCTCCAGAAAGCAGAAATATATGAACTAAAAGAAAGTAAGCGTACAATGGAAGTAAAAGTGTATTTATAAAAAAAAATCTCAGCAGACAGCTCATCCCCAGCAACTACCCAAATAAAAAAAAAAAAGACCTTCAGGGTCATGGCAACTTTCCAGACACATTGATCTTATAAAAGAAAGCGTAAAAACATTGTTCATTACCTCTGCAATGTTGCAAGGTTTCTTCACAAACATACATTGAGACACACCTGAGAAAACTTCACTGGAAAGTCTTCAGTGTCTAAGTAAACTAACCTAGACTATTTGCAGTTACTTTTTTATTAAATTATTGTTTATTAATTGTATTATTTCAATAATTTTTAGTTAACATTTTACTTGAAACCCTCAAATGCATTTTTTGTCTGGTTATCACCATATATATCCAAAAAGACAACAACTATAGACACAAAACCTTCTGTGATTACGAATAGGAACCAAATGTATGTTTTTAGCATATTACCTTTTAAAAATGACAAAACTTTTCAATTGTTGTTTGCCTTTTTACTAACTCTCCTCTGAATTATTCTTTCATCCTTATCATGTACCTTACCTACTACTTTCCTCTCCTACTCCTACCTTCAATAGGTCTTGTGAGCGTCAAATTTTCTAAGATTTCTACCTTACCATGCATCCTAGGAATTTCACCACTTTCTGATTTTAACTACAAGTGTCCTTTTGGTTTCCATTCTAACTTGTAGTTTGCATTTTCTGTCCATGATATTCTGAGAAATTTTCTGCAGAAGTATATACATTTCTGTTGCCTTAAGTTTATTATAGAGCAGTTTAACTCTCTTTGCTTTGTTTCTAATAAAAGATTTCTGTGTCTTAGTAATTTGTGCCAGAGAGCTGAGTTCCAATTCCAGCTGGGTTAATTGTATTCACTTAGGTGCTAATCATGGTGGAGACTTACCTTGCCAAAGCAAGAGAAGGCAGTTTGTGTACACATGCGTTCGTAGACGTCATGGAACTGCGAGGCGAGCTCATGCAAGGCAGTTTTTGGAATGACACGGCGCATGTGTCATTGGTAAAAGCAAGCCTTTCATGTGTGAGAAATTACGGTTTCTTGCTTGAGACCAAAAACACATAAAAAGATCCAATTTCTGTTTTGGAGGCAGTTTGGTGTTGGCGATTCATGAAGGCTACACCGGTGTTTGGGAAACAGGGTTTTGTTTATGGTGTGCAGTAAACAAAGTCCTAAGTAAAGCAGTGTTCTGGGATTGACATGGAGCAGCTGGGAGAACAGATCCAAGCGGTCATTAATTCGTCTACCAACTACACTCCAAGAAGATACAAATCCTACAGCTAATACCCTTGTGAAAGGTATGAATCCACTTCTTCTCCATTCACTCCACTCCATTACCCTCCCCCTGACATCCCCTATAACTAACCTCTCTTTCTCATCCCTTTAGTCCTATGTAACCCCCTGCACAACAGTGGCAGTAAAACTGCCTTCCTTGGGGTGAAATGATTAAAAAAAATAAATAAATAACATGATAGGAGGAGGGCTTGAATGATTTTCTATCATCTTATCAATCTTTCCAGGTTATTTAAAGCCAGAAATACTTTCATATTGTAAAAATTATTTTGGAGAAAATAATGATTTCTTAATATAAGTCCTACTAATAACTTTTCCCAGGATATTGGCCTTTAAGTGAATATACTAAAGATGAATAGAATTTGAACTCAACTTTCTTATTTCAAATTTTGAGCCATTATCCATTACACCACCTGCACATCTAAGCACTTGATATTCCTAAGCAGTCACTCACCTGAGTACTGACTAGGATCAATATTGCTTAATTTTGATGATCGCATTTTGTTTACCTCATAAAAACTAATACCTCAAAAGCAAGTTATCGGGATGGAAAATGTGACACCAAAACCCACAAGAGTAAAAAAATGTTTGTTTGCCAAAAGCTAAGCAAAGTATTAAGAAACAGGAAAATGTCATAGCAGAAATGTGGTTCTACTGAAGGATTTCACACCAACCAAGGCAGTACTGCCACTGGTGCATAGGGGGTTACATAATAGAGGAGTGGTGAGAAAGAGGAATGAGTTACAGGGGGTGTCAGAGAATAGATAAGAAAAGGATGAGAACATTGATGTGAAGAGAGCTATATGAGAGTAGAATGGAAAGGGAGAAGAACATGATACAAAGGTCATCAGGGAAAGGATGTAAGTCAAAGAGATAGGAGATGGCAATTGACCTTGTATTTAAATTCTTGGAAGTTGTAGCTGTCAGGGAAGCAAGTATATAGAAGAGATTTCCACAGTGGAAGGTACAAGGAAAGAAACTGTGGTTACAAACCTAGTCAGTAGTTTGGATAAATTCATGCAGAGGTGTCACCAAAGAGCTAAGTTCATCAGTGCAGAAGCTATGAAAGCATATATCGAGGAGACAAAGAGGGAACCCACATTATATTGGTGTAAAAATGACTGGAGTTGAGCTACCAGGTTGGGGTCAATTACATTGCAGATTCTCTTTCGGATTTTGTCAAGAAGCTCCAGATGAATAACAGGGGCCCCTGACCAGATATGGCAGCAATATTCAATACACAAGCAGGCGGTAGATTTATACAAGATGGATGCAGATTTATACAAGATGGATGCAGATTTCTAAAACTTCCTGGCTCTACACAGTGAACCAACCTTCCTAGCAGCAGATTTATCTATGGATTTAATGTAGTCAATCCACCTGAGGTTGACTCAGAGAGTGAGGCTGAAGAGGCACAGTGTTTTGCTTTCAAGGAGACTAGCCTGATCCATGCAGATGCAGGGTAGGAACGATTCTCTATGGTGGTAAAGAGATAGCAGCTTTGTTTTGGAAGCCATTTCTTACTCCAGTCCACCACAGATTTGAGGTTATTTTCAAGATTGGCATCGAGGTTAGTTTTGTCAGCCTGAGCAGATTTCTTATTAAGGCGGAAGTAAATGGTGGTCTCATCAACATAGATGCCTACTTGGGATCTGATTACATCAGGGAGATTGTTGAGGAAGGTCAGAAAAAATGTAGGACTTAGAATAGAGCCTTGAGGGACATTCACATTTGCATGATAGTATCTGAAAGCATGCCCATTTAATACTACCTTCATTAAACAATTTGAAAGGAATGGATCAAACAAGCATCCAGTTATACCATAGCCCTGTAGCTTGTGAAGAAGGCCAGACTCTGTCAAATGCTCTGGAGATATCTAGGGCAACAGCTCTAGCTTTGCAGTTCTTATCAAGAGCCTGGTATGTATATTCTGTGATGGTTGTTAGCATATCAGCAGTAGACCTGGTGAAGTGGAAACAATATTGTTTATCGGAGAAAAGGCTGTGGGCTGTGAGATGTTGCATGGCTTCAGCATTAATAATAGCCTCAAACACTTTGCCAAAAATTAGTAGGAGGCTGATAGAGCTATAGTTAGAGGGGTCTGAGGGTTCTCCAGAGTTCAGGAACCACAGAGGAGGACGTCCAGCAGGCAGGAAAGCAAGAAGCAGATGGATGCTAGTTGTAGAGTTTAGAGAGGACAGATGAGAGTTTAGGGACACATTTCTTCAGGACAATGATTGGTATTTCATCACCTCTGCTAACCTGATGGGGGTCAAGCTTTGAAATTATGTTAGAGACCAGCGAGGGGGTAATGTGAACATCACTCAGTTGAGACACAGTTCTAGGTGGGAAATCAGGTGCAGATACCCCAAACGAGTCATATGCTGAGTTGGTGAAAAATCTGCAAGCAAAACATTTGGTTTCGTTTACTAAAGATGTGAGGACCTCAAATTTATTGTTTAAAATGGAAAATGTGGGCTTGCTGTTGTTTAAGATATTTTTACAAAGCTGCCAATAGTCTTTGGAACCAAACTTGCAGGATGCTATACGCTGCTTCATTCTTTCAGCAAACAACACCTTAGCATCATTTAGGATCCTCTTGCACTCATTATGAGCAAAGGTAAAAAGACGCCTATTATGGTCAAATGCAGGGCTTCAATAAAGCTGAACAAAGTGATTTCTGTGGGCAATATCCTCAAAGGTTTTTCTGATGACACTAAGATGAAAATGGGTGCTCACCAAAATTCTTGAAAACAGTGCATATACTTCTATAGACTTGGGAAGGATTTCTCCCTTAAACTTAGTTTAAATAGTTTTGCTAAGATCCACGGCAATTTGGATATTAGTTTTAAGGAAAATTACTAGGAGTTTCTCTGAACCAGTCATCTTCTGAGAATCAAGTCTTGAGACTTTCTGGACGGTCATAAAAGCCACAGGAATTTTACAATACCTGAATGATGAGAAATTCATGATTTGTTTAGATCTTTTTTATCAGATTATACCTAATATTGAAGTAATATTAGTGCTTAGTACCCTTGGGAAAGGTATTAACCCATCACTTCCCTCCAGTTATGGGTTAAATAACAGGGTGGGGCCTAGAAGCAACCCATCTAGTGTTGGTGTAACAATAAAAACACCCTTGGTAGCCCTGGCAAAGCATCAAGTATTCAGTTATTCGACAAGACTATGAATTTCACTACAAAACTGCGCCAGGGTTCCAAATGCACGGGGAATACTGGAGGGGTGTAGTGAGATCTATCTCGGCCAAGGCCGCAAGATGACGATGATTGAAGTAATTTACAACTAAACGCAATCTTGAGATATTAGTGTGTTAAAAGACAATGAACATATAACACATTTTAAAAATGCAATTTTAGAAATACTGTGAGAATCCTTCAAGGACTCTATTGGCAGAAACGAAGAAAGTGTGTGACTCCATTTGCCGTGATATAGTGGACAGACATTCTTTCACTAAACACTTAGTAGCTGCTAAGTTGTTCAACATAATAAGCTTCACTACTTTTAAGAATGGTGTGAAATGCTTGAAAGGAACTAACTGTATTCTGTAGTAGATTGAGTATGCAAGAATATTGCAAATTAATTGAGTTGTTAAAATTTATCTTAGAAAATAATCTAGACAGAGTTCTTAGTGGAATTACAAAACTGATAAAAAATCTTGCCAATTCCCAAGACTGCATCAGAACCAGATTGTTGCTTTTCAACACTGAAAGAAATAAAAATTTTCTAAGGAGTACTTATGAATCCTCAAAGACTAAATGCACTTGCAACGCTTTCAATAGAGAAAAATTTCCTCAACGATGATTCAAGGATCAAGGAGAAAATTATTAACTTTTTCACTGAAAGTAAAATAAGAATGGATTTCATTTTTAAATGAAAGAATCAAACATGAACTTAAAAATTCATAAGTAAAAAATAATCTTTTCGTTCAGGATTGTTTCCAGTTTAAGTATAAATTTTCTTTTAATGTGTTTGTTTAATTTTCCACAATATTAAAACAATGGCTTAAATTTTTCTGAAGCAGCAGCTGCACTGATTTTAACCACAAACTCCCATAGTGTAGGAACTGCCCATTATTTGTCTATATTTCTGAGATGAAATAGTATCTACAGTATTTACATTAATCAAACTATTGTCCTCATGCTTCTTGCTATTTGTCAATGTTTCTGAGATGAGGTACTATTTACAGTATTTACATTATCCGAACTATTGTCCTCATTTTTGTTGCCATTTGTACGACGTTTAATAATAGATCATTCTCTTTATCTATATTTCTGAGATGAGGTAGTATGTACAGTATTTGCATTAATCAGACTATTGTCCTCATGTTTCTTGCCATTTGTCAATATTTCTGAAATGAGGTAGTATTTACAGTATTTACATTATGCGGACTATTGTCCTCATCTTTGTTGCACTTGTACAACGTTTAATAATAGATCATTCTATTTGTCTATATTTCTGAGATGAGGTAGAATTTACAGTATTTACATTATTCTGACTATTGTCCTCATCTTTGTTGCCATTTGTACGACGTTTAATAATAGATCATTCTATTTGTCTATATTTCTGAGATGAGGTAGTATTTACAGTATTTACATTATTCGGACTATTGCCCTCATCTTTGTTGCCATTTGTACGACGTTTAATAATAGATCATTCTATTTGTCTATATTTCTGAGATGAGGTAGAATTTACAGTATTTACATTATTCTGACTATTGTCCTCATCTTTGTTGCCATTTGTACGACGTTTAATAATAGATCATTCTATTTGTCTATATTTCTGAGATGAGGTAGTATTTACAGTGTTTACATTATTCAGACTATTGTCCTCATGTTTCTTGCCATTTGTCAATATTTCTGAGATGGGGTAGTATTTACAGTATTTACATTATTCGGACTATTATCCTCATCTTTGTTGCCATTTGTCTGACATTTCGGCCGTTGTACGCTTCGGCCTTCTTCAGGTCCTAGAAATTTCAAACTGAACCTTTTATTACAATCACTGGGGTATATCATCCTCATTCCTTGCATAAAGCCTCCATTAGAAGTCATGAGTTATCTCTCCCTGATCTTGCAAGTTATTTGTTCACAACTGCTATAGCCTGATATTGAACTCACAACTCTAAAAATCAAGTCAGTAACTAACCTACATCTATATCCACAGTTGTGAGTTCAATACCAGGCTATAGCAGTGGTGAACAAGTAACTTACAGGGGTAGAGAGAGATAACTTATGACTTCCAGTCAAGACTTTATGCAAGGAATGAGGATGATATACCCCAGTGATTGTAATAAAGGGTTTGGTTTGAAATTCCTAGCATCTGAAGAAGGTCGAAACGTCATACAAATGGCAACAAAATGAGGACAATAGTCCAAATAATGTAAATACTGTTCATTATTTACTTTTCATTACCGGTAGAGCCAAGGGGGTCCCCATGTCCATGTGGGTGATAAATTATTTTTCACCCTACAACCCAATTTGTACAAATAAAACTTTTCAAACCCCTCACTGCACTATTTCCATGGAAAATATTCTGACAAACTACATTCTTTAGGTCAACCAGCTCCAAGCTTCATGGCTAAGACCAATGCTCATTGCAGTGAAACACTATCATTTCTTTTGCAGACTTTTAGGTAAGACGGAAGTTTCACTAGAGAAGATTCTTCCAACAAAACAGTATAAAAACAATGGCTAAAAATTTTCTCAAACAGCACCACCACTAACTTTAGCCACTGAATATTAATTTGTACTTTGTGAGAGGGGTAGGTCATGAAGGAGGTGACCCTTGTTTACTAAGGTAGAGGTAGACAAAAAGCTCATAGCAAAGAATTTTGTATCATTAGATGAGGCTGTGATAACTTCAAAGCATTGATGCTTTGAGAATTTGGTTAAATATTTTCTAGAACTGCCAAGTCATTTGCTTTCAGTCTTAGCTTGAACTGCATGTACACAGATGCACTTTGCATTTCCTAAGATTGTTTTGAAATGATTGTAGACTGTTCTGAATCCAGCAAGGATCCTAGTTCCTTTGCAAAATTTTACAGGGCAGCCAGTAAGCCTTTGCTTTAGCCAGCCAATAATAAGAAGAGACTAGCATGGTGAAGAGAGCACAAAAACTGGACACCAGAACAATTCATTTGATGCACATGTTATTGTGCAGTATTAACAAAAGAACCATTCTATTTTCATTTAGGATTATCCACTTGGCAATAAATACTAAAAATAGTATGAAATACATCATTTCTTTTAAAAAACTGGGGTGGCCTAATAATTATGCCCAGTAGTGGGTATATATATATATATATATATATATATATATATATATATAGCAAGGCTACATGATGCGATGGGTAAATTGTCGCTATTTGCCTTGTGAAATTTAGCTAAGTAATAATAACACAAGAACCATTCTATTTTCTTTTAGAATTATCCACTTGACAATAAATAGTATGAAATACATCATTTTTTTAAAAACTGGGATGGCCTAATAATTATGGCCAGTAGTATGTATTGTAGAAGTGGTTTCCTTAATTTACCTGGGTCAGACCTTCACAGCTAATCCCCACCATGTCATGTTCTCAGTGGTAAATCATCCCCATTTCCTTTGGTAGTAGGTCAGAGTATCAAAGAACAATGTGTTGAATGGACTAAATATCAAATGAAAAAGTTTTGAATGAACAAAGTGTGCCAAATGGATAGCAAGTAGAACCGACTAAAATATGCATGGACACCATGTTGAAAAGGCAAAGTTTTAAAAGCACAAAATGTTAAACTAAGTAAAAATGAACATATTGTCAAGATTAAAAAAAAATGATTTCAAATAATCAATTAAGCAATTCTGAACTTTTCATTGCTTAATTTGGCATCATTTAATAAATAATAGCCATAAAATGATTCAGTCAGTTAAGTGCCATACCTGAAACACGTTTGAGCAATCATGTCTCTTTTGAGACATGACTGATTGGGCAGAAGATTATTTTGCAGTAGGTTGCCATTACTTTCTGTAGTAGACTGGTTGCCACCCAAGGCTGTAACACCCAATCTGTCCTGTTTTTTAATCCATAACTGGAAGGAAGAATGGATTAATACCTTTCCCAAAGGGTAATTGCTTATAAGTGAATTCAACTGAAAATTGAACTTGATTCCTCGATTTCTTGTTCTAAACCGATATCCACTTCACCACAACGCACATCTGCTACATAAAATGATTAAGACTTTATAATCATCAGTTAGCGATATGATTTGTGTGCAGGAGTCATTTGTTGCACTAGATTTCTCACCAAATTGAATTGAGTCTTCTCATATCTATAAAACACTAGCAGTATAGCCCAGCGTTGCTCAGGTGTAATGAAAGCTTTAAAACTAATCCATGGTTGCTGAAGTTCAGACTCTTTGGACGTTGACACGAAAGACAAAAAAAGCAATAGCTGTTTCCAGTTAAAGTGAAACTGTAGACTGAAAGAAAAATGAATGGATGTAAGTGAAATTTTGATTTCCTGGTATCGATATCAAATAAGTTTTTTTGTCGTAAACTGAATTTTGAAGGCTAAATATGTCCTCTGAGTAAATGGTATCATGGCTGAGACTAAGAACTACAATTATACCTACTTAGAGCCAAACCTGAAGCAAAAACTAAAACAAAAGGGCTGAAAAACTGATGAGGATATTGGGGTATCAATTTCCAAAATCGGAGTCAAATAAGTCATCCAAGGATAGAACTGCAACCTTTGAAACTTCTGAATATCGTTTCTTATGTCTTTATGAGTGTATCAAATTTTGATTAAAATCGGACCACTACTTCTATTTTTTCAATTATCAATTTTTGATATTTATTGGGGGTACCTCGACACAAAACCAGGCTAAGAATACTTGCAGATGCTTATAGTACAACTGTGTAAATTTTCAAGAAAATCGTTTCAGCCATTTCAGAGCCTATAGGTAATGGACACACACACACACACACAGACACACACACATACACACACACACAGACAAAGGTTCCATTTATATATAAGTTTAGATATTTGGCATCTGTAAAAAGAATTTTTAAAAACAGATGGAATATTCACAAATCTGTATTTAAACTGGAAGGCCTTAAAAATTGTATCAAACTGGCTAGCCACTCATGGAAATTAAAATCAAAAAATAGAAAAGATTCTGATATAACTTAGAATATAGTAAAAATAGCCAAACCATACAATGATGGTGATGTCTGCAGATTGTACCAGGAGGAAAAATTAGCCATTATGTTGTTCCCAGAACAAAAAATTACTAAATAAGAGATCCGAATTCATAAATGGATGTAATCACACCTATAAATACATATTAGAATCATACAAACATGGATGAAAATGTTTTAAGATCCTTAAGTAACTCTTACCAATTTTTGAAAATTTTAAGTTGTTTAAAAATTCTAGTTGCATGTTCATAAAAAATTCCTGATTGTATGTTTGAAAAATCAAAAATCAATTATTATAAATCACCTGAAGATACCAAAATATTGAAACCGAGGTTGTGGAAATAACTCATTCACAAATGAAAAATCTTCAAAAGTTCTACAATATAAATGTATTCAACACTTTTTAATAAAACTGAGTACTGGTCTAATTTAATTATGACAAAAGAGAACTAATTATATATATATATATATATATATATATATATATATATATATATATATATAAAACGTAGAATACTTGCTGTATAAGTCCAGTAAATTCCGATAGAGACAAACTCAAAAGAACTCAATGTTAAATTTATTTATTTAATTTGAGGGAGTAATATATTTTAGGAAAAAATTTAGATATTCTACAATTTCATGGGTAATACATATTTCACAGCAAAAAGCTGCTTGTCAGACCCAAAAGATACAACAACTAATAACTGATATATATATATTCCTTAGGAACTAAAAATAAAAAAAAATAACTCTTTACTGTAGTTTGAATGCAGAACCAAGTCCAAAAAGTTACCAATGATATAGAAAATTATTTTTTTCATCAAAGGATTTTATATAAGTTCAAAATTTAAAAATAATTATTTATGGGCAGGATACTTGCATGTTAAATAAAAGGTATTCTATTGTAGATACATTTCTGGCCTTTCGTCAGTTCTAATGTTTTCCATTCGACACTTTACATATTTAGTACTTTGTTCATTCAATACTTAGTCTATTCAATGCATTGTGGGTTAAACATTTTAGTCTTTCATGACAACGTCCAAAGAGTCTGAGCTCCAGGACCATGGATTAGTTTTAAAGCTTTCATTACACCCAAGCAACGCCGGGCTATACTGCTAATATATATCTTAAAGCTTTCGGCTCACATGAGCCATCTTCAGAGAGGTTGTTTAAACTGAAATATTATAAAATCCACCATCACCGACAATATTATTTTGTGTTGACATAAAACTCCACTTGGTAATTATTTTTGGTAACTATTGCCGTGATGGTGGATTTTATAATATTTCAGTTTAAACAACCTCTCTGAAGATGGCTCATGTGAGCCGAAAGCTTAGAAGAAAACCAATAAATAATTATCCAAATGTTGGAGAATTTTTGTCTTTGTTTTCAACTGAAATTAAAGCAAAAATACGATGTTTAGAACGGTTCATGATTAAACATAATAGACATTCATTGTCTCTTATATTTAACAGCGTATGTTTAGAAAATTACTTGCTGCCTCAATATACTAAATTTAAGTTACATGATGCCGCAGCATTAAATGATCCTAACACCAAGAAATTCATTGTCTCTTATATTTAACAGTGTATGTTTAGAAAAAAAAAAAATAAAATAAAATATATATATATATATATATATATATATACAAATAAATACACAATGGTCTTTATGATAACAGAAAAGATATATATAAATATAACATTATTTATTATTTTGTTTTTTTTTCTTATGTTGGCATTATTTTAGATGGCATATCAATAAAAATATTTTGCGATCATTCTTTATGTCATGGGCCTACTCATTTTTATTCTATTTCTTTTACCTTGTACAGAAAATATATGCTGGAATATACATTTACATTTAGAATTTATTGGTTTCACAGTAAAAGGGTGGGACTTAGTTGCTAATCTTGTGGCTCGAGGAAATTTATATATGGGGGTACCAGTGAGCTAAGTTCATCAGAGCAGAAGCTGTGAAAGTATTTGTAGAAGAAACACAGGGAAGCCACATTGCTCTGGTGAGAAAGTGACTGTATCCGAGCTGCCAAGACGGGATCTATCACATTAGAGATTCTCCAAGGGATTTTGTCAAGGACACCTAGGTGGATAGTAGGAGCACTTGACCAGATATATATATATATATATATTGACTGTTTAATTACTTAGTTTTTGGTCATAATAAAATTAGACCAGCACACATTTGTATTAAAAAGTGTTCAATACAATTATATCGTAGAACTTTTGAATATTCTTCATTTGTAAATGAGTTATTACGCAACATAGGTTTCTTCCATGGTGTCTTCTGGCGGTTTGCAATAACTGATTTTACTGTTTACAATTTTTTTTTTTTCAGAACGCTCATGTAACAGTGATATTTTTTTTAATGCTCACATAGCGGGGAATTTTTGAATGTGCAATTTTTTAAATTACAAGAAATTATGATTATCCATGGTTGTATGAACCTAAAAGGTTCTGCTTAGTCATAGTTTCTGTTCTTTCATTTAAAAATTAATTTTTGTTTGTGACTAGCATAATCACTAAGTTTTATATCTGGCACTGTCTACATTTGCACAAATTCCTTGTTACGTGAGTGTTCAAAAATATCACTGTTACATGAGTGTTCTTAAAAAAAAGAAGGTAAATGGTAAAATTAGTTATTGCAAATTGCCTGAAGACACCAAATGGTAGAAACCTAGGTCGCATAATAACTCGTTTACAAATGAAGAATATATATATATATATATATATATATATATATATTGTCATCCACAGAGTACCCTGTCCCTTCAGGATGTAGGCGATCATGGCTTTCCACTTTTCCCTATCCCTGGTGTCTCTGAGCATGCCTTCTCCTGTTACGCCATGAAATCCTCGTTCCGTGATCCACCTGATTAGGTCCTTCAAATATGTTATCCATTGCTTTCCCCTGTCTCTTTTCCCCTCTAACTGGCCTGTTAGTATCAGATTCTTCCTTCCTCATTGCGTGTCCCAGGAACTTCAGTTGTCTCTTCCTGATGCTCAGTATTAATTTCCTTTTTGTTTCCATCATTTCCAAGACCTCATCATTGCCCACATGCTCGATCCATGATATTCACAGCATCCTTCTGTAAAACCACATTTCAGTTGCTTCAAGTTTTTCCTTAATCTTTGATGGTATTGTCCAGCATTCACTGCCATATTGAAGGACGGACAGCACATAGCAATCCAGTACTCTCTTCCTAGTTTCTAGCGAAATTACACTTACCCCACACTTCCTGTGGATATATATAGATATACACATATAAATAAGTACACAATGGTCTTTATTCTGATAGACAGGATCATAAATATATCATTTATTTCATGCTATATCTGTTTCTACTACAAATATTTACAATAACTTATTTGGTGCTCTGAGATTTTTGTACATTATAAGTAACTATATACAGGTAGTTAATGATATTTATTTTTTGTAATTCTCGATCTATAAAGATGACCATGGGTTATCAAAAAAAAAAAAAAATTAACCCCAAAAGAGAAATAAGACATTGAAAAGGTCTTCAGTGATGTGTACACAACATTTGAAATTGCGAGAAAGTTGAGCCGAGATCAGTGAACAAGCGAAAAAAGGAACAGAAACCATTGGCAGAAGAAGAATAAAAAACAACTGGCTTTAGAGAATGTCACAAAAAGAGAATCAAGAAAAATTCAAAGGCTGAAACCAAAAAAAACTGGATTGACAAGCAAGAAAATATTTTAAGAAACTGATTTTGCAAATGTAAACATTAAGAAAAAGATGTAGAACATTAAGAACATTAGCAGAAGGCATGAGAGCAACCAAAATAGTATCCTTAAATATATACACTACCAGCCATAATTATTAGGCAACCCCATATTTTTAAAAAGAAATGATGTATTTCATACTATTTTTAGTATTTATTGCCAATTTGTTATTGTTACCTTGAAACATTTTACAAGGCAAAGAAGCAAAGATGAACTCGTCCGAATCACCTTAAATATTTTTTTATTTATTAATTGATGAAACTGCAGTATAAGTAATTATTAAATATTTATAAATTCATTTGATGCACATGTTATTGTTCAGTATTAACAAATGAACCATTCCATTTTCATTTACAATTATTCACTTGGCAATGAACTCTAAAAAATAGTATGAAATACGACTTTTTTTCAAAACACTGGGGTGGCCTAATAATTATGGCCAGTAGTGTACATTCACATACTCATAAATACACTTGGGTAAATTATGAATATACTCCTTCTCCTACCTGGAGATTAAATATTAAAAGTTGCATAAAAAAAATTATTGTTATCTAGAAAAAATTGAATGATGCAACATTTACTCATAAAAAGGTTTTATTCTTACATTTCCTTAATATTGTTTTTATTTTCTAATACTTTCAAACCCAGTGACCCCTTGTGTCTTAGTGGCTTTACTTCCTTCTTTGGGGGAAATTTAATTAAAAATACAATGGCTGGCCAATTTGTTACAACCAGTGCTGGACATGCATTCAAAATATTTTTATTTTTTTAATCATTTCACCCCAATGTAGAACTGCCACGAATGTGCACAGGGTTACAATGAGAGAAAAGACTGGGTATAGAGGCACTGAAAAAATGATAAAAGATGAATAAGATTCAAGAAGATAAAAGATGGTAACTGACATTGCATTTAAATTTCTGGAGATTGTAGCTATCATGGAAGCAAGTAAATGGAAGGGAATTCTACAGGTGGGAAGTGAGAAAAAAGTAACTATTGGAGCAGAAGCGTTGGTTACATTTAACTATTTCAATGATAAAAGGGTGGGACCTAGATGCCAATCTAGTAGCACGCTTAAATTCATGTGGTCAGTGCATCTGGGAAAAAAGCTTGTTAGAGCAGTTGCCATGAAAATATTTGTAGAAAAGACTGAAAAATTTGTAATTGTAAGTCCTGACTTGGTATCTTGACCAGTCACTTTCTCACTAATGGGACATGACTTACCTTTATGTCCCGTTAGTGAGAAAATGACTGAAGTTGAGATGCCAAGTCAGGACCAATTACATTGCAGTTCATTCTTTGGATGTTGTCAAGAAACTCGAGATAAATTACACTATTATTGTATTAAAGACTCATTTGTATTTGTAAAATAGTTTAAAAATTGACAAGTTCCTGTGTTTTTTTTTACATCAATAATTTATTTTCTTGTGTTCCTGTTCAGGAAAAGAGAAAAATATGTGCCAATGTTCTCTATCATAGTCATTTTTCACCCTAACTACATTTTTAAAACTGTTTTTATTGAGCTAATTAAGTTTGTTACCATGTTGGTGGAATTCATCTTCAACAATATAAAGTACAGGCAAATTGATGAAATAGCTATGAGTAACCCTTTGGGGCCTATCATAGCAAATACTTTTGTGGGGTTTTATGAACATTTATTATCTTCATTTTTATCAATTCCTGTTCTTTTTTTGTTTCTTCTTTTTAATAATGTTTTTCTTTTAATCCTATTCTTTCACAGTCAGTAACTTTCTGCGTCTTAGTGGATTTACTGCTTTACTTTGGGTGAAATGTTTAAAAATATAAACTGACTGAAATCTCAAAATACATTATAGCTTTAAATAACGTATACGTTATGGCTTTAAATAACGTATACAGAATTGCTAACCTGTAAAAAACAAAGCAATCTATCTACCTATCATGAAGTTTCCTAGCTGAGTTTAAAGAGTGAACTCTGTTGATATGAATCTCAGTTTTCTGCTGAGCACTGAACCTTGCCGAGATTGTGTAACTTAGTGCTTGAAAGGTTAACTGCAACTTCACTGATTTTACGCACGGGTACATCAAAGGGTCTGCTGTTCTATAGAAGCTGCTAATGAGCTGTGGGCCCCAAAAGTAAAAGGGCATACTATTGAAACCAGATTAATTTAATTGCTGATTAGAATGATAAATAGTAATTGGCAGAAATGAAGAATGTCACTTGCAGAGGGATAAGGCACTCTTTTGGTTACCAAAGAAAGAGTGGGTGTCGGGTGAAAATCTCAGATGAGCAAATAGCCTCATTAATTTTGAGGTAAGTTAGAATTGATGCAGTGGCAATTATCTTTGTATTATACAACTGCTTTCGTTTGTAAATTTATTGCACATTAACACACCTATATCTATATCTAAACATATTTATAAATGAAACTTTGTCTGTGTGTGTGTGTGTGTGTCCATTACCTATAGACTACGAAACACCTGAACCAATTTTCTTGAAAATTTACACAGTTGTACTATAAGCGTCTGCGAGTGTTCTTAACTAGGTTTTGTGTTGAGGTACTCCAGATAAATATTGAAAATTGATAATCGAAAAAATCGGGTTTTAGAAGGAGTGTTCCGATTTTAATCAAATTTGATACACTCATAAACAAAGACATAAGAAATGATATTCAGAAGATTCAAGGTTGCAGTTTATACAATAGTGCAGAAAATCAATAATATATATATAAAAAAGCAAGATGTTTGTGTGTGTGTCTGTTTATCTGCCTGTATGTCTGTATTTTTTCAGCCCTTTTATTTTAGTTTTTTGCTTCGGGTTTGGCTCTAAGTAGGTATAATTGTAGTTCTTAGTCTCAGCCATGATACCATTTACTCAGAGGACGTATTTAGCCTTCAAAATTCAGTTTATGACAAAAAAAAACTTATTTGATATCGATACCAGGAAATCAAAATTTGACTTACATCCATTCATTTTTCTTTCAGTCTACGGTTTCACTTTAAGTGCAAGCAACTATTGCTTTTTAATCTTTTGTGCCAATGTCCAAAGAGTCTGAGCTCCAGGACCATGGATTAGTTTTAAAGGTTTCATTACACCCGAGCAACACTGTGCTATACTGCTAGTCTCTTCTAAGCCTCACTCCGTCAACCATTTGCTCAGACCTAACAAGTACGTTTTTGCGCTGTTTTCCCCTGTCTCTCCTTCCATTTATCCAAGAAACGAACTTTTCCAGACCCTCCATCCACATTATGTGTCCCAGGAACCTCCTTTGTCTCTTCCTGAGATTTAGTATGAGTCTTCTTCTCGTTTGCATCCTTTCCAACACCTCATCGTTGCACACATGCTTCGTCCATGGTATCCTCAGTATCCTTCTGTAAAACCACATTTCTGCTGCCTCAAGCCTCTCTTTCATTCTTGATGAGATCATCCAGCATTCACTTCCATACGGAAGGACAGATATCACGTAGCAATCCTGCACACTTTTCTTTGTTTCTAATGAAATTTTACTGTCTTTCAGTATTCTGGTTAGCTTCTGAAATGCATCCTTGGCCATACCAATGCATCTTTGGATCTCCATGTCACACTTTACATTTTCTGTCAGAACACTTTCCAAGTATTTAAATTTCTTTACTTGTTTTATTTTAGTTTATCTGACTTGTAGTTGGCATATAGGTCTTCTCTTTTTGCAGATGACCATGCATTTGGTTTTCTTGAGGTTTATGTTCAACCCTTTCTTTTCACTTTCTTTTGTAGAAGGTCCTGCATTTTCCTCTCTATGTCTGCTATCAGCACAGTGTCATCCGTGATATTGTTGAGATTGTGTTCACTAATGCCAAATACCAACAAAACTTTTATTTCTCTTCACTGTACAGGTTGAATACATCAGGTAAGAAAACACACACCTGTTTTATGCCACATTTTATTTTTGTCTACCTGCTGAATCCATTTCCTATCTGTACACAAGCAGTTTGTTGCCAATATATATTCTTGATTATACTAATACTAGCAGTATAGCCCAGCGTTGCTTGGGTGAAAGCTTTAAAACTAATCCATGGTCCTGGAGCTCAGACTCTTTGGACGTTGGCACAAAAGATTAAAAAGCAATAGTTGCTTCCAGTTAAAGCAAAACAATAGACTGAAAGAAAAATGAATGGATGTAAGTCAAATTTTGATTTCCTGGTATCGATATCAAATATGTTTTTTTTTCATAAACTGAATTTTTAAGGCTAAATAAGTCCTCTGAGTAAATGGTATCTTGGCTGAGACTAAGAACTACAATTATATCTACTTAGTGCCAAACCCGAAGCAACAACTAAAATAAGAGGGCTGACAAAAAATACAGATATACAGGCTGATAAACAGACACACACAGAAATATCTTGCCTTTTATATATATATATATATATATATATTATCGATTTTCTGTACTATTGTAAGAACTTAAACCTTGAAACTTCTGAATATCATTTCTTATGTCTTTGTCTATGAGTGTATCAAATTTGATTAAAATTGGATCACTACTTCTATAACCCGATTGTTTTTGATTAATATTTATCGGGGGTATCTCGACACAAAACCTAGCTAAGAACACTCGCAGACACTTATAGTACAACTGTGTAAATTTTCAAGAAAATCGGTTCAGCCGTTTTGGAGTCTATAGGTCATGGATACACACACACAGACACACACACACAGACAAAGTTCCATTTATAAATAAATTGAGATAGATTTAGATATTTTTTCTCAAAATGTCAATGTTGTCAAGTATCTTTGTCAAGTCTTTGTGGCATACTCTGTCAAATGCCTTTGTATCATCTATAAAGCACAAATAAAGGTCCTTCTGCATTCGTGTTGCTCTTTCAGATAGCTTTCTGTGCATAAATATCACATTCCTCATTCTGGAATCCTTAACGAAACCACATTGTTCTTATCCTATCTCTGGGTCGATTCTGCTGCGTGCTCTGTTCATCAGAATCCGGATGGTGAGTTTTGTTATGTGGCCCATTAAATTAATTGTTTGGTGGAGTTCACATTTCTTTTACACCTTGCTTCTTAGGTAATGTTCAAAATTATCTTCTTAGATATATTGCCACTGTTGTTGATTTCATTTATTATTTCTGTGAGTCTGCACCAAACCTTCTAAGGACATCAACATCTCTATTGCATTCCTGTCTGGTCCTGCTTTGTTTCTCTTCAATTTGGCTATTGACAATTCCATTTCAGTTTTTAATATTTCTGGTTCGAGTATATTTTTGTGCATTGCTGGTTCCTCTCTCTTGTGATGGAAGAGATCCTTGATATACTCGTTTCATCTCTGAAGTATTTTTTCTTTTCCTAATATTAGTGTACTATCTTTGCTTTTATACTTCCTGTTGCTGAGCAGGTCTTTTGCCCTGTTAGTTTCTTAATTTTTAATGCATATCTTCATTATTTGTTGCGCTCAATCTCTCTAGTTCAGTGCATTTGTCGTTGAGCTATCTTTCTTTAGCCTGTCTACATTTGCTCTTTATGTCCTTGTGTAGTTTCTTGTATTCCGTTCCATCCCACCCATTAACATGAATCAGGCTTCTCTCCTTGAAAGTAAAATTCTGTGCCTCCTCGGACTAACTCTCACATCAGACATTAAGTGGAATAAGTATATAGAATCCATAGCTAAATCCGCTGTTAAGTAAGTTGATTCTCTGTGTAGGGTCAGGAAGTTTTTCCCGTCCAAAACAATCCTGCACATATACAAATCTACCATCTGCCCATGCATTGAATATTGCTGCTATATCTGGTGGGTGCTCCTGCTATCCACCTAGGGGTCCTTGACAAAATCCAACAGAGAATCTGTAATGTGACAGATCTTGACTTGGCAGCTAAGATACAGTTACATTCTCACTGGCGCAATGTGTCTTCCCTGTATCTCTTCTACAAATACTTTCACGATTTCTGCTCCGATGAACTTAGCTCACTGGTACCCTCTATGTATTAATTTCCTCAAGCCACAAGATTAGTAACTAGGTCCCACCCTTTTACTGTGAAACCAATAAATTGTAAACGCAAATTCTGCACCATCAGTTTCTTTTCTCGCACTTCTCGCCTGTGGAATTCCCTTCCACATACTTGCTTTCCTGACAGTTACAATCGCCAAGAATTCAAATGTAAAGTCAATAGTCATCTCCTGTCCCACTAACTTACATCCTCTCTCTAATGATTTTTCTCCGTCCACCCCACTCATCAGTATTCTCTTCCTTCTCATACAGGGGCCCGACAATATTTTTCGGACACTTTGAAAAAAGTACTTCAAGGTGGTTACTAGTGCCAAAAACTTTTGAGATTGTAAGTACGTAGTTGAGGAGTGAAAATCCACTACTAGTGTAATCATTTTTTTTAGTTTGGTTTTGATAATTTTAGTTTTTTTTGATTTTTGCGAAAACTTGCGTGACACTATTTTTCAGACATGACAAAAAATCCTATTTTATTAAGAGCTAAGTTCATCTATATGTTGCTGTATGCAACTTTTCTGCTTGTACACTTAGCTGTCATCATTAGAATCAATTATCTGTTCTATTTTACTGGCAAAACAATTAAGTTTAATGAGGTAAAATGCATTCAAAAGAAGTCATTTGTTTGGCACAAAAGAAGCAGGATGATAGCCTCAGCATCAGAAGGATCACCATGGATTTGAAGCTGTCGAAATCAATGGTTGAATACATGCTGAAGACAAACTCCGAGCGGAAAAAGAAGAGAGGACAGAACAGATCAATTGGAAAGAGGACTGAAAGGAGAATGAAGAGGACTGTGACACGGCTTTTGACATCTGGAGAAAAAGTTACAGCAAGAAAAGTGAAGGAGAAATGTGAATTGGATGTAAACGTCCGAACAGTACAAAGACCGCTGCATAGGATTGGTTTGAAGTATGCAAAGGCTAAGAAAAAAGTTACACTAACAAAGAAACACAAAGGAGCAAGACTGGAGTGTGCTAAAAGGTGGTTAACAAAGCATGTTGATGTTAAGAAGGTTATATTTACTGATGAGAAGCGTTTCAAGTTTGATGGGCCCGATGGATGGTGTACTTGGTCAAGAAGGGGTGAGCCTGCTGTACTGAACAAATGACAGATGGGAGGAGGAGGAGTTATGGTTTGGGGTATGATCTTTGCTAATGGAAATATATGGTTGGAGTGGCTGAAAGGACCACAGAACAGCGAAAGCTACAAACAGTTGCTGGACAAGAAAGCCCTACCAAGGATAAGAAGAGAGATAGGGAATGATTTCGTTCTACAGCAAGACAATTGCAGCATCTATGTGTCAAAACTCATGAAAGAATGGATGGCTAAAGTGAATATGACTACTTTGGAATGGCCTGCAAAAAGCCCAGATCTAAATTTAATAGAAAATGTTTGGGAAATGCTTGCGCAACTTGTCTATGATGGACCTGAAATAACGAAAGAGGCTCAACTATAGGAACGGATACTAGATGCCAAAAAACAACTAATAGAAACACGTAGGGATTTTGATCTTCCATTTCCAATTTGTCTTTCATATTTCATTCTTACGCTCTCCATATACATTTCCTGCAGGTTTGGGTCGTTCCCAAGTCTATTGTACTGCAGTCTTAGGACTGCGTTAGATTTCTTTAATCTCCTCAGGTTTATCCTTAGTTTGCATACAATTGGCAAATGGTCACTTTTGAAGTTAGCACTTGGGTAGGCTTTGCAGTGAAGGACTATGTTTATGAATCTCTTGTTTATAATAATACAATCAATTTGGTTCTTAATTTCTCCTCCTGGACTTCTCCATGTTCATTGTCTTCTTGGGTGACGTTGGAACTATGTATTGGTTATTATTTGGTCATTTGCTGTGCACCATTGGACCCATTTCTTTCCATGGCTATTGTGGTATCCTAGTCCAAAATTGCCAACCATTTTGCCTTTTCTCCCTTGACCAACTTTGGCATTCAGATCTCTCATGATAATTCGGATTTTTTGTGATTTACACTGTGCCTTGGCATAATCTGGCATGGAGTACAAGAATTCAGTTTCTTCTTCTGTACTTTGTGTTGTTGGTGTATATACCAATATATTTTGAGGCCTCACTTTCATTTTAACTATTAGAATTCTTTCAGATATTAGGCAGTATCCTAAAACAAATTTTCTTGTCTCTTTGTCTAGTATGATGTTGGCTTCTTTTTCATTATTTTCACTTCCTGCATATATAACTCTATGGTCGTCACTGATGAAGTCTCCATTGTTTGGCCATCTTGCTTCATATATGCCTAAAATGTTTATGTTCAATCTAGTAACCTCCAGCTTCATGTTATCCAGCTGTCCCCAGTTTTTCATGGTCTTAATGTTCCATGATCCAAGAGTTATTTTTTGTTTGTTGCAAACAGTTGTAGGATAATGGTCCGGTGTTACCTGTCACCCATGACTTTCTATTGTGGGTGAGGGATATATTCTGAGGAAATTTGTCCCCTTACGCCATTATCAAAGTTTCTTATTTCACATGGAATAACCGACTGAAATTTCATTCAACTCTCATCTTCTTGGTTCTTACCTGCATGCTTGACTCCTATAGCCCACAAGAATCACATCTTCATGCCGTACTAGAGTGATAGGTGTCATTGCAACAGGCATCTCTTTGTTTCTTTTTTTCTTTTTTTTTTATAATCATATCGCTCCAAGCAAGGTATTTTATTGCCACTGTTTTGCAGGGGGTTACATAGGAGAGAAACTATGAGGAAGAGTGACAGGTTATAGGGGGTGTCAAGAAGTGGGTGAGAGAAGGATGAGAATACTGATGAGAGTGGAGTAGACAGAGAAAGGAGCATGAAAGAGAGAGGAGGCAGGTTAGTGAGATAGGAGATGACTATTGACTTTACATTTAAATTCTTGGAGATTGTAGTTGTCGGGAAAGCAAGTAAATGGAAGGGAATTCCATAAGCGGGAAGTGCGAGAAAAGAAGGTGCTGGAGTAGAATTTGCATTTACAATTTATTGGTTTCACAGTAAAAGGGTGGGACCTAGTTGCTAATCTTGTGGCTCAAGGAAATTCATACATAGGGGATACCAGTGAGCTAAGTTCATCGGAGCAGAAATCGTGAAAGTATTTGTAGAAGAGACACAGGGAAACCACACTGTGTCGGTGAGAAAGTGACTGCATCTGAGCTGCCAAGTCAGGATCTATCACATTATAGATTCTTCGTTGTCAAGGATACCCAGGTGGATAGCAGGAGCACCCAACCAGATATGGCAGCAGTATTCAATGTGTGGGTGGATGGTAGATTTATATATGTGCAGGATTGTTTCAGGCGGCAAAAACTTCCTGGCCCTACACAGAGAACCAAATTTCTCAGCAGCGAATTTAGCTGTAGATTCTATATATTTTGGGAAAGCATTTGAGGCTTAATCAATAGTGAAGTGGTTAAACATCTTATTTCATACAACCTCGTCTTGGATAAGCTATATGGCTTCCATTTTACCAGGTCTACCATTTATTAATTCGACCTTGTGTCATACATGACCAAACTCCCTACAACTTGCAGATTTACTCATTTTCATCAGAAGATTTTCATCAGAAAGTTGAATTCATGTGTGAATTTGTGGAAGAAATTTATTAAAAGGATAGATAACATGAATTATAGAAGTTAATGTTCAATGAGAAACAAGTAATGAACTAAGGGTATCAAGAGTTGTAGAAATGTTCGTAGTAGTACTTTATTGGAACTAGTTTATGCATATGTATATATGTATGTATGAGTGCTTGTTTTGTAGGAATGTCTTTGAATGGAGAAGAAGAAGTAAAATGAATCAATACATGAAAAAGAAGGAAAAAGAAAACAAATATGCAATGTGACCTTACATATGGGTTGACTTGAAGTTTCTCTCATTACATTTGAGTGTGTCATCTTGCTGCTCCCATCTGACTCTCTGACTGATGCCGACTGAAGCCTTTTAAAGATTTTTTGCTCTGGATCATTAAGTCTTTTTAGCCTTGCAAATTGCTCCCATTGGTCAGAAAATCAATTTAACATCTACTTGCAAAATCCGGTTTCACTTTTTCTTTAAGCATGTGGTCAATCATTTTCTATTTGGTGAATCCAGGATTTCACATGTCATTGTGAATTTATGTAAAAGTGAAGAAGAAAGTTGCTTTTAATTCTTAATTTCCTATCCACCACAATCTTGCTGTGGCTCTAGTTATATTGAAGATATCTGATAAGGTTTGGCATGCTGATATGTTACGTAAGTTCCATGGTTACTGTATTACAGGATGATTGTTTGATTGAACCTAATCATTCCTATCAAATCATGAAATGAAAATAGTTTTGATTGGCCCACTTCCAGATCCTTTCACATGAAAGTGGGTATCCCCGCAAGGCTCTATCCTGGATTGTATGCTATTTATTATCTACATAAATGATCTTCCTTCGGCTCCCCCTGGAATGAGAAATCAGGGAGCCGAGTTCAAATTCCAGTTGAATTCATTGCATTCACTTACGTGCAAATACCCTTGGGAAAGGTATTAATCCGTCTCTTCCTTCCAGTTATGAGTTAAATAACAGAACAGATTGGGTTCTATAGCTGACAACCAATCTACCGCAGAAAGCAATGGCAACCTACTGTGGGATAAACTTCTGGCCAGTCAGTAATGTCCCTTTCGAGACATGATTGCCCAAGTGTGTTTCCCGTATAGCACTTAACTGACTATAATATAATAGTTGGAAACATAATTAAAACTTCTACTGGGCATAAAGTGGGGGATCGGTTTTCTATTGTTATGAAGTAATAAACTAATCCTCCACTAATTATACTTAATATAATAATATAATATAACCTATCTCTTCTTCTTCCAGCTATGAGTTAAATGGCAGGATAGATTGGGTTCTGTAGCCTTGGCTAGCAACCAGTCTATCGCAGAAAGCAATGGCAACCTACTGCGGGATAATCTTCTGCCCAGTCAGTCATGTCTCTTTCGAGACATGATCGCCCAAGCGTGTATCATGTATGACACTTAACTGACTGATGTCATCAGTTCCCAAGTAAGTGTTTATGCTGATGACACTACCATTTTTCTCCTGTCTCAACAGAAAATACATTAGAGCTGATGAAATAAACCTGCGTACTCTTGAAAAGGACCTCCAATCAGTAGTTAATTGGGGTAAGAAATGTCTTTTAAATTTATAAATTTTAACACCTCCAAAACAAAATTGCTCTCATTTAACCATCACAGAGAAACTCTTCTGCTGGCCATCAGCATGGCTGATGCTAGACTGCAAGAGAGCACCACACTGCATGTCTTTGGTCTCATATTTTCTACTTACCTGAAGTGGAGTGACTGCATCGAATCATTAGCTGTATCTATTGCAAGGAAAGTCTTTCACTGTGTCAAGCCAGAAAATTATCTTGTCAGAATCCATTTTGCACATTTATAAATCTACCATTTGTAACTTTATTAATCTCTCTCTTTATCTCACATTCTGTCTTTCTTAGTCTATTTATATCTATCTATCTATCTATCTATCTATCTATCTATCTATCTATCTATCTATCTATGTCCATCTGTTTCTATCTATCTATCTATCTATCTATCTATCTATCTATCTCAGTCTATTCACAGTTATGTATTTCAATTTTGCACACACCTATCTATCTATCTATCTATCTATCTATCTATCTATCTATCTATCTATCTCAGTCTGTCCATATCTATCTATCTCAGTCTATTCACAGCTATGTATTTCAATTTTGCACACATCTATCTATCTATCTATCTATCTGTCTGTCTGTCTGTCTATCTATCTATCTATCTATCTATCTATCTATCTCAGTCTGTTTCTATCAGTCTTTTTATATTTATCCTAATGTTGTTATTTATTATAATTAATATGTTTGCATAAATGGCAAATATGTTTCTCTTTAACAATTTTATTAAATTTCCTCTGCAAGTTTATCTAAAGTTTCATTACTGCTACAGAGTACACAGATATCAACATTTCCAAAAATCAATGCTGAAAAAAAAAAAAAAAAAAGAAAACAGATTTGCCTTCTCTATGTTCTGCCAAATGTAAAAAAAAAATAAAAATATCAAGGTTTGAACTGAGGCATCATGGTTTGGTGCACTGGGCTAACCTCAGTCAAAGAAAACATTATCAATGATATTGATTGATTGGCTTTGTAGAGTGATTGCTTAAAAAATGTTTGCTAGGCTAGATTCATACTCAGAGAACCCTATGAGATTTGCAAAACAAAATTTGCAAAAAAAAAATTAAAATTAAAAAAGGTCATCCAAATACATTTATTTTTATTTTTAAGTAAAATTTTTCATTGTCTCAGTTTTTAATATTAATACTATTAGTACCATTAATATTCTTAGTATCATGTTGGCACCAAATGTGGAATTAGAGAGTAGAGTTCAAATTCCATGCAAGTCTGTTGCATTTACTTACACACTAAGGCTAAGGGTTAAATAGTAGGGTAGACTAGGCTCTTTGGATTTTGTTTGCAATCAATCTAAGAGAAGGAAAATTCTGAATTTCAAACTAAGTAACAACAAGAAATCTTTTCACTATTTTTCCAAAGAATGTTTGGCAATTTATGGATAACAGATAAGAGGCAGCTCTGGGGGAATAAGGCATTAAAATATATATAGCGTTAAGAGATAAGGCATTAAAATATATATGGCATTAAGAGATAAGGCATTAAAATATATATAGCATTAAGAGATAAGGCATTAAAATATACATGGCATTAAGAGATAAGGCATTAAAATATATATAGCATTAAGAGATAAGGCATTAAGATATACATGGCATTAAGAGATAAGGCATTAAAATATATATAGCACTAAAAGATAAGGCATTAAAATATATATAGCATTAAGAGATAAGGCATTAAAATATATATGGCATTAAGAGATAAGGCATTAAAATATATATAGCATTAAGAGATAAGGCATTAAGATATACATGGCATTAAGAGATAAGGCATTAAAATATATATAGCATTAAGAGATAAGGCATTAAAATATATATAGCATTAAGAGATAAGGCATTAAAATATATATGACATTATGAGATAAGGCATTAAAATATATATAGCATTAAGAGATAAGGCATTAAAATATATATGGCATTGAGAGATAAGGCATTAAAATATATATAGCATTAAGAGATAAGGCATTAAAATATATATAGCATTAAGAGATAAGGCATTAAAATATATATAGCATTAAGAGATAAGGCATTAAAATATATATAGCATTAGGAGATAAGGCATTAAAATATATATGACATTATGAGATAAGGCATTAAAATATATATAGCATTAAGAGATAAGGCATTAAAATATATATGGCATTGAGAGATAAGGCATTAAAATATATATAGCATTAAGAGATAAGGCATTAAAATATATATGGCATTGAGAGATAAGGCATTAAAATATATATAGCATTAAGAGATAAGGCATTAAAATATATATAGCATTAAGAGATAAGGCATTAAAATATATATAGCATTAAGAGATAAGGCATTAAAATATATATAGCATTAATAGATAAGGCATTAAAATATATATAGCATTAAGAGATAAGGCATTAAAATATATATGGCATTAAGAGATAAGGCATTAAAATATATATAGCATTAAGAGATAAGGCATTAAAATATATATAGCACTAAAAGATAAGGCATTAAAATATATATAGCATTAAGAGATAAGGCATTAAAATATATATGACATTATGAGATAAGGCATTAAAATATATATAGCATTAAGAGATAAGGCATTAAAATATATATGGCATTGAGAGATAAGGCATTAAAATATATATAGCATTAAGAGATAAGGCATTAAAATATATATAGCATTAAGAGATAAGGCATTAAAATATATATAGCATTAAGAGATAAGGCATTAATATATATATAGCATTAGGAGATAAGGCATTAAAATATATATGACATTATGAGATAAGGCATTAAAATATATATAGCATTAAGAGATAAGGCATTAAAATATATATGGCATTGAGAGATAAGGCATTAAAATATATATAGCATTAAGAGATAAGGCATTAAAATATATATGGCATTGAGAGATAAGGCATTAAAATATATATAGCATTAAGAGATAAGGCATTAAAATATATATGGCATTGAGAGATAAGGCATTAAAATATATATGGCATTGAGAGATAAGGCATGAAAATATATATGGCATTAAGAGATAAGGCATGAAAATATATATAGCATTAATATTTCTTCTTTTTATACACCTTACTTTTTACCTGAATGTAAACTATCCATACAGATATATATGTAGGTCAAGACAAATATTACCCAGTACTGATGATGGGTAAGGTAGATATTACATATTGTTCCCAGCATCAAGTCACTTTTTACCATCAGGATGCAAGATGAGGGGCCTTTTAATATGAGGTGCCTAAATGCTTATATATAATAACTAAGGAGAAAAAGTGTCTTATGACCATTGCTAAAGAAAAAGATTATCACACTTGTGCATTGCATTGTGGGATGTGTTGCTGATGACTAGACTGCATTCATAATTTCAAAAGGAAAAATACAGAACTGATATTATACTTTGATCTTGTATTTAAATTAGTTGCCCAAACATATTTATATGGGCCATGGACAAAAGTTTCCTAGATACTATGCTAACTATTGTGCTGACATTGGTATGCACCAACCCTATCTCCTTTTAGTGCAATGAGGGAGGTACTGCTGAAGGGTTGTGACCCCCAGGATTATGCATCCCATATTACAAAACTGTGAAATGGCTGAAAACAGAAAATATCTTTAATTGGTATTTATAAACACCCTCCTAGAGGTAGGATTACATCTCATTGGGTTTAACGTTGGGGTGCTGTATGTTTACACATACGTCAAGAACCAAAACTGGGTAGTTTTGGTTCTTGACGTATATGTAAACATACAGCACTGGGTAGTGACAACAGACACTTTCATGCTGCATTTTTTACCAGTCCTCACTCTTTACTGAAATTAGGGAGGTGCTGCTACTGAGTTTGAATCTCTAGGACTAAGCATCCCTCAATTTTTTTCTTTATTTGCAGTGTCCCCTAAGGAATTAAACAATCATGACTCTCCACAATTTCTTGTCCTTTATACATCTTAACAATTTTTTCTTTTTGCCATTTCTCCTAAATTTTGTTCTACCATCTACTTAGATGCGAACATTTGTTACAAGGGTGAAGTGTACAATATACAATATAAAAAATACAGAGTAAATATATCTTCTTTGTGCAATGTTCCTACAAGAAGGTGGCAATCATGGCTCTCCCCAATTTCCTGTCCCTTGCAGCTCTTAATAGATGTTATTTTTTATTACGCATCAACCTTGTTCTGCCATCCATTTATCCAAGCTCACCAGATAGGTCATGCTTTGTTTCCTTGTGAAACTTACCTTCAATCTGCCCTGAGAGTATAAAATTTACCAAGCTCTATTTCCTCCTTATGTCCCTGTTCTAACCTAAATAACCAAAACAGAGGTTGGAAAATGAAATAGTAACCTTTATAACATCAACAAAATACAATATTTGCAAGCTGTGTGAAGGAGATATCCGGTGCTAGGGGTGACAGCAATATAACCCCACCTCACACTTTGCTTACTGTACCTGGTGTTCCTAACAAGTACTAATAAAAGACAATATATGTTTTAAAACAATAACATTTTTTTTTTTTTTGTCTTTTTTTTTTATTGTTCTCTGTCATTCCCTTGCTAACTGGACACATGGCTTGGAGGTGATTCCCCCCTCCATCACACTACTGTCTGTTACTGCTTGCTTAAGGTAACTTAATCTCTCCAGAACTCTCCAGAACTGTATAGAAGAAACAGAATGAAGATAATTTTTGAAATTTTCTTAACTTTTTTCTGTCAGCAAGCCTGCAACTTGGTGAGTTTAGCCAGTGTGATCTTATTTTTTATTATTTTTTGAATTATTTATTTACTTATTTTTACTTGTATTTTTTATTTTATTTTATTCTTTTTCGGTTCTTATCTTTTCTGCCTAATTTTTGTGTAAATTGTTCTTAATTATGAAATTTAGGTTTGGTATATTAGGGTTTTGGTTATATGTAGGAATTCTAAGACCGGCCATGTTTTTTTTTTTTTTATTGTTCTCTGTCATTCCCTTGCTAACTGGACACATGGCTTGGAGGTGATTCCCCCCTCCATCACACTACTGTCTGTTACTGCTTGCTTAAGGTAACTTAATCTCTCCAGAACTCTCCAGAACTGTATAGAAGAAACAGAATGAAGATAATTTTTGAAATTTTCTTAACTTTTTTCTGTCAGCAAGCCTGCAACTTGGTGAGTTTAGCCAGTGTGATCTTATTTTTTATTATTTTTTGAATTATTTATTTACTTATTTTTACTTGTATTTTTTATTTTATTTTATTCTTTTTCGGTTCTTATCTTTTCTGCCTAATTTTTGTGTAAATTGTTCTTAATTATGAAATTTAGGTTTGGTATATTAGGGTTTTGGTTATATGTAGGAATTCTAAGACCGGCCATGTTTTTTTTTGTTTTTTTTTTTTATTGTTCTCTGTCATTCCCTTGCTAACTGGACACATGGCTTGGAGGTGATTCCCCCCTCCATCACACTACTGTCTGTTACTGCTTGCTTAAGGTAACTTAATCTCTCCAGAACTGTATAGAAGAAACAGAATGAAGATAATTTTTGAAATTTTCTTAACTTTTTTCTGTCAGCAAGCCTGCAACTTGGTGAGTTTAGCCAGTGTGATCTTATTTTTTATTATTTTTTGAATTATTTATTTACTTATTTTTACTTGTATTTTTTATTTTATTTTATTCTTTTTCGGTTCTTATCTTTTCTGCCTAATTTTTGTGTAAATTGTTCTTAATTATGAAATTTAGGTTTGACTTATACTAAGTTAAAACTTCATTAACTTCAGTCACATATTTATTTTTTTTAATTGGAGTAGATAGTACCTTCTATCGCCAGGTCTCACACTCCACCCCCTTCTTTTGGACAGGAGTAGAGTTGATCGCCTTGTTTCTAGTTTAGGAAGGGGTTCCCGAGTAGATAGATTAAACTAATTGGAGTAGATAGATTAAACTATCGCCCGGTTCACACTCCACCCACATCTATTGAACAGGTGAAGAGGCTCATCCCTTGTTTCCTGTTTAGGATGCGGTTTCCGGTTTTCTCTTTTCCAATCTTTTCACTCTTTTCCTTTATTATTTTATTTTTTTTTTCAATTGGAGTAGATAGACTAAACTATCGCCCGGTTCACACTCCACCCACATCTATTGAACAGGTGAAGAGGCTCATCCCTTGTTTCCTGTTTAGGATGCGGTTTCCGGTTTTCTCTTTTCCAATCTTTTCACTCTTTTCCTTTATTATTTTATTTTTTTTTTCAATTGGAGTAGATAGACTAAACTATCGCCCGGTTCACACTCCACCCACATCTATTGAACAGGTGAAGAGGCTCATCCCTTGTTTCCTGTTTAGGATGCGGTTTCCGGTTTTCTCTTTTCCAATCTTTTCACTCTTTTCCTTTATTATTTTATTTTTTTTTTCAATTGGAGTAGATAGACTAAACTATCGCCCGGTTCACACTCCACCCACATCTATTGAACAGGTGAAGAGGCTCATCCCTTGTTTCCTGTTTAGGATGCGGTTTTCGGCTTTCTTCTTTTCCATTCTTTTTACCCTTACGTAGCCCCCTGCGCATCAGTGGCGTTACTGCCTTGCTCGGGGTGATATGATTAAAAAAAAAAAAAAAAAAAAAATATGCAAATGTGTGTCACAAGGGTGAAGTGTACAATATACAAGATAAAAAATACAGAGTAAATATATCTTCTTTGTGCCATGTTCCTTCAAGAAGGTGGCAATAATGGCTCTCCACAATTTCTTGTCCTTTATATATTTTAACAATTTCTTCTTTTTGTCATTTCTCCTAAATTTTATTCCACTATCTACTTAGATGCTAACATGTTACAAGGGTGAATTGTACAATATACAAGATAAAAAATACAGAGTAAATATATCTTCTTTGTGCCAAGTTCTTTCAAGAAGGTGGCAATCATGGCTCTCCACAATTTCTTGTCCTTTATATATTTTAACAATTTCTTCTTTTTGTCATTTCTCCTAAATTTTATTCCACTATCTACTTAGATGCTAACATGTTACAAGGGTGAAGTGTACAATATACAAGATAAAAAATACAGAGTAAATATATCTTCTTTGTGCCATGTTCCTTCAAGAAGGTGGCAATCATGGCTCTCCACAATTTCTTGTCCTTTATATATTTTAACAATTTCTTCTTTTTGTCATTTCTCCTAAATTTTATTCCACTATCTACTTAGATGCTAACATGTTACAAGGGTGAATTGTACAATATACAAGATAAAAAATACAGAGTAAATATATCTTCTTTGTACCATGTTCCTTCAAGAAGGTGGCAATCATGGCTCTCCACAATTTCTTGTCCTTTATATATTTTAACAATTTCTTCTTTTTGTCATTTCTTCTAAATTTCATTCCACTATCTACTTAGATGCGAACATATGTTACAAGGTTGAAGTGTACAATATACAACATAAAAAATACAGAGTAAATATATCTTCTTTGTGCCATGTCCCTTCAAGAAGGTGGCAATAATGGCTCTCCACAATTTCTTGTCCTTTATATATTTTAACAATTTCTTCTTTTTGTCATTTCTCCTAAATTTTATTCCACTATCTACTTAGATGCTGACATGTTACAAGGGTGAAGTGTACAATATACAAGATAAAAAATACAGCGTAAATATATCTTCTTTGTGCCATGTACCTCAAGAAGGTGGCAATCATGGCTCTCCACAATTTCTTGTCCTTTATAAATTTTAACAATTTCTTCTTTTTGTCATTTCTCCTAAATTTTATTCCAATATCTACTTAGATGCGAACATATGTTACAAGGGTGATGTGTTCAATATACAAGATAAAAAATACAGAGTAAATATATCTTCTTTGTGCCATGTTCCTTCAAGAAGGTGGCAATCATGGCTCTCCACAATTTCTTGTCCTTTATATATTTTAACAATTTTTTCTTTTTGTCATTTCTCCTAAATTTTATTCCACCATCTACTTACTCAAGCTCACTAAGTATTTTTTCCTCTATCCCTCTTGTCTTCAATGTCTTATAAGTATCATATTTTTCAAGCCCTCTTTCCTCAATATGTGCCCAGATATTACTGATTGATTATTTTTATAATAATATAATATTATAGTTTTATCGACCCTTTTTTAAGCAATTATGATGAATTATTTATTCTGATTACTGTACCTGGTATTTCTAATAAGTACTAATAAAACACTATATATGTTTTAGAAAAATAAAATTTATGTCAAAGATGCAAACATATGTTACAAGGACAAAGTGTTCAATATACAATATAAAAAAGTAAATCCACCCAAGTCTATTGTACAGGTGTAGAGGCTCATCCCTTGTTCCCTGTTCAGGATGTGGTTTCCGGCTTTCTTTTTTCCAATCTTTTCACTCTTACGTAGCCCCCTGCACATCAGTGGCGTTACCGCCTTGCTCGGGGGGATATGATTAAAAAAAAAAATATCTTCTTTGTGCCATGTCCCTTCAAGAAAGTGGCAATCGTGACTCTCCACAATTTCTTTTTCCTTTCAGCTCTCAATAGATCTTGTTTTTTATCACTCATCAACCGCTTTCCGCCATCCATTTATTCAAGCTCAGTAGATAGATCATGTCTTGTTTTCTTGTGCAACTTAACTTCAATCTGTCCTGAGAGTATCAAATTTACCAAGCTCTTTTTCCTCATTATGTGCCTGTTGTAACCTAAAAAGGTTACTGAATAAGAAATAACCAAAATAGAGGTTGGAAAATGATATAATAATATCATTTTTGCTTTCAGGGAGACGACTCTGATCCATGCTAATGGATGATAGGATTGATTGTCTGCGATGGTTAATAGATAACAGCTTCATTTTGGAAGCATTAAAATTCATGAGCCATTTTTTTACCCCAGTCCGCCATGGATTGGAGGTCTTTTTCAAGCTCGGCATTGAGGTTTGCTTTGTCAGCCTTGGTAGATTTTTGATCGATGCGAGACTAAACCGTAGTGTCGTTAGCATATATGCCAACTCAGGATCTTAGTACATCTGGGAGATTGTTTATGCAGATAAGGAAAAGCATAGGACCTAGAATAAAGCCTTTAGACACACCCTCATTCATATGATAGTATTGGGAGGCATGTCCGTTCAATACTACCTTCATTGTGCGATTTGAAAGGAATGACTGGATAAAGTCAAACAATTGTCCAGTTATACCATAACCTTGCAGCATGCGTAGAAGACCAGCATGCCAGACTCTCTCAAAAGCTTTGGAGATATCAAGGGCAACAGTTCGGGCTTCGCCATTCTTGATGAGAGCCTGGTGTATATACTCAGTGATGGTTGTGAGCGTATCAGCAGTAGACCTGGTGAAGCAAAAACCAGACTGTTTGACAGAGAAGCGTCTGTGGGCTGTGAGATATTGAACCACCTTTGCATTGATGATGGCTTCGAACACTTTGCCAAAAATTGATAGGAGGCTGACAGGCAATAATTAGAAGGGTCAGAGGGTTCACTAGTGTTTTAATATATTGGAACCATGGAGGAGGACTTCCAGCAGGCAAGAAAGCCAGGATTAAAGAGGCAGTAGTTATAAAGTTTGGCAAGAACAGAGGAGAGTTCAGGGAAACATTTCTTCAGGACAATGATTGAGATTCCATTGTCGCCACTCGCATTATGGAGGTCAAGCTTTGAAATTATGTTAGAGACCACCAATGGGGTAATGTGGATGTCATTCAGTTGGAGCTCAGTTTGGGGTGAGAAGTCAGATACAGATACTCCAGATGCGTCCAGTGTCCAGTTGCTGGAGAATCTGCGAGCGAAGCACTCAGCCTTGTCTGTTGTAGAGGTAAGACCTAAAATTCATTGATTAGAGGTGGGGATTGAGGGTTTGCTATTGTTAAGTATATAAAATATAAATATAAATTTCTTTTTTGTTTCCATTTTCCTCTCTCACTCAATCTACCCTGTGAGTTTTAAATTTCCCAAGCCCCCTTTCCTCATTATGTGTCCTAGAAATTTCATCTGTTTCTTTCTGATGTTAAGTTTTCCTTTGGGTTTTCATTTTCTTTAGAACATTGTCCTGGCTTACATTTTGCTTTGTGCAATATTTAATAACCAATCCCTTATTATAAAACTGTTAAAGAAAAAATCATGTCAGACAAAATAAAACAGTTATTACAACTTGATCTCATCTAGGCATATGAAATGATTATTATACATAGACAAAGTCTTCAGCTTTTTTTTCAATCATTTCATTCCAAACAAGGCACTAAAGGCCACTAAGACACAAAAGGGAAAAAATTTAGAAAACATTTCAGTGTTAAAAATTCCGGATTCAATGAGACAATAATGATAACTGACACTAAAGTTAAATTTTTGAAGATTGTAGTTGACAGGTAATCAAGAATGCCAAAAGATAGTTTGACAAATGAGAAGTGTGAGAGATGAAACTATTAGAATAGAACTTATTTAACAATTTCAAAAATTTTTGTCGATTCTAATTAACAGAAAATCAAGAAGCTGGCAGAGAGTTACATAGGTGGAAAGTGTGAGAGAAGAAGCTACTAGAATAGAACTTACTGTTACATTTAGCAACTTCAACAGCTTTTGTAGATTCTAATTGACAGGAAAGCAAGAAGCTGAAAGAGAGTAGTATAGGTGAGAAGTGTGAGAGAAGAAGCTACTAGAATAGAACTTGCTGTTACATTTAGCAACTTCAACAGCTTTTGTAGATTCTATTCAACTTTTACAGCGAAACAATTCTGCGAGAAATAAAATCTTTGTCAGGAGTCATCATTAACAAACACAATCTCAACAATGACACAGTGCTGATGACACAGTGCTGATAGCAGACCTGGAAAAGAAAATGAGGGTCCCCTAGAAAAGCTAGCAAGAGAAATCACAAAGAAAAGACAGCATAAACTTCAAGAAAACTGAATGTATAGCCATCAGCAAAAAGAAGAATCCCAAAATGCCAACTACAGGTCGGAGAAAGTAAAATAAATCAAATAAGGAAATTTAAATACCTTCATCTCAGTGTTCTCAACAGGCTCCAAAGGAGAATCAGTAAAGTGATAGGTACTGACTTGGCAGCTCGACTACAGCCACTTCCCCACCGATGAGATGTGGCCTCACATTGTCTATTCTATAAATACTTTCATGGCTTCTGCTCCAACGAACTTAAGTCACTGGTGCCTCTGCAACAGGTGTTTACTCGTGCAACCAGATTGGCAACTGGGTCCCACCCATTCACAGTTAGATTAATCAAATGCAGACGACAATTCTACTCTTGCAGCTTCTTCTCTCGCACTGGCCTGCAAAGGCATTTTAACCAGCCTGCAAGCCTGATTGCCAAAGACTATTTTTAACATGAGAGACGAGGTTTTTGAATTCAACAAAAGGCCTGCTGTTATCTTCTTCTGATCCACCTAACTGAATTTGAATCCTATGACTGCAAAAACATGATCAAAACCCATTCACTTCTATTTCTGCGTAAAAGATAAACATAAAACAAAAACTCAGGGCCGATTTGACCAACCGACCGGTGACAAACATTAGGCAGGGACACCTTCAAAGGGACAATGTTGTCTCAGTCAGCTTTCTATTTCATTCCTCCAACAGTGACCACCCCTGAGCATTTATCCCTGCCATCTACCCTATGTAAGCTGGAGTCTTTCAATGGGCCACGTTCTTATCTTATCATACGTAAGTGTAGATGTTTGCAACTATTTGTACACATACGTATCGATATATGTGTTTCGTTTTTGTTTGATGTTTGTGTGCAGTTCGTTTATGGTACAATTTTCAATAACAGTTTCAAACTTACACGTCATAATTTCATCAATTTCACTTTGGTGGATATTTTTCACTTTGAAGTATTTTGACATTCCTTGAGGAAAAGTAATTTTTGTTAGGTGTTTTTTTATAATTTTAGATTTTCTTTTGTTTTTCTGATTTCTCAATGTTTAAGTGTGTGTCATGTATGTCACTAACTGGCTTTTAGGGATGTGCATTGTGGTACAATGGATATTGACTTGGAATGACAAATTGGGGAGTCAGGTTCAAATTCCAGTTGAATACCTTGCATCCATTTACGCACAAATACCCTTGGGAAAGGTATTAATCTGTCTCTTCTCTCCAGTTATAGGTTAAATAATAAGACAGATTGGGTTCTGTAGCCTTGGCTGGCAACAAGTTTGTTGTAGAAAGCAATGGCAATCTCCTACGGGATAATCATCTGCCCAGTCAATTATGTCTCAAACGAGACATGATCGCCCAAAGCGTGTATTACATATGGCACCTAACTGCCTGAAGTTTTATAATGTATATGTAAAATATATATTGGGAGTGGTCAAACATCCTTCTCTTTAGATGATTATAATATAATAATATAATATAAAAAATACAAAAAATATAATATAATAATATAAAATGTAAATCCTTTTCTCTTTGTTTGATGTTTCAAAGTAATTTAATTAACTGGTAGGGAAACTGATTTTAGCTCGAGTTATTCTTTTGGTGATATGGCTTTGCCAATTTTTTTTCTCCTGTTACTCATCTATGCAGGTCTTTCAAATAAATGTTTATTTATTCTTCAGCTCTTCCTTAAAGTACCTACTCCATGTATACTTCCAATTTTGTATCCTCTTCTGGTAAACTTTGAAAAACAGTAGCTACTCTAGCATCTATACATCAATCATTTAGTAATAAATTAGAGCACTCTGGTTACTGGCCTATAATCATACATTATCATACAATAAAAGTCTGCCTTCTTCGACCGAGTGCCTATAGCCCAGAGGTAGAATTGCTGATGATGGCAATTCGGCTGGGTTTCAATCCTGGGTTAAAAGCAATCAGATGTCTAACCGTACTGATGAGCTGTGATACAGCAAAACAGATCTGTTTGCGGTTGACTATATATATATACTCTACCAGCCATAATTATTAGGCCACCCCAGTGTTTTAAAAAAATGATGTATTTCATAGTATTTTTTAGTATTTATTGCCAAGTGAATAATTGCAAATAAAAATAGAATGGTTCTTTTGTTAATACTTCTCAATAACATGTGCATCAAATGAATTTATAAATATTTAATAATCACCTATATTGCAGTTTCAACAATGAAAGAATGAAGAAAATTTAGGGTGATTCGGACGAGTTCATCTTTGCAAAGTAATAATAACAAAAGAACCATTCTATTTTCATTTAGAATTATTCACTTGGAAATAAATACTAAAAATAGTATAAAATACATCATTTTTTTTAAAAATGGGGTGGCCTAATAATTATGGCTGGTAGTATATATATATATATATATATGCATATTTATTATTTTTTTATTTTTTAACTCTTCTCCATATTTTTTGTTTAAATGTGTTAGAACTTTCTCATTTCTAACCACTAATTTTTTATATTACTTTTTCCTTGCTTTTTTATATTTTCATTCTGCCACCCTATGATTAACCCATCTTCTCTTTTATTCCCTCTTAATGTATTGGAATATTAAATTTCTTATTGTCATAACACTCTGTTGGTCAATTTACTTTACTGCTAGTGAAACTTTTCTCATGGTTTACCCTTTTTTAAGCTGTTACCCTACTTTCTATTTGCACTTGTTTCTTGGACCCATCCACTTGATTCTCACTTAATAAATTGGAATGTTAAAGTTCGTATTTTCAGGAAAATCTGTTGGGCAATCTACTTCAATGGTAATGAACCTTTTCTATTAGTTTACCATTTTTTATTTTGTCTAGCGACTCATCTTAAAGTTCTTATTGTCATAATGCTCTGTTGGTCATTGATTCAACTGCCAACTATGTTAATTTTTCGACAATTCAAAGTAATTCTCTTAACTATTCTGTCACTTAAGTGTCATACATGATACACACTTGGGAAATCATGTCTTTAAAGAGAGATGAATGATTTGACAGAAGAATTTCCTGCAGTAAGTTGATACTACTTTCTATGTAAGACAGGTTGCCAATCAAGGCTACAGAACTCAATCTGTCCTGCTATTTAACCCATAGCTGGGAGAAGAGACAGACTAATATCTTTTCTATGGATATTTTCACATAAGTGAATTTGGTTGGAATTGAAATTTGGCTCTCTGATTTACCATTCTGAGCTGAGATGATTTTGGATGATTTTTACTCTTTTTTTTTCAGAAGTATCACTTTGCCAGTTTTTATCCTTTCATGAATCAGTAATGGATATCTCGACTTTTACTTAGTTAAAACTTGGACTAACATGAATGATCAAACTGAGACTAAATAGACTGAGATAGATAGATAGATAGATAGATAGATAGATAGATTTGAATAGACTGAGATAGATAGATAGATAGATAGATAGATAGATAGATAGATAGATAGATTTGAATAAGACTGAGATAGATAGATAGATAGATAGATAGATAGATAGATAGATAGATAGATTTGAATAGACTGAGATAGATAGATAGATAGATAGATAGATAGATTTGAATAGACTGAGATAGATAGATAGATAGATAGATAGATAGATAGATAGATTTGAATAGACTGAGATAGATAGATAGATAGATAGGTAGATAGATAGATAGATAGATTTGAATAGACTGAGATAGATAGATAGATAGATAGATAGATTTGAATAGACTGAGATAGATAGATAGATAGATAGATAGATAGATAGATAGATTTGAATAGACTGAGATAGATAGATAGATAGATAGATAGATAGATTTGAATAGACTGAGATAGATAGATAGATAGATAGATTTGAATAGACTGAGATAGATAGATAGATAGATAGATAGATAGATAGATAGATAGTTAGATAGATTTGAATAGACTGAGATAGATAGATAGATAGATAGATAGATAGATTTGAATAGACTGAGATAAATACATAGATAGATAGATAGATAGATAGATAGATTTGAATAGACTGAGATAAATACATAGATAGATAGATAGATAGATAGATAGATTTGAATAGACTGAGATAGATAGATAGATAGATAGATAGATAGATAGATAGATTTGAATAGACTGAGACAAATAGATAGATAGATAGATAGATAATGAACAGACTGAGATAGATAGATAGATAGATAGATAGATAGATAGATATGAACAGACTGAGATAGATAGATAGATAGATAGATAGATAGATATGAACAGACTGAGATAGATAGATAGATAGATAGATAGATAGATAGATAGATAGATATGAGCAGAGATAGACAGATAGATAATGAACAGACTGAGATAGATAGATAGATAGATAGATAGATAGATAGATTTGAATAGACTGAGATAGATAGATAGATAGATAGATAGATAGATAGATAGATTTGAATAGACTGAGATAGATAGATAGATAGATAGATAGTTAGATAGATTTGAATAGACTGAGATAGATAGATAGATAGATAGATAGATAGATAGATTGATAGATTTGAATAGACTGAGATAAATAGATAGATAGATAGATAGATAGATAGATTTGAATAGACTGAGATAGATAGATAGATAGATAGATAGATAGATAGATAGATAGGTAGATAGATAGATTTGAATAGACTGAGATAGATAGATAGATAGATAGATAGATTTGAATAGACTGAGACAAATAGATAGATAGATAGATAGATAGATAGATAGATAGATAATGAACAGACATAGATAGATAGATAGATAGATAGATAGTGAAGAATCTGTAATAGATAGATAGATAGATAGATAGATAATGAACAGACTGAGATAGATAGATAGATAGATAGATAGATAGATAATGAACAGACTGAGATAGATAGATAGATAGATAGATAGATAGATAGATAGATAGATAGATAGATAATGAACAGACTGAGATAGATAGATATTATAGATAGATAGGAAAATGAAAAGAAATAGTAGATAAATTGATAGGATGACACAAAAAAGAGAGATAGAATGATCAGATAAAGAACAAATAGGAGAGATAGACAAATAGAAAGACTAGATAGAAATGGAAAGGATGACACAGGATAGATAGATCAGAACAGGTAAATGTATTGATTTTCTTAGGAGCTAAACAGGTATCTACCTACTTGGAAGACACACCGAACCCTACCCAGTCTTCTGACAATCTCCTCTTTCCTCACTATTTGTCCTTTTGCCAAATAAGTTTTGATTAGTGAGTATAGCATTTATTTATAAATATATATATATACATATATGTGTGTGTGTGTGTGTGTGTGTGTGTGTGTGTGTGTGTGCTCGGTTAATCAATAAGTCTATAGCCTAATGATGAACAAAAGCATTCAATTTCCATAACAGAAAATAATCACCGTCTTTGACAATAAGTTTAAGCTAACGATAGTCCATAAAATAAAAAATTAGTTCATCATTTTGTCAGGCTATGAATTTATTGGTCCTGTTTCATATATATGCATACATGCACATGCTGTCACAGACATATATACACTAAGCAACCCAGGTTTTTAAAAGAAATCATGTATTTCATACTCTTTTTAAGTGGATAATTATAAATGAAAATTGAATGTTTCTTTTGTTATTATTACTTTGCAAAATTTTACAAGGCAAGGAAGCAAAGATGAACTCATCTGAATACCCCTAAATTTTCTTCATTGTTTCATTGATGAAACTGCAATATATATCTATAAATTCATTTGATGCACATGTTATTGTGCAGTATTAACAAAAGAATCATTTTATTTTCATTTACAATTATTCACTTGGTAATAAATACTAAAAATAGTATGAAATATATCATTTTTTTAAACTGGGGTGGCCTAATAATTATGGCCGGTAGTGTGTGTGCGTGTATATATATATATATATATATATAGCAAGTCTACAGGGTGCAATTGGTAAATTATCGCTATTTGCTTAGTAAAATTTTGCAAAGTAATAATAACAAAAGAACCATTCTATTTTCATTTAGAATTATCCAGTTGGCAATAAATACTAAAAAAAAGTATGACATACATCATTTCTTTTAAAAAACCGGGGTGGCCTAATAATTATGGCCGGTAGTGCATATGCGTAAATTTACTTTATTAAAATATAAACTTCTTTATGATTTACTTAATTCAAATAATTAAAAATAAAAAAATAGTTCATATTTTACACAATGCCTTTTTAAAGGACTTTTTCAAAGAAAAATCTTCACGAATTAAGATTTTAATCCTGAATAAATTACTTTTATTTTGTTTATGTTTATCTTGTCTTGAGTTTTTTCAATGCCTCCTTTTTCCTTCTCCCAGGTATTTAAATTTTTGTACCTGCTTGATTTTAATATCCCCTACCTGTAATTGGCATTTTGGGCTGCCCTTTTTGCTGATGACCTTACATTCGGTTTTCTTGCAGTTTATTTGTAGTCCTTTCTTGTCACTCTCTTCGGCTACCTTCTATAGTAGGTCTTGTAGTTTCCTTTCTGTATCTGCAATCAGCACTGTATCATCTGCGTACATTATGTTGTTTAAATTGTGTCCTCTTTTGACCAATCCAGGCATAACTTCTAAAGTCCTTAGAATTTGATTTAGTGGCGTTTTTTATTTGGTTAAAAAAATGTAATTTTTTTCTAGTGTTGAGTTTTTCCTTTCCATTACAGGTTGTTCTATAATGATAGAGCAGATTTTAAATGCAAATATCTTGGGTTATAAAAATGATATAGAGTACCACATATATTTATTAAATAACTGATATACAAGAGTTTATAGGGGGTTGCTTATCTATTCTTTTCTAGTTGTAGTAGGATTCCGTTCTTGTGAAGGGTAGTTGTATACTGTTGCAGCTTAACAGAATTCATCCTTGCGGTAGATATCCCACTATAAGTCATAAAATAATTAAAAAATCAAGAAAAGCAAATTGAGTTGAAAATAACATTTATATATATACATATATCAATTAATGCTTTACAATTAAAGCAATACTTGAATATAAAGGTCCAATGGAGGTTAGAATGTTCATAGCAAATAATGAGCTGAAAGAGATAAAAGGCTTAGGAATGTGGAGGCGTCTTGTAGGTAAGGAATGTTCATTTTGAAGCTGACACTTCTAGGGTCCATAAGTCAGTAAGTTGGTTTGTGAGGAAACAGTCTTTGAAGTAGTCGCTCCTGAGGTCAGTAAGTACTTTTGAGACAGGGAAGGAGTGATGAGAAGTGAAGGGAGGCAAACATAGTAGCCACTTGACTTAAGTCAAGGGGATATTATTACTCTTGCCTGTCACCGTCAGTCTGTCTGACAATGCTTTGTGTCTCCACTTTTTATATCTGCTTTTTGGATCAAAAGTAGCTCGTTTGAGATTTTCATACTTGTATTTGATTCTGGGCTTCCCATTGGCTGGTAAATAAAATTCGTGTTGGCTTGTGAAATGGAAATTTGATATTTGATAAATTTTTATTTTTCAACTGGAACATCTGCACGAATACACCTGCGCAGAGACGACTTTTGTTCATTCACTTTCTGGTCGTTACAGATTAAACATCCATTCCCTCGCTTTTGCTCGGTCGGTATCACCACAAGTTCAACATGTTATCTAAGATTTCACTATTACTTAAAGGTATCTGATATCTCTTTTGCTAATGGTGGGCTCTCATATGGACTTATGGACTCAAAAAATTAGCAGTCAAAGATTCATTGTTACAGCCCAAAGGAAATTCGTAATCTTTTCACTTTTCTTTTTTTTTTTCATTTTTTTTTTTCAATTGGAGTAGATAGACTAAACTATCTCCCGGTTCACACTCCACCCATGTCTATTGTACAGGTGTAGAGGCTCATCACTTGTTCCCTGTTCAGGATGTGGTTTCCAGCTTTCTCTTTTCCAGTCTTTTCACTTTTCTTTTTTTTTTCTTTTTCATTTTTCTTTTTCAATTGGAGTAGATAGACTAAACTAGTGTCCGGTTCACACTCCACCCACATGTATTGTACAGGTGTAGAGGCTCATCCCTTGTTTCCTGTTTAGGATGCAGTTTCCGGCTTTCGCTTTTCCAGTCTTTTCACTTTTCTTTTTTTTTTCTTTTTCATTTTTTTTTTGCAATTGGAGTAGATAGACTCCGGTTCACACTCCACCCACGTCTATTGTATAGGTGGTTTCCGGCTTTCTCTTTTCCAATCTTTGCACTTTTCTTTTTTTTTTCTTTTTCATTTTTTTTTTTTCAATTGGAATAGATAGACTAAACTATCGCCTGGTGCACACTCCATCCACATCTATTGAACAGTTGTAGAGGCTCATCCCTTGTTCCCTGTTTTGGATGTGGTTTCTGGCTTTCTCTTTTCCAATCTTTTCACTTATCTTTTCCTTTTTTTTTCTTTTTCATTTTTTTTTTTTTTGCAATTGGAGTAGATAGACTAAACTATCGCCCAGCTCACACTCCACCCACGTCTATTGTACAGGTGTAGAGGCTCATCCCTTGTTCCCTGTTTAGGATGTGGTTTCCGGCTTTCTCTTTTCCAATCTTTTCATTCTTACGTAGCCCCCTGCATATCAGTGGCATTACCGCCTTGCTCGGGGTGATATGATTAAAAAAAAACAAAAAAAAAACTTCTGACTTGGTTTGGATAACTTCAGTCAATCTTTACTTTAACAACATGGAACCAGAGAGATAAACAAATCAACAAGTCGTTGGGAAATGAGAAATAGCATGCTATGCAATATTTTACATTAAAAAACTCAATTACATTTTAAATTAGACATTGATCTATTTTAGAAACTGTTGATAAAAATAAATAAATAAATCTGAAAGGAAAATATTAAGGCAAAGCATCGAACATGAGAGGGTGAAACAAAGAGGTTTTTTTTTTAAACTAGTCTAATCTACCAAAGGACAGGAATGTCTGCAAAACCAAAGATTAGCATTTCGTTACCAGTAGACAGAAAATGCTGAAATATTCTTTGAATTTTCGTAATTTTTTAAAGATAAAACTTCTGACTTTATTTGGATAATTTCAGTCAATCTTCACTTTAATGACATGGAACCAGACCAACATGTAGTTGGGAGGTGGGAAGAGGGCTTGGAGAATCTGATACTAACAGGCTAGATAGAGGGAAAAAGAGACAGAGAAAAGCAGCAGATAACATATTTGAAGGGCCTGAGCAGATGGAATGGGGGTTGTGGGATGTTACAGGAGAAATTGTGTTAAGAGCCACCAGGGATAGGGAGACATGGAAGGCTATGAACGTCTACGTCCTGAAAGGAAAAGGCACATAGAAGAAAAAGAAAAGAAATTCTGTTAGCATTTTGGAAAAGCACTATCCCAAAAGATGTTTCCACTTGCTAGTACAAACTTCTGTGAGACAAGCAATGTTATTGATATTTGGCATGACAGAGCAAGCTCATGCATGTTCTCTTCATGGTGGTGACCATCTCAGGGATGTAATATCTCTTTTGCTGATGGTAGACCCTCATCATTTTCGTGGGCGCCAAAAGAAAATGAATACATAGTAAGAGCACATTACAGCAGCCAACGTTCCATCATTGTAGGCTAAAGGAAATTCTAACAAAAGTTTGGAAAGGAACCATCCCAAAAGATGACCCCACATGCTGCTACAAACTTCCATATGACAGGTAATGTCAAATGTGTTTGACATGAGAGAGCTAGCTCATGCATGTTCTCTTCATGGTGGTAACCACCTCAGGGATGTAATATCTCTTTTGCTGATGGTTGGCCCTCATTATTTTGTGAACTTCAAAAGAAAATGCATACAAAGTGGGAGCATATTATAGCACCCAAAGATCCATCCTTGCAGGCTAAAGAAAGTTCTGAGAGCATTTTGGAAAAGCACTATCCCGAAAGATGTTACCACGTGCTGTTCCAAACTTCCATCAGGGATGTAAAATTCAAATCTTAGATAATATGTTGAACACTTGTATATCAGTTATGTAATAAATATATTTGGTATCCAGTGATATTTTATAATCCAAGATAGTTGTATTGAAAATGTGTCATACCATTATAGTATACCCTGTATATTTATATCAGTATCTCTCTCTCTCTCTCTCTCTCTATATATATATATATGTAAATATATATATGTAAACTTATTTATAAATGGAACTTTGTCTGTGTGCGTGTCTGTGTGTGTGTGTGTGTCCATTACATATAGACTCTGAAACGGCTGAACCGATTTTCTTGAAAATTTACACAGTTGTACTATAAGCATCTGCGAGGGTTCTTAGCTAGGTTTTGTGTTGAGGTACCCTCGATAAATATCAAAAATTGATACATTACATCTGAGCAACGCCGGGTTACACTGCGATTGTTTTATAATCCAAGATAGTTGTATTAAAAATGTCATATCATTATGGTACACCCTGTATATTTATATTAGTATTTATTTATCTCTCTCTTTCTCTCTCTCTCTCTCTCTCTCTCTCTCTCTCTATCTATCTATATGTATATATATATATAGTTTTTGTGGATATAAAGTATATCAGTATATATATTTATATGCGTGACAATTCAGAAATGAATTAAGTTCTTTCAGTGACTAGCCTCTGTATACACTACTTATATACAAAACATTAAAATTTCCCTTCTCTGATTCCATGTGCCAGTGGCCTAGGGAGTAGCGACTCTGACTGACACCAGATTGGTCGAGTTTCGATCCTGTCCGGAAGCAAGTGGATATGTCTAGGCACACTGATGAGCTGTCATACAGCGAAACAGGCTTGTATGCGGATGACTAATGTATTATGTTCTCATTAGGATTGAGCACTCTGGAGAAGAAAATTTTAAAAACAGTTTCCACTTCAGCTATAATGCATGACTCTTCAGAAATGAATTGAGTTCTTTCGGTGACTGGCATCTGTATACACTGCTTATATACAAAACATTAAAATTTCCCTTCTCTGATTCCATGCGCCAATGGCCTAGGGAGTAGTGACTCTGACTGACACCAGATCGGTCAAGTTTCAATCCCGGCTGGAAGCAAATGGATGTGTCTAGACACACTGATGAGCTGTGATACGAAGGAAAAAATGGTTTTAAAAAAAGAAAAAAAGAAAGAGCTTAGGATATGAAAATCTGACAAAAGTTTTCGGACAGAAATCAGTACGAAGGTTTCTCCTAAATGGATTGTCAGGGAAAGCTGGCTCAGTTTAGGAGAAACCTAGGTAGGTTCGTCAGGCTCATTAGGTTCTATTATATATATATATATATATATATTTATATATTTATATATTCTAAAGAGTATAAAGTCATTTCCAAGAATTTTAGCATTCCTGTTTCAACAATGGTCAATATTACTGAGAATTTTGCTAAGCCTGCATGTGTCAAGAGCATAGCTGATCTGGAATTGGAATGAAAGCAAGGATATCATAAATATTGAACCTATCAAAAGAATTCAGAATGTGGAATTAATAAATTTTAAACACTTCAAATGCATCAAAACTAGTATAGGAAATTGAATCTAGGAAATAAAAAATTGAATATAGAATCGGTTGTGCGAGGGGTACTTTTTACAGAACATAGTAAATTGCATCAAAGACAAAACATTAGTGCAAAACTAATGTCTTCTTCTTAAAAAGCCACATCAACTGAGACTTTCATATGAATGTCTGGCATGATGTCAAACTTGTTCAGATATTTTTGAATTGTCAACTGTATATGACCTTTTTTTAAGGTCAATTATTAAAAATGGCTTCAAGGCTGTGGGACTTAGCAAGGATCATCCTTCTAAAGATTTCAAGAACATCACTTGAGGAATACCAACAGAAGCAACAACTGAAATGCCTAGCACATGTAACTTGAAGAGAAAATAATTAAATAATCAAGATAACTGAACACTCAATCAATGAATGCTGAATGATTCCTTATAAGGACATGACTAATATTTCCATTACTATTAGAGATGAGGGGAATAGATACTACACTTTGATCCCAGCCTTATGACCAGGGAATGAAAAAGAGTGCAACTTGTGTAGCACTGGCTGCTCAATCAGTGAATACTAAATGTTTCCTTATAAAAAAAAATAATTAATATTATCATTAGCATTTGAGATGAGGAGAACAAATGCTACACTTTTATCATAACATAACTAGAGTAGCACTGGCATCTCAGTCAATGAAGGCTCCATGTTTCCTTATAAAGAAGTGGCTAATATTACCATTTCCATTAAAGATAAGAAGAACAGCTATAACACTTTGATCCTAGATCAATAGCCAGTGAAAGAAGAAAAGTATAACTTGAGCAGCACTGGCTTCTTAGTCAATGAATACCGAATGCTTCTTTTTAAGGAAACGGCAAATATTAGCATTACCATTATAAGATCAGATTTCATTATTAGATCAAACCTAATTTCACTGAAGCATCTAACAATGTCCAAATTCTTCAGAGATTGTGTGTCATCCCATATGCAATGCACAAGGCAGCCATGGAGGAGACTTTCTTGTCAACATGACACAGATCAATACATCTTGGCATGAATTGCCCAAGGGAAGAAGAAAATCAATCCAATAGTCCTGGAATTACTGAAAGAAATGTTTCAAGAAAATGTTGTTTTGATTACCATCAACAGTGCAAGCACCTGCTTTGTTGTTTCAGGCACGATGTCCTTGAATTGTTCCGCTATTCCAACTGTTGTTTCTGTCTTGTTTTGTTGAATGGAACACTGCTATCACTGTTGGTAACTGCTTATCTGAAATCATTTCTCCTCGTGTAAAAAGAGATTAAAATAATAACAGAATATTCATTTTTATGTTAAAAAAAGTAGATAAGGATTTTTAACAGTGAATGATCACTATTTCTTTTTATTTCAGTTTGTCTCTACCATTAGGCATTAGAATGAAGTGGTTAAGGTAAAAAGAAAATGAATCTTATTTACAATATATTTCTTTCTCTTTGGGTTAGTTAATTATATTTGAAACCATGATAGGTCATTCAGTGTTTAATATAACTCTTACGAGACAAAAATAACACTGAATTAATACATAGGTAGATATGAATAAAAAAATTACACCTAGGTCAAAGGGTTCAGTTCATACTTGAGCCAAAAAGTAGGTGCAAGTCCAACTCACATATGCTTTAAAAGGTGTAACGCAGGTGTCAAAATTCAAAAGATAGACCTGACTTACATTTGCACACAGATAGACATGTCCAGTTTACATTTGAGTCAGAATTAAACATAAGTCTCGTTTAAAAAAATCTAGTTCACACTTGGTTGAAAAGAGAGACATTTGACTGGGTTAGACTTGAGTCAAAAGCTAGATATGCATCCAGTTCACTTTTCAGTAAAAACATTGTAACAAGTTTACGCCTAAGTCAAAAGATGTACACAGTTGTCAAATGTCAAAGATAGACATAGTCCACACATACACTTGAGTTAAAAGATTAACACAGGGCCAGGTTATACTTGGGTCAAAAAGCAGAAACAGGTCATGTCTAAAGGATCCAGTTTACATTTGAGTCAAAAGATGCACATTGGTCAGATTAAAACTTGATTCAAAAGCTTGACATGTGTCCAGTTTACAGTTGAGTGAAAAGTATTCAATGTACAGACAAATGGTAGATTTATAAAAGTGCAAACTGGATTCTGATTTAAAATTTTTTTCTATTTTTCAGTAATAAATAGATACAACATTAATTCAGGATTAGGAGGAAATTTCATGAATACTTAATTAAAAAGTCTGGCTGGAAGAAGAATATCTTGGGCAAATCTATTTGAAACTCAAAACCATCTCACTTAAGTTCTCTATCTATCTATCTATCTATCTATCTATCTATCTATATATATATATATATATATATATATATATATATATATACACGAGAAAAAATCGCAAGATCGCCAAGACCTACCGCGGTTTCGCCAAGACCTACCAGCCATAATTATATATATATATATAATTATGGCTGGTAGTGTATATATATATAGATATATATATATATATATACACTACCAGCTATAATTATTAGGCCACCCCAGTGTTTTAAAAAAATGATGTATTTCATACTATTTTTTATTATTTATTGCCAAATGAATAATTGCAAATGAAAATAGAATGGTTCTTTTGTTAATACTGCACAATAACATGAGCATCGAATGAATTTATAAATATTTAATAATTACCTATATTGCAGTTTCATCAATGAAAGAATGAAAAAAGTTTAGGCTAATTCAGATGCGTTCATCTTTGCTTCCTTGCCTTGTAAAATTTTGCAAAGTAATAATAACAAAAGAACCATTTTATTTTCATTTACAATTATTAACTCGGAAAATAAATACTAAAAATTGTATGAAATACATGATTTCTTTTAAAAACTGGGGTGGCCTAATAATTATGGCCGGTAGTGTATATAAAGCAAGTCTACAGGGTGCGATGAGTAAATTGTCGCTATTTGACTTGTAAAACTTTGCAAAGTAATAATAACAAAAAACCTTTCTATTTTCATTTAGAATTATCCACTTAAAAATAGTATGAAATACATAAGTTCTATTAAAAAACTGGGGTGGCCTAATAATTATGGCTGGTAGTGTATATATATATATATATATATATATATATATATTGACGTAAATGAATAAATATACATATAAGTAAAGTGTACATTTGTATTCTATTATAATTCAGTTGTTAATAAAAAAGTGCTCATTGTATGAACAGAGCTGTATTATATATATTAATGAACATACATATATTATCTTACATCAATGGAATAACTTGGAGTTTCATGTGTTATGCAATCATCAGGTGCATATTTGCAATGACAGTTTTGATTTCAATTTAAAAAATATAGGGAAAATTAAAATTTTAAAGAAAAATAAGATAAAAGAAAAAAGAAGAAAATGAAAAGAAAAATAAAGATAAAATAAAATAAAAGAAAAATGAAAAGAAAAATTACGAGGTAAAATTTAGAAATTTAAGAACTACAAATGTAGGGAGCAAAAATAAAAGGTGTTTAATTCATAATTGTTAAAAGTAATATTGCAGGTGGGGGAAGAAAGAAAGAAAGAAAGAAAGAAAGAAATAGGCAAACATAAAGAGGGATCTATATGAATCTAGGTAAGTATTTTTTTCTGTGACATCATGTGGTTATTAAATCACTTTTTTATTAAGCACGTTTGAACTCTTGATATGGTTTAAGATGACAATTTTTTCTAAAAGGCATAGATTACATTTATCTCCTTTTCCATTGTAATGTTTGGACTTAGCTACAATATTCCAGGGAATAATTGGATTCTTTTTTTTGTACATAGAAAATTTGAACATTTAAATTTTTAAGACTCATGATTTTTCTTCCTGCATTTTATAATTTTTTATTTTTATTTTAATTTTAAATTAAAAATCAAATTTTTAAATTTTTATCCACATATAATCATAGAATATTTAAATTTTTAATCTTGTTCTTAAAAAAGTAGTAACTTAACTTTATAATATTTAATTCCTATGAACATCGAGTGAACTTAAATTGAAATCACTTAAATTGCCAGTTTGAAATATGCACCTGATGATCGCATAATGCATGAAACACCAAACTGTGCCATAGACATATGATAATATGTATATTTGTTAATATATATATATATATAAGGGCACAATGAAGGCAAGCCCAAGGGATTGGCCTGGGGATTGTGTTTTAGTATGGAGCAAACTGGGGCTACTTTTATATTTGCATATAAACTGTCTATATTGGGAGCTTTTACCCATCAACATAGCATAACATATAACTGCATTTCTATTATATATATATATATATATATATATATATATATACGTATATACATGTATATATTCATATAGTTAGGTGTGAGTTTGTAACCCTGGGTTTCACGCTTTTGCGATCGTCAGACAAACTGATTAATTTTTTTTTAAAATTGGTTATATTCGTGTATTTTTGTGGAAGTGGGGGAAAATCTGTCGTCACGACAGACGCAGACATATATATATATATATATACATGAAATACATGAATATAATCAATTTTTAAAAAAATTAATCAGTTTGTCTGATGATCGCAAAAGCGTGAAACCCAGGGTTACAAATTCACACCTATCTATATGAATATGTCTGCTCTATCACTGATATTGAGCACTTTTAAATAAGTACCATGCATATATAATATGTAAACAATATAATATATATAACAAATTGCATATTTATATATATATATATATATATATATATATTGATATTTATAATTATATACATACACTTTTCACATATATATGTATATATATATATATATATATATATATATATATGAGAGCAAAACAGAGTAAGAGGGGAAAGAGAAAGAGTGACTTGATTCTGGATACTTTTGTACTGAGGACAAGAAAGGGTATATATAGAAACCAATAAAGCTGAGAGGGCATAAATTCTGGACCATTCACATGGGGAAAGATAAAATAAAGAGAGAGTGGGTGTTTACTCGGGATAACTCACATTGGATGCAATAAAGATGACAGAGGCAAAAACTGAATATTTTCCGGATCATTCTTATAGAGAAAGAAAAAATGCAAAATTAGAGAGTAAGTACAGCAACGACCATTAACAATGAAGCTGAAAAATAGGGAGGTGGGGAGCATTCTAGATCACATGTAGAGAGGTAAAATTGAAACAGTGAGAAGCAGAGAGGGAGATAGAGTGTTTGGACTCTGAACATTCTTCTTCTTCTATGTGCCCTGTCCCTTCAGGACGTAGGCTATCATGGCTTTCCACGTTTTCCTATCCCTGGTGGCACTGAGCATGCCTTCTCCTGTTACACCATGAAATCCTCGTTCCGTCATCCACCTGCTTAGGTCCTTCAAATATGTTATCTGTTGCTTTCCCCTGTCTCTTTTTCCCTCTATCTGGCCTGTTAGTATCAGATTCTCCAAGCCCGCCATCTTCATTGCATGTCCCAGGAACTTCAGCTGTCTCTTCCTGAAGTGTGAGTCAGGTTTGAATAATTCTCATTGAAAGAGAGAGAGAGAGAGAGAGAGAGATAGAGGAGAGAGAGAGAGAGATAGGAGGAATAAGTATATACTAGTATATTCTACTGTTCATCTCTTCAGGATGTGGGGGATCATGGCTCTCCACAATTTCTTGCCATTTTTATCTTTTAAAAGGTTTGTCTCTCTACTAATCCATTACATAAGTTCATTACGTAGTTTATGCAATTTTGTCCTCTGTCCAATCTGCCTTCATTATGCCCTTCAAGTGATAAATTTTCCAAAGCCACTTTCCTTAAAATTTCTATTGTCATTTTACAATTCTAAATATAAGCATCCATTTTGTTTACAATTTCCCTAAATTCTAAGCTTCTTTGACAATAAGGATTGCATTGATAAGACTGTTGATATTCAATAAATAGGGAATGTTTCTTCTCAATATCTATATATTTCAATAATATATAAATATATTTCTATATCTATATATATATATATATATATATATTAATAATATAAATGAGATAATAACTAAACCTTCTATGTATCTACGAAGGGAAAAATGGTTTTAAAAAAAGAAAGAGCTAAATACATGAACATCAGTCAAAAAGCTCAGACCAAGTCAGCACGTAACCCAAAGAAAAAACCCCGACAAGAGCAATCAACTAACAAAAAAGCGCTCAATATTTATTTATATATATATATATATTTATGCTTTTACACCCTCATTGAACACTCTGGAAGAATGGTAGACTTTGAAAAACAGTAGCTACTCTGCCAGGCATCTACGCATGGTTCATTCAGCAATGAATTAGAACACTCTCAGCTATTGGGCGTGTATAATGATAATATTTATATATATGCTGTGTATAGACATGCCAGCCATAGACATTTTTTGTAACCTTGTTATTTATTATTAGTTTTGTTCTGTTCCCCTCTTCTTCTATGTGCCCTGTGTTTTTAGGACGTAGGCGACCATGGCTTTCCATGTCTCCCTATACCTGGCGGCTCTTAGCACGCCTTCTGCTGTTACAGCACCCAAACCCCGTTCTGTAATCCACTAGCTCAAGACCATAAATCTAGAACATAAATGTATAGAAACTAACATGGCCATAAAATGAGGAATCAGTTTATATATTGATTATAATATAGATTTGATCCCCCACTTAATAACCACATTACAATTTCTTATAAACAGTTGGCATATATCTTCTTCTATGTGCCCTGTCTTTTTAGGAGCTAGGCGATCATGGCTTTCCACGTATCCCTATACCTGGTGGCTCTTAGTATGTTTTCTCCTATTACACCACTCAACCCCTGTTTTGTCATTCGCCTGCTCAGGCCCTTCAAATATGTTGTTCGCTGCCTTCTTCTGTTTCTTTTTCCTTCTATCTGGCCTGTCAGTATCAGGTTCTCCAAGCTCTCCTTCTTCATTTCATGTCTCAGGAACTTCAGTTGTCTCTTCCTGATGCTAACTATTAATTTTCTTTTTGTTGCCATTCTTTCCAAACACCTCATCGTTGTTCACATCCTTGGTTCATGATATCTGCAGTATCCTTCTGTAGAACAACATTTCCCCTGCTTCAAGTTTTTTCCTTATCTTCGATGATATTGTCCAGCATTCACAGCCATATTGAAGAACTGACATCACATAGCAATCTAGCAATCACTTCTTTGTTTCTAGTGAAATTTTCCCGTGTCTTAGTATTTTACTCAGCTTCTGGAACAAGTCATTCCCCATGCCAATTCGCCTTCGGATCTCCGTGTCGCACTTTCCATCTCCTGTTAGAACACTTCCTAGGTATTTAAATTTTTGTACTTGCTTGATTCTAGTATCCTCTGCCTGTATTTGACATATTTATTATTATTGTATATCACTATACAAAAATTTTCATGTTTCAGAGTAATACTTCTTCAGGTGATATTTTAAAATAAATGGTGAACATGATTTATTTAGAAAATATAAAATAAATTCTTGCTTATTAAGAAAATCAAGGAGTGTTGCTTGGAGGAAGTTAAATAATATGCTTGTGTGTGTGCCCATGTGGCTCAATCCAAAGTGAGAAATACGTTGAACTATAGAGTGCTGTTTAAGAGAACAAAGTAGCATAATGTCCAAACATGACACTTAATTTTTTCTGAGTAACATACATACTGGGACCATAGATTATTTAAATGGGTAAACAATAATTTCTAACAGCAGGTTGGGTTTCAGATATTTTTAAAAAGTTGATTTTGTGCTAACTCATCTGTTAAAAGGGCTAAATTGTTTAGGCTCAAATTAAAATTTAGTAATTATGGTATACTAAGGTATAAAATACATACTAGGATACTAAGGTACACGAAAGTTTAAAATACATACTGGGACTATACATTATGTAAAGGGGTAGACAATAATTTCTAACAGCAGGTTGGGTTTCAGATATTTTTTAAAAATTGATTTTGTGCCACCTCATTTGTTAAAAGGGCTAAATTGTTTAAGGTATATTCTAAGGTATATTGGAGTTCAGAAAACCAAATAAGTATTTTTTTTTTTTTTTTTTTTTTTAATCGTATCACCCCGAGCAAGGCAGTAATGCCACTGATGTGCAGGGGGCTACATAATAGTGAAAAGATCGGAAAAGAGAAAGCCAGAAACCACATCTTAAACAGGGAACAAGGGATGAGCCTCTATACCTGTTCAATAGACGTGGGTGGAGTGTGAACTGGGTGATAGTTCAGTCTATCTACTCCAATTAGTCTATCGTGTCTCATTTATTTTAGTAAAATAATTTTTAAGTAATATTAGAGCATAAGTTATAAATGAACAGTTGTAATTAATTATATATATATATATATATATTATATATATAATATAATTATATATTAAATTATATATTTAATAATTATATATTTAATTATATATTTAATTAAATCTTAGAGAAAATATTTTTGATGTTTTGGTCTACAATTTAGCAGCATTTTATTTTTAGGGATCCTTATAATCTGCAGATTTTCATTCAAGCACAGAGGGCAGATGTCATTGAATCATTTAAAGATTTTTGTTCTTCCAAAATTTTCCATTTTACTTTGGGGGTTTTATTTGTATATTTTGACTGCCAAAAAAACACAGAAAAGGATATTTGGTTTCAGTACATGTTATTTTTGAAGGAAGTTAAATGCAAATACCACCACTGCTTAAAAGTGTTCTTAATAGATCCAATGTAAACTTTTTTAATAGTTTGATTTTAAATGCACACTAGCAGTATAGCCCGACATTGCTCGGGTGTAAGGAAAGCTTTAAAACTAATTCATGGTCCTGGATCTCAGACTCTTTGGATGTTGGCACGAAAGACCAAAAAGCAATAGTTGTTTCCAGTTAAAATGAAACCATTGACTGAAAGAAAAATGAATGGATGTAAGTCAAATTTTGATTTTCTGGTATCAATATCAAATAAGTTTTTTCATCGTAAACTGAATTTTGAAGGCTAAATAAGTCCTCTGAGTAAATGGTATCATGGCTGAGACTAAGAACTACAATTATACCTACTTATAGCCAAACCCGAAGCAAAAACTAAAATAAAAGGGCTGAAAAAAGTACAGACATACAGACAGATAAACAGACACACACAAAAACATCTTGCCTTTTATATGTATATTATCGATTTTCTGCACTATTGTGGAAACTGCAACCTTGAAACTTCCGAATATCGTTTCTTATGTCTTTGTCTATGAGTGTATCAAATTTGATTAAAATCGAACCACTCCTTCTATAACCCAATTTTTTCAATTATCGATTTTCGATATTTATTGGGGGTACCTCGACACAAAACCTAGCAAAGAATACTCGCAGACGCTTATAGTACAACTGTGTAAATTTTCAAGAAAATCGGTTCAGCTGTTTCGGAGTCTATAGGTAACGGACACACACACACACAGACACACACACACACACACACACACACAGACAAAGTTCCTTTTTATATATAAGTTTAGATTTCATTAAAAATTACAAACATGGTATTATGGTTAAGTTTTCATGTAATTTTTCATGTGAATTTACGATATTTTTCTTTTGAGGACATAAATTATATAAAAATTATTCAAATGTTTTTTATCCAGATGCTTTTAGCCATTTTCGAGGATGAATGTTATTTTACATGTAAAAGAATGTATATGGTATTATGTATGTTGTGGTATGTATGGGTTATGTACCAAATGGGTTATGTGTGTGTGGACAGTCAGTCAGGTAAATGCCATACATTATACATGCTTTGGGTGATCATGTCTTGAAAGAGACATGACTGACTGGGCAGATGATTATCCCACAGTCGTATAATCTGTCCTATTATTCTAACACATAACTAGAGAGAAAAGAGGTGTATTACATCATTATGTAGTAATTAGTGGGGGATCAGTTTATTAATTCATAATAATAGAAAAACGATCTCCCACTTTATGCCCAGTAGAAGCCTTAATCATGTTTTCAGGAATGTTCAAATAAGAAAAACTTTCTAGTCCATACTATATTGTCAAGACTCCTCATCAATGTTTACATATAATTATGAGATAATTATACATGTTTTCATATATCAAGAACAATACTTGCACGAGAAACTAGACTAGCAACTAGATCCCACCCTTTTACAGTGAAACCGATAAAATGCAACCGCAACTTCTACTCCAACAGTTTTTTTTCTCGCACTTCCCGACTGTGGAATTCCCTTCCACATGATTGCTTCCCTGATGGCTACAATCTCCAGGAGTTTAAATGTAAGGTTAATAGACACCTCCTAACACACTAACTCGATACTATTCTTTCTAATACTCTTCCCATCTGCCCATCCCTCATCCTATCTATCCTTACCCATCTATCACCTTTCTTCTGACATTTCCTACACCTAAACACTCCTCCTCTTTACCTTCCCCTATGTAGCCCCATGCCCAATAGTGGCAATGGAATGCCTTGCTTGGGGTGAAATGATTAAAAAAAAAAAATACTGTAATTGTTGGTTGGTTGGTTGTTTTGTTTTTATGGCAAATCAACCTCAGTGGGTCATTTATTGCCAATTAAGTTTTTTATTTATTTATTGCTGGTAATACCTTTTTCTTTCAACAATTTTTTGTTGTTTATATAAGTTTTTGTGTCTAGTAATACATTTTTCTTTTTGAGTATCAAGATTCATTGGAATTTGTTTTTAAGGGCAGGGTCCCCAAGTCCTACCCTTGTTATTTAACCCATAACTGGAGGGAAGGGATGGATTAATACCTTTCCCAAGGGTACCAGTGTTTAAGTGAATGCAGGATATTCAGCTGGAATTTGAACTCGGCTCACCGATTTCTCTTTCCGAGCCAATACCCACTGCACCACAATGCACATTCGTCACTAAATGTTTACAGCACCTGGTATTCCCAAGCGGTCACCCATCTAAGTACTGACCAGGCTCAATATTGCTTAACTTCGGTGATTGAGTGAGAACCGGTGTATTCAACATGATATGGCTGTAAGCCAATTTTAAATGTATTTTTCGTTTTTTTAATCAGAAGTGGTGTGTGGAGGCATGTTTCTTTTTAATCATCTCCCCCAATCAAGTCATTCTACTGCCACTGTTGCACAGGGGGATTACATAGGGAAAGTGATGAAAAAGAGAGGCTAGTTATAGGAAATGTCAGGAGGAGGGTAATAGACGGATGAAGATATTGAGGATTGGGGTGGGGTAGATGGGAAGAGAGTTTAAGAGAATGGATGCGAGTTAGGGTGATAGGAGATGTCTATTGACCTTACATTTCAATTCCTGGAGATTGTAGATGTCGGGGAAGCAAGTTTATGGAAGGGAATTCCACAGGTGGGAATGGCATGAAAAAAAGCTGTTAGAGTAGAACTTGCAGTTACATTTTATCAGTTTCACTGTAAAAGGGAGGGACCTCGTTGCTAATCTGAAGTGTGTTTGTAGTTGGTCTTACTGAGTTTTGAGTTTTCCTTTTTTATTAATAGAGCCTCCATTATTTTTAGTCGTTTTTCTTTGCATGTGGATGATATTCTATTTTTGTTGTCAATAAATATGTTATGGATAGAGTTTGGTAGGTTTCTATCTGTATATAAATTGTCAGTCATTTTTAATGAAACCTGCAGAAAAGAGTGATTGCTGCCAAAATATAAAATATATATGTGTGTGTGTGTGTGATCAGTCAGTCAGTTAAGTGCCATACATGATACACACTTTGGGCGATCATGTCTTGAAAGAGACATGACTGACTGGGCAGAAGATTATTCCGCAGTAGTATAATGTGTCCTATTATTCTAACCCATAACTAGAGGGATAAGAGGTGTATTATATTATTACATAGTAATTAGTGGGGGATCAGTTTATTACTTAATAACAATATAAAACTAATCCCCCACTTTATGCCCAGTAGAAGCCTTAACGTCAGTCAGTTCAGTGCCATACGTGATACACGCTTGGGCAATCATGTTTAGAAAGTGACATGACTGGGCAGAAGATTATCCCACAGTAGGTTGACTGGTTGCCAGCCAAGGCTATAGAACCCAATCTGTCCTGCCATCATAGCTGGAGGGAGAAGAGAAAGATTATATTACATTATTATATTAAGTATAATAAGTGGGGGATCAATTTATTACTTCATATCAATAGAAAACCGATCCCCTCTTTATGTCCAGTACAAGTTTTAATTATGTTTTCAACTATGATATTCAGTCAGTCAGTTGAGTGCAATATGTGATACACGCTTTGGGCGATCATGTATGTCTCTTTTGAGACATGACTGACTGGGCAGAAGATTGTCCCACAATAGATTGCCATTGCTTTCTACGGTAGACTAGTTGCCAGTCAAGGCTATAGAACCCAATCTGTCCTGTTATTTAACTCATAGATGGAGGGAGAAGAGATAGATTATAATACATTATTGTATTAAGTATAATTAGCGGGGGATTAGTTTACTACTTCATAACAATAGAAAGCCTATCCCCCACTTTATGCACAGTACAAGTTTTAATTATGTTTCCAACTATTATATCCAGTCAGTAATTTAAGTGCCATACATGATACACGCTTGGGTGATCATGTCTTGAAAGAGACATGACTGACTGATTGCCATTGCTTTCTACTGTAGACTAGTTGCCAGCCAAGGCTATAGAACCCAATCTGTCTTATTATTTAGCCCATAACGAGAGGGACAAGATGGATTAATACCTTTCACAAGTGTATTTGTGCATAAGTGAATGCAAAGAATTCAACTGGAATTTGAACGCGGCTTTACTGATTTCTCGTTCCGAGTCGAATCAAACAAGTTCATAAAATTTAAGTTTTTGCTTTATTATTGTTGAATGAAAATATGTTTTACTGTTGAATCTTTTTGGCATTGATTCAATCTTTTTCCTCCAGCTCCAAAGCTAATATCTAATTTCTAAATCTTTTTCTTTTCATTTTGTTTCCAGCATTAATTTCACCATAAAATTCCTTGTTGTGCTATCACGTCTTAAATCAAACTTATTAAAAAGAAGGAGACACATTTACATTCATCATATCTGCTGCCATTCCTTGTGCCTTTTTATTTAATTTTCACTTCTTGTTTTTCAGAACAATAAACAAATGAATCACCGCAATAATAAATCGACAGAAAGAATTTGAAGCAAGATTTAGTGGGAAGAGAAAAATACAACAGAATAAATATCTACATGATATCTAAAACTGCAGTGATCAATATTTGACCTTAAAACCATTTCTAAAATTCCTGTTAATATAATAATATTATATATATATAATATTTTGGGTTGTCCAGAAAGCTCATGATGATTTTTAAGGAAATTAAAAAACAAAATAAAATAACGCTATTAAATATTTATTCAACTAAATATGAATGATTTTGTTACACAAATTTTGTTAATTTTTCCTTCAACTTTACTTTTCATCATTTCTTGGCTAAGAAGTCATTAAGGTCTCTTTTTTTTATGTCATCCAGAGATTTCAAATTTTTACCTTTGAGAATATTTTACAAGGACTTGAATGAGTGAAAATCTAATATGGCAGTTTGGGTACCACATCCAAGCAAAGATGCAATGATTTTTGCTGGATTCCCAAACAAACATGAGGTTTGGCATTATCCAGATGAAAAACAACACCTTTCCTGTTTGCCATTTCTGGGCAATTTTTTTTTTAATTGCTGCCTTTCATTTTTCTAGTTTTGAGGAGTACTTTCATTTTTCTAGTTTTGAGGAGTACTCTTCAGAATTAACTTACTAGTTATTTAGCAGAAGCTCATCGTACAGCTTTTTTTTCCAATTTCACCAGATGTACAGCATTACTTTCTTAAGATGAAGCCCTTCTTTTGGGGTAGCTAAATTTGCTCATGTTGCTGAACCCAAGATCTTTTTTACTGAACATTATTGTAAATGACCCATTTCTCACACCTGTTACTTAAAAAAAGAATGTATTTTTACTGCTTTTCTTCTTCTATGTGCCTTGTCCTTTCAGGACATAGGAGATCATGGCCTTCCACATCTCACTATCCATGGTGGCTCTTAGCAATCCAGTACTCTTTGTTTCTAGCGAAATTGTCCTGTTTCTTAATACTTTACTCAACTTCTGGAATGCTTCCTTCGCCATGCCAATTTGCCTTCGGATCTCTGTGTCACACTTTCCAAGTCAGTAAAGGCAATAAAATGCAAGGAGTTACATGGAGTGAAAGAATTAAGAACAGGAACATTAATAATGAGTAGAAAGAGAAAAGAGTAATAAGTACAGCAGATAGTGGTTAAAATTTCATTAAATTTTCTGCTTTCTTAGATATAATATTCGACATAAACAACAGAATCTACAAACCCTGATCTGCAATCTATTTGCTCAATCCCATAAATCTAGAATATAAATATAAACATATAGAAACTAGCATGGCCATAAAGTGAGGGATCAATTTATATATTGATTATAATATAGAATTGATCCCCCAATTTATATTCAGATCATAATTTCTTATTTGTTTATCAAATTCTGATTAGGTGTGAATCCACCTCTTCTCAATACTGATTAGTTATTTAAAACTTCTATGTGCCGTGTCCTTTCAGGACATAGGCGATCATGGCCTTAAATATCTCCCTATCCGTTGTAGCTCTTAACACCCTTTCTCTTGTTACTAATTCAAACCCTTGATCTGAAATCTATTTGCTCAAGCCCATAAACCTAGAATATATATGTACAGAAACTTGCATGGCCAGAAAGTGAGGGATCAATTTATATATTGATTATAATATAGAATTGATCCCCCACTTTATATTCAGATCATAATTTCTTATTTGTTTATCAAATTCTGATTAAGTGTGAATCCACCTCTTCTCAATACTGATTAGTTATTTAAAACTCTTCTTCTATGTGCCGTATCCCTCCATGATGTAGGTGATCATGGCCTTCCACATCTTCCTATCCCTAGTAGCTCTTAACACCCTTTCTCCTGTTCTTCTTCTTCATGTGCCATGATGTTTTCAGAACGTAGGCAATCATGGACTGCCACTTGGCTTTGTCTCTTGTCATTCCAGTAAAATTCTTCCTCTTGGTATCTTTCCCAAACCCTACTCTGCTATCTATTTGCTTAGGCTTATCAAGTAGGTCATGTGCTACTTTACTTTTTCCTTCTATCTATCCATCCTGTGAGTATTAAGTTCTCCAGGCTCTCCTTCCTCGTTACATGTTCCAGAAACCTCATCAGTCTCTTCCTTATATTAAATATGAGTTTTCTCCTTGATTCTATCCTCTGCAACACTTTGTTGGTAGTTACATGCTCAGTCAATGGTATTCACAGCATCCTTCTGTAAAACCATATTTCTGCTGTCTCAAGCCTCTCCTTCATCTTTGATGAGATCGTCCAGCATTCACATCCATCCGTCTATGGTATCCTCAGCATCCTTCTGTAAAACCACATTTCTGCTGCCTCAAGCCTCTCCTTCATCTTTGATGATCGTCCAGCATTCACTTCCATACAGAAGGACAGATATCATGTAGCAATCCAGCACTCTTTTCTTTGTTTCTAATGAGATTTTCCTGTCTTTCAGCACACGTGCTCTGTCCATGATATCCTCAGTATCCTTCTGTAAAACCACATTTCTGCTGCCTCAAACCTCTCCTTCATCCTTGATGAGATCGTCCAGCATTAACTTCTATACGGGAGGACAGATATCACATAGCAATCCAGCACTCTTTTCTTTGTTTCCAATGAGATTTTCCTGTCTTTCAGTACACGTGCTCTGTCCATGGTATCCTCAGCATCCTTCTGTAAAACCGCACTTCTGATGCCTCAAGCCTCTTCTTTATCCATGAGGAAATCATTCAACATTCTCTGCCATTTAGAAGGACAGCTATCACATAACAAACCAGCATTCTCTTCTTTGTCTTCAATGAGATTTTCCTGTCTTTCAGTACTCTGGCTAACTTTTCAACTGTATCCTTGGCCATGCCAATACATCTTTTGATTTCAACATCACACTTTCCGTCCCCTGTCAACACACTTCCAGATATTTAAATTTCTTTAATTGTTTAATTTTAGTTTCTCCAACTTGTACTTGGCATTTTGGGGCCTTTTTTTTTGCTGATGACCATAGATTCAGTTTTCTTGAGGTTTATGCTCAAACCTTACCACCCCGATCAGCATACGTCTCACACTGCTTTCCTCTGTCTCTCTTTCCCTCTATCTGTCCTGTGAGTCTTAGATTTTCCAAACCGCTATTCTTCATTACGTACCTGTACGTTAAGTATGAGTTTTCTTTTGGTATTTTGAGGTCTTCTTTTGCTGATGACCATGCATTCAGTATTCTTGAAGTTTATGCTTACTCCTTTCTTCTTGCAGGTTTACGGCCTATCACATTGAATACACTGGTTCTCGCTCGATCACCGAAGTTAAGCAACATTGAACCTGATCAGTACTTAGTTGGGTGACCGCTTGGGAATACCAGGTGCTGCAAGCGTTTAGTGACGGATGTGCGTTGTGGTGCAGTGGATATCGGTTCAGAAAAAGAAATCGGTGAGCCGAGTTTGAATTCCAGTTGAATACACTGCATTCACTTCAGCACTGGTACCCTTGGGAAAGGTATTAATCCATCCCTTCCCTCCAGTTATGGGTTAAATAACAAGGGTAGGACTTAGGGACCCAGCCCTTAAAAACAAATCCCAATGAATCTTGATACTCAAAAAGAAAAAGTATTACTAGACACAAAACTTATATAAAGCAACAATAAATTGTTGAAAGCAAAAGGTATTACCAGCAATAAATAAATAAAATTTAGTTGGCAATAAATGACCTGCCAAGGTTGATATGCCATAAAAACAAACCAACCAACCAACCAACCAACCAACCAACCTTTCTTCTTGCTTTCTCTTGCTACCTTCTGTAGTAGGTCCTGCATTCTCCTTTCTGTGTCTGTTATCAGCACTGTGCCATCTGCATGTCTTATATTGTTGAGATTGTGGTCACAATTGATGAATACTGGAAAGGGTTTTATTTCTTTCAGAATTGGTTTGCTGTTAAAGATGAAAAAATCCAATGAGAAAATATGCCCCTTTCTATTTTTGTAAACCTGTTGAATTCACTTTCTTTCCATTCGCCAGCAGTTTACTGCCCATATATATTCTGGTTGTCAAGCATCTCTGTTAAGTCTTTCTGCTGTACTTTGTCAAATGTCTTTGCACAGTGTTACAAGGATACATTTATATAAAAAATAATATTAATAATGTCTAAAAGTTATAGTAAGAGATTCTATTGAGTCCTACTTGTTATTACAAAAAGTTTTTATTCATGAAGTAGTTGTTAAATAGAGAAATTAGGAATAGAACGTTTTGGAAGATTGAAGAATATTCCATAAAATCTAGATAATTTTAAATGATTCTAGAAATATGCAAATTAGGTGTTAGCCCCTATAAAATAGTTTTTAGGAAGAGAGTAATTAGTTGTTAAAAGATTTTGCTGAAATTATCAACTCCGGCCTGATTCAGGATTTGTATATCCAGCCAAAAGAACCTCTACTAAAAGTTACCGGCCAACTAAAACCTGAAAGAGAACCTCATAAAACCAAATGGGTAAATAGAAATTTTGACTCTTTCACTGACCAAACTAATAATTAATCTTTATATACACATTTGAGGATTTCCAAAAAAGTATAGCACTTAGACTACTTCGCTTGCTTAACTGGGTAAAGATGCTTGACACCTTCCTTCCCCTACGTAACACTTACCTGTTACTCTGCCTGTAGTAAACTCTATGTTTCTGTTTTGAATGCAAAAAATATTGTAAATTTTGTATATATTTTTATTTGGTGTTTTTTGTAAATTAAATATTTGTCTGTGATTTAGCTCTGTGTTTTAATCAATCATTCTTTTCTTTTGTCACAACTTATTACCTATACCAATAGTCTATAAAGCACAGAAAGAGTTCTTTTTGCATTTCTATTGCTCTTTTAGATAGCATTTGGAGCCTGATTATTGCATTCCTTGTTCGGGTAATTTTAAGAAAGCCACACTGTTCTTATCCTATATCTGGGCCTATTCTGTTGCATGCTCTGTTCATCAGAATCTTGATGAGTTTTGTGGCTCTTTAAGATGATTGTTTGATTGATTTCACATCCCTTTGTGCCTGGCTTCTTATGCAGTGCTATGAAAATTGATCTGCTTAAGTCCACCAGTATATTATTTTTGTGAATCTGTCTATGTCAAAGTCTTCTAAAGAAGTCAAATAATTTACCTTCCAACATGGTGATGGTTTTTTGTCTTCCTGTAGGAAGGTGAACATTCAATAGTGTGAGATTCACCTTCCTGATTTTTCCAACTAGTGTCCAGTTGGCAGACAAAAACTGAATACATGTTCCTATGTGGCCCAAAGACAAATGGTGGATATTGTGCTGAATATTTATGGAGCTCAATGTACACACTGAAATTATCAGCCAATCAGTGCTTATGGAATAGACTTGCCTGTAACAGAATCTCCCAGGTTATTATTTAAACCACCTACCAATTTGCCCTGGTGGTTTTTTGGTCAGTTAGACTCAACTTCTATTCTAGTTGATTACTGGCTGGTTGTCCCATAAGATCTTTACAAACATCTCTGTTATAATCCTATCAGGTCATTCTGCTTTATTTCTGTTCATTTCCACTTCAGTTTTTAATATTTCTGGTCCATCCATATTTTGTGTGTTGTTTATTTATCTCACTTGTCGTGGAAGAGATTAGCAATATACTCATCCCATCTCTGAAGTATTTTTTTCTTTTTCTAGTATGAGTGTACCATCCTTTGCTTTTATACATCATGTTGCTGAGCAGGGCTTTTGTTTTTTAAATTCCTTTATTTCTTTATACATATCACCATTATTTGTTGTGCTCAGTCTCTCTACTTCAATGCATTTGTTGTTGAGCCATCTTTCTTTAACCTGTTTACATTTGCCCCTTATTTCCTTGTGTATTTCTTGTATTCCATTGCATACCTTGGCATCGTACTTTGTCTCTTTTGCATTAGGTCAATAATCTCTTCATTGATCCACTGATTTTTTTTGATTTTTTTTATTTGCTTTTTTTCTTTTGGATGATGTCATTTGCTGATCTCACTAAAGACACTCTTATGTGTCCGATTTTGAGCTTCCATTTCCCATTTGTCCTTTGTATTCAGTTTTCACACTATCTATATATATAAAAGGCAAGTTGTTTGTGTATGTGTCTGTTTATCTGTCTGTATGTCCTTTATACAAATCCACAATTTTTATCCGATTCTCACCAAACTTCACACAAATATTCTTTAGGCTTCCAGTCAGGTCAGGGGCTACTTATTTTTGTCACAGTGGAAATTTTAGCTTCAGTGACTTGACCCAAAGTGTTATTCATTCAATACCAGGCTTCAGTATTAGTGAACAAATATCTTTCAGCGATAAGCTAAAGGCAGATAACTACATGGCAACCAGAAGTGGCAACGCATATAGAATGATAATGTTATACTCTAGTGATTGAAATAAAGTGTTCCGTTTGAAATTCATAGCACCTGAAGAAGGCCAGAGAGTAAAACAGCTGAAATGCTGTAAACAAGGCAGTAAAGATGAGAACAACAGTTCAAACTATGTAATAAGGCAATGATTTATTGTTAAGACAACTAGAAGATTGTGCTCGGTTCAGATGTTTAGCCAAGCGGAGTATAAATATATAAATTATTTTTTTCTTTTCTCAAATGATTATAACCCAAAACTTTAAAAAATATATGAAAATCTGATTCAATTGCAAAGTTCTATAAAATATTACAGTAAAAGAGACAAAGTTTTAGCTAAAACATTAAATAAAACAAATTTCCACAGCAACCAGCACAGATTCTAAGAGCATTTTAAGTTCAATACTTGTGAGTAATGGATGATTTAGCTAAACTGGCCCTGAATGTGCCATTAATCAATTAATTTGGGGATTCTGTGGTTATAAATTTTGTCCCTTGTGAGGTTTGAAAAATATATTTGTTTTACAAGACTAATTTCATTTTTATTGTCTTGTCTTTGCTAAAACATATAAACTTTCTTTTCTCACTTTATTTATCTATCTCATCAGTTCATTACGTTTCTATCAATATCCTTGTTCCTCTTGAAATGTTTCTTTCTTTCTTTCTTTCTTTCTTTCTTTATATTTATCTAACTCAGACTCTTCATATCTATCTATCTATCTATCTATCTATCTATCTATCTATCTCATTCTCTTTACATCTATCTATCTATCTATCTATCTATCTATCTATCTATCTATCTATTTCATACTCTTTATATCTATCTATCTATCTATCTATCTATCTCATTCTCTTTATATCTATCTATCTATCTATCTATCTATCTATCTATCTATCTATCTATCTATCTATCTCATTCTCTTTATATCTATCTATCTATCTCATTCTCTTTATATCTATCTATCTATCTCATTCTCTTTATATCTATCTATCTATCTATCTATCTATTTCAGTCTCTTCAGATCTATCTATCTATCTATCTATCTATCTATCTCATTCTCTTTATATCTATCTATCTATCTATCTATCTATCTTTGACATTGATATTAAGATTTTTATGGATTCCGTTTCTCTCATTATTTTTTGTCTAAGATGCCAGTTTTTGTTTTGTCAGTTAGTCCTGGCAAAGATTTACACTTGATCCCACAGATAGTACATGTCAATCTACTGGATACTACTGGTCAATCCTTGTGATTTAAAATGTCTAGTTTGACTACTCGCATTCTTACACAGCTTCCTGAATGTTATATACAGCAGTATTAAGTCCTTTACTATCATGAGGTCTCATATGACTAGATAAACCTGCCTTTGACGGACAAATTCTGCTTCAAATTTAACATGTCAACTCTTCTTTGGATTCTCATGCTTGGATTGGTGTTACATCTTCCATATACTTAGCAGTACACTTAATTTCAGCAGACATTTTTGTTATAAGTTTATAATAAAAACAGTTTACAAGAGCCTCTGTGCTTTGGTAATAACTTATTAGCACCTTGTCAGGCAGTGAAAATTATTTTTTGCTGTTAAGAATATAAAATGGAAAATCTTAAAAAAAAACAGAACTTGTAAATCTTTACATGGGCCAAGATTTCTATGCTTACAATAAAAATTACAATTTATCAAATTCCCAAAACTAAACTTACTCAATAAAGGTAGCGAATTAACATCCATTTGTCATCATCATCTAAACCATAGACTAAAAATATATATATATATATATAGTTAATTTAAAAAAAATATAATTAAAATATATATAAAGTATATTTTAAATTCTAAAATATAGTTAAAATATAGTTTAAATTTTAAATTAATATAGATAAAATATTAAAACTTTAAATTTTAAATATATTTAAAATATAGTTATTATTTTAAAATATATAGTTAAAAATTTAAAATATATTTTATTTTTTAAATTATAGTTAATATATAGTTAATTTTTAAAATATAGTTAATTTTTACCCTAAAATACTAAATATACACATGTATTGATCTAATTATATATGTATACATATAAGTATATATATATATGTATGCCTGTATATATATATATATATATATATATATATATATGTAATGAATTATTTTGAACGTTATTTTTACCGATACTCGTATTTAAGTAGATATTAATTAAACAGTATTTTTATATTTATATCTACCAGCCTGATTATTTACGATAAATTTTTATTACGAAAAAGTGTGCTACCCAGCAGGATTCAAACCTGTGACCCCTATTACATAGAGGAAGCATAACATTTGATCTGGTTCCGTCTTGACCACTCGACCATGGATAGCCTCTTGATCAGACGAGGTTTTTATCATGCTTATATAACACAATTTTCGATTTACCGTAAACAAGCATATCTGCTCTGAAACATATCGTAATATCAACAAATCTAAACATGTTACGGAAATTAATGAATTTTAACGAAACTTGGTTATAAGCAACCGACAATTTGTAATGAATTATATTTGAATACGAGTATCGGTAAAAATAATGTTCAAAATAATTCATTACAAATTGTTGGTTGCTTATAACCAAGTTTCATTAAAATTCATTAATTTCCATAACATATATATATATATATATATATATATATATATATATATGCAAATATATGTATATATCTATGCATGTGTGTATATATATATATATATATCTATGAAATTATTTGTTTGAACATTATTTGTAATCGATACTCATATTTGAGTAGATATTCTGTATTTAATCAAACAGTATATTTATTTCTACCAGCCTGATTATTTACGATAAACTTTGTTGTGAAATATGCGTCATTTTGGCAGGATTCAAACCTGTGACCCCTATCAACATAGGGGAAGCCACCACGTGATCTGGCGCATCTTAGAAATAAATATACCATTTGATTAAAAACAGAATATCTACTTAAATACGAGTATCAATTAAAAATAATGTTCAAACAAATAATTTCAATATGTCGGTTGTTAAACTATTTCATTAATCTTCAAGATTTTCTATTGTGATGCAGTGGATATCAACTCAAAACGACAAATTGGGGTGCCTAGTTCAAATTCCAGTTGAATCCCTTGCATTCACTTGTGCACAAATAACCTTTGGAAAGGTATTAATCTGTAGCTTCCCTCTAGTTATGGGTTAAATAATAGAACAGATTGGGTTCTATAGCCTTGGTTGGCAACCAGTCTACCACATAAAGCAATGGCAACCTACTGCAGGATAACCTTCTGCCCAGTCAGTCATGTCTCAAAAGAGACATGATCGCCAAAAGCATTAATACATATGGCACCTGACTGATATATATGTATATATATATATATGTATTCATATATGCCTGTATATATATGTATTCATATATGTCTGTATATATATCTATATATATGTATGTTTTTATGCATTATTTTCATATGTAGATATTAGCAAGATCTAACTATAGAAAAACTGTATAACAGATATATTTTTCATTGAATGTTGGTATATAACACATCACTCAATAAGTGCCATTCCTGACATATAGACGGTACCACTAATAAAAAAGTCCATATGATTTTTATAAAGTACGAACATTCAAATAGCACATGACCAAATTTAGGCCTAATCAGATTATTAGTTTACAATTTACAATTAATTAAGTGAAGCTACTGTTGCAAATTTTCAAAACAATGAATAATCTGAAATTCATGTGTTGATAAAATCAGCAGTTGTTCTGAAAAACACCAAAAAATCAACAAACCCTTTTTGACTGATCATAAATTGAAGTTATGTGGTATAGCAGAGGAGCTGAACATGTCAGAAAACAGTGTATTCATCATTTTGCATGAACATTTGTCAATGAGAAAGCTGTGTTCACTTTTGGTCACAGGCAATCAAAAACAACAATGCGTTGACAATTCTGTAAAACTCTTTCAAGGCAACAAGAAGGAGTTTTTGCATAAATATGTGACAAAGGTTAAAACATGAATCCAACACTTCATCCCAGAGCCAAATTGGCAGTCAGCTGAGTAGACCGCAGCAGGTGAAAGCCGTCCAAAGCGAACAAATATGCAAACACCAGCAGGCAAGGTTTTGGTCTCTGTATTTTGGGATGTGCAAGGTATTTTGTTCATTGGTTACTTTGAGAAAGGAAGAACCATCAATAGCAAATATTATATAGCATTATTAGTGCCTTTGAAGGAAGAAATCTCCAAAAACTGGTAAAAAATGAAGAAGAAAAAAGTGATCTTTTACCAAGATAACACACCGTATCATATGTCGATAGCAACAATGGCAAAACTACATGAATTGCACTTCAAATTGCTTTCACATCCACCCTATTCTCTGAATCTCATTTCTACTGACTGCTTGCTGTTTGAAGACCTCAAAAGAATGCTCCAGGGAAAGAGATTTGGCTCCAATGTAGAAGAGATATTAGAAATTAAGCCATATTTTGAGGCCAAAGACAAATCATTCGACAAAAAAGGCATCAAATTGTAAGCGAAATGTTGGAATTATTTTGCATTTCTCTAGAAGGAGACTATGTTGATGAATAAAGTCGAATTTTGCCTATAAGTTGTTGTTTTATTTGATAGGCCTGAGACTTATTGAGTGATGAGTTATTTAAGATTTCTATTCTCTTCACGAGCCAAGTATTTACACTGATTTAATTTTTTCGTTCAAATGCCACTGTACAATACAGACTTGTAACGGACAATATTTTAAAATTCAAAGGAAAGAAGATTTTTAATAGATGGGTGTAATTTTCATGACAACCAAAACTGTTTCCTTTTCTAGCGGAGATCCTGGGATTCTACCGACTTGTTAATAGTGTCATTAGATGTTGTTTTTGGCCAGCTATGATGACAGATGAGGGCAATTGTAAAACTGGGCCCCAGCCGAATAAGTATTTAGAGGAAAAAAAAATGGCTTTCTAAGTAAGATCAATTAGTTGTGGGGTGGAGGTGGGGGTGTCAAAATCATTTTCCACTTCATCAATAAGGCCATCGTTTATTTTTTTCTGTTTAAGGATAATCTAGATTTCTGTTTGAAGGATGATTATTTTTCTGCTCTCTCTGTTTCTCTGCTTATCTCTCTCTCTCTCTCTCTCTCTTTCTCTCACACTAACACACAAATATATGCACATAAACATGCACACACACACATGCACACAGATACAGATACACTCACATAAACATTCACATACACAGATAGAAACACATGCATACACAAATAGTAACACACATATACACATTCATATATATATAAACACAGACATACACAAACACATACACACAGAAGCACACACACATAGTCACAAACACTGACACATACACGTATATACACACATTTGTACATGTGCAAATTCGCATATGCGCACACACACACACACACACAGCCACACACCAACAAACATAAACACAAACACACATACATATAGACACATAAAAATACACACACATGAACAGATACATGCACACACACACACACATGCACATATGCACACACACATTGCACACATGCACATACACATATATATAAGTGCTGGTGTCAATGAATTAGTGCTCCATGCCATATAACAAATATATAAACTATTTATTAATAAATATACCTATTTTTCCTCACTAGTCAGAAAAATATGTATATTTATTCATATATATATAAATATATGGGAAAGATTTTGGAAAATAATTTTTGTAGACTACCATCCAGTAAACTATCATCAGGGTCAGATATTAGAAGGGGTGTTCTCTTCATAATACCGATATAGCATACAATCCTTAAATTTTACAGAGTTGTCTGGACCTAGTAGTATCATGTATGTAACTATTTGTTTTTTTTACTAAGATATTTTTTTATAATTAAAAAAAGAAATGAATATATAATCTTTTAATTAAAGAACAAAAAATTACATACATTAATAAATATGTATATTCATTTGTTTTTTATTTAAACTAAATAGTTTTATTCATTGGGTTTTGCGGATGCGCTTCCAAAAAATTCCCTTCATAAAATAAGTTTTTTAAAAACATTTAAATTCGGAAAATTTAATGAAAATAAGCAGATATCAATGAAGAAATCACAGTTTCACCTCAATATTACATTTGTAAATAACAACTAGGTTCACTAACTCTTTAAAAAATCAGGGATCAGTCTTACACTCTATGAATATTATGAACAGGACCCTAATTTTAACAAATATTTTGGTTTGAGATTTTATTAACCAGTAGACATATTCCAACACATTTTGTCCCTCAGTAAATAGTGATAGGAAGAAGATGCTCTTAACTTCAATTAATGTTTATATGGAGACTTAATTTAATATTTCAGTAGTTATTTTCATCATCATCAGAATATTGTGTGGAAATTCATTATTATACATTTCATTACAACTATCAGAAAATTTTATTAAAAGGCAAATATAAATGTCTTATTTCCTTATAGGCATTTTAGACTGTCTTCTAATTTTATTTATTATTTAAACGAACATATTTTTTAATTCTTTCACCACAAACAAGGGAGAGAGTCACCAATTAACCAGGGAGTTATATTGAGAGAAAAGACTGGCTACAGGGGGTTTCGAAAAAAGGATAAAAGATGAACGGAATTCAAGAAGATACAAGATGATAATCGATGTCGGATTTAAATCTTTGGAGATTATAGCTATCAGGAAAGCAAGTAAACAAAACGAATTTACACAGGTAGGAATTATGAGAAAAAACTGTTGGAGTAGAAAAGGCAGTTTCATTTAACTATTTTAATGGTAAAAGGGTGGGACCTAGGTGCCAATCTAGTAGTACACTCAAAATTACATTGTTGTGCAGCAGGGTAAAAAGCTTGTCAGAATAGTTGCCATGAAACTATTTGTAGAAAAGACAGAGGGAAGGCATGTCATGCTGGTGGGAAATTGACTGAAGTCAAATTGCTAAGTCAAGATCAGTTTCATTGTAGATGCTTTATTAGTTATATTTGTTCATTATTTTAATATATTTCCATTTTTTATTTCAGACTGATTCTGATAAAGTATAGAGCAAGGATAGCTTACAGTCATATCACGTTGAATTCACTGGTTCTCGATCACCGAAGTTAAGCAACGTTGAGCCTGGTCAGTACTAGATGGGTGACCATTTGGGAATACCAGGTGCTGTAAGCGATTATTGATCGATGTGTGTTGTGGTGCAGTAGATATCGGCTCGGAAAAAGAAATTGGTGAGCTGAATTTGATTTCCAGTCGAACACTCTGCATTCACTTACGCACTGGTACCCTTGGGAAAGGTGTTAAATAACAGGGCAGGACTTGGGACCCTACCCTTAAACAAATCCCAATGAAACTTTCTCCATCGGGGAGAAAGCCGGCTCAACCCTGACCAGGGTGAATGCGGCTTGGATATAGAGCAAGGATGGCTTGGAAAATGTTGATGCCCACAGGTCAGTTTGAAAACAAGGTATGGCTCCATCATACTGAAAAACTAGTTCTCATACAATCATTGAAGCCTTGTCAGTACTAAGATGGGTGAATACTTGGGATTACCATGTGCTCTAAGCTTGGATGTGCGGATACTGCAATGCATAACAGCTCAGAATATTATTCAGATAACCAAGTTGGAACACTGATTCTTATACAATCACCAAAGTTAAAACAATGTAGACTCTAGTCTGTACCAAGATGGGTGACCACTTTGAAATACCAGTTGCTGCAAGCTTGCATGTGGTGGGTGGTTTAAGGGATAATGGCTCGGAATTGTTAATAAGAGACGCAAGTTCCAATTCTAGTTGGGTTTGTTATGTTCAATTATGCATAAATATACTTGAGAAAAGTATAAATCAATCTATTCTATCTACAGCTATGGGTTAATTATTAAGATTTGTATCACTAACCTATGATTATAAAAGAAAGACCCTTCCATCTAAAATTTTTATGGCTTTAAATAACCAGAAAAGGGTTGATAAACCGTAGAAAACAAATCCATCAAATCGAAAAATTTAAAGAATAAACTATTACTTTCGCTGTTTGCCTATATTTCTGAGCTCAAGTACCTAAACTTATTTATAAATAGAATTTTGTCTGTGTGTGTGTGTGTGTATGTGTTTGTGTGTGCGTTACCTATAGACTCCGAAACATCAAAACCGATTTTCTTGAAAATTTACACAGTTGTACTATAAGCGTCTGCGAGTGTTCTCAGCTAGGTTTTGTGTCAAGGTACTCCCGATAAATATCGAAAATCGATAATTGAAACATCAGGTTATAGAAGGAGTGGTCCAATTTTAATCAAATTTGATACAGTCATAGACAAAGACATAAGAAACGATATTCAGAAGTTTCAAGGTTGCAGCTCTTACAATAGTGCAGAAAATCGATAATATATATATATATATATATATACATAAAAGGCAAGATGTTTGTGTGTGTGTCTGTTTATCTGTCTGTATGTCCTTTATACAAATCTACAATTTTTATCCGATTCTCACCAAACTTCACACAAATATTCTTTAGGCTGAGTCTGAGCTCCAGGACCATGGAATAGTTTTAAAGCTTTCATCACACCCGAGCAATGCCAGGCTATACTGCTAGTTATATTTATATTATTAGGACTGTTGTTCTCATATTTGTTGCCATGTTTATGTTTCAGTCATTGTACACTCTATGCTTCTTCAGGTGATTGGCATTTTGAACTGAACCGTTTATTTCAATCACTTGGGTAGACTTTTCTCATTCCATGAGTCATGCTACTTCTTGGTGGCTTAGTTATTTCCCTTTAACTCAATTCTCTAAGTTTTTTGTTCATCACTGATGTAGCCAGGTATTGAACCCACAACTCTTCAGGTCATGTCACAGGATTCAGCCTACACTATTATCCACTGGGCCATTTCATTGTGGACAAAATTTCAATCACCCCAAGAAGATCAAAGTGTACAACAGCCAAAACATCAGGGTTATGGCTACAAAAATGAAGGTAACAGTCTGAATAATGTAAATATTGTAAATTATTATGTACAGTAATAAAATAATTTGTGTTTTATTAAGTTAAATCTTTAAGAAAGAGTTTCCTGGGCATGACAATAAACTGTATCCAGCAGCAAGGTTTCTGAAAAGAAGGTTGTGAGGAGCATGAAACCACCTCTTAATTGCTGTTGTTCTCTGGTCCACCCTGATCCGGAGTGGTAGCACCTGTTAAGATCCCGGCTGTGGGCAAATAGTTAACCCCTAAACTCGGGTCAAAACACTATGAAAGTATAAAAATACACTTTTACAGAAATATATACATAAAAATAGACTTTTATAGAAAAATATACATTTTTGAAGGTAAATTATTACCAACAATACATTTTTGAAGGAAAAAAAAATTTACCATGACACATTTTTGAAGAAAAAAAAAATTATTGCCATAATATATTTTTGAAGAAAAAAAATTATTACCAGCAATAAATCTTTGAATACAAAAAAGAAGACATTTTCAGTTTAAAAAAAAATTAAGAATAATAAAAAATTTTCATCAAAATATGATGAAATCAACCATTTCACTAAAACCGAACATTAAGAAAAAACAAAAAAAATTAAAACCCTACTTTTTTGGCATTAAATAACCCACAGAGGTTGATATACCATTAAATAAAACTCAAATTCAAATTCTTCAAAAAAGAAAAAATTTATAACTTTGAAATATTATGCTTCATGTAGCTTGTATTTCAATACCAATCTTATAGTCACATTGTAATATTTTTTCTCCTTTGATTCACAATAAAATTTCAATATACTTTCATTATTAAAAGTTAAATATCATATGCTTATTAAAGTTAAATATCTTATGATCATTAAAGGTTGGATATCCTAGTATTATTAAAGATTACGTATCCTATAATTATTAATTGCTACACATCCTATGATTATTAATGGCTAAGTATTCTGATTATTAATGGTCAAATATTCTATGATTATTAATGATCAAATATCCTATGAGTATTAATGGTCAAATATCCTATGATTATTAATGGTTAAATATCCTATGTTTGTTAATGGTTAAATATCCTACGATCATAAATGGTTAAATATCTCATGATTATTAATGTTTAAATTTTTTATGATTATTAATATTCACCCTTAATAAAACACAAATTATTTTATGACTGTACATAATAATTTACAATATTTACATTATTCATCCTTAATAAAACACAAATTATTTTATGACTGTACATAATAATTTACAATATTTACATTATTCACCCTTAATAAAACACAAATTATTTTATGACTGTACATAATAATTTACAATATTTACATTATTCAAACTGTTACCTTCATTTTATGATTATTAATATTCACCATTACATTTTATTTAAATATATATTTACCAATATTCGCAATGCTTGTTGCTACTTATCAAGATATTCCTTGGTACTTTTCCAGTAAAATTCTTCAATATTTTATGCAAAAAACAAAAATTGTATCACTAAAATCATAATTATGACTACAAAATAAGTGAAAATACAAGAAAATATTTACACCCTTTTTCAAATTAATTGAAACAATTGCTTTAGTTTTTTTTCTTTTACTATATGGTCAGTTTTAGATCTGCTAGAGTGACAAGGTGTAATCAACTTCTTTTTTTTTTTAACTCAGATTATCTAATTTGCAGAGGTGAGCAGTAATATTAATCTGTTTTTGGTGTGTATTATGAAGTTTGTTTGACCTTGAAAATTATTCCATCATCCGCAATTGGGTCAGATTCTTATAGCCAGGTACTAATTTCTTGTTTACAGCTTCTCATGTTGAATGCACAGGTTCTGGTCTGATCACCAAAGTTAAGCAACGTGAGCCTGGTCAGTACTTAGATGGGTGACCACTTGGGGAAGTCCAGGCACTGTAAGCATTCAGTGATGGATGTGTGTTGTAGTGCAGTGGATGTCGGCTTGAAAAGAGAAATCGGTGAGCCGAGTTTGAATTCCAGTTGAGTACCCTGCATTCACTTAAGCACTGGTACCCTTGGGAAAGGTATTAATTTGTCACTTCCCTCCAGTTATGGGTGAAATAACAGGATGGGGCCTGGAGACAACCCATCCAGTGTTGGTGTCACAATAAAAACACCCTTGGTAGCCCTGGCAAAGCATCAAGTATTCAGCTATTTGACAAGATTATGAATTTCAGTATAAACTACGCCAGGGCTCCAAATGTACAGGGAATACTGGAGGGGTGTAGTGAGTTCTATCTCGACCAAGGCCACAGGATGATGACAACAAATTTCTTGAATATTGATTAGTTGCCCTATGGCCATTGTCTGTGATGGACAATACTTCAAGGGAGCTTACAAAAATTGTAATGCTGGACAAACATACTAGCAAGCCTTCAAGAGAAATTGCAGATATTGTTGGTGTCAACCTTTCAACTGTCAGTTGTATCATCAACTTGATGAAGCAAACTGGATCTATCAGTATAAAACGTAAAGTAAAATGTCAGAAAAAAACAACAGCAAGAAATGAACTATATGTGATCAGGGAAAGTGTGAAAGATCATAAAAAGACATTATTCTTTTTCAGTATTTACATTATTCAGACTACTGTCCTCATCTTTGTTGCCATTTGTATGACGGTTCAGCCATTGTACGCTCCGGCCTTCTTCAAGTGCTATAAATTTCAAACTGAACCCTTTATTACAATCACTGGGCTATATCATCCGTATTCCTTGCATAAAGCCTTGATTTGAAGTCATGAGTTATTTCCCTCTAAACCTGCAAGTTACTTGTTCACCACAGCTGTAGCCTGGTATTGAACTCACAACTCTTTGGGTCATGTCACAGGAACTAACCAACATCTATATCCACTGGACCATGTGCTCTTAGCACCTGAAGAAGGCTTGAGCTTACAACAGCCAAAACGTCATACAAATGGCAACAAAGATGACGATAATAGTCCAAATAATGTAAATACTGTAAATACCACTTCATCTCAGAAATATAGGTAAATATTCATTTTGTTTCAATTAATTTGCACAAGTATGTATATTCTAATATTAAATAACCAATAGAGGTTGATATGCTACTAAACAAAAGCAATCAATAGATAGCATCTAATATTCCATTGGTCAGGAGGAAGTTCTTCTCAGACAAATTCTTTTCCTGAACTGTTGCATTGCAGGATAGACTCCTGAGAGAATGCTTCCAAAAATACTACAATTGAATAGTAGAATATAATTCTCTTCAAATTTAGGTTTAATCAGTATATATTTTGATATTATTATAATATTCATTTTACGATTTGCTAAACAACTACCTTGAGTTGCTCTTGAGCCATATACTGGATGAATAATAGTAAAAAGAGAGAAAAATTCTCATGTTGAACCTTTGTTTTTCAAATGACAAAAATATTACTGCGAACAAAACTGCCTCTAGAATTTATGATCAATTTTAGGTTGAGCATTTCTAACTCAATTGTAACAATTTTAATTGCTGTATTGTGATTAGCCTCACAGCAGAATTAAAGAAAAAGGTGATAAATCCTTATTCAGATAAAAAGACAAAGAACATTAAGTAAAAAGTAAGTTCGAAGATAATAAACAAGAAGAACTGGGTACACACCAAATAAAAACACAATGAATGCTAATCGTCAATAAATAGCTAACACAAGAGATATCTAAAAATATATATCTATCAGACAACGTTAAGATCTTAAAGATGAAGATAACTCCAATAAATATACCTTCAGCAATTTTGAGATGAGTCACTGTCATTCCAATTTCTGTATCAGATTATTGATCTCCTTCTTTATAGGCCATTGTTCTAATTTGTGACGTTTCAGCTGTGCTATTCCTTGGCTAACTTCTTCAGTTTTGAGATGAGTCATTATTGTTTAAAGAGTTGTTCTACTATTGAACTTGTTCTTTTTATTGCTTTTTTCTAATGGTAATGGCGTGGTACTCATGTACACATCTTTACATTCAAACCCACATACGCATTCATGTATTTACATATTGTGTATTTTACACCTACACATTTACTTCTGTCTGGAGTGTTCTCATATTTGAGACATGCGCCTTTCAGTTATCTATCACGTGAATCTTTCCAGCTCAGTTTGGTTTTTGTATTTAAGGAGCCACACACACATGATCCTTTCAGTTGGGCCTCTGTTATCGGCTGGCGATAGCGGAAAAATGTGCAGCAGTTTCCCAACTTGAGCGAGACCCCCTTGCTATCCAATATGACAGAGGAATATTAGTTTAATTCTTGCTCACACACTGCACGAATTGCAGGTTGCAATTAGGAGGCAATTTATTTCTTTGACATACGTGTGCACACACACATTTTCTAATTGGAACTTTCTTCAACTCAACAACAGTATGTACGTTACATTATTCTTCCTTTCAGTTCAACAAGTGACTTTCTCTTATCTTTCTTAACATTGCAAGGGAATGTTTTCCTTCACTATTTGCATGCTTAATCAACTCTATATCACTTATTGTTAATTATACATGTTTTAATTGTTATTTACTCTGGTGTCATTGTCTTATTTCCAATGTCTATATACGCCAAATTGAATCATAATACAAATATCATTAGAGGATACCCTGGTATCTGCTACAATGGCAATATTAGCCATACAAAAAAAAGCATTTCATATTCACTCCCAACATCAGGACTTATTTTTGCTCTTTCCACTATTGATGGGGGTTTCCTTCCCAAACTTTTATTTGAAAAAGTATGCAACACAAACAACTTGATTAAGTCATTATTTTCTTTTTAAGTTACATGTGCTATCGATTTTAGTTGGTGACAGTTCTCAACTGATGTAGTTTCTTTTTTGTAGAACAGTTCTTTCTGATTCTGTTACACAAGACCACAATGTTCAAATATGATGATCATTGTCACAACCCCTCAGACTTCATTCTCTCAAAGACATTTTAACTCTTGATCTTAGAAAGCTGTTGTTCTTGTTGCTACCTCTAGTTTACCTTAAATGATGTGGTTTCTTTTATTTGGAACAATCATTTGTGATTCAGTCCATAGTGTTCAAAGAAGGATGATCTTTAACAAGACCCCTAAGGCTTCACTCTCTCATAGTCTTTTTTAACTCTTACTCCTTACAAAACTGATCATCTGAATCCTGATGAACAGAGTGAGAAGCAGAATCAGATAGAGATAGGACAAGAACAGTGCAATTTTGTTAAAGACATTGGAACAAAGAACACCATATTTATGATTAGGATGCTCTCCGAAAGGGCAAGACAAAAGAAGAAAGACTTGTACCTATGTTTTATTGATTATGTAAATGCATTCAACAAAATATGCCACAAAGAATTGATGGAAATGCTCAGCAGTCTCGACATATTTGGGACAGACATAAGGGTGATCAAGAATCTCTACTGGCAGCAAACCACCTGCATATGGACAGGTAACAAATTCAGCAAATACACAAAGATAGAAAGGGTCGTAATAAAAGGATATGTTTTTTCACCAGATCTATTCAACTTGTATGGCGAGACTATTTGGTGGACCCTAAGTGTTCTGCCAGGATTTATCATCGGAGACCACAATTTGAATAACATAAGGCACACAGATGATACAGTGCTGATAGCAGACACAGAAAGGAAACTACAAGAACTCCTACAGAAGGTAGCTGAAGAGAGTGACAAGAAAGGACTACAAATAAACTGCAAGTAAACCGAATTTATAGTCATCAGCAAAAAGAGCAGCCCAAAATGCCAGATACAGGTCGGGGATACTAAAATCAAGCAGGTACAAAATTTTAAATACCTGGGAAGTCTTCTAACAGAAGACGGAAAGTGCGACACTGAGATCCGAAGGCGGATTGGCATGGCAAAGGTCGCATTCCAGAAGTTGAGCAAAGTTTTAAGAGACAGGAAAATTTCACTAGAAACAAAGAAGAGAGTACTGGATTGCTATGTAATGTCAGTTCTTCAATATGGCAGTGAATGCTGGACAATATCAACAAAGATGAAGGAAAAACTTGTAGCAACTGAAATGTGGTCCTACAGAAGCATACTGGAAATAAAGTGGGAGATCAGTTCCATATTGCAAACAATATATAAACTGATCCCTCATTTTGTGGTCACAGCAGTTACTATACATTTATATTCCTGAGATCCAAAAGCACAAAGATGCATTTCAAGAGCTGAGTAGAGTATTAAGAGACAGGAAAATTTCACTAGAAACAAAGAAGAGAGTACTGGATTGTTATGTGATGTCAGTTCTTCAATATGGCAGTGAATGCTGAACAATATCAACAAAGATGAAGGAAAAACTTGTAGCAACTGAAATGTGGTCCTACAGAAGCATACTGGAAATAAAGTGGGAGATCAGTTCCATATTGCAAATAATATATAAACTGATCCCTCATTTTGTGGTCACAGCAGTTACTATACATTTATATTCCTGAGATCCAAAAGCACAAAGATGCATTTCAAGAGCTGAGTAGAGTATTAAGAGACAGGAAAATTTCACTAGAAACAAAGAAGAGAGTACTGGATTGTTATGTGATGTCAGTTCTTCAATATGGCAGTGAATGCTGAACAATATCAACAAAGATGAAGGAAAAACTTGTAGCAACTGAAATGTGGTCCTACAGAAGCATACTGGAAATAAAGTGGGAGATCAGTTCCATATTGCAAATAATATATAAACTGATCCCTCATTTTGTGGTCACAGCAGTTACTATACATTTATATTCCTGAGATCCAAAAGCACAAAGATGCATTTCAAGAGCTGAGTAGAGTATTAAGAGACAGGAAAATTTCACTAGAAACAAAGAAGAGAGTACTGGATTGTTATGTGATGTCAGTTCTTCAATATGGCAGTGAATGCTGAACAATATCAACAAAGATGAAGGAAAAACTTGTAGCAACTGAAATGTGGTCCTACAGAAGCATACTGGAAATAAAGTGGGAGATCAGTTCCATATTGCAAATAATATATAAACTGATCCCTCATTTTGTGGTCACAGCAGTTACTATACATTTATATTCCTGAGATCCAAAAGCACAAAGATGCATTTCAAGAGCTGAGTAGAGTATTAAGAGACAGGAAAATTTCACTAGAAACAAAGAAGAGAGTACTGGATTGTTATGTGATGTCAGTTCTTCAATATGGCAGTGAATGCTGAACAATATCAACAAAGATGAAGGAAAAACTTGTAGCAACTGAAATGTGGTCCTACAGAAGCATACTGGAAATAAAGTGGGAGATCAGTTCCATATTGCAAATAATATATAAACTGATCCCTCATTTTGTGGTCACAGCAGTTACTATACATTTATATTCCTGAGATCCAAAAGCACAAAGATGCATTTCAAGAGCTGAGTAGAGTATTAAGAGACAGGAAAATTTCACTAGAAACAAAGAAGAGAGTACTGGTTTGCTATGTGATGTCAGTTCTTTAATATGGTAATGAATACTGGACAATATCATCAAAGATGAAGAAAAAACTTGAAGCAGTTTCTACACACTTATATTCCTGAGATCCAAAGGCACAAGGATGCATTCCATGAGCAGAGTAAAGTATAAAGAAACAGGACAATTTTGCTAGAAACAAAGAGGAGAGTACTGGATTGCTATGTGATGTCGGTTCTTCAATATGGCAGTGAATGTTGGACAATATCATCAAAGATGAAGGAATACCTTGAAGCAACTGAAATGTGGTTCTACAGAAGCATACTGAATATAAAGTGGGGGATCATGTCCATATTACATTCAATAAATAAATTGACCCCTCACTTTGTGGTCACTGCAGTTACTATACATTTATATTCCTGAGGTCCAAAAGCACAAAGATGCATTTCAAGAGCTGAGTAGAGTATTAAGAGACAGGAAAATTTTGCTAGAAACAAAGAAGAGAGTACTGGATTGCTATGTGATGTCAGTTCTTCAATATGGCACTGAATGCTGGAAATTATCATGAAAGATGAAGGGAAAACTTGAAGCAACTGAAATGTGGTTCTACAGAAGGATGCTGCGGACATCATGGATCGAGCATGTGAGCAATGATGAAGTTTTGGAAAAGATGGAAACGAAAAGGAAATTAATACTGAGTATCAGGAAGAGACAGCTAAAGTTCTTGGGACATGCAATGAGGAAGGAGGGCTTGGAGAATCTGATACTAACAGGCCAAATAGAGGTAAAAAGAGACACCAGTCCACAATGTTATAAAAAGGATGATCTTTGCCAAGACCCTTCAGGCTTCCCTCATTCAAAGCCCTTTTTTCACCATTGATCTTAGTAAGTGGTTGTATGCAGCTGATGGGTTAAATATTTAGCATAATAAATATGTTATAGGAAAAAAAGAATTTGAATATAGAATAGGGGTAGTTTTATGCAACACAGACAACTGCTACAGCACCAAAACATTAACCTAACAATTTGTGTCATGTTCCTAAATAGCCACATCACATGAGACAATCGTATGGTTAATATGCATGACACTAACCCATTTAAAATTATCTGAACTACATCTAAGCTATGGTGACAAAGGTTGAATATTTGGTTTCTTTCATCACAAATTGTGTAATGAAGGTTGTGTTGAATGGACAATTTGCCAAAAAACAATTCACTGACAAACAGCTTACCAACAGACAGGACAATTGGTGGATGCTTTCAGTTATTTAAAGTTCAAGCTGACATCTAGGAGGAAGAAAGCTTTTATTTGAGGGATATGCCTATATTGTTGACAAAACTAGTTATTTTTTAGAACATTCTATTTCAGCTTTTCATTCATCATCATGGAGTTTGTCAAGACAGAACAAGGAGGAAGAAAGCTTTTATTTGAGGGATATGCCTATATTGTTGACAAAACTAGTTATTTTTTAGAACATTCTATTTAAGCTTTTCATTCATCATCATGGAGTTTGTCAAGACAGAACAAGGAGGAAGAAAGCTTTCATTTGAAGGATAAACCTATATTGTTGACAAAACTAGTTATTTTTATTAGAACATTCTATTTCAGCCCTTCATTCATCTTCATGGAGTTTGTAAAGAGAGAATAAGAAGGAAGGAAGCTTTTAATTGAGGCATATGCCAATATTGTTGACAAAACTAGAGAATTGTTACTGGATGTGTGAACAACAAAAAATGTGCAACGCAAGGCTGACAACAATCTATGATGTAATTAGCAGAACACCTTCAGAACGCTCACTTCCACCAACACCTGGACATTTAACCAACAGTTTATAAAAAGCAACTGGATGAGAGTTAGATCTTGGAAAATTAATTGTTGTTGGCAAACTGTCTGTCATTGAATTGTTTTTCAGCCAACTGTCTTCACATGGTGCTGAATGGGCATACATCCAGACCATTTCATACTTAGGTAGAGTTACCCCAAAACTCTATCCTTGGACCTACTCTGTTCCTGATTTACGTCAAAGGCCATCCTGATGTCAGCAGTTCTCTTCTGTCTTAGTAGCAAGTTCAACAGAACCCCAAAAACTAAACCTGGTAACTGCTCTTGAAAAGGATCTCTAATCAGTGGCTGATTGGGGAATTAAATGTCTTGTAAATGTCTTAATCCCAATATAGAACCTTTTTCTGCCTGCCATCAGCATGACAGATGCCAAACTTAAAGAGATCAACACTTTTCAGCTTCTTGTGCTCACGTTTTCAACTGATATGAAGTGGAACAACTATATAAACCGATAAGAAAGTAGGTTCACTGTATAAATCTACCATTCATCTATGCATTGAATTCTGTTGCAGTATCTGGTTAATTGCTCCTGTTGTATTCTCAAGATTTTTGACAAAATTCAAAGAAAAGTCTGTAATATTATCGATCCTGACCTGGCATCTCAACTTCTATTTCAGTTACTTTCTCATTTTAATCACTTTCTCACTGTCTTTTCTATGAATATTTTCATTACTGTAGTAATGGGCTTGTTTTTCTAATGTCTTAACTGAATTCAAGCATGCTACCTAACTAAAAAATAGGTCTCACCATTTTACTTTGGAACTAAGCTAGATAAAATCATATGTTCTATTCTAACAGTTTCTTTTCTCACATTTATTATCCGGTTTCTTTCTCCCTGCCACCCACAATCTTCAAAAATTTAGAATCAATGCCCATCACCATCTTTTGTATATAATATTACCTCTATTTTTTCCATTTACATTTTGTTCAATTTTTTTTGCATTATACACAAGAAAATATTTTTTGCATTATACACAAGAAAATATTGTAAAATCTTTGGAGAACAACTGAAAGTAGAAACAATCCATGCTGAAAATATCAGGAAGTAATTGAAGTAAAAAAATTCCATGGGAACAATTTGAATTTGGAGATAAGTGACTGAAAGTAAATAATGTAAATAACTATAAATATATGAGAGAGAACAAGAGTTGAAATGATGTGATAGCAACAACAAAGATGAGGACAACAGTCTGAATATAAAAAGTGTAAATAACAACTCTACATAACAGAAAATCAGGTTATAGGGGGTGACAGGAAGTGGGTAAGAGAAGGATGAGAATACTGATGAGAGTGAAGTGGATGGAGAAAGGAACATGAGAGAGAGGAAGCAGGTTAGTGAGATAGGAGATGACTTTTTTATAATCACATTGCCCCAAGCAAGGCATTTTACTGCCATTGTTTTGCAAGGGGGCTACATAGAAGGAAAGTTATGAGAAAGAGTGACAGGTTATAGGGGGTGTCAGGAAGTGGGTAAGAGAAGGATGAGAATACTGATGAGAGTGAAGTGGATGGAGAAAGGAACATGAGAGAGAGGAAGCAGGTTAGTGAGATAGGAGATGACTTTTTTATAATCACATTGCCCCAAGCAAGGCATTTTACTGCCATTGTTTTGCAAGGGGGCTACATAGAAGGAAAGTTATGAGAAAGAGTGACAGGTTATAGGGGGTGTCAGGAAGTGGGTAAGAGAAGGATGAGAATACTGATGAGAGTGAAGTGGATGGAGAAAGGAACATGAGAGAGAGGAAGCAGGTTAGTGAGATAGGAGATGACTTTTTTATAATCATATTGCCCCAAGCAAGGCATTTTACTGCCATTGTTTTGCAAGGGGGCTACATAGAAGGAAAGTTATGAGAAAGAGTGACAGGTTATAGGGGGTGTCAGGAAGTGGGTAAGAGAAGGATGAGAATACTGATGAGAGTGAAGTGGATGGAGAAAGGAACATGAGAGAGAGGAAGCAGGTTAGTGAGATAGGAGATGACTTTTTTATAATCACATTGCCCCAAGCAAGGCATTTTACTGCCATTGTTTTGCAAGGGGGCTACATAGAAGGAAAGTTATGAGAAAGAGTGACAGGTTATAGGGGGTGTCAGGAAGTGGGTAAGAGAAGGATGAGAATACTGATGAGAGTGAAGTGGATGGAGAAAGGAACATGAGAGAGAGGAAGCAGGTTAGTGAGATAGGAGATGACTTTTTTATAATCATATTGCCCCAAGCAAGGCATTTTACTGCCATTGTTTTGCAAGGGGGCTACATAGAAGGAAAGTTATGAGAAAGAGTGACAGGTTATAGGGGGTGTCAGGAAGTGGGTAAGAGAAGGATGAGAATACTGATGAGAATGGAGTGGACAGAGAAAGAAGTATGAGAGAGAGAAGTTACAGGTTAGTGAGATAGGAAATGACATTGACTTTCAATTTCAATTATTGGAGACAGTAGCTGTCAGGGAAGCAAGTAAACAGAAGGGAATTCCACAGGTGGGAAGTGCAAGAAAAAAGTTGCTTGAGTAGAATTAGTGTTTAAATCTTATTGGTTTCACAGTAAAAGGTTGGTACCTTGTTGCTAATGTTGTGGCTTAAGTAAATTCATATATAGGAGGCACCAGTGAGCTAAGTTCATCAGAGCAGAAGCCATGAAAGTATTTGTAGAAAAGGCACAGGGAAGCCACATTGCGCCAGTGAGAAAGTGACTGTATCCGAGCTGACAAGTCAGGATCGATCACATTACAGATTCTCCATTGAATTTTATCAATGACCCTTAGGATAGCAGGAGCACCCAACCAGATATGTTAGCAGTATTCAATGCACGGGCGGATGGTAGATTTATACATGTGTAGGATTTTTTCAGATGGGTAAAACTTCCTGGCCCTACACAGAGAACCGACCTTCTTAGCAGCAGATTTAGCTATGGATCCTATATAGTCATTCCACTTGAAATCTGTTGTGAGAGTTAACCCGAGGAGGTGCAGTGTTTTGCTTTCAGGGAGACTAGTCTGATCCATGCTAATGGGGGGGGCAAGAGCGATTGTTTGTGATGATTTATAGATAGCAGCTTTGGTTTGAAAGCATTAAAAATTACCAGGACATTTTTGAAAGGAATTTTAGTACATATCATCATGCAATCAGTGAAAACTGATTTAGTTTTTTTTCAGCATGCAACATCTGTACAAGTAGTAAATTCATAATAGCTACTAAGAAGTTTAAGAAGTCTACTAATATCAATGAACACTGATACGTATGGGCAAAAAATAGCCCCCAGAAATATGGGACTTGTTGGTAAATAAAGTTCTATACCATACATGCAGAAAATCAAATACCAATATGGGTATATCAACAAGAATACACACATAAATCAAGCGGCAATATATTAGCCTAAGCAAATATTTCTGTAAACCTGGAATTTCTACAAAACAAGCAGGAAAAAATTGTGCAATTTCATAAATTCCTTAATTTTTTTCTGCTGGGTGAATTTTTTAGAGATATTTTTGTTGATCCCATTAGGATTCCTATAAACAAGCATTTACAGGAGTTCTAGTTTCAAAACTGAGATATACAGTACTGTTCAAAAGTATTAGGACAAGAACTATTTTATCTTTTATGAAGCATATTAACAGAAAATAAACAATTTAATGAAAGTAAATTTATTTGATTTACTCAACAAATGCTTTAACAAGAAAAATACTGGTTACAAAATAAATTTAATATTTAATATAATAGCCTTTCACTTTGAAACAATAAAATAATTGCGACAATTTACCAATCGCACCTAGTAAATATGTATATATATATACATATATATATACAGTACTGTTCAAAAGTATTAGGACAAGAACTATTTTATCTTTTATGAGGCATGTTGAAAGAAAATAAACAATTTAATTAAAGTAATTTTATTTGATTTACTCAACAAATGCTTTAACAAGGAAAAATACATGTTACAAAATAAATTTGATATTTAGTATAATAGTCTTTTGCTTTGAAATAATAAAATAATTGCGACAATTTACAAATCGCACCTAGTATATATATATATATATATATATATATATATATATATATATAGTATTGTGTAAAAGTCTTAGGACAAGAACTATTTTATCTTTTATAAGGCATATTGACAGGAAATAAACAATTTAATGAAAGTAATTTTATTTGAGTTACTCCAATAATTTTATTTGATTTACTTGCTTTGATCACAGCCTTCATTCTGTCAGGCATTGACATCACAAGCTTCTTAAATGTATCTATTGGTATCTCCTGCCAAGAAGCTTGTATTTGTTTCCAAAGTGTGTCTTGCAAAGTTACATTTGATTTATTAATTTTTTTTATCGAAAACATATTCAAAATAACTTGTTTAATAGAAAATAGGAAAAATTAAATATAACTTCTTTTTAATACATTTCTTTTACACCTAGTTTTAAATAATCAATATTTATTAGCAATTTACTTGGCTTTTCACTCTGTATTTGAATTTCAGTGAGGTTTTTAGGAAAAGCCCCCCCCCCCCGTCCTAATACTTTTGCACACTACTGATAGTGTGTTAAAGTGTTATGACAGGTGTGATTTTAAACATTATTTTGATGTCTCATAAAAGATAAAATAGTTCTTGTCCTAATAATTTTGCACAGTACTGTATGTATGCACTAATTCCTTCATGGTTTTCATATTTCTCTCATGCATGATACTGTTGTATTAGATACAGGGTATTTTTATGGAAAAATTACATATCGAATCATCTGGCAAATATGGTAAAATAGATCTCATTTATTTCTTCAGGCTGCATATTTATTGATTCATTCTCATCACTTAATTAAGTGCATTAACAATGGAGATTATGTCAAAACATATTCACTGTTCAAAATCAAACCTGTTTTTTAACTAATATGCTACAGAATCAAGTACATTTACATGAATGGAATTGTGTTGAAAAATATATTCAGTTAAGTGCCATACGTGAAACACGCTTGGGCGATCATGTCTTGAAAGAGACATGACTGACTGGGCAGTAGGTTATCCCACATTAGGTTGCCATCGCTTTCTGCGATAGACTGGTTGCCGACCAAGGCTATAGAACCCAATCTGTCCTGTTATTTAACCCATAACTGGAAGGAAGAGATGGATTAATACCTTTCCTAAGGGTATTTGCGCGCAAGTGAATACAATGAATTCAACTGGAATTTGAACTCGCTCCCCAATTTGTTGTTCCGAGCTGATATCCACTGCACCACGTTCCAAGCCGATATCCACTGAACCACGTTCCAAGCCGATATCCACTCAACCACGTTCCAAGCTGATATCCACTGAACCACGTTCCAAGCCGATATCCACTGCACCACGTTCCAAGCCGATATCCACTGAACCACGTTCCAAGCCGATATCCACTGCACCACGTTCCAAGCCGATATCCACTGAACCACGTTCCAAGCCAATATCCACTGAACCACGTTCCAAGCCGATATCCACTGCACCACGTTCCAAGCCGATATCCACTGAACCACGTTCCAAGCCGATATCCACTGCGCCACGTTCCAAGCCGATATCCCCTGAACCACGTTCCAAGCCGATATCCACTGCACCATGTTCGAAGCTGATATCCACTGCACCACAACCAAATATATTACATAAGATAAATGCTTTTTTCAACATTAGGCTCTAGACTTATTGATGCACTTTTCTGTATGTATTCATCTCAAATGTTAATAGAACACATGCTGTTGGTAGATAAATTAAGATTGATAGACGTAATTACTTCTAGTACCCATCTGTTCATAAACATCGTATCCTCATCATTTTTCCATTCATCACCTTTCCGATTGTCATTTTTTTCCCTAACCAAAAATGAACAAATGTCTCAATGCACAGTCACACTTGGATGACCAGACATTCTGAGCCCGTCACAAGTCCATGATTAAATCAAAAGGTGACCCCCCCAGAGGAGATTAAAAACACCTCAGTGTCATCATATAAATGACGGTGCTTCTTACTCAGGAACTGGTTGACAATGAATCTTTTGTCTACATTGTTCTTATGCCAGCGCGTTATCTTGTGTCAGAGATCGAAAACACTTGGTGGATTCTAAATATATCGCTAGTAAGCTGGTGACAAGATGTCATTTACCTTGATTTTCCTGGGTGAAGGCCTGTGGATCCATCCACTGTTCATTTAGATATAAAAAGGGCCGATTCATTTCTATTGTGCTAAATCAGCTGCTTTGGGGTGAAAGCAGAATGTTTCATGTTGTAGAAAGGAAAATTAAATCAAGCAAAGATAAAATTAAGATGAATACGTATTCAATAGTCAGCAATTATTTTCTACTCAGTTTTATGAGTAATGATCATCATGTATTCAAGGTCTTTGCAGGTCCGAGCAGCTGGGTTTGAGACAGGGATACAGATCAAGGTTTATGTGATGACTGTTTCTGAGTTGCATTTTTGTGGATGGCTCTTGATGGATATCATGTATATTTTTGTTTTTACTAATACTAACTCGATTTTATTTAATGCAACATGATATCACGGGTTGGGTTTATTAAACACTGATGGCAAAATGTTCATGCATTTCAATGAATATATATATATATACAGGACTGTGCAAAAATATTAGGACAAGAACTATTTTATCTTTTATGAGGCATACTGACAGAAAATAAACAATTTAAGTAAAGTAATTTTATTTGATTTACTCAATAAATGCTTGAACAACAAAAAATACTTGTTACAAAATAAATTTAATATTTAGTATAATAGCCTTTTGCTTTTTAATAATAAAATAATTGCGACAATTTACCAATCGCACCTAATATATATATAGTACTCTGCAAAAGTATTAGGACAAGAATTATTTTATCTTTTATGAGGAATATTGACAGAAAATAAACAATTGAATTAAAGTAATTTTATTTGATTTGATCAACAAATGCTTTAACAAGAAAAAATACTTGTTACAAAATAAATTTAGTATTTAGTATAATAGCCTTTTGCTTTGATCACAGCCTTCATTCTGTCAGGCATTGACATCACAAGCTTCTTCAATGTATCTATTGGTATCTCCTGCCAAGCAGCTTATATTTGTTCCCAAAGTATGTCTTGCAAACTAATATTAGATTTATCATTTTTTTATCCAAAATATCCAATAAATATTCAATAGGATTGAGATCAGGGCTTTGTGGGGGCCAATTCAAATTCCAAAGCCTTCCTTCCTCTTCCTTTTTAGTTAAATTATTCTTACAAAGGTTTGGCTTTTAGCCCCTGCATTTGAATTTCGGTGAGGTTTTTAAGAAAATCACCCCTGTCCTAATACTTTTTCACACTACTAGTAGTGCAGTGAATATCAGCTCAGAACAAGAAATATATATATATATATATATATATATAATCATTTTTTTAAAATTCCGATTATTACAGGTGATAAAGCTAATATTTCTTTCAAGTCTTATATTTATTTTGTTTTGTATTATTTTAGTGTTTCAGAAGTACAGTACTGTGCAAAAGTCTTAGGACAAGAACTATTTTATCTTTTATGAGGCATCAAAATAACTGCGACAATTTACCAATCGCACCTAGTACATATACAGTACTGTGCAAAAGTCTTAGGACAAGAACTATTTTATCTTTTATGAGGCATATTGACAGAAAATAAACAATTTAATTAAAGTAATTTTATTTGATTTACTCAACAAATGCTTTAACAAGAAGAAAATACTTGTTACAAAATAAATTTAATGTTTAGTATAACAGCCTTTTGCTTTGAAATAATAAAATAATTGCGACAATTTACCAATCGCACCAAGTATATATATATATATTTTCTAAACATATGCTGTTAAATATAAGAGACAATGAATGTCTATTATGTTTAATCATGAGCCATTCTAAACGTATTTTTGCTTTAATTTCAGTTGAAAATAAAGACAAAAATTCTCCAACATTTGGATAATTATTTATTGATTTTCTTCAAAATAAACATAACTCTATTAACTTATACTATTGCAACCAAATACATAATAATTATAAACAAGATGAAAAAACTCTCAAAAACATAATACATAGAAATCTTCAACCAGTGGAAAGTAATAATCAAATTAAACTCATTATATATTATAAAAAGTTTAAAACAATTGACCTCATAGTCTATAATAACCCAACAAGCACTAAACTAAATTCTCTACAAAAAACCAATGTAGTGTACCAATTTACATGCCCATTCAGAGATTGCATCTCTGATACTAATAAAAAACCTAGTACATATATTGGTTTTACTACAACCACGCTCTCCCATAGACTTACATGTCATCTTTCTGATCAGAGTACTATTAAACAACATTTCTCTGAAAAACATAAACATGTAGGTAATATCAGACAGATTTTGGTCAACAATACAGTGATCCTTACTCATACACACAGTAAGAGGAACCTGCAGATATTGGAGGCCATGTACATCAAATCTAAGCAACCAACACTCAATAAAATCAAATTTAAAACCAGAAATAATATATTACATTGCATTTGACTACATGGTTTTGTTGTCATTTCGCGCTGTCATGCGGTGTGACGTCATAAAACCGCATCGCAAATTTAAAAACTGGTTTATTATTTTTGGTAACTATTGCCGTTGCCAAGCGGAGTTTTATGTCAACACAAAATGAAATTGTCAGTGATGGTGGATGTTATTATATTTCAGTTTAAACAACCTCTCTGAAGATGGCTCATGTGAGCCGAAAGCTTAGAAAATCAATAAATTATTATCCAAATGTTGGAGAATTTTTGTCTTTATTTTCAACTGAAATTAAAGCAAAAATACGACGTTTAGAACGGCTCATGATTAAACATAATAAACATTCATTGTCTCTTATATTTAACAGCATATATTTAGAAAATTACTTGCTGCCTCAATACACTATATATATATATATATATATATATATATATCACTGTGCAAAAGTATTAGAACAAGAACTGTTTTATCTTTTATGAGGCATCAAAATAATGTTTAAAATCACCCCTGTCTGAACATTTTTGCACATTACTGGTAGTCTGCAAAAGTATTAGGTCATGGGTGATTTTCCTAAAAACTTCACTGAAATTCAAATACAGGGTGAAAAGCCAAGTAAATTGCTAATAAATATTGATTATTTAAAACTAGGTGTAAAAGAAATGTATTAAAAAGAAGTTATATTTAATTTTTCCTATTTTCTATTAAACAAGTTATGTTGAAACTACTCTATTGAAACATCTATGGGATATTTTGGATAAAAAAATTGATAAATCTAAGGTTACTTTGCAAGACACACTTTGGGAACAAATACAAGCTGCTTGGCAAGATATACCATTAGATACATTGAAGAAGCTTGTGATGTCAATGCCTGACAGAATGAAGGCTGTGATCAAAGCAAAAGTCTATTATACTTAATATTAAATTTATTTTGTAACAAGTATTTTTTTCTTGTTAAAGCATTTGTTGAGTAAATCAAATAAAATTACTTTAATTAAATTGTTTATTTTCTGTCAATATGTCTCATAAAAGATAAAATAGTTTTTGTCCTAATATTTTTGCACAATATTATGGTTGTAACAAATTTTTAAGTTGAGCTTTGATAAATTCTTTTCTATTGTAGTTATGAAAGAGTTGCTTGGTAGAACAATATATTTTGAATCATTGGGTGTGTTAGAATACACTTCTATTTTTAAGCATTTTGTGAGCCTTTTGTTTTGCATTGAATATTAAATAGGATACTGGAAGAGCTTAAAATCATTTCCAGTCTATTTCTCCTCTTCATGTTGAGGGCTATAAATACTAAGTGCTTGAAAAAAGAATTTGGTGATTATTCTGGATTTTATTTTGTTATTATGGTGAGAATATAAATTTTCGAGATCATTTTTATTAGTTGATTTATGATTAACGCTTAGTTTTATGGTATTTTTATTACGGTGTTGTATCTTGGAAAGGTAAAGCATTATTTTTTCTGTTTCAGAATTGAATTCTATTGTACAAACTTGTGCAAATTAATTGAAACAAAATGAATGATGTCTTTCTGGGATCTTAAACTCGTTTTCTAATCATGTATATGATGTCTTTTGAAGTATTTTTCTCTTGTGACCACATTTTTCTTTACGCTTTGGACTAATGGATCCAGTTTGTTTCTTTACCATGATGACACTACTGACAGTTGAAAGGCTGACACTAACAATATCTGTGATCTCTCTGTAAGGCTTGCCAGTGTGTTCATGCAGCATCACAATTTTCATATGCTTCCTTGAAGTAATGTCTATTGCTAACTAATCAACAATCACGACAATAGTGTCTGGGCGTGTTAAAAATCTGATTAAATCACAGATGACAATATTTTTCAAGGCTAAACAAATTTCACAATACACCTCACAAATAGATTCATATTGCTGCACCCAACTGCAAATAACTGAATCTGAGGAAAAATAGAAATCAATTACACCCTGTCACTCCATTAGATCTAAAACTGATCATATGGCAAAAGAAAGGAAACTGAAAGCAGCTGTCTCAGTTTAGTTACCCAAGGGTATATGTCTAACTTTGTTTAGTTTATGTAAGGTCATGAGAAGTATTATAGTAATTTTGCAGGGATGTATTAATATTTTTTTCAGCTGTACCTGGACATGTATTCTATCCAGTTTCTTTCAGTTCCCTGATGCTTTTGTTTTTACCCTTTTTATTATGAAGTTTCCCGCATTGTGTAAACAGAAGATTTGCCAAGAAAGATGAAATGTTGTAAGAACCTTAACGCAACATTCAACAGACATTGTTTCTGAATTTAACTCATGTGCTATGGAATATTTTATGATCTTTCTTCTGTGTTATGTCTAATAAGGACGTCGGCGATTAAGGCTCTTCACAATTTCCTCTTTTGTAGATCTGAGTAAGATTTGTATTTTTACTATATCCCCTAATCTGTATTTGGCCAACCATTTACAAAAAAGAATTGATATATAGCTCTATTATTGCTTTCCTCTATTACTCTTGCCTTCAATATGTTCTGTGAGTGCCCAGTTCTCCAAACCCTCTTTGTTCATTATCTGTTCTAGAAATTTTAACTCTTTCTAATTTCTAAATATAAGTGTCATGTCTCTTTCGAGTCATGATTGCCCAAAGCGTGTATCACGTATGGCATTTAACTGACTGACCTGGACATGTATTCTATCCAGTTTCTTTCAGTTCCCTGATGCTTTTGTTTTTACCTTTTTTATTATGAAGTTTCCCAAATTATGTAAACAGAAAATCTGCCAAAAAGATGAAATATACTAACAGGCCAGATAGAGGGAAAAAGAGACAGGGGAAAGCAGCGGATAACATATTTGAAGGACCTGATCAGGTGGATGATGGAACGAGGGTTGCATGATGTAACAGGAGAAAGCGTGCTAAGAGCCACCAGGGACAGGTAGATGTGGAAAGCTATGATCCCCTATGCCCTGAAAGAACATGGCACATAAAAGAAGAATATTTTTTTTGGATAGAATTATGTGTAGGAGCAAGACAGGCCATAAAAACGGTTTATAATTATTCCCTAATAATAAACGATGACTTTTTCTCAGCCACGCCTGGACATGTATTCTATCCAGTTTCTTTCAGTTCCCTTATGCTTTTGTTTTTAACCTTCTTATTATTATTACATTGCGTAAAGAAAAGATTTGCCAAGAAAGATGAGATATTATAAGAACCTTAATGCAACATTCAACAGACATTGTTTCTGAATTTAACTCATGTTCTATGAATTATTTTATGATCTTTCTTTTATGTGTCATGTCCAGTAAGGATGTGGGCGATCAAGGCTCTTCACAATTTCCTCTTCTTTTGTAGATTTGAGTAAGGTTTGTGTTTTTACTATATCCCCTAAACTGAGATTAGCCAACCATTTACACAAACTTGATAGATAGCTCTATTACTGCTATTCCCCTATTCCTCTTGTCTTCAATGTTCTGTGAGTATCTAGTTCTCCAAACCCTCTTTATTTATTATCTTTCCTAGAAACTTCAACTCTTTCTAATTTCGAAATATAAGTGTTCTTTTTGTTTCCATAATTTAAATTTTAGTTTAAAAATATAATTTATAGTTTGCTGATATTATGTTATAGTAATGGCCGGACAAACAACAAACAATGGTGTTGTAACCTGGGTTAGGATTGGTTTGAGACGTTGTTAGGTTGAAAAACGCATGAGAAAATTAGTTTGCTACTTCAGGTCCTTATCTTAAAATAAAAAAACAAACTTATGTATGTAAATTGTGAGGTCAGGTAAATAAAATTAGTTTCTTTGAATAGTGTTTGTGGCCATAGGGTGAGCACCAATTATAAGGCAGTCATCATCATTGAGGTGCCGACGGCATATCACTGATAGTGCCATATGCTCAGGGAACTTCTTTAATTTCTTCAACCTCTTGAAAATTCCATTTTCTAAAGAACTGTCTTGCAAGTTAATTATTCCAAGTCAAATAGCAATTAGGCAAAATAATGAAGAGGATATTAATAATAATACTAATTAGACAGGATAATAATTTGTTTGGTTCGGATATATCCAGAACAGATGTACTGCTTCAGGGCACCACAATTGTTAATTGGAATCTTCTCAGTGAAGTTTTCACCTTGGCTGTTTGGCAGGAATCCAAGGAGACGGGCAATGATCGTTATTGATCTGAATTAAAAGTCAAAGTGGGATTATGGAATTAGAAATCATTTAGCTTTGAACCAACATTTTTTTTAATAATTTTAATACAAGATGGGTGCTGAAAAGTTTTCAGATTAGTCCTCTTCTCAAAATCAGTATTTTAATGTTTGGTCATTGAAATAATGCTTTTTGGAAGTTGATCAAGTCAAGGTTTTTCAGCAAAAGCATGTACCTCCTCAAGACTATGAGGAGACTGAACATGGGATAGAGAGAAAATTCTAACATAAAAAATAAAATTTTTATGAATATCTTGCAGTGGAATCACCTGAAATTTGGACTTTTTTTTTAATCATTTCACCCCGAGCAAGGCAGAAATGCCACTGATGAGCGGGGGGCTACATAACTGTAAAAAAGATTAATTAGAAAAGAGTGAGAAGTACAAACTAGTTAGAAAGGAACAATAGAAAGCTGAGAAAGCAGGTGCGATGACAGATACATAGGTGGAGAGAAAGGGAAGGATATACGAGGGTGGGGAGAGAGCTAGAGTCCAGTGGTTAATAGATGAGTATTGATATTGCATTTAAATTTCTGGAGGTTGTAGCCATCAGGAAAGCAAGAATATGGGAGCGAGTTTCACAGGCGGGAAGTGCGAAAGAAGAAGCTGCAGGAGTAGAATTGTCGTCTGCATTTGGCTAACCTGACTGTGAATGGGTGGTGGGACCCAGTTGCCAGTCTGGTTGCACGAGTAAACACCTGTTGAGGAGGCACCAGTGACTTAAGTTCATCTGAGCAGAAGCCATGAAAGTATTTATAGAACAGACAAAGGGAGGCCACATTTTGACGGTGGGGAAGTGGCTGCAGTCAAGCCGCCTGATCAGTACCTATCACATTACAGACTCTCCTTTGGAGCCTGTCGAGAACACTGAGGAGAACGGCAGGGGTGCTTGACCATAAATGGCAGCAGTACTCCATGCACGGATGAATGGTTGACTTGTAGATATGCAGGATGGATTCAGGTAGAAAAAACATCCTGGATCGACATAGTGACCCAACCTTCTTAGCAGTAGATTTAGCTATGGATTCAATATACTGGTTCCATTTGAGGTTGGTGGAGAGGGTAAGGCCAAGGAGTGTGTTGCTCTCAGGGAAAATCGCTTGCTCCATTCTTATGGGAGGCAGGAGAGGTTGCCTGTGATGGTTGACAGACAACAGTTTGAAGTTGACAAGCCACTTCTTGCCCCAATTCACCACAGAGTGTAGATCCCGTTCAAGGTCAGCATTAAGATTATGTCTGTCCGCCATGACAGGTTTCTTACTGGTGCGGGAGTGTATTGTGGTGTCGTCTGCGTAGATGCCTACTTGGGAACTGATCTCATTTGGGAGGTCATTGATGAAAATAAGGAAGAGCGTCCGGCCCAGGATAGAGCCCTGTGGGACACCAGCATTCGTGCTGTAGAATGAAGAGGCATGCCCATTCAAAACGACCTTCATTTTACGGTTATTTAAAAATTAAACTTTATTACATATTAAGAAATATAAATTACTTTGTGATATTTTCTTAAACTGCAAAGATACACCATAGAATTTCTACAAATGCACCATGGAATTTCTATAAATATACCATGGCATTTCCACATATACACGATGGAATTTCTACAAATACACCATGGAATTTCTATGAATATACCATGGCATTTCCACATATACACTATGGAATTTCTACAAATACACCAGAGAATTTCTATGAATATACCATGGCATTTCCACATATACACAATGGAATTTCTACAAATACACCATGGAATTTCTATGAATATACCATGGCATTTCCACATATACACTATGGAATTTCTACAAATACACCAGAGAATTTCTATGAATATACCATGGCATTTCCACATATACACTATGGAATTTCTACAAATGCACTATGGAATTTCTATGAATATACCATGGCATTTCCACATATGCACTATGGAATTTCTACAAATACACCATTAAATTTCCACATATACACCATGGAATTTCTACAAATACATTATGAATTTTCCCAGATACACCATGGAATTTCTATAGAATGATGCTTGCTGCCTGGTATGAGTCTTTTTGATTTAGTGAATTATTGATAAGATTTTATTGACATTTAGAAAAATCTGTAGAGAAAAACAAGTGGAATATTTTAGCTGAGGCCCCATGAAATTTATGAAGTATGGTTCAGATGAAGGAGCCATGATTTCACAATATGGATGATGTTTGACAAGATCTATTGAGAAGGGAGATGTCAATATCCATTTAAGAAGTTTTCTTGCATAGGCCTCCTGGATTTGGGAAGGTTATTGATTTTAAATATTTTATCCGTAGGGAAGACAAGTGATATGTAACTTCAAATATAAAAAAAAAGTCCATTTTCTGTAAACTTTAGATTTGGAAAACATAGATTTTAAACAAAATAAAATGAGTGGGCAAAGTTGGCGTTTGTTTTAAATAATTCCATATGAAACTCTTGGTAAAAAATTATGGAATCACCATATTTGAAGAATATTATTTGCATTGTTTGGACTTGCCTATATTTCAGTGATGAGGTAGTATTTACAATATTTACATTATTCAGACTATTGTCCTCATCTTTCTTGCTATTTGTACATCATTTAATAATAGATCATTCTATTTGTCTATATTTCTGAGATGAGATAGTATTTACAGTATTTATATTATTCGGACTATTGTCCTCATATTTTTTACCATTTGTACGACATTTAATAATAGATCATTCTATTTGTCTATATTTATGAAATGAGGTAGTATTTACAGTATTTACATTATTCGGACTATTGTCCTCATCTATGTTGCCATTTGTACAACGTTTAATAATAGAACATTCTATTTGTCTATATTTCTGAGATGAGGTATTATTTACAGTAGTTACATTATTCAGACTATTGTCCTCATCTTTGTTGCCATTTGTACGACGTTTAATAATAGATCATTCTATTTGTCTATATTTCTGAGATGAGGTAGTATTTACATTATTTACATTAATCAGACTATTGTCTTTATCTTTGTTGCAATTTGTATGGTATTTCAACCACTGAATGCTTCGGCCTTCTTCAGGTGCTAGAAATTTTTAACCGAACCCTTTATTACAATCACTGGGGTATATCATCCTCATTCCTTGTGTAAAGCCTCGGTTGGAAGTCATGAGTTATCTCCCTCTAACTGTGCAAGTTACTTGTTCCTTAAGGACACATGACCTAGTGGATATCTACGTTGGTTAGTTCCTGACTTGACTCTTAGAGTTGTGAGTTCAATACTAGGCTACAGTAGTGGTGAACAAGTAACTTGCAGGGTTAGAGGAAGATAACTCATGACTTCCAATCAAAACTTTACACAAGCAATGAGGATGATATGCCCCAGTGATTGTAATATAGGGTTTAGTTCAAAATTCCTAGCACCAGAAGAAGGCTGGAGCAAATAACAGCCAAAATGTCGTAAAAATGACAACAAAGATGAGGACAATAGTACGAATAATGTAAATACTGTATTGTCTGGACTGTTGTCATTATCTTTATTATCATATCCATGACATTTCAGCTTTCAGCTGACTGACATTTTGAACTAAACCCTTTTTTTGATCACTGTGGTAGATTGTTCTCATTCCATGAGTCATGCCACTTCCAGATGTCTTAGTTATCTCCATTTCACTCAGCTCTGTAATTTTTTTTGTTTCCCAATACTAGAAAAATAAAGATAAAGAAAAAGAAGTCATAGATAAAAAGGGAAACTCAAAGAAAATGAATAATTGAATAAATAACATAAATAAAAAATAGAAAAATCTAGAAAATCAAATGAAGAAAAATGGTTGAAGAAATGGGCAAAAGAATGAAAAAGTAGGAAAAATGGTAATGAATGAAAGAAGAAGAAATCAGGAAGTAAAATAAATGAAGATTAGGCAGAAAAGAAAACAGAAAATATAAACAGAACAAAAATGAATGAAGTTGAAACAGGATGAAAAATGAAAAAAAAATAGAAAATAGAAAAGAAAATGAATGATAATGAGGCAGAAAGAAAAATGGAAAACTATGAAACAGAAAGAAAAATGAATTTTGAAGGCTAAATAAGTCCTCTGAGTAAATGGTATCATGGCTGAGACTAAGAACTACAATTATACATACTTAGAGCCAAACCCGAAGCAAAAACTAAAATAAAAGGGCTGAAAAAAATACAAACATACAGGCAGATAAACAGACACACACACAAACATCTTGCCTTTTATATATATTATCAATTTTCTGCACTATTGTAAGAACTGCAACCTTGAAGTTTCTGGATATCGTTTCTTATGTCTTTGTCTATGAGTGTATCAAATTTGATTAAAATCGGACCACTCCTTCTATAACCTGATTTTTTTGATTATCGATTTTTGATAATTATCAGGGGTACCTCGACACAAAACCAAGCTAAGAACACTCGCAGATGCTTATAGTACAACTGTGTAAATTTTCAAGAAAATTGGTTCAGCCATTTCGGAGTCTATAGGTAACACACACACACACACACACACACACACACTCACACACACAGAAACACATACAGACAAAGTTCCATTTATAAATAAAGTTCCATTTATAAATGATTATTTACGATAAATTGTTATTATGAAAATGTGTGACATTCGGCAGGATTTGAACCTGCGACCCCTGTCTACATAAGGGAAGCTACCATTTGATCTGGTAGATAGGGGTTGCAGGTTCGAATCCTGCCAAACAGCACACATTTTCGTAATAACAATTTATCGTAAATAATCTGGCCAGTAGATATAAATATATAATACTGTTTAATTAAAAACAGAATATCTACTTAAATACGAGTATTGATAAAAAATAATGTTCAACAATTCATTTCAAATTGTTGGTTGTTTATAACCAAGTTTTGTTAAAATTCATTAATTTCCGTAACATGTTTACATTTGTTGACATTACGATACATTTCAGAGCAGATATGGTTGTTATGATAAATCGAAAATTGTGTTATATAGGCTTGATATATATATATATATATATACACACACACACACATTTCCACTGACTTTTGCTGTCTCTACTTTACCCTCATTCTTTTGTTCTACTTTCTCTTCTTAGCTCACCCATTGACCTACAAGAATAGAAATCTTGGGACATTTAAAAGTCTTACACGAGTTAGAAATTGTTAATGATTGGCTCTTGTTTTGTGCAATAAGTTTTGTATTTCACTGAAGTAATTAATGTCCGCACAAGTGGGTCACTCTTCATTCTTGGAGAGAAGCTAAGGTCAGAAATCTTAACAATCTGATGCACCCACCAATCCCCACCAGTCAATCTTCAGCATCGCCTCTGCCAATTCTTCTTCTCTTTTATGTGTCCACCAATAGGGATTTTTTTTTTCATTTTTGTTTGTCTGGTAAGGAATTTGGAGACCAAGTTTGGGGAGGGTATGCACATTCTTACCCAAATCTTTGAAAGTATATCTTTCCATGCTAACAACAGCTCTCAGATTGCAAGATCAGATTGTCTCTTTCTAGTTTTCCCTCTTCATAACTTTCTGCAACACTTCTTCTTCTTCTTCTGCCTTTTGCTTCTTCTTTTTCTTCTTCTTCTTCTTCTTCTTCTTCTTTATGCTTCTTCTTTTTCTTCTTCTTCTTCTTCTTCTTCTTTATGCTTCTTCTTTCTTTTTGCTTCTTCTTCATTTTCTTCTTCTTTTTGTTTCTTCTTCCTTTTTGCTTCTTCTTTTTGTTTCTTCTTTTTTTTGCTTCTTCTTCTTTTTTAGGATGTGCGTTGTGCTGCATTGGATATCAGTTTGGAACGAGAAATCGGGGAGCCGAGTTCGAATTCCAGTTGAATTCATTGCATTCACTTACACACAAATACCCTTGGGAAAGGTATTAATCCATCTATTCTTTCCAGTTATGGGTTAAATAACAGGACAGATTGGGTTCTATAGCCTTGGTTGGCAACCAGTCTACCGCAGAAAGCAATGGCAACCTACTGTGGGATAATTTTCTGCCCAGTCAGTCATGTCTCTTTCGAGACATGATCACCCAAGTGTTTCACGTATGGCACTTAACTGACTGACTTCTTTTTTGTTTCTTCTTCTTCTTTTTTTTTGTTTCTTTTTTTGTTTCTTCTTCTTTATTTGCATCTTCTTTTTGTTTCTTCTTCTTCTTTTTGCTTCTTCATCATCTTTTTGCTTCTTCTTTTTACTTTTCTTTTTTTCTTCTTCTTTTTGCTCTTCTTTTTCTTTTTGTTTTTTCTTCTTCTTCCTTCTTTTTGCTTCTTCTTTTATCACTTTTTTCTTCTTCTGCTGTTGCTCCTTTGTCTTATGCTGATTTTTCTTCTTCTTTCTCTTCTATTTCTGCTGCTATTTTTTCTTCTTCCCTTTCTTCTTCTTCTTCTGTTGCTGTTACTTCTTCTTCTTCTTCTTCTTCTTCTTCTTGTACATCTGCTTCTCCTTCTGCTACTTCCACCACTGCTATTCCTTCCTCTTCTTCTACTGCTTGTTTTTATTCCACATTCAGACACTTTTGACGTTGGCACGAAAGACTAAAAAGCAATAGTTGTTTCCAGTTAAAGTGAAACCATAGACTGAATGAAAAATGAATGGATGTAAGTCAAATTTTTATTTCCTGGTATCAATATCAAATAAGCTTTGTCATCGTAAACTGAATTTTGAAGGCTAAATAAGTCCACTGAGTAAATGGTATCATGGCTGAGACTAAGAACTACAATTATACCTAGTTAGAGCCAAACTCGAAGCAAAAACTGATTTTGATCAGACCTGGTAGGATATCGGGGTCTCGATTTCCAATATCAGTGTCAAAGAAGTCATCCAAGGATAGAATTGCAACCTTGAAACTTCTAAATATCGTTTCTTATGTCTTTGTCTATGAGTGTATCAAATTTGATTAAAATTGGACCACTCGTTCTACAACTCAATATTTTCGATTATCGATTTTCGATATTTATCGGGGGTACCTCAACACAAAATCTAGCTAAGAACACTTGCAGACACTTATAGTACAACTGTGTAAATTTTCAAGAAAATTGGCTCAGCCATTTCGGAGTCTATAGATAACGGACACACGCACACACAGACACGCACATACACAGACAAAGTTCCATTTATAAATAAGTTTAGATTATATATTCATACAGATAGGTGTGAGTTTGTAACCATGAGTTTCACACTCTAGTGATCGTCAGACAAACTGATTAATTTTTTTAAAAATTGCCTATATGTAGGGCTGCGTATATTGGTGTATTTTTGTGGAAGTGGGAGGAGATTTGTCGTCATGACAGACACAGATATATACACACACACACACACACATATATATATATATATATAGAGAGAGAGAGAGGGAGAGAGGGAGAGAGAGGGAGAGAGAGAGGGAGAAAGAGAGAAATATAGATATAAAGTTATTATTATTGTTATAATAATAGTACACAGTAACTTAAAAGCTATCGTGTTTCAATGTTCAATACTCAATCATCTGATGATGGTATAATATCTATAAATGCTCTACCTCTGTATTCAACACTATTTATAAAAATAAATAATAAATGTGGAATATATATTCATTAGGTTAAACAAATTATATTATATTATTTGTACATCTCGACTTCAGTCACTTTCCCACCAATTTGATGTGGCTTTTCTGTAACTATTCTACAAATATTTTCTTGGCAACTGCGTGTTTTGTTGTGCACTAGATATCAGCTCGGGACAAGAAGTTGGGAAGCCGAGTTGAAATTTCAGTTGAATTCCTTGCATTTGCTTATGTGCAAATACCTTTGGGAAAGGTATTAATTCATCTCTTCTCTCCAATTTTGGGGTAAATAACAGGACAGAGTGGGTTCTATAGTCTTGGTTGGCAACCAGTCTACTGCAGAAAGTAATGGCAACCTACTGTAGGATAATCTTCTGTCCTGTCAATCATGTCATTGCCCAAAGCGTGTATCAAGTATGGCACTTAACTGACTGACTGAATATAATAGTTGAAAACATAATTAAAACTTCTACTGGGCATAAAGTGGGGGATCAGTTTACTATTTTTATGAAGTAATAAACCGATCCCTCACTAATTATATTTAATATAATACTGTAATATAATCTATCTCTTTTCCCACCAGTTACAGGTTAAATAACAGTACAGAGTGGGTTCTATAGCTTTGGCTGGCAACCAGTCTACTGCAGAAAGTAATGGCCACCTACTGCAGGATAATCTTCTACCCAGTCTGTCATGTTTCTTTTGAGTCATGATCACCCGAGCATGTATCACATACGGCACTAAAATAACTGACTGACTAGATTGGCATCTAGGTCCCACCCTTTTATTGTTGAAATAGTTAAATGTAACCACAACTTCTAATCCAACAGATTCTTTTCTCTTTTACTTTTTATTTAACCCATAACTGGAGGGAAGGGACTGATTAGTACCTTTCCCTAGGGTACCAGTGCTTAAGTGAATGCAGGGTATTCAACTGGAATTCGAACTCGGCTCACCGATTTCTCTTTTCGAGCCTTTTTCCACTGCACCACAACGCACATCCGTCACTAAAGGCTTACAGCAACTGGTATTCATAAGCAGTCACCCATCTAAGTACTGACCAGATAGATAGATAGATAGATATGTTGTACGCTTCGATCTTCTTCAGGTGATTGGAATTTCAGGCCGAACTCTTTATTTCAATAACTGAATGGGGGTGGGTAGATTGTTCTTGTTCCATGAGTCATGTCACTTCTAGATGTCTTAATTATCTTTATTTAATTAAATTCTAAGTTTTTGTCCACCACTTTAGCAGTCAGGTATTGAATTCACGACTCTTTCGGCCAAGTCACTGGATTTAACCAATGCTTTTATCCATCTTCTTTCTTCTTGAATCCCATTCATCTTTTATCCTTTCTTCAATAACCCCTGCCATATCACGTTGAATACACTGGTTCTTGCTTGATCACTGAAGTTAAGCAACGTTGAGCCTGGTCAGTACTTAGATGGGTGACCGCTTGGGAATACCAGGTGCTGTAAGCGTTTAGTGACGGATGTGCGTTGTGGTGCAGTGGATATCAGCTTGGAAAGCGAAATGGGTTAGCCGAGTTCGAATTCCAGTTGAATACCCTGCATTCACTTAAGCACTGGTACCCGTGGGAAAGGTATTAATCCATCCCTTCCCTCCAGTTATGGGTTAAATAACAGGGTAGGACTTGAGGACCCTGCCCTTAAAAAAAAACAAATCCCAATGAATCTTGATACTTGAAAAGAAAAAAGTATTACTTGACACAAAACTTATATAAAAACAACACTAAAATTGTTGAAAGAAAAAAGGTATTACCAGCAATCAATAAATACAATTTAGTTGGCAATAAATGACCCACTGAGGTTGATTTGCCATAAAACAAAAACAACCAACCAACAATAACCCCTGTACCCAATCTATTATCTCACTGTAACCTCCTGCACACTAGTGGCAGTCCCCACCTTGCTTGGGGGTCAGTCAATTAATTTCTATATGTGATACACACTTGCGTAAAAAGAAATTTTCTGCCTTCTTTTGAAGGCAGAAGACTTTCCTGCTGTAGGTTGTCATTACTTTCTGTGCTAGACTGGTTGCTATCCAAGGCTACAGAACCCAATTTGTCTGACTGTTTTACAAATAACTTCAGGGAGAAGAGATGGATTGGGACCTTTCTTACCTTTCTTGGAGTGAAATGATTAAAAAGAAAAAAAATAGCTAAATGTAATCAATTATATAAACACACATCTGCACATTTTATATTTATATATATATATAAGAGGAAGTGAATGTATAGACATAGGAATCAATACTGCATAGTGGCAGTCAATTACATGGCTTAATATGATCACTAAATGGTTTTGTAATTATAAATGTTTTATTGCCAAAATTAAACCTTCTTTCTTTGTAGATTTAGAAAATTTAACAATATATATATACATAAATATATATATATATAAATATATATATATATATATATATATATATATATCAAGGAGCACTCCCACACATGTACACACTGACACACACACAGATACACACACACAGATACACACACACATGCACACACACACACACACACACACACACACACACACACACACACACACACACACCAAATTCAAAACACCATCGAAGCAATAAAAGCAACCAACTTACAGATGATAAGACATGTAAATAAACAAAGGCACCTAGAAGATAATTTTTAAGTATTAAAGAGGGAAACCCCAGACCAAAATCATTTCAAATTAGGAAAAGTACTTGATTCGTTCATTTATTCATTTATTTATTTGTTTATCCATTTATGCACGTGCTGATGTGAGAAAACACAGACTATTCAACACTCCAACTTTTGATTTATTAGATTTACTTTATTTTTTATTTTTTACTTCACTGATTTGATTTATTTCTTTATTCTTTATCTTTATTTTTATTTTAATTTTCTACTTACCTAAACAAGAACTTGGCCCTCAAAAACAAAATGAACTCGATATGTAAAGCCACAAATTTATTCGCCTGAAAAAATCTATCTTAGACACAAAGCATGTGTAGCATCACAAATACCATTATGGACACTTAAAATATCATAATATGTATAATAGCATAATACAACAATAAATATGCACTTTAAATTAAACGTTCACAGCCTTTCACACTTTTTATTTCCTCTCGCTCTCTCTCTCTCTCTCTCTCACTCTCTCTCTCTCTCTCTCTCTCTCTATATATATATATTTATTATAAATTATGTTTTAGAACATGTACATAATTTCTTCTATATATGTCCTCTTCTCTACAATCATATGGCTGTTTCAGTGTTTGGACTTCAAACACATCATCAGGAGAAGTAAAGGTTTGGAATCATTCTCTGTTTATATTTGGTTCGTTGTTGTTGTGGGGGCTGGTTGGGGTTATTGGTAATTAAGTGAATGTATTTCTCGTTTTGACTGTTATAGACTTTTGAAGAATCTGGTGCGTAAGTGTGAAATTGTTGATTATAATTTATAATAAATATTCACAGCTCTATACATCATATATCAAGCACTGTTTTAAATTAATGTTTTGGAAGGAAAAAAAATTTTTTCTTTTTTCTCTCCTCATTCCATATTCACTCGGATATATATATATATTCGCGCTTCCTTGTTGAAATTCTCATAGTAATCAGCATTGTTGAAATTATCAATATCTACTGTGCCATAACGTACAATGTTTTTATATTTACAGGTCTATTACTGTACATTGTATTTTACCAAAATTAAAATTAAATATTTATAAAAAAAAATAAGAAAAGATATGCAAAAAAAAAAATATTACATTTTAACTAAATAAATATTTATTTTAATCATTAAATTGTTTTTAAAATAAGTGGAGTCTTTTGTATGTTAAATAATAAAAATTTTAATTTTTACATAATATTAATAAAAAATTTATAGTACTAAGCTACACACCCTAGTAATACCAAGTAACCTAATAGAATCAACCTAGTACCTCTTTACCTGTTTGCACTGCCACCAAATTTTGTTTTTGATCGATCAATGTATGGCTATTTTAGAAGGTATGACAAATGGAAGAACAGTCGGAACAACGTAAGTAACAGAATTTTATATATAGATAGACAGTCCTATGCTTGTCAGACAACCATATTTAATCTTACCACAATTTTTTCTCTATAATCTAAACAAACTAACAGATATCTCTCATACGACCTGTCAGGCGTGACAGTTTCAAATTTGTTAGTGTTGACTCTTGACAACATCATGTCATAAATGAGCTTGGTTGCACTACAAATTAGATGTAACAGTAGATGATAAAATGACAAAGTGGCAAACATGGACATTCATACACCAAAAAAAAAAGCAGAGTATCAAAAGAATGGTTTTTCTCTTGACATTGCTTTTGTTTTAACTACATTCAATCCTTGGCAATGTTTTATGTTTTCAGAAGCAATGATTAGAATTGTAATGAAACTAAGCATGAAATTGAATTTATACATTTTCTTTGTCCTCGAGAGTTGACAGCAAAAATAATAAACACTATTTATTTATTGGATTGTTTATTTACAATATTAATTATATTGTTTATTCGAATAATTGGCTAATTACCAATTGAATCAAATTTTATAAAATGGTAAATCATAATTTTCTTATAACTGGTTCACAAATTTTAATAATTTAGGAAATATTTATAAATTTACGAATAACAAATGTTCATACTTATTTTTTTATAAATTGGTAAATCATAAATATTGCATTGCATTAGTTCTGTAGTGGGGACACGTTCTTTTGAAGGGTAGTTGGATATTGTTGCAGGTTAACGGAATTTGGCCTTGTGGTAGATAGCCCACTATAAGTCATAAAATGATTATAAATCAAGAAAAGCAAATTGAGTTGAAAAATAACATTTTATATATACACATATCAATTAAGGTTTTTACAATTGAAGTAATCCTTTGAATATGAGTCCAACGGACGTTAAATGTTCATGACAATAAAATACTGAAAAGAGAATTAATGCTTAGGTATGTGGGAGTGTTGTAAGTAAGGAATGTCTTCGATGTATCCACTCCTTAGATCAGTAAGTAGTTTTGAGACAGTGAGGAAAGAGAGGAGAGGTGAAGGGAGGTGAGCATAGTAAGCCGCAAACTTGGTCAAGGGAGTTATTAATTACTCTCATCTCTTTCGAGTCAGTTTGTGTGTGTCTGGGTCTGTCTGTCTGGCGATGCTTTCTGTATCAGCTTTTTATTTTGACTTTTTGGATCACAGCAGATCATTTAGGAATTCACACTTGTATTTGATTCTGGGCTTCCCATTGGCCGATAAATAAAATTTACGTAGGCTCGCGAACTGGAATTTAATATTTAATTAATTTTTAGTTTTCAACCGGAACATCTGCACAAACCCAGGGTGCGCACTGATGACTTTTGGTCATTTGCTTTTTTGTCGTGAGAGTGCAAACATCCAGTCCATCGCTTTGGCTCGATCGGTATCACCACAGTTCTAACTGTATTATTTTTTAGACAGTTGTAAATATCACAATCTAATAAATAAATAGTGTTTAATATTTTTGCTGTAAATTAATTAAATTAACTCTCTTCTTCACTTTTACAAAATTCACAATGAAATCCTGGTTTTCCCAAATAGGAGAAGGATTGACCATGTGCTTAACAAAAATGTCTAACCCAGATTTTGCAAATAGGTGTTAAAATGATTTTTGACCAATGGGATCAAGTTGTAAGACTTGGAAGGACTAGACGATCCAGTGTGAAATTCAAAAAGACTATATAAATGACCTTGGCGTCAGTCAAGAGTCAGAGAGATGGAAACAGCGAAAGAGGGACACACATCAAAATGTAACTTCAAACTTAAAGTGACAGGCATTGTCCTCTTTCTCTTTTCCTTTCTCCTTATCTATTTCAACAATTACTACTAAAACATTTCTAGCCTTAACCTCTTAATAATGTTTCTAATTGAACATTAACTTCTACAACTTATGTTATTTCTCCTTTTAATAAATTTCTATTTTAAAATGCAAAATGTATATTTTATTCTTCTTATGCTATTTCACACTTTTCCACATATTCAAACCTGCTGACAACCAAGCTTCTGATGAAAACCTTCGGATGATAATTCAGCATAAATCCTGTAAGCTGTAGGGAGTTCGGTTAAGTCTGACACAAGGCCGAATCAGAGAAAAATTAACCAGCTCCATAAAGCAACTTCCACTATTCCACACTATTCCACTATTTCTCATTCCAACCGTCTGATGAAAACCTTCTGATAATTCTGATGATAATTCTGGATAAAACTTGTAAGCTGTAGGGAGTTCGCTTAAGTCTGACACAAGGCCGAATCAAAGAAACATTAACCAGCTCCATATAGCTACACTTCCACTATTCCACACTATTCCACTATTTCTCATTCCAACCGTCTGATGAAAACCTTCTGATAATTCTGATGATAATTCTGGATAAAACTTGTAAGCTGTAGGGAGTTCGCTTAAGTCTGACACAAGGCCGAATCAAAGAAACATTAACCAGCTCCATGTAGCTACAATTCCACTATTCCACACTATTCCACTATTTCTCATTCCAACCGTCTGATGAAAACCTTCTGATAATTCTGATGATAATTCTGGATAAAACTTGTAAGCTGTAGGGAGTTCGCTTAAGTCTGACACAAGGCCGAATCAAAGAAACATTAACCAGCTCCATATAGCTACACTTCCACTATTCCACACTATTCCATTATTTCTCATTCCAACCGTCTGATGAAAACCTTCTGATAATTCTGATGATAATTCTGGATAAAACTTGTAAGCTGTAGGGAGTTCGCTTAAGTCTGACACAAGGCCGAATCAAAGAAACATTAACCAGCTCCATATAGCTACACTTCCACTATTCCACACTATTCCACTATTTCTCATTCCAACCATCTGATGAAAACCTTCTGATAATTCTGATGATAATTCTGGATAAAACTTGTAAGCTGTAGGGAGTTCGCTTAAGTCTGACACAAGGCCGAATCAAAGAAACATTAACCAGCTCTATGTAGCTACAATTCCACTATTCCACACTATTCCACTATTTCTCATTCCAACCGTCTGATGAAAACCTTCTGATAATTCTGATGATAATTCTGGATAAAACTTGTAAGCTGTAGGGAGTTTGCTTAAGTCTGACACAAGGCCGAATCAAAGAAACATTAACCAGCTCCATATAGCTACACTTCCACTATTCCACACTATTCCACTATTTCTCATTCCAACCGTCTGATGAAAACCTTCTGATAATTCTGATGATAATTCTGGATAAAACTTGTAAGCTGTAGGGAGTTCGGTTAAGTCTGACACAAGGCCGAATCAAAGAAGCATTAACCAGCTCCATATAGCTACACTTCCACTATTCCACACTATTCCACTATTTCTCATTCCAACCGTCTGATGAAAACCTTCTGATAATTCTGATGATAATTCTGGATAAAACTTGTAAGCTGTAGGGAGTTCGGTTAAGTCTGACACAAGGCTGAATCAAGGAAAAATTAATGATCTCCCTACGCTACAAATTCACTTTCATCATAAATTCAAGTTTATTACAATTCTAATCATTGACTTTTGAACCAATAAACATTGCCAAAAAGTGAAGATGATAATAATAAAAGTGGTTTCATCGGATACCTTTTAATTCTCCATTGTGTGGTGGGCATGAAGGTCCATGTTTATCAAAAAAGTTTACTTTAAAATCTGACTGAAGGTATACAGCAGGTATGGGCACCCTTTTCTGACAAGTGGTCTATGGCTTATCATAAGGTAGATCACATGACTAAAAAGATCTGATGTAATTTTTATAGAAGTTCCCTCAGCTATTTTCACTATGGAAGGACATAAACATAAGCATCTACTGTAGGACTGTGAAAAAAAATGTTTTTGTTGGAGAAAAATATTTTTTCTGTAATTAAAAACTAGACTTGTTTTCCCACCACAAACAAAGACCAACCTTGGGCAGTTTCTGTAAAGCTTCGGTGAGAAGTGAAAAGACATTTTTTGAATCCTCACAAACTTGAAAACTTTGATTAGAGTGAACTGACATTGCAAACCAAAAACTCAAACTAATGTCAAGAAGAAAAATGCTTTTTTTGGACAAAACTTTCATTCTATTGTCAGCTAGGTAGAGACAGGGGATTGGCAAGTGTTTATATTCTATTTTTATTTGTATATAAAGATTTTTTCCCCAACTTATTCGAGTGTCATTCAATTCATTTTTGGTGTCATTTTCATTCACCCAAATGTGTATGCACATCCAGTCTGGTTCAACTTGGCGGAGAGACATCTAGCAAGATTTCAGCATGACTTCCTTGTGATCAAAATTCACAGAATGGAAGGGGAAGAACATCGTTGTAATAGTCGACTTGAAGACCAGCTACTGAATCAAAGCCATCAACGACCAGGCGGCCTAGCGGCCGTTCACACCCTAACCTCTGAACCAGAAAGAAAACCGACATATCCAAGAATCATTAAGAAATTTGTTTCACTGCAGTCACCATGAAAAGAGAATAAGCAGTCTGTTTATCATATGGGAATATATGCATTCACCTAAAATAAAGACCCCCATGTTCGCCTCCATAAATTTATACTACCCAGCCCAATAATATAAATAAATATATTGATTTTGGAAAGTGTGTCAAGCTAATAAATTTTACAGATGTGTGTTTGTCAGTGTGTATGTATGTGTGTGTGTGTATGTGTGTGTGTGTGTGTGTGTGTGTGTGTGTGTGTGCATATGTGTGTATGTATTTATATATATTTATGCCTATGTGTGTATGTGTGCATGTATGTTTGCATGTATATGTGTGTAGGTCTGTAGGTAACACATTGCTCAATAATTCCTGGGCCTAACTAATAAAATAACTTTTAGGCAAAATTCAACTTCATTCATCAACATAGTCTTCTTCTAGGGTAATATACTGATTCCAATGATTCTCTAACTATACAATGCTATTTTTGTAGAAAAATTTGTTTTTGGCCTCAAAATATGCCTCAGATTCCAATATCACAATTCTTTTTTTGAAGCCAAATCTCTTTAACCTTGAGCACTCTTTCATGGTCTGCAAGTGGCCAGTAGTCACTATGGGTGTCCAGATCTGGAGAAAAGGGTGGATGTGGAAGCAGTTTGAAGTGTAATTCATGTAGTTTTGCATTCGTTGCAATAAACTTGTGACACAGTATGTTGTCTTGGTGAAAGATCACTTTTTCTTCTTCATTTGTGGCCTTTTTTGGTGATTTCTTCCTTCAAATGCTATCATTATTGATGATTCTTCTTTTCTCAAGGTAACTGATGAACAAAATACCTTGCACATTCCAAAATATGAAGGCCAAAACTTTGCCTGATGTTGTTTGCACCTTTGGTCACATTGGATGGCTTTTACCTGTTGCTCTCTACTTGGCTGATTATCAATTTGACTCTGGAATAAAATGGCGGATCCATGTTTCATCCATTGTCACATATTTACACAAAACTCCCTTTTCTTGTGTTAAAACAGTTGTAAATAATGCTCTGAATCATTGATGCATTGTTGTTTTTGATCAACTGTGAGCAAACATGGCACCCACTTTGAACACAGTTTTCGCATTGACAAATATTCATGCAAAATGTTGACTACACTGCCTTCTGATATGTTCAGTTTCTCTGCTATCTCACGCAACTTCAATTTACAATTGGCCAAAATAAGTTTGTGAATTTTTGGGGTTTTCTGGTACAACTACTGATTTTAGAAGACCTGAGCATTAAGCATGAAAACCGAATGCATGATCATCAGTAAAAACGGTAGCCCAAAATGCCAAATATAGGTCGGGGATACCAGAATCAAGCAGGTACAAAAATTTAAATACCTGGGAAGTGTTATAACAGGAGACAGAAAGTGCGACACAGAGATCCAAAGGCAAATTGGCATAGCAAAGAAAGCATTCCAGAAGTTGAGTAAGGTATTAAGAAACAGGACAATTTTGCTAGAAACTAGGAAGAGAGTAGTGGCTGTATGTCCTTCAATATGGCAGTGAATGCTGGACAATACCATCAAAGATGAAGGAAAAACATTATGGATCAAGCATGTGAGCAATGATGAAATCTTGGAAATGATGGAAACAAAAAGGAAATTAATACTAAGCATCAGGAAAAGACAGCTGAATTTCCTGGGACACGCAATGAGGAAAGAGGGCCTGGAGAACCTGATACTAACAGGCCAGATAGAGGGAAAAAGAGACAGGGGAAAGCAATGGATGACATATTTGAAGGACCTAATAAGGTGGTTGATGGAACAAGGATTGCACAGTGTAACTGGAGAAGGCGTGCTAAGAGCCACCATGAATAGGGAAACATGGAAAGCCATGATCGCCTACGTCCTGAAGGGACAGGGTACATAGAAGAAGATCATTAAGCATCATTTGTGTTTGTACAACCACGTTTAAAGTCAGCAAACCACCTGTTAACCATTGTTTCCAATGAAGTGGAGTCAGAATAACACTTATCAAGCCTTATATTTTGGCATCAGAAAGCAATGCTTTATCAACACATGAAATTCAGATTTTTTCATTGTTTTGAAAATTTGCAACAGTAGCTTCACTTAAATTTTTTTTTTAATCATTTCATCCCTAGCAAGGCATTTCACTGCCACTGTTGTGCAGGGGGTTACATAGGAGAAAGTGATGAGAAATAGTGGTTAGGGGGTTACATAGGGGAAATTGATGAGAAAGAGTGGTTGGGGGGTTACATAGGGGAAAGTGATGAGAAAGAGTGGTTAGGGGGTTACATAGGGGAAAGTGATGAGAAAGAGTGGTCAGTGGGTTACATAGGAGAAAGTGATGAGAAATAGTGGTTAGGGGGTTACATAGGGGGAAGTGATGAGAAAGAGTGGTTAGGGGATTACATAGGGGAAAGTGATGTGAAAGAGTGGTTAGGGGGTTACATAGGGGAAGTGATGAGAAAGAGTGGTCAGGGGGTTACATAGGGGAAGTGATGAGAAAGAGTGGTTAGGAGGTTACATAGGGGAAATTTATGAGAAAGAGTGGTTAGGGGATTACATAGGGGAAAGTGATGTGAAAGAGTGGTTAGGGGGTTACATAGGGGAAAGTGATGAGAAAGAGTGGTTAGGGGGTTACATAGGGGAAGTGATGAGAAAGAGTGGTCAGGGGGTTACATAGGGGAAGTGATGAGAAAGAGTGGTTAGGAGGTTACATAGGGGAAATTTATGAGAAAGAGTGGTTAGGGGATTACATAGGGGAAAGTGATGTGAAAGAGTGGTTAGGGGGTTACATAGGGGAAGTGATGAGAAAGAGTGGTTAGGGGGTTACATAGGGGAAGTGATGAGAAAGATTGGTTGGGTATAGGAAATGTCAGCAGGAGGGTGAGAGATGGGTAAGGATACTGAGGATGAGGGTTGCTTAGATGGGAAGAATGTTTGAGGGAATGGGTGCAAGTTAGTATGTTAGGAGTTGTCTATTGACCTTACATTTAAACTCCTGGAGGTTGTAGCTGTCGGGGAAGTAAGTATACGGAAGGGAATTTCACAGGCGGGAAGTGCGAGAAAAGAACCTGTTGTAATTTGTAAACTAATAATCAGATTAGGCCCACATTTTGTTACGTTCCATTCATTTTGTATTAGTGGCGCCATCTAAATGTCAGGCCCGGGACTTATTGTGTGATGTACTATTTGTGTATGCATGTGTATATACATGTGTATGTGTATGTGTATGGATATATGTATGTTTATGTGTGTCAATCTCTGTGTATATGTTGCTGTATGTATGAGTATGTGTGTATGTGTATGCATGTGTGTATGTATGTTTTTGTGTGTATGTCTGCGTATGTGCATGCACATATGTGTGAGTACTTGCAATTTTACAAAAAATATTCATTTTCATTCCTTTTTTCGTATCTATCTATCTATCTATCTATCTCAGTCTGTTCCTATCTATCTATCTATCTATCTATCTCAGTCTGTTCCTATCTATCTATCTATCTATCTATCTATCTATCTATCTCAGTCTGTTTCTATCTGTCTATCTGTCTATTTGTCTATCTCAGTCTGTTTATATCTATCTATCTATCTATCTATCTATCTATCTATCTCAGTCTGTTCCTATCTATCTATCCATCTATCTATCTATCTATCTTAGTCTGTTCCTATCTATCTATCTATCTATCTATCTATCTATCTATCTATCTATTCAGAAATTCTTTCACCAATTTTCTCAGTTTCTTTTATTTTTCCTTTTATTTCTTTTTCTTTTCTTCTTCCGGGGGTTTTTTTTCTTTTCATGCCGGGCATAAACACAAGATCATATGTTCCCATTTGTATAAAGTAAACCAGAACTTGCTCCGAAACAGAGAAAGTATAGATGTCACAGAGTTGCTGATAGCCAAGACATTAATAACTTACTTAACAGGTATGGTGAGGGTCAATCTGTGCAAGGCCTGTAGTTTTGTGAACTGATTGCTGTATGAGAAAATACGAATAACCTACATCTCGCCACCTCAACTGTAAATAGAGATCTTGACGCCAGTCTAGTCAGTCAGTTAAGTGCCGTACATAATACACGCTTGGGTGATCATGTCTCGAAAGAGACATGACTGACTGGGCAGAAGATTATCCCGCAGTAGGTTGCCATTGCTTTCTGTGGTAGACTGGTTGCCAACCAAGGCTATAGAACCTAATCTGTCCTGTTATTTAACCCATAACTGGAAGGAATAGTAGGATTAATACCTTTCCCAAGGGTATTTGCGCATAAGTGAATGCAATGAATTCAGCTGGAATTCGAACTCGGCTCCCCGATTTCTCGTTCTAAGCCGATATCCAATGCACCACAACGCACATCCGCCAGTCTAGTACTATGCTTAAATTAAAAAAACTCTCTAGATGCCATAGCAAAAAGTTCATCAAAACAATTAACATGAAAGTATTTATAGAAAAGGCACAGAAAGAGGCAAACTTATGGTAGGAGGAAAGTGACCAAAGTCGAGTTACCAGATCAGGACCAATAATATTGCCGATGGTTTAGATTTTATCAAGAAGTTCAAAATATAAAACAAGGGTATTAGAATATATCTGCATGGAAATACAACAAATATATATCAACAACCATTGTCTAAGGTTATGTTTTTATTTCTTATATCGATTCTTTTTGTGTTGATTTAGGATATAAACGAGCACGGCTCTTCACAATTTCCTGTCCTTCATAGCGCTTAATAAATTTTGTCTTTTTGTCATCTATCCTAAACACTGTTCTGACATCCATTTATGTTGTTTTCCTCTATCTCTATTAACTTCAATCTGTCCTGTGAGCATAAAATTTGCCAAGCCCTCTTTCCTCATTAATGAACTATACAGTCCTTAATTTCAGTATATACAAAGAAGGCAACTGAAACATGTCAGCTAAAACTTCATGACTGAAACAACAATGATAAAGATACTCATTAGTATAATTTACAGAATGTAAACCCTTCTTAATATTATTATCTGCAGGCAACACTCAAAAGCATTGCAGAATGCCTTAAATAAAGAGTTATAATCAAAACAACAAAGATAAGGATATTGGTTATAATGGAATAATAAAATATTGACTCTCCACATTGCTGTATGCAAAATGTTCCATGAATATTAGAAAGAGCAATATTTTTCATGTTTATGTGCCATGTGTCCTCATATCAGCAAGCATGGCTCTCCACAATTTCCTGTCTTTTGTCACTCTTTATAAGTTTTTATCTTTTTGTTATTTTGCCTAAACCCTGTTCTGTCATCTATTTACTTGACCTTATTCTTCTTCTATGTACCCTGTCCCTTAAGAATGTAGGCAATTATGGCTCTCCACAATTTCCTGTTCTTTATTGCATATATATTGAAGATTCCACTTCCATTTCATGTCATATATATTTGTTTACATAAACAAACATATATCTATTTGCACATATATGCACACATACATACATACATACATACATACATACATATATATATATATATATATTCACATACAAATACATTTTTACAGATATATACTGATATATATTTTTTAACATACATACTCGCTTGCACATATTTATTTATTTTATACAGATATATGCACATATATTAGTTTAGCATATATATTTATTTCTACACAGGTACATATATATTTTTGCATGCATGATACCCCCACATACATATACATATAGATATTGTAATGAATTTAATGTAAGTTTTGTTTTTATTTTAAGAGACAAAATTCTTAGATAACTCATCAGTTGTGTAATTTGAGAGCAATCCTAACTCAGGAATTTACTGTTTTTCTTTCTCATTCTATTAAATAAAAAAAAAATTACAGTTACACTCCTTCCGCCATTAAAGAAATGGTAGCATTTTTTATACCAATATTAAATCCATATGTTCTTGTATTGTAGAAAAAATAGACTCAGAACAGGTTTCCAATGGCGTCCAAATAAAATTCTGTCTGGAATTGGCTTCCATTTTTTTTTTTACATTGAAATAACATTTAGCTAAAGTCAGTCTCTTTGTATCTATTTCTTACTTTATTTATCTATCTATTTAAATATCTATCTATTTATCTATCTATCGGTACATGTATGTATATATGTATGTATATATGTATGTATGTATCTATCTATCTATCTGTTCCTCTCTCTTTACCTTTATCTCAGTCTCTTCATATCTATTACTCTCACTTTCCCTCCATCTCAGCTACTTCCTATATATTCCATTATCTATCTATCTATCTATCTATCTATCTATCTATCTATCTATCTATCTATCTATTTCAGTTTGTTCCTATCTATCTATCTATCTATCTATCTATGTACTCCTCTCTTTCTTTCGATCTCAGTTTCTTCATATCTATTTGACTCTTTATCTATCTATCTGTTCATATCTCTCCCCCGCTCTCTCTCTCCCTCCTTCCCTCCCTCTCTCTCTCTCCCTCTCTCTCTCCATCAGTTTCTTCATATCTTTCTATTTATCTGTTCATATCAACAGTTTGCAAGGGATAAATTACTCAACAATCAAAATAATACTGGTGTCTCATTTTAACAGATATTTACTAAAATTACACAAAAATATATTGAAATACTAAAGAGTAAATTTATTCAATAAAATTGTCATTGGCTTTAACCACGGCCTCCAGACAACTTCAGAATCTCATGCATCCATTCTGGACAATCTCCTTGTTTAATTCGGTGAATGTTGCCATAATTCTTGCCTTCAGTTCATCTTTGGTGCTACACCGAGTTGTTGGTCACTCGATCAACTGCACCCAATGCATAAAAAACTTGGAGAAAAAAAAATGGAAACAATTCTTGTAGAAAATTCATTATTCATAATAATTATTTGAAGAAAAATAGTGTTATTAATATATCTTATTTATAAAAGTTAATAAAAGCTTTTCTAATTAAATAATGTCAGTTTTATAGCATTTTTTATTTTATAATTACAGATTTCTTGAAAGATTATAAAATTAAGTGGTGGGAGAGATAATTTTTTTTTTTTTACCAAGATCTTATAAAAAAAAGAAAAGAAAACATTTGTGAATAAGTCCTGAAAGTTGCATCAAAAGTTATTATTTCAAATAATTTGTTTTTATCAGAAAAAAGATGCTAAATTTCTCATAGGAATCTTTGGCCAACTGCTGATGCAAAAAAAGGAAAAAAAGATTTTTAGCCAAAATTATGTACGTGTTAGAAAGGATTAAGATTAATAAAATAATCCAAAAACTACTAAGTTTTTTTTTTTTATAAGCGTTTCACCCCTAGCAAGGCATGTCACTGCCACTACTGCGCAGAGAGTGGAGAAAGGATGATTAAATATAGGAAATGTCAGAGGGTGTGTGATAGGCGGGTAGGGATACCAAGAATGATTAAATATAGGAAATGTCAGAGGGTGGGTGATAGGCGGGTAAGGATACCAAGAATGAGGGTTGGGTAAATGAGAGTGTTCTGAGAATTATTGGAAGTTAGTGTGATAGGAGGTGTCTATTGACCCTACATTTAAACACCTGGAGATTGTAGCTGTCGGGAAAGCAGACTTGTGGAAGGGAGTTCCACAGGTGGGAAGCGCGAGAAAAGAAGCTGTTGGAGTAGAATTTACGGTTACATCTTATTTGTTTAACTGTAAAAGGGTGGGACCAACATTTTGACAATAAAACTGTTTTTTTTTTCATCATGCTCTTTTAGTGAAAAAAAAAAGATGTAATGAGGTGATGTGGTCACAGAAATTGTCTGACAACCATGACTGAATTTTCCTGCATGTGTGGCATAGTGCAGAGTTCAGTTGCCAGACATGAGATCTTTTAGCAGCCACCCTCTTGACCCAAGGTAGCAAACCCTCTTCAAGGCACTTGATGTAGGCCTACGTGTTCATTCTGAGACCCTCACCAACAAATTTTGGAATTGTTCCTTATCAAACTGATCAAAGTGTGGTTTTCGAGCTACAGACTTTTATAGCCCCCAACTCTTTTTAAATCGTCTACACTGTTCTCAGATTGACAAACAAACACTCTGAAATGTTCATATTTGAATTTCCAGTGTGAACACTATGCAGTACAGCATACCATTTCCAAATTGAGTGAATTGTGTGATGGTGATCTTTTTCTCACAGACAGTGCCCAACTGACCCTACTATTCTTTGTAGCTGACAAAATCAAGAACAATCAACATGTATGCATGAAATGAAAAATATAATTTGCCAACAATGTACCCATCACACCCTATATATAAAGCAGCAAATAATTCTTTTTATTTGGTAAATTATTATATTGTATGCACATTAATATATCCATTTTCTCTATATTTATAAATATATTTGCTGTACCCTTGTAATTGAGTATAGCTGTTGCACAACATTAATCAAGACCTTTTAATGTGCTTTTTTGTAGTCAGCCACTCACATCATTTGTACATATATATATATATATATATATATATATGTATGTCTATAAATGCAAAATTATCACCATACTCATTTTGAAAAACCTTCCGTGTATATCGTGGAAGGAAAAAATGGTTGTAAAAAAAAGAAAGAGCTAAGCACATGAACATCAGCCAAAGCAATTTGGATCCAGCCAGAATGTAGCCCAAAAAAAAACCCAAGACGAGTAATCAATAACAAAAAAGTGCTCAATACATAAGCAGAGCAGAATAAATTAACCTAGTGAGCTTCCTTCCCTGAAGATCCGTTTAGGTGAAACCTTGGTAGGTTTGTTGGCTCACTAAGTTAATTTACTTATATATATAGTACTGTGCAAAAGTGTTAGTACAAGAACTATTTTATCTTTTATGAGGCATCAAAAGAAAGTTTAAAATCACCCCTGTCATAATACTTTTGCACTCTATCGGTAGTATGCCAAAATATTAGGACAGGGGGATTTTCCTAAAAACCTCACTGAAATTCAAATACAGGGTGAAATGCCAAGTAAATTGCTAATAAATATTGATTATTTAAAACTAGGTGTAAAAGAAATTTATCAAAATAAGTCATATTTAATTTTTCCTATTTTCTATTAAACAAGTTATTTTGGAACTACTCTATTGAATATCTATGGGATATTTTGGATAAAAAAATTGATAAATTTAATGTTACTTTGCAAGACACACTTTGGGAACAAATACAAGCTGCTTGGCAGGAGATGCTATTAGATACATTGAAGAAGCTTGTGATGTCAATGCCTGACAGAATGAAGGTGGCGATCAAAGCAAAAGGCTATTATACTAAATATTAAATTTATTTTGTAACTAGTATTTTTTTCTTGTTAAAGCATTTTTGAGTAAATCAAATAAAATTACTTTAATTAAATTGTTTATTTTCTGTCAATATGCCTCATAAAAGATAAAATATTTCTTGTTCTAATACTTTTGCACAGTACTATATATATATATATATATATATATATATATAGTACTGTGCAAAAGTATTAGGACAAGAAATATTTTTCAAGACTGCAAAAGTCTGTTATACTAAATATTAAATTTATTTTGTAACAAGTATTTTTTTCATGTTAAAACATTTGTTGAATTAATCAAATAAAGTTACTTTAATTAAATTGTTTATTTTCTGTCAGTATGCCTCATAAAAGATAAAATATTTCTTGTTCTAATACTTTTGCACAGTACTATATATATATATATATATATATATATATATATATATATATACTAGGTGCGATTGGTAAATTGTCGCAATTAATTTATTATTTCAAAGCAAAAGTCTGTTATACTAAATATTAAATTTATTTTGTAATAAGTATTTGTTAAAACATTTGTTGAGTTAATCAAATAAAGTTACTTTAATTAAATTGTTTATTTTCTGTCAATATGCTTTATAGAAGATAAAATAATTCTTGTCCTAATACTTTTGCACAGTACTGTATATATATATTCATAACTGTATTTGAGTAGCAGTCCCTCTCTTATACAAGTTTTATGAAAAATTATCAACTATGATTGATTTTTTATTTAATTTTGTTTTAGTTCTTATATTTTACTTTTTTTCTGGGTAGAAATTGTCTTAAACCCTTTTCTTCCATCCATTTACTAAAATTGTCTCGGTAGGTTATGCATTGTTTTCCTCTGACCATCTTGCCTTCAGTCTGTTCTTTGAGTATCCAATTTTCTAAGCCTTCTTTCCTCATTATGAGACATAGAAATTCCTGATGTTAAGTATAAGTGTCCTTTTTGTTTTCATTTTCTCAAAAACTTTATTATTGCTCACAGGTTTGATTCTTAGTATTCTCAGCATCCTTCTGTAGAATCTTATTTCTGTTGCTTCATGTTCTTTCTTTATCCATCAGGAGATTGTCCAGCATTCATTGCCATAAAAAGAGGGCTGATGTCACATAACAGTTCAGTATTCTTTTCTTTGTTTCTAACAAAATTTGACTGTTTCTTAACACACTCCTTAGCTTTTGGAAGGCATCTTATCCCAGTGCAGCTTAACTAAAGAGAAGCATCATTGGGTCAATCCTGAGTATTTTTATATTATGAAGCATCTATTAATTTTCCTCATCATTTTTTGGGGAAGATAAATGAACATGTCAATTATTCAAATTCAAAGATTTATATGTGATTATAAAACAATTTCTTACTTGTCATCAGTCTGTCATGATACTTAGAAAGCTGTTACATCTATTGACAACCTTCCAATAATGTTTGTGCTTCAGAATCTTGAGCAGCTGTATATATATATATATATATATATATATATATATTTTCTAAACATATACTATTAAATATAAGAGACAATGAATGTCTATTATGTTTAATCATGAGCCATTCTAAACGTCATATTTTGGCTTTAGTTTCAGTTGATAATAAAGACAAAAATTCTCCAACATTTGGATAATTTTTTTTTAATTTGCTTCTAAGCTTTCGGCTCACATGAGCCATCTTCAGAGAGGTTATTTAGACTGTAATACAATAACATCCACCATCACTGATGTCTGGACATAACACGTTACATTGCATTTGAATACATGGTTTTGTTGTCATTTCTCACTATCACGCAGTGTGATGTCATAGACCCACATTGCAAATTTGAGAACTGCGTTTGTTATTTTTGGTAACTATTGACGTTGCCTAACGGAGTTTTATGTCAACACATAAAAAATCATCTCATCCTCTCCAAGCAGCCTTTGTAATTTCGTCTTCTCCCATTGGGTTTGTTAGTTCTCCTAGCTGAGGGAGCTCGGCTTAGTTCCTGGGCCACCTGCTCAGGTGTGGTGTTTCCATTTTCATGAGAATTTCTGTTACCTTGATTACTTGTTAAACGTCATGGTTTCTCTTTGGGTGATGTACCTGTAACTTCTTTTCTTTTTTGAATTGTTGATCTTTTTATCAAGGGTGATGGCGGTAAACACTTTTCTGGGCTTGTGTTATCTATCTGATATTAAGGGATCCAAGATTAAATGTAACCCCCAAGGAGCCTATCCTATCTGCAGGCGCATGATATTGGGCCTACCGTTTGAGTTTGAGTTTAAGTTTTGTTTAACGGCATATCAACCTCTGTGGGTTATTTAATGCCAAAAATGTAAGGTTTTATCGGGTTTTTTATATTTGGTTATAGTGAGAAGGTTGATTGAGTCAAATTTTAATGAAAACTTTTTGTTTTTGTTCTTTTATATTTCAGAAATCTGAAAATGTCTTTTAGATTTGTTTTCAGAAATCTTTTGCTGAGAATAATTTTTTTCCTTCAAAAATATATTGTTGGTAATATTTTTCCTTCAAAAATGTATATTTTTCTTTAAAAGTCTATTTTTATGTATATATTTCTATAAAAGTGTATTTTTATACTTTCATAGTGTTTTGACCTGAGTTTAGGGTTAATTATTTCTCCATAACTGGGACCCTAACAGGTGCTACCAGTCATGGTCAGGGTAGACCTGAGAACAACAGTAATTAAGAGGTGGTTCCATGCTTCTCACAACCTCTCAATCAGTGGCCTTGCTGCCGGATGCAGTTTACTGTCATGCCCAGGAACTGGGCCTACCGTATTGCATTGATTAAGCGAATCATTTTTTATCAACCCTTTGCAGAATATTTAAAGCCAGAATATATCTAGATTGTAAGAATTTTTTTTATTTTTGAGTTAATAATGGGTTTAGTGATACAAGTCTTACTAATTAACCCGTATCAGGGGAGAAGAAGTGGATTCATAACTAATAAAGAAAAAAGAAATTATAATGTGGATATAAAGTGAAGGATCAGTTCTATATTACAATCAGTAAGGTTGGGTTACTGTGTCAGGCCAGAGAGATTTTTTTCCGCCTGAATCCATCTTGCACATATACAAATCAACCATTCCATTCTGCATGGAATACTGTTGCCATATCTGGTCAGGCACCCCTGCTGTTCGTCTCAGTGTTCTCGACAGGTATCAAAAGAAGAATCAGTAATGTGATTGGTCCCGATGTGGCAGCTCGTCTCCAGCCACTTTCTCACTGGTGGGATGTGACTTCCGTCTGTCTCTTTTATAGATATTTTCATGGCTTCTGCTCTGACAAAATGTGATTGGTCCCGATGTGGCAGCTCGACTCCAGCCACTTTCTCACTGGTGGGATGTGACTTCCGTCTGTCTCTTTTATAGATATTTTCATGGCTTCTGCTCTGACAAACTTAGGTCACTGGTGAAACCCTCCACAACAATTTACTCGGGCAACCAGACTGGCAACAAGGTCCCACACTTTTACAGTTAGATCTACCAAATGAAGGCAGCAATTCTACTCCATCAGTTACTTTTCTTGCACTTCTCTACCGTGGAACTCCCTTCCATATCCTTGCTTTTCTGACGGCTACAATGTCCAAGAATTTAAATGCAAATCAATTCCCATCGCTTATTCACTTGACTCCAGAGCTTTCCACATCACCCTGTGTATCTTGTTCTTTTCCTTTCTCTCTACCTTCGCAACTGTCTTCACGACTGTGTTCACATCCTTCTCTTGTCTTTTCTTTTTCACCCACTGTAGTACATCTTTGTCTTCATTCTCCTCATGTCTAAAACTTTAACTCTCTTATGTAACCCCCTGCACATCAGTGGCAGTACCACCTTGCTTGAGATAAAATGATTAAAAAAAATATATATATAACCTGATCCCTCACTTTGCACCTACTGTAGTCTCTATACATTTATTTTCCAGAAAATGTAAATAAATCTAAAAGACATACCTGTGCAGTGAATCAGTATTTCATTCATTGATTGATTCATTTTTTATGGCTTTGCAGGTTATTCAAGGCCAGAATATATTTTTTATTGTAATAACTTTTTTTGAGATAATAATGGTTTCATTGATACAGATATTGCTAATTAACCTGTATCTAGGGGGGTGCAAAGAGGTAGATTCGTATCTTTCCCAAGGATTATTTAGCATAACTGAATATATCATACTTAACGGGAATTGTAACTTGACTCCCCCGACTTCATTAATAATTCCAAGCCATTATCCATTACACCACTCATACATTCAAGCAGTATTAACCAGGCTTGATGTTGCTTAACTTTGATGCTGGTGAATGAAATCTGAAGTTTTTCGTGGGGCTTCTCAGTATCATGAAAAGAGTCACAGATATTCAGAAGAATTATGATTTCAGGTGTTAAAAATAAAATTATAACTGCTTAAGTTTTAAAATTCAAATGTTTCCTTATAAGGAAACAGTTACTCTTACCATTACCATTATAGTATACTAGCAGTATAGCCTGGTGTTGCTCAGGTATAATGAAAGCTTTAAAACTAATCCATGGTCCTGGAGCTCAGACTCAGCCTAAAGAATATTTGAAGTAATAAAATAATTGCGACAATTTACCAATCGCACCTAGTATATAACTAATCCATGGTCCTGGAGCTCAAACTCTTTGGACGTGGGCACAAAAGACTAAAAAGCAATAGTTGTTTCCAGTTAAAGTGAAACCGTAGACTGAAAGAAAAATGAATGGATGTAAGTCAAATTTTGATTTCCTGGTATCGATATCAAATAAGTTTTATTCGTCATAAACTGAATTTTGAAGGCTAAATAATTCCTCTGAGTAAATGGTATCATGGCTAAGATTAAGAACTACAATTATACCTACTTAGAGCCAAACTCGAAGCAAAAGCTGAAATAAAAGGGCTGAAAAATATACAGACATACAGGCAGAAATAACAGACACACACACAAACATCTTGCCTTTTATAAATATATATTATCGATTTTCTGCACTACTGTAAGAACTGCAACCTTGAAACTTCTGAATATCGTTTCTTATGTCTTTGTCTATGAGTGTATCAAATTTGATTAAAATCAGACCACTCCTTCTAAAACCCGATTTTTTTGATTGTTGATTTTCGATATTTATCGGGGGTACCTTAACACAAAACCTAGCTAAAAACACTTGTAGACACTTATAGTATAACTGTGTAAATTTTCAAGAAAATCGGATCAGCCATTTCAGAGTCTATAGGTAACAAACACACACACACACAGAGACACACACAGAGACAAAGTTCCATTTATAAATAAGTTTAGATTTATATTTGAAGTAAGAATTACTGAAACATAAAATTGATATGATATAATTGTAGACAAAATGCTGATTGGCATACATATTTTGTTGAATGTTGGGACATGTTTCGGTACTTTTATTGCCTTCATCAGTCAAAGATTTATACTGATTCTACTTTTTATATTAAACAGTACAACATACACTTTTAATGGTCAATGATTAAAAATTCTTAGAAAGAAAAAACATTTATTAATTAGATAATTATTCATTGTTAATTAGAAACAGAAAATAATTATATTCTTAAAATTCTTAGAAAGATAATTAATAATAATAATTAGCAAAAAAATGGCTCTCTATCCATTCTTCTGCGAACATTTTTGTATTTCATAATTTTAATGCTCTTTACATCAAGGATGTGCGTTGTGGCGCAGTGGATATCGGCTCGGAACGAGAAATCGGGGAACCGAGTTCGAATTCCAGTTGAATTCATTGCATTCACTTACGCGCAAATACCCTTGGGAAAGGTATTAATCCGTCTCTTCCCTCCAGTTATGGGTTAAATAACAGGACAGATTGGGTTCTATAGCCTTGGTCGGCAACCAGTCTACCGCAGAAAGCAATGGCAACCTACTGCGGGATAATCTTCTGCCCAGTCAGTCATGTCTCTTTCGAGACATGATCGCCCAAGCGTGTATCGCGCATGGCACTTAACTGACTGACTGACATCAAGTGGCTTAAGCATTTTAATATTACTGAATTTTCTAGTATTCAGTTTTGCAGATTTTTCATTGCTCTTTTTCTGAATCTAAAAGTGGATTCGTCTAAACATTTTTCTAATAAATCTAATCAACATCCTTTACTTGATTTGTTCTTTACCTCCTCTTCTTGCTCATTTCAGGCATTGTGACTCCTTTTAGCAATTTGAGCATGCTGTAGTATCTTTTGATATTTTTTAGGCATCTATGAGACAGAATGTGGTGCAGTGGATATCGGCTCGGAACGAGAAATTGGGGAGCCGAGTTCGGATTCCAGTTGAATGCATTGCATTCACTTACATGCTGATACCCTTGGAAAAGGTATTAATCTGTCTCTTTCTTTCAGTTATGGGTTAAATAACAGGACAGATTGGGTTCTATAGCCTTGGTCGGCAACCAGTTCACTGCAGAAAGCAATGGCAACCTACTGCGGGATAATCTTCTGCCCAGTCTCTTTCAAGACATGATCGCCCAAGAGTGTTTCATGTATGGCACTTAACTGACTAACTAATGAGACACAAACTTCCTATTCAAAAGACTTATTTTTGCTACCAGAGTACTGATTTGGGTGAACCTGAAGCAGACTACCACCATGTTTAATTTTTTGTTTTTAATTTTTTTTTACTTTTTTTTTCTTAATGTTTGGGTCATCATTTTCTTTGGTAATATTTTTGTCAATCACTTCTTTAGTGTTATCACTGAGTGCGTTTTTTTTTTTACCTGAACAGATCATTTCTAACTGATTGATGCTTGTCAGCCATAACTGATTTATTAAGTTACCTTTTTCACTTTTTTAAAGAAAAACGGAATTTTCTTTATAAACTAAAAGAAAAACAAAAAAGAAAAACCACAAATAAAAATCTTAAACAAATACACAAAATGAAAAACAAATTTTGATGAGAAAAACCAAAAAGCAAAAATACAAGCAAATGAGCAACACAAGCTAGTTTTACAAAATGTTTCAATATGAAAAACTTAATGTAACTTAAAAATACTATACACAAACTACAAACGAAAGAAAATGAAAAGAAATGAAAATGAAAAGAAAATGAAAATGAAAATGAAAAGAAAATGAAAAGAAATGAAAATGAAAAGAAAATTAAAAGAAATGAAAGTGAAAAAAAATGAAAAGAAATGAAAATGAAAAGAAAATGAAAGAAATGAAAATGAAAAGAAAATGAAAAGAAATGAAAGTGAAAAGAAAATGAAAAGAAATGAAAATGAAAAGAAAATGAAAAGAAATGAAAATGAAAAGAAAATGAAAATGAAAATGAAAAGAAAATGAAAAGAAATGAAAATGAAAAGAAAATGAAAAGAAATGAAAGTGAAAAGAAAATGAAAAGAAATGAAAATGAAAAGAAAATGAAAAGAAATGAAAATGAAAAGAAAATGAAAGAAATGAAAATGAAAAGAAAATGAAAGAAATGAAAATAAAAAGAGAGGGTAATATAACATATTTAACAATGTAGAAACGAGAACAAAAATACGAAAAACAAAAAATGTTTGACAAGTAAATTGAAATGAATAAGTTTACTCAAACGAAACAATTAAATAAAACAACTTAAAGTTTTTTCTCTCTTTAAAAAATAGAACACTAGAATAAACAAATTATGAAAAAAGAAATACTGCAAAAGGAAAACTAAAAGTCGACACCTGTAAAAAAAACAAATTTTACCATTTAAACCAACATAACATGAAAAGAAAAAAAAAATAAGTAAAAAAAAAACCTGAAAATTGAATTTACACAAAAAAATAAATCAATATTTTAGTAAAAAATAGATGAAAATATTACTTAAAGCCAGAGGAGGGTGAAAACAAAAAGAAAATTCAAATTTAAAAAAAAAAATGTCAGCAAAAAAACGGAAGAAAAAATCAAAAATAAATTCTGCATAAAATTAACAGTTCTTCAAACACAAAAACCAAAATGTACATTCCACTTGATGAAAAATGTTAATTTGGTGGATGGCAAGACTCCAGCTGGTCTGTGACTATCTTAGCACTAGGGTCATTCAATAAATAAGAAGAATTTTTTTTGGTATAAGGACTTCTATGAGGGTCATTCAATAAATAAGATGAATTTTTGGTATAAGGACTTCTATGAAGGTCATTCAATAAATAAGGTGAATTTTTCAGTTTAAGGAATTCTACAAGGGTCATTCAATAAATAAGAAGAATTTTTTTGGTATAAGGACTTCTATGAGGGTCATTCAATAAATAAGATGAATTTTTGGTATAAGGACTTCTATGAAGGTCATTCAATAAATAAGGTGAATTTTTCAGTTTAAGGAATTCTACAAGGGTCATTCAATAAATAAGGTAATTTTTTTTGGCATAAGGACTTCTATGAGGGTCATTCAATAAATAAGATGAATTTTTGGTATAAGGACTTCTATGAAGGTCATTCAATAAATAAGGTGAATTTTTCAGTTTAAGGAATTCTACAAGGGTCATTCAATAAATAAGAAGAATTTTTGGTATAAGGACTTCTACATGGGTCATTCAGTAAATAAAGTAAATTTTTTTGTATAATGGCTTCGACGAGGGTCATTCAATAAATAAGATGAATGTTTTGGTATAATGGCTTCTATGAGGGTCATTCAATAAATAAGGTGAATTTTTGGTATAAGGACTTCTATGTGGGTCATTCAATAAATAAAGTAAATTTTTTGGTATAAGGACTTCTAATACAGATAGAAGCTTACTTTTTAAAAAAAGCTTTTTCCTTTACTTCTTTTTAAAATGGATTTAATTTTTTTTGCAGATTGAAAAAAAAACTTTAAGAGTTTTGGAGATATACAAAGATGGCCAACTAAGAAGCATGCTCCAGGATTGAACAAAGGTCAGTTCTCAAGTTTTTGGTAGCTGAAGGGTGAAAACCAGTTGAAATTCATAGGAGAATGTCAACTGTGTGTGGTGCCACATGTTTCAGCCAAAAAAATGTCTACAAGTCAGGCTAAATTGTTTAAAGAAGGACGGAGCAGTGTTGAGGATGAAGACTGGTCTGGGAGGACTACAGAAGTGAGGTATCCTGAGGTAATCGAATCAGTCAATGACCTCATTCAGTCTGACAGAAGGGTGACAGTGGATGACATTGCAAGGACTTTGAGCCTATCTGTTGGGACAGCATATAAAATTGTCCATGATGACCTTGCCTACTCGAAGGTCAGCTGCTGGTGTGTGCCAAAGATGCTTACTGCAGAGCACAAATAGAAAAGCGTCTAGTTGTCTCTCCCTCATCCCATCCCCCTTACAGCCCAGACCTTGCCAGTTCAGACTTTCACCTGTTTGGTCCCTTGAAGGCGTTCACAAGAGGTACAAAGTTTGAAAGTGACGATGAAGTCAAAAGTGCTGTGAGCAATTGGCTGAGACCTCTGTCCAAAGGATTTTATACTGAGGGAATACAGAAGCTTGTGCACAGATGGAAAAAGTGTGTTACACTGCTGAGAGATTATGTTGAAAAATTAAAAAAAAGTAAGCTTTTATCTGTATTACAAGTCCTTATGCCGAAAAATTCACCTTATTTATTGAATGACCCTCATAGAAGTCCTTATAACAAAAAATTCCCCTTATTTATTGAATGACTTTTGTAGAAGTTCTTATACCAAAAAATTTACCTTATTTATTGAATGACCCTCATAGAAGTCCTTATGCCGAAAAATTCACCTTATTTATTGAATGACCCTCATAGAAGTCCTTATGCCAAAAATTCATCTTATTTATTGAATGATCCTCATAGAAGTCCTTATACCAAAAATTCACCTTATTTATTGAATGACCCTCGTAGAAGTCCTTATACCAAAAATTCACCTTATTTATTGAATGACCCTCGTAGAAGTCCTTATACCAAAAATTCACCTTATTTATTGAATGATCCTCATAGAAGTCCTTATACCAAAAATTCACCTTATTTATTGAATGACCCTCATGGAATTTCCTTATGCCGAAAAATTCACCTTATTTATTGAATGACCCTCATAGAAGTCCTCATGCTTAAAAAATTTACCTTATTTATTGAATGACCCTTGTAGAAGTCCTTATACCAAAAAATTTACCTTATTTATTGAATGACTCTTGTAGAAGTCTTTATGCCGAAAAATTCACCTTATTTATTGAATGACCCTCATAGAAGTCCTTATGCCGAAAAATTCCCCTTATTTATTGAATGACCCTTGTAGAAGTCCTTATGCCGAAAAATTCACCTTATTTATTGAATGACCCTTGTAGAAGTCCTTATGCTGAAAAATTCACCTTATTTATTGAATGACCCTCATAGAAGTCCTTATGCCGAAAAATTCCCCTTATTTATTGAATGACCCTTGTAGAAGTCCTTATGCCGAAAAATTCACCTTATTTATTGAATGACCCTTGTAGAAGTCCTCATGCCGAAAAATTCACCTTATTTATTGAATGACCCTTGTAGAAGTCCTTATGCCGAAAAATTCACCTTATTTATTGAATGACGTTTGTAGAAGTTCTTATACCAAAAAATTTACCTTATTTATTGAATGACCCTTGTAGAAGTCCTTATGCTGAAAAATTCACCTTATTTATTTAATGACCCTCATAGAAGTCCTTATACCGAAAAATTCCCCTTATTTATTGAATGACCCTTGTAGAAGTCCTTATGCTGAAAAATTCACCTTATTTATTGAATGACTTTTGTAGAAGTTCTCATGCCGAAAAATTCACCTTATTTATTGAATGACTTTTGTAGAAGTTCTTATACAAAAAAATTTACCTTATTTATTGAATGACCCTTGTAGAAGTCCTTATGCTGAAAAATTCACCTTATTTATTGAATGACCCTCATAGAAGTCCTTATGCCGAAAAATTCCCCTTATTTATTGAATGTCCCTTGTAGAAGTCCTTATGCCGAAAAATTCACCTTATTTATTGAATGACCCTTGTAGAAGTCCTCATGCCGAAAAATTCACCTTATTTATTGAATGACCTTTGTAGAAGTCCTCATCCCGAAAAATTCACCTTATTTATTGAATGACCCTCATAGAAGTCCTTATGCTGAAAAATTCCCCTTATTTATTGAATGACCCTTGTAGAAGTGCTTATGCCGAAAAATTCACTTTATTTATTGAATGACCCTTGTAGAAGTCCTCATGCCGAAAAATTCACCTTATTTATTGAATGTCTTTTGTAGAAGTTCTTATACCAAAAAATTCCCCTTATTTATTGAATGACCCTTGTAGAAGTCCTTATGCTGAAAAATTCACCTTATTTATTGAATGACCTTTGTAGAAGTCCTTATGCCGAAAAATTCACCTTATTTATTGAATGACCCTCGTACAAAAGTATCATTCATTAGAACAATAACTATGAAAATATTAATAGAAAAAGGCACAAAGAAGTGACTGAAGGTGAGATGCCAGGTCAGGACCATTAATATTGCAAAGTTTTGTCGAGGGAGGCTCCCACTTTTTGTTCAGTCCTTCCTGTATAGTGCTCTAAAAATAACATTCCTCTCGTGGCCTTGTCTCCTGGTGGTACCACCAAGAGTGAGAAGAGACAAGGCTCAATGGGGAAAGCATGTTCAATGCAGATTCCCAATATGCTCATACTATTTAGCGTCCCGGGGTGTATGCAAGTTGTTTACAGGAGACCCAGTTCTCAACGTGTGGCAGTGAATATATTCTGTTTCAGATATTTGTTCTCTTCAAGAGATGTTTCCTGGTTAGTGACTAAGTCTTTGGATTTTGTGTGTGCTTTTGTCTCTTCGTTTTTTAAATAAATAATATACCATTATTTATTTGGTTTAAAGTGGAGTGAGACCATTGTTATTTGGTATAGCAAAAAGTTTCGTTTATAAGATGGGCATTGGTAGCAGTCTAGAAAAATGTCTATTTCAATTTAGTAGCAGATTATTTCAGTCAAGTTTAGTCTTTTCTTCTTCTTCCTCTTTTTTTTCAAGTGTTGAATTCTTGTTAGTTGAAAGAGAAGTATTGAAAGAGAAGTTCGGAGAGAGAGAGAAAGACAGAAAGAGAGAAAGAAAGAAAGAAAGAAAGAGAGAAAGAAAGAAAGAAAGAGATAAGGGTTTTAAGGGAAAGTGCAAATGTCTTATTTTAATTTGAATTTCTACAGATATTGGTAGCAGTCTAGAAAAATGTCTGTTTTAATTTGGTTGTGGATTGTTTCAAAGCCAAACCTTCTTCATGAAAAGAAATCGGGCAGTATCCATCTACTGTTTTTCTCAGCCCTAAGAAGGGCAGAAATATCATTAGCATATGACTTCTTGACTACTTCATGTGTCATGCAAGGCTTGTTTCTCTTGTGTTCGCATCTCTTGTTCAGTGGTCCTCTTACTATCCACTTTTTATCCAGCTCAGATCCTTTATCCTTTTGACCAGGATCCGAGACTCTGGTGTGAACCTTGGTTTTGGCAAACATCAAAATACTCTTTGTGTTCATTTTACTGATTGGCCAAAATTATTTTCATTTTCTGGTATACCTTTCTTCAAAAACATTGGAAACTGAAATCAGTCACAACAAGAAAAATGAAAATATAGCGGTCAAAGAATCCTTATCAACATGACAGGATTCCTGGATGAGAGCCAAGAATGTGTCTTTTTTTGGCAGATTTATAATCATAAACATGCTTTTGTTCTGCAAACTTCCTGTAATTTTTAGTCAGGTTTAGTTTTTCTTCTTCTTTTTTCAAAAAGGGTTGAATTCTTGTAAGTCAAAAGAGAAGTCTTGAAAGAGAACTTCAGAGAGAGAGAGAGAGAGACAGAGAGAGAGAGAGAGACATAGACAGAGACAGAGAGAAAGAAAAGTGCAAATGTCTTATTTTAATTTAAATTCTCTCTATTTTGGCTTATATATTTTATTTTTACAGTCTATTTTATTTTTTCAAGAATCTCAAAAGATATAGTAGGAATACCAGAGCAGATATGGCAGCAATATTCCGTGCATGGATGAATGGCAGATTTATAAATTTGCAAGATGGATTTTGATGAAAAATATAGCATCAAATGGCACTTGAAATCTCATGCATATTCTTTTCTATTTAGTCTTTTTTTTTCTGATTTTTGTTGATTTGTTCTTTTGAATTTTCTTGGCTTTCAAATCTTAACAAAACAAAACTTCTTTTGCCCAATTACTGGAAAAGTCCTCTCTCCATGAAATATATATTTTCTTTTTTTTGATTTTCTCTTTAAGCTCAGTAAAATAAAGTTTTAGCATTTAAAATTCAATGCACATGGATTCAAACGTTTTACAAATCCAAGTAAGTACATAATGTACATAATAGGTTTAGGCATTTCTTTTCTTTTTTTCTAGTTTCAAAGCTATTCTGTCTCTTCTATATTTTTTTATTTTCAGTTTTTTAAAACTGTTCGTGAAATGAAACTTCCTCTCAACTTGAAGATTTCACTGATTGCATAGTGTGCAAAATAGTCATTGAATATTAAACAGCAACATTTTTTTTTGTTCTTATTGCTTTTTTTATTTCTATGTTATTATTATTATCATTATTATTTATTTATTTATTTCATTCTCTGATTGTTATTCCTTCCTTCTTTCTTTCTCTTATTCATTCATCTTCTTCTGACTTTTTGAAAAATTTATCGATAAACCTACATTCATTTAGTTTTTCAACTTATTTCACCTCTTTTCACAGCAAGGATTTATACAGTCTGCTTTACTGCACTGAATACTACTGAAAAAAAAAAAATATATATCAAATAAGTAAAATATATTAAATAAGTAAAATAAAATGTTTTTAAAATGCCTGAGTTGAGGAAAAATGTGAAAAACCTAGTGTGTTCAAAAACCTATCATCTGCTTTAGAAAAGAAGCAGAAAAAATATTACTGCACTTTAGAAATATCTTCCTTGGTTTTTTCTTTTTTCTTTTTTTTTCTGTTGTTATTGTCATTATTTCATTTCAAGGAAACATCCTTCTTCTCCTGAGGGTTATTTCTGTTATTATTATTATTATTATTATTTAACAAGTGACAACAAGTCTCCTGATGTTTTTTCTAAAATGAGGACTGATAAAGTGTTTTAATTCTTATCATTGTTTGGTATGTTTTAAGTGTTTACACGAGTCCGTTCTGAAGGTTTTCACTAGTGAACATGTGACAACAAGTCTCCTAAATAATATTACTCTATATTTTATATTATGATTGTTATTGTTCAGCGTACACTCCAGTCATTTCTGTTAACTTTCACTAGTGATCAAGTGACAACAAGTCTTTTAAATAATCTATTCTACATTTTATATTATGATTGTTATTGTTCAGTGTACACTCCAGTCATTTCTAATAACATTTACCAATGATCAAGTGACAAAAAATCTCCTAAATAATCTACACTGTATTCTATATTAAGATTGTAGCAATGGGAAGAATATATAAAAGATCTTTTCCATTACAAAAGAGAGCAACCAGTAATACACAAACATGAGGACAGACCAGAAATATTAAAGTCCTAAGTGGAACTGCAATGGCAATACTGAATAGAAACAAAGCAGCTGGACCAGACGGCATTCTAATAGAGATGCTGATAGGCCTGGAAGAATTCTGCATATAGAAAATGACAGAAATAATAAATTAAATTTATAATAGTGGTGTAATACCAGATGACCTAAGTAGATTTTCATGGAAATGTCTAAAAAACCAGGTGCAAATGAGTGTGAACTCCACCAAACAATCAGTTCAGTGAGACACATTAAAAAACTGATCATCCAAATCCTGATGAATAGAGCGAGAAGAAAAATCAGGCCAGAGATAGGACAAGAACAGTGTGGGTTTGTCAAAGACACTGGGACAAAAAAACACCATATTTATGGTTAAAATGCTCTCTGAAAGGGCAGTACAAATGAATGACATGTACATATGTTTCATCAATTATGCAAAGACATTTGACAAAATACGCCACAAAGAACTGATGGAGATGCTCAGCAGCCTTGACAGTTTTGGGAAAGACATCAGAGTAATCAAGAATCTCTAATGGTAGCAAATTGCCTGCATACGGACAAGTAACGAATTCAGCAGATATACAAAGATAGAAAGGGGCATAAGACAAGGATGTGTCTTTTCACCGGATCTATTCAACTTATACAGCAAGACTAATTTGAGGACCCTAGATGTTATGCCAGGATTTGTTATTGGAGGCCACAATTTGAACAACATTAGGTACACAGAAAATACAGTGTTGATAACAGTGACAGAAAGGAAACTACATGACCTCCTACAGAAGGTAGCTGAAGAGAGTGACAAAAAAGGACTACAAATAAACTGCAAGAAAACGAAATGCATGACCATCAGCAAAAAGAGCAACCCAAAATGCTAGATACAGGTGAGGGAAATTAAATTCAAGCAGGTACAAAAATTTAAATACCTTGGAGTTATTCTAACAGAAGACGGAAAGTGCAACACTGAGATCCAAAGATGAATTGGAATAGCCAAGAACGTATTCCAAAAGCTGAGCAGAGTATTAAAAGACAAGAAAAATTTTGCTAGAAACAAAGAAGAGAGTACTGGATTGCTATGTGATGTCAGTTCTTCAATATGGCAGTGAATGCTGGACAATATCATTGAAGATGAAAGAAAACTTGAAGTAACTGAAATATGGTTCTACAGAAGGATGCTGTGGATATCATGGATTGAGCATGTGAGCAATGGAAAGGATGGAAACGAAAAGGAGATTAATAGTGAGCATCAGGAAGTGACAGCTGATGTTCCTGAAACATGTACTGAGGAAGGAGGGCTTGGAGAACCTGATACTAACAGGCCAGATAGAGGGAAGGAGAGACAGGAGAAAACAGCATATTCCAAGAGTGTTAACAAGTAGATAGCTTGGGGAGCATATTCTTCAATATGGTATTTCATGTTAAGAATTCTTGGGAGTGGAGGTGCTTTGGATTTCAGTTTTTCGAATTTTGGAATACAGGCTATTTAATTTGTATATTTTCTTCATCTATCTGCAGTGTCCCTTCAGGACATAGGCAATCAGGGCCGTCTATATCTCATTATCCTTTATCACTTTTAATACCCTTCCTCTTGTTACTGCTCTGAGCCCTGCTCTGCCATCCATTTGCTCAAGTCTATAAATCTAGAATATAAAGGTATAGATACTAGCACGGCCACAAAGTGAGGGATCAGTATATATACTGATTATAATACAGAATTCATCACCCGTTTTTTATTAACCTTGTAATTTCTTTTTTGTTTATCAAATTCTGATTGTGTATGAGTCCACCACTTCTCAATATTGATTAGTCATTTAGAAATAACTTGCAGTATAGCCCGGCGTTGCTTGGGTGTAATGCAAGCTTTAAAACTAATCCATGGTTCTGGAGCTCAGACTCTTTGGATGTTGGCACGAAAGATTAAAAAGCAATAGTTGTTTCCAGTTAAAGCGAAACCGTAGGCTGAAAGAAAAATGAATGGATGTAAGTCAAATTTTGATTTCCTGGTATCGATATCAAATAAGTTTTTTCGTCGTAAACTGAATTTTGAAAGCTAAATAAGTCCTCTGAGTAAATGGTATCATGGCTGAGACTAAGAACTACAATTTTACCTAATTAGAGCCAAACCTGAAGCAGGGCTGAAAAAAATGCAGACATACAGGCAGATAAACAGACACACACACAAACATCTTGCCTCATATATATATATTATCGATTTTCTGCACTATTGTAAGAACTGCAACCCTGAAACTTCTGAATATCATTTCTTAAGTATTTGTCTATGAGTGCATCAAATTTGATTAAAATTGGACCACTCCTTCTATAACCTGATTTTTTCGATTATCAATTTTCGATATTTATCGGGGGTACCTCAACACAAAACCTAGTTAAGAACACTCGCAGACGCTTATAGTATGACTGTAAATTTTCAAGAAAATTGGTTCAGCTGTTTTTGAGTCTATAGGTAATGGACACACACACACACACACACACACACACATACACACAGACACACACAAACAAAGTTCCATTTATAAATAAGTTTAGATTAGATATTTTATGTGCCATGTTCATTTCAGGACGTAGGTGATCACAGACTTCCAAATCTCACTATTCCTTTGGCTGTTAACATTCTTTCTCTTATTACTCATCCCAAACACTGATCAGGCACAAATCTGTCATGTATGTCATACATTGCTTTCCCCTGTTTCTCTTTTTCCCTGTCCTTATGTGTATCAGATTCTTAAAGCCCTTCTTTGTCATTTCATGTCCTAAAAATTTCAGCTGTTTTTTCCTGATGTTAAGTATAAGTTTCCTTTTTATTTCCCTCCTCACCAAAACCTAATCTTTGCAAACATATTTGGTCCATAGTATCCTCAGCACCCTTATGTAGAACCACATTTTGATTGCTTCATGTCTTTCTTTTATCTTTAATAAGATTGTCCAGCGTTTGCTGCCATGTTGAAGGACAGACATTTTTTTAATTATCTCACCCCAAACAAGGCGGTACCACTATTGATGCACAGGGGCCTACATAAGATTGTAATAATTTAGGCAGGAGGAGAGTGAAGAGAAAGACGAACCATTTACAGGGGGTGTCAGAGAAAGGGAAAAAAAAAGATGGAAACACAGGTGTGAAGACAGTTGCGAAGATAGAGAGAAAGAAAAAGAACAAGATACACGGGGTGATGTAGAAAAGACTAGAGTCAAGTGGATAAGGGTTGGGAATTGACATTGCATTTAAGTTCCTGGAGCTCGTAGCTGTCAGGAAAGCAAGTATACAGAAGAGAGTTCCACAGGCAGAAAGTGTGAGAGAAGAAGCTGCTGGAGTATAATTGTTGGCTGCATTTTGGTTGATTTAACTTATACATATAGAAAGTAGCTAACCTAGAGAGCCAACAAACCTACCTCGATTTCACCAAATTGGATCTTCAGGATCCAATTTGGATCATGAAGGTCTTATTTGTTTATCTTATAAATTTATCTTATAAATCTTTATATTTATCTTATAAATAAGATCCCGAGGATCTTATTTATTTGCTCTACCAGTGTATTGAGCGCTTTACATGTTAGGTTACTTGTCTCGGGATTGTTTTCTTTCGACTAGTACTTTGACTAATGTTCAACTGCTTAGTTCATTTCTTTTTTTGTTTCCATTTTTTTCCCCTCCAAGTTTATACTCGGTGGGTTTCTCAAGTCGTATTCAAAGATAAATTTACAGTTGTATATATATATATGTATATATATATATTGATTGTTTAATACTTAATTTTTGGTCCTAATAGAGTTAGACCAGTACACATTTGTATTAAAAAGTATTTTCTATATAATTATATTGTAGAACTTTTGAATAAAAAATTTAAATATATATATATATATATTTATATATATATATATTTCATTTTAAAAATGAAAAAAAAATATTTATATATATATATATTTTTTTTCATTTTTAAAATGAAATATATATATATATTTATATTTGCTCTGTAATATTTTATTACATGGAGCTCTCTTCCTGTATCATTTTTTAATATTAAAATAAAATTTTTAATATTAATTAGGATCAGGTTTTTGGAATTTACCTTCCTGCTTTTTTCCCTTGGATTGAAGTATCTGAATTAAAATATATATATATATATATATATATGTGGGGGGGGGGGGGGGGAAATGTATGGCATGTGGAACTAAAACAATCTACACCAGAGGATAAAATAAATGTTTTACTTTAAAATGAGGTTGCCTGTTTGGTTAACATTGTTGAAAAAAACAATTTTTTTTTAAATGAGCAGCAATTTCTTTAAATCATTACAACTCTGGAGTTTTTATGTTTTGTAAATTCCCAACCAATTCCATGAAATTTCACTTCTTCTCGTCTCACTTCTTGTTTTTATCTCTGGAGTTCAATTGACAACAAACATTTTCATTAATCCACTTCTTAGTTTTCTAGCTTATGCATTTTTCTATTAATCATTTCACCCCAAACAAGGTGAGACTGCCACAAGTGTGCAGGGTGGGGGGTTATAGTGAGAGAACAAACTGGGTACAATGGGTGTTGAAGAAAGGATAAAAGGATGAATGGGATTCAAGAAGGGAGATGACATTGCATTTAAATTTTTTGAAGGTTGTAGTTATCAGGAAAGCAAGTAAATGGAAGTGAGTTCTACTAATGGAAAGTGAGAGAAAAGAAACTGTTGGAGTTGAAGAGATGGTTGCATTAACTATTTCAATGGTAAAAAAGTGAGTCTTAAATGCTAATCTAGTAGCATGCTTAAATGGTATAATGAGGAAAGAAAGCCTGGAGAATTTAACATTCACAGAACATATGGAAAACAAGAGTATAGTAAGAAACAGCAGCTTAATGTTCATGTCAATGTTTCTTTGCAGGACAATGCTCTTTAGTAACCAGAAAACTGACTTTTCAACTGAATGCTCTTAAGTAACCACAAAACTTTCCTTTTCCGGACTTCAATCTTCAGCAGCTACAAAAGTGTTCTTTTCAGGACAATGCTCTAACGAGACTAAAAAAGTTATCCTTTTCAAGACAACACTCTTCAGCAATCACAAACCTTTCCTTTTCAGGACAATGCTCTCTAGTGCCTATAAAACTGTTCTTTTCAGCTCAATTCTGTCCAGTGACCACAAAACTGTCTTTTTCATGACAATGATCTCCAGCAACTAGAAAACTGTCTTTTTTTGGACAATGCTCTCCTATGACCCCAAAACTGTCTTTTTTCAGAACATGACTATCCAGTGACCACAAAAATGTTCTTTTCAGGTCAATGCTCTCCAGTGACCACAAAAATGTTCTTTTCAGGTCAATGCTCTCCAGTGACCACAAAAATGTTCTTTTCAGGTCAATGCTCTCCAGTGACCACAAAAATGTTCTTTTCAGGTCAATGCTCTCCAGTGACCACAAAAATGTTCTTTTCAGGTCAATGCTCTCCAGTGATCATAAAAATTTCCTTTTCAAGACAATTCTCTCTACTGACCCCTTGTCAGGAAAACACTCCCCAATAACCAGAAAAATTTTCTTTTCAAGACAATGTTCTTCAGTCAACCACAAAACTGTCCATTCCAGGACAATGCTCTTCAGCAACAGGACATCCCTTTTGACGACAACACTCTTATCACTATCTACATGGGCTTGTAGAGATATTTTTCGTTTCGTGTGCTGTAACATGAGCCAAAAAACTGATTCCAATGACAGATGAAAACAACAAGCAAAATGAAGGCTTGAATAAAAAACGTATTGCCATTGTTATTTTTATTAAATGATTTATTCTTTCCTCTCACTTTCTTTCACTTCCTTCCTTAGGAGCTTTTGCAGCTTTCTTGTCATTTCTACTTTCAACACTGTGTCATCTACGTTGTTAAGATTGTAGCCACTAATGATGAATCTGGGGAAAAAAACACATCCTTTATATACAACTTTCTATTTTTTATTAAACTCTTTATGAAAGGATCTGCGTTGTGGTGCAGTGGATATTGGCTCGGAACGAGAAATCGGGGAGCCGAGTTCTAATTCCACTTGAATTCATTGCATTCACGTACACTCAAATACACTTGGGAAAGGTATTAATCCATCTGTTCCTTCCAGATATGGGTTAAATAACAGAACAGATTGGGTTCTATAGCCTTGGCTGGCAACCAGTCTACCACAGAAAGCAATGGCAACCTACTGCGGGATAATCTTCTGCCCAGTCAGTCATGTCTCTTTCACAACATGATCGCCCAAGCTCACCGGGAGAGCACCAGTCTGGTATGAGTCAGACACCCGTAGAGTGACTTACCGAACAGAGACTTTGATATCCAAAACCTCTTGCTTGTCAGCTAGAGGAACAAGCTGGCATATTGTACCTTTACCCGTTATTTTGTTAATACAATTGTTTGCACTAATTCCGTGTTCCTGTTTTTATTTGTGACCCCTTAAACAGGGTTACAACACTGTTATAGTGGAACATCCTGCCATCCCCGAGAATGGAATGCTCTACGTTATAAAAGACAGTCATGAGCAGTATGACGAGGAAAGGTCTTAGGCAAAAGCATTCTCTATTCGATAGTCAATTCCGCTCCAACCCATGGCTTGCCTATATGAGTATTATTGTTAATTGTACCTTAGTGCAATAAATCTGTATTTCTTATTCCTGGTGTGGAGTTCCATTCTTCAACTGATCATTTTATACTGTATTCCTTTTCGGGATATATCAAACACTAATGTAATTTTCTTGTCTCTTAATACACTACTTAGCTTTGAGAAAGCATCTTTGGCCATTCGAATAGACATATCTCAATGTTGCACTTAACAATCCACTTACCATATTTACTATTATTCACTAGCGTATAAGACAGACATCACATAACTGTTCAGTAGTCTATATTCTTTTTTTTTATAATGAATGTTTCCTATTTCTTCATACTCTGCTTAGTTTTAGGAATGCTTCTTTGGGCATCCTAATGCACATATCACAATGTTGCACTTATGATCCTCTGTTAGAACACTTCTGAAATATTTAAAATTTTGTACTTGCTTGATTTTAGAAAAAAAAATTATTACCATAACAGATTTTGATGGGAAAGAGAAAAAAAAAGATTATTGCCATAATACATTTTTGAAGGAACAAAATTATTACCAGTAATACATTTTTGAATACAAAACTAGAAGACCTCTTCAGTTTTCTAAAATAAAAAAAAGATAATAAAATTCTTCATCAACTAAATCAACCTTTCCACATATATTCCCCAAAATTTCAACTGCCTCTTCCTGACATTAATTATGTTGAATTTTTGCATCCTTTTTCTGTAAAACCTTGTCGTTGCTAATTTATTTGGTTTATGGTATCCTCAGCATCTTTCTGTAGAACCACATTTCTGTTGCTTCAAGTACCTTCTTCATCTTTTAGGAGATTTTCCAGTATTTAATGTCAAACAGAAGGGCAGATATCACATAATATTTCAATACACTTTTTTTTTGTTTCTAATGAAATTTTCTTGTCTCTTAATACATTGCTTAGCTTTAGGAATGCATCTTTGGCCATTCTAATAGACATATCTCAATGTTGCACTTAACAATCCACTTACCATATTTACTATTATTCACTAGCGTATAAGACAGACATCACATAACTGTTCAGTAGTCTATATTCATTTTTTTATCATGAATGTTTCCTATTTCTTAATACATTGCTTAGCTTTAGGAATGCATCTTTGGCCATTCTAATAGACATATCTCAATGTTGCACTTAACAATCCACTTACCATATTTACTATTATTCACTAGCGTATAAGACAGACATCACATAACTGTTCAGTAGTCTATATTCATTTTTTTATCATGAATGTTTCCTATTTCTTCATACTTGGCTTAGCTTTAGGAATGCATCTTTGGCCATTCTAATAGACATATCTCAATGTTGCACTTAACAATCCACTTACCATATTTACTATTATTCACTGGCATATAAGACAGACATCACATAACTGTTCAGTAGTCTATATTCATTTTTTTATCATGAATGTTTCCTATTTCTTAATACATTGCTTAGCTTTAGGAATGCATCTTTGGCCATTCTAATAGACATATCTCAATGTTGCACTTAACAATCCACTTACCATATTTACTATTATTCACTAGCGTATAAGACAGACATCACATAACTGTTCAGTAGTCTATATTCCATTTTTTTATCATGAATGTTTCCTATTTCTTAATACTTGGCTTAGCTTTAGAATGCATCTTTGGCCATTCTAATAGACATATCTCAATGTTGCACTTAACAATCCACTTACCATATTTACTATTATTCACTAGCGTATAAGACAGACATCACATAACTGTTCAGTAGTCTATATTCATTTTTTATCATGAATGTTTCCTATTTCTTAATACATTGCTTAGCTTTAGGAATGCATCTTTGGCCATTCTAATAGACATATCTCAATGTTGCACTTAACAATCCACTTACCATATTTACTATTATTCACTAGCGTATAAGACAGACATCACATAACTGTTCAGTAGTCTATATTCATTTTTTTATCATGAATGTTTCCTATTTCTATCATTGCTTAGCTTTTAGGAATGCATTCTTGGCCATTCTAATAGACATATCTCAATGTTGCACTTAACAATCCACTTACCATATTTACTATTATTCACTAGCGTATAAGACAGACATCACATAACTGTTCAGTAGTCTATATTCATTTTTTATCATGAATGTTTCCTATTTCTTAATACATTGCTTAGCTTTAGGAATGCATCTTTGGCCATTCTAGACATATCTCAATGTTGCACTTAACAATCCACTTTACCATATTTACTATTATTCACTAGCGTATAAGACAGACATCACATAACTGTTCAGTAGTCTATATTCATTTTTTTATCATGAATGTTTCCTATTTCTTAATACATTGCTTAGCTTTAGGAATGCATCTTTGGCCATTCTAATAGACATATCTCAATGTTGCACTTAACAATCCACTTACCATATTTACTATTATTGATAAGACAGACATCACATAACTGTTCAGTAGTCTATATTCATTTTTTTATCATGAATGTTTCCTATTTCTTAATACATTGCTTAGCTTTAGGAATGCATCTTTGGCCATTCAATAGACATATCTCAATGTTGCACTTAACAATCCACTTACCATTTATTATTCACTAGCGTATAAGACAGACATCACATAACTGTTCAGTAGTCTATATTCATTTTTTTTATCATGAATGTTTCCTATTTCTTAATACATTGCTTAGAGTTTGAGAATGTATCTTTGCCAATTTAATGACATATCTCAATGTTGCACTTAACAATCCACTTACCATATTTACTATTATTCACTAGCGTATAAGACAGACATCACATAACTGTTCAGTAGTCTATATTCATTTTTTTTATCATGAATGTTTCCTATTTCTTAATACATTGCTTAGCTTTAGGAATGCATCTTTGGCCATTCTAATAGACATATCTCAATGTTGCACTTAACAATCCACTTACCATTTACTATTATTCACTAGCGTATAAGACAGACATCACATAACTGTTCAGTAGTCTATATTCTTTTTTTTATCATGAATGTTTCCTATTTCTTCATACTTGGCTTAGCTTTAGGAATGCATCTTTGGCCATTCTAATAGACATATCTCCAATGTTGCACTTAACAATCCACTTACCATATTTACTATTATTCACTAGCGTATAAGACAGACATCACATAACTGTTCAGTAGTCTATATTCATTTTTTTATCATGAATGTTTCCTATTTCTTAATACATTGCTTAGCTTTAGGAATGCATCTTTGGCCATTCTAATAGACATATCTCAATGTTGCACTTAACAATCCACTTACCATATTTACTATTTATTCTAGCGTATAAGACAGACATCACATAACTGTTCAGTAGTCTATATTCATTTTTATCATGAATGTTTCCCTGTTCTTAATACTTGGCTTAGCTTTAGGAATGCACATCTTTGGCCATTCTAATAGACATATCTCAATGTTGCACTTAACAATCCACTTACCATATTTACTATTATTCACTAGCGTATAAGACAGACATCACATAACTGTTCAGTAGTCTATATTCATTTTTTTATCATGAATGTTTCCTATTTCTTAATACATTGCTTAGCTTTAGGAATGCATCTTTGGCCATTCTAATAGACATATCTCAATGTTGCACTTAACAATCCACTTACCATATTTACTATTATTCACTAGCGTATAAGACAGACATCACATAACTGTTCAGTAGTCTATATTCATTTTTTTATCCATGAATGTTTCCTATTTCTTAATACTTGGCTTAGCTTTAGGAATGCATCTTTGGCCATTCTAATAGACATATCTCAATGTTGCACTTAACAATCCACTTACCATATTTACTATTATTCACTAGCGTATAAGACAGACATCACATAACTGTTCAGTAGTCTATATTCATTTTTTTATCATGAATGTTTCCTATTTCTTAATACATTGCTTAGCTTTAGGAATGCATCTTTGGCCATTCTAATAGACATATCTCAATGTTGCACTTAACAATCCACTTACCATATTTACTATTATTCACTAGCGTATAAGACAGACATCACATAACTGTTCAGTAGTCTATATTCATTTTTTTATCATGAATGTTTCCTATTTCTTAATACATTGCTTAGCTTTAGGAATGCATCTTTGGCCATTCTAATAGACATATCTCAATGTTGCACTTAACAATCCACTTACCATATTTACTATTATTCATAGCGTATAAGACAGACATCACATAACTGTTCAGTAGTCTATATTCATTTTTTTATCATGAATGTTTCCTATTTCTTAATACATTGCTTAGCTTTAGGAATGCATCTTTGGCCATTCTAATAGACATATCTCAATGTTGCACTTAACAATCCACTTACCACATATTTACTATTATTCACTGAAGCGTATAAGACAGACATCACACCAACTGTTCAGTAGTCTATATTCATTTTTTTATAATGAATGTTTCCTATTTCTTCATACATTGTAGCTTTAGGAATGCATCTTTGGCCATTCTAATAGACATATCTCAATGTTGCACTTAACAATCCACTTACCATATTTACTATTATTCACTAGCGTATAAGACAGACATCACATAACTGTTCAGTAGTCTATATTCATTTTTATCATGAATGTTTCCTATTTCTTAATGCATTGCTTAGCTTTAGGAATGCATCTTTGGCCATTCTAATAAGACATATCTCAATGTTGCACTTAACAATCCATTACCATATTTACTATTATTCACTAGCGTATAAGACAGACATCACATAACTGTTCAGTAGTCTATATTCATTTTTTTATCATGAATGTTTCCTATTTCTTAATACATTGCTTAGCTTTAGGAATGCATCTTTGGCCATTCTAATAGACATATCTCAATGTTGCACTTAACAATCCACTTACCATATTTACTATTATTCACTAGCGTATAAGACAGACATCACATAACTGTTCAGTAGTCTATATTCATTTTTTTATCATGAATGTTTCCTATTTCTTAATACATTGCTTAGCTTTAGGAATGCATCTTTGGCCATTCTAATAGACATATCTCAATGTTGCACTTAACAATCCACTTACCATATTTACTATTATTCACTAGCGTATAAGACAGACATCACATAACTGTTCAGTAGTCTATATTCATTTTTTTATAATGAATGTTTCCTATTTCTTCATACATTGCTTAGCTTTAGGAATGCATCTTTGGCCATTCTAATAGACATATCTCAATGTTGCACTTAACAATCCACTTACCATATTTACTATTATTCACTAGCGTATAAGACAGACATCTTCACATAACTGTTCAGTAGTCTATATTCATTTTTTTATCATGAATGTTTCCTATTTCTTAATACATTGCTTAGCTTTAGGAATGCATCTTTGGCCATTCTAATAGACATATCTCAATGTTGCACTTAACAATCCACTTACCATGTTACTATTATTCACTAGCGTATAAGACAGACATCACATAACTGTTCAGTAGTCTATATTCATTTTTATCATGAATGTTTCCTATTTGTAATACATTGCTTAGCTTTAGGAATGCATCTTTGGCCATTCTAATAGACATATCTCAATGTTGCACTTAACAATCCACTTACCATATTTACTATTATTCACTAGCGTATAAGACAGACATCACATAACTGTTCAGTAGTCTATATTCATTTTTTTATCATGAATGTTTCCTATTTCTTAATACATTGCTTAGCTTTAGGAATGCATCTTTGGCCATTCTAATAGACATATCTCAATGTTGCACTTAACAATCCACTTACCATATTTACTATTATTCACTAGCGTATAAGACAGACATCACATAACTGTTCAGTAGTCTATATTCATTTTTTTTTTATCATGAATGTTTCCTATTTCTTAATACATTGCTTAGCTTTAGGAATGCATCTTTGGCCATTCTAATAGACATATCTCAATGTTGCACTTAACAATCCACTTACCATATTTACTATTATTCACTAGCGTATAAGACAGACATCACATAACTGTTCAGTAGTCTATATTAATTTTTATCATGAATGTTTCCTATTTCTTAATACATTGCTTAGCTTTAGGAATGCATCTTTGGCCATTCTAATAGACATATCTCAATGTTGCACTTAACAATCCACTTACCATATTTACTATTATTCACTAGCGTATAAGACAGACATCACATAACTGTTCAGTAGTCTATATTCATTTTTTTATCATGAATGTTTCCTATTTTAATACATTGCTTAGCTTTAGGAATGCATCTTTGGCCATTCTAATAGACATATCTCAATGTTGCACTTAACAATCCACTTACCATATTTACTATTATTCACTAGCGTATAAGACAGACATCACATAACTGTTCAGTAGTCTATATTCATTTTTTTATCATGAATGTTTCCTATTTCTTAATACATTGCTTAGCTTTAGGAATGCATCTTTGGCCATTCTAATAGACATATCTCAATGTTGCACTTAACAATCCACTTACCATATTTACTATTATTCACTAGCGTATAAGACAGACATCACATAACTGTTCATTAGTCTATATTCATTTTTTTATCATGAATGTTTCCTATTTCTTAATACTTGGCTTAGCTTTAGGAATGCATCTTTGGCCATTCTAATAGACATATCTCAATGTTGCACTTAACAATCCACTTACCATATTTACTATTATTCACTAGCGTATAAGACAGACATCACATAACTGTTCAGTAGTCTATATTCATTTTTTTATCATGAATGTTTCCTATTTCTTAATACATTGCTTAGCTTTAGGAATGCATCTTTGGCCATTCTAATAGACATATCTCAATGTTGCTTAACAATCCACTTACCATATTTACTATTATTCACTAGCGTATAAGACAGACATCACATAACTGTTCAGTAGTCTATATTCATTTTTTTATCATGAATGTTTTTCCCTGTTCTTAATACTTGGCTTAGCTTTAGGAATGCATCTTTGGCCATTCTAATGACATATCTCAATGTTGCACTTAACAATCCACTTACCATATTTACTATTATTCACTAGCGTATAAGACAGACATCACATAACTGTTCAGTAGTCTATATTCATTTTTATCATGAATGTTTCCTATTTCTTAATACATTGCTTAGCTTTAGGAATGCATCTTTGGCCATTCTAATAGACATATCTCAATGTTGCACTTAACAATCCACTTACCATATTTACTATTATTCACTAGCGTATAAGACAGACATCACATAACTGTTCAGTAGTCTATATTCATTTTTTTATCCTTGAATGTTTCCTATTTCTTAATACATTGCTTAGCTTTAGGAATGCATCTTTGGCCATTCTAATAGACATATCTCAATGTTGCACTTAACAATCCACTTACCATATTTACTATTATTCACTAGCGTATAAGACAGACATCACATAACTGTTCAGTAGTCTATATTCATTTTTTTATCATGAATGTTTCCTATTTCTTAATACATTGCTTAGCTTTAGGAATGCATCTTTGGCCATTCTAATAGACATATCTCAATGTTGCACTTAACAATCCACTTACCATATTTACTATTATTCACTAGCGTATAAGACAGACATCACATAACTTCAGTAGTCTATATTCATTTTTATCATGAATGTTTCCTATTTCTTAATACATTGCTTAGCTTTAGGAATGCATCTTTGGCCATTCTAATAGACATATCTCAATGTTGCACTTAACAATCCACTTACCATATTTACTATTATTCACTAGCGTATAAGACAGACATCACATAACTGTTCAGTAGTCTATATTCATTTTTTTATCATGAATGTTTCCTATTTCTTAATACATTGCTTAGCTTTAGGAATGCATCTTTGGCCATTCTAATAGACATATCTCAATGTTGCACTTAACAATCCACTTACCATATTTACTATTATTCACTAGCGTATAAGACAGACATCACATAACTGTTCAGTAGTCTATATTCATTTTTTTATCATGAATGTTTCCTATTTCTTCATACTTGGCTTAGCTTTAGGAATGCAACTTTGCCTATCTCAATGCATCTTCGGATTTCAGTGTTACATATTTTTTACACTGTTTAAACACTTCCCTAAAATGTCCTTCAGCTTTCATTTTCTCTAAAACTTTTTCATAGCACACATGTTCAGACCATGGTATTATTTTATTTTTTTTAATTTTTTTTTTAATCATTTCACCCCAAGCAAGGCAGTTTTACTGACACTGTTGTGCAGGGGGTTACATAGGGAAAAGTGATGAGAATGAGGGGTTGGTTATAGTGCGTGTCAGAAGGAGGGTAATAGAAAGATGAGAATACTGGTGTGATGGGTGTGGATTGAATGGAGAAAACAGCTTGAGAGAAAGGATGTGAGTTAGTGAGATAGGAGGAAGACTATTGACCTTACATTTAAATTCTTGGAGATTGTAGCTATCAAGGAAGCAAGTATACGGAAGGAAATTCCACAGGCGAGAAGTGTGAAAAAAGAAGCTGTTAGAGTAGAAATTGCGGTTACATTTTATTGGTTTAACTGTAAAAGGGTGGGACCTAGTTGCTAGTCTAGCATCCTACTGTAAAACCTGATGTTGCCTAAAATTTCTTTTTTCATTTGGAAGGAGATTGTCCAGCATTCAGTCCCTTATAGGAAGGCTAATAGGATATAACAGTTAAATACATCATTTTCCTGTTTCTTAATGCATTGCTTAGTTTTTAGAAGGCATTTTTCATTATCTCGTTGCATCTTTAGATTTTGGTACCTGATTTTCTTCCCTTTAAAACACTTCCTATATATTTATTTTTTAGTACTTGCTTGATTTTGGTATCTCTAATTTAAAATTCACATGTTGGGTTCTTCTAGTTATCTCATCTGTATATTTTATGTTGTTAAAATTGTGGCCGCCAATAATGAATCCTGGTAGGAATGCTAATTCTCTCAGAATTGCTTCAAAGATTGAATAAATCTGTTGAGAAGATATACCTTTGTCTTTGACTCCTTTCTATTTTTGTATGTTTATGAACTCATTTTCCATCTTTATGGAGGCAGTTTGCTCCCAGTATAAGCTCTGGATTATTTTAATGTCCTTCCCAAGATAGAAATTTGATAAAGAAAGGGAGCAATTTCATTCCTATTTATTGACCCATAATTCAATATAATGAAATTATTTCATCACAAAGAGTTCCAGAAAGAGGAGATAATCCTATCAATTAGCTGATACTGTCTTCATTTGAGAAGCATTCCAGTTAGCACTTCGTACCCAGTATTAACAGAAATATATGATATGACAGAAATCAAAGCATCTATATGAAATGCATGTATCTGTACTGAAAAGATTTTGTTTATGTCTTTCCTCAAACAATACTCTCTCTCTCTCTCTCTCTCTCTCTCTCTCTATATATATATATATATATATATATAAATATCACACCCTGATTGAGCACCCTGGAAGAATGGTAGACTTTGAAAAACAGTAGCTACTCTGGCATCTACACATCATTCATTCAGCAATGAATTAGAACACTCTCAGCATTTGAGCATATATAATGATAATATACATGCTAAAACATCTGTCTCCTTCTACCGAGCGCTCATAGTGCAGAGGTAGAATCGCAGACTGATGCCAATTAAGTAACCATACTGATGAGCTGTGATACAGTGAAACAGATCTGTCTGCAAATGACTATATATATATAGATATATATAGTACTGGGTATAATTATTAGGCCACCCAAGTTTATTAAAAGAAATTATGTATTTCTTACTATTCTTAGTATTTATTACAAAGTGGATAATTCTAAATGAAAACAGAATCCTTTTTTTTGTTAATACTGCACAATAACGTGTGCATCAAATGAACTGTTCTGGTGTCCAGTGTTTGTGCTCTCTTCCCCATGCTAGTCTCTTCTTCTTATTGGCTGGCCAAAGCAAAGTCTTTCTGGCTGCCTTGCAAAATTTTGCAAAGTAATAATAACAAAAGAATCATTTTATTTTCATTTAGAAATATCCACTTGGCAATAAATACTAAAAATAGTATGAAATACATCATTTTTTTTAAAAACTGGAGTAGCCTAATAATTATGGCCGGCAGTATACATTAATACCTTCTTCAAATGTATTTGTGCATAAGTGAATAATTATTAGGCCACCCCAGTATTTTAAAAGAAATTATGTATTTCATACTATTTTTAGTATTTATGTATTTCATACTATTTTCATATTTTTCATATTTATGTATTTCATACTATTTTTAGTATTTATTGCCAAGTGAATAATACTAAATGAAAATATTACTTTGCAAAATTTTACTAAGCAAATAGCGACAATTTACCCATCGCACCCTGTAGACTTTATATATATATATATATATATATATATATATATATATATATATATGCACACACACACACACTACTGGCGATAATTATTAGGCCACTCCAGTTTTAGCAAAAAAAAATGATTTATTTCATATTATGTTTTAGTATTTATTGCCAAGTGGATAATTCTAAATGAAAATGGAATGGTTCTTTTGTTAATACTGCGCAATAACATGTGCATCAAATGAACTGTTCTGGTGTTCAATTTTAGTGCTCTCTTCCCCATGCTAGTCTCTTCTTCTTATGGACTGGCCAAAACAAAGGCTTCTTGGCTGCCTTGTAAAATTTTGCAAATAATAATAAGAAAAGAACCATTCTATTTTCATTTAGAATTATCTGAGTTTGTACCAGAAATACAAATTACATCAGACTAAAAGCACAAGACAGAGGTCAGAGGAGTGTGGAAGGTTTTTGTCTTAAATGAAAGAAGTTATATAAAAATAAAACTTTATAACAATAATTTGGGGTTATATGAAGAATTAAAAATTACGATAAATTAAATAGAGGTAAAAGCAGTGGGGCTTTCAGAATAACATTATAACCTAGATAAATAGAATGTGTGGGGGGGGGGTGGGGGGTGGGGGGTGTATGTATATGTAAATAAGAGTGGGTTCTTGAATATAAACCTAGTCTGTTTTGTTTCCTGCTTGTTGATGTTTCTGTAGAGAAAATAATCTTACTCTTAATCGAAGGTATTTTAATATGTGTCGAGAAACCGGGGAGCTGAGTTCAAATTCCAGTTGAATCCATTGTATTCACTTACGCGCAAATACCCTTGGGAAAGGTATTAATCCGTCTCTTCCTTCCAGTTATGGGTTAAATAGCAGGACAGATTGGGTTCTATAGCCTTGGTCGGCAACCAGTCTACCGCAGAAAGCAATGGCAACCTACTGCGGGATAATCTTCTGCCCAGTCAGTCATGTCTCTTTCGAGGCATGATCGCCCAAGCGTGTATCACGTATGGCACTTAACTGACTGACTTAGACTGAAGCAAATTTTATTGATAATCATCCTTTGGTGTAAAGGGCTTCCTAAATTTGTTGTTGTGTGATGTAAATATATTGTTTACTTCTACATACACACATAGATGCACACAGAGATACATACATACACATACACATGCATATATATATATATATATATATATATATATATATATAAATACAGGGTGATTAAAAAGTAACTTTCCATTTTAAAATACTTATAGTTTATTAACTATAATTTTCACAAGAAATGGATATGCAAGAAATGTGTTTACCATGAGGTTTTACTTAAAATTTGATATGAACACTAGATTTTGTTACCAGCTTCTCAAGTTCCCCAGGAATTACATCAACTGATTTCACAAGAAATTCTGATCGTATGAGAAACATGACTTGTTTTATTCACTCTACAAATTCTTCCAAAGCCAGCATTTGGCATAGTAAACTTGCTCCTTTCACAAAACCCGAAGGAGTTACTTTTTAATCATCCTGTATATACAGTACTGTGCAAAAGTATTAGGACAAGAAATATTTCATCTTTTATAAGGCATACTGACAAAATAAACAATTTAATTAAGGTAATTTTATTTCATTTACTCAACAAATGCTTTAACAAAAAAAACACTTATTATGAAATAAATTTAATATTTAGTATAATAGCCTTTTGCTTTGAAATAATAAAATAATTGCGACAATTTACCAATCGCACCTGTTATATATCCAGGTATATTGATCAGGAGGGTATATAACCTCTCTGAAGATGGCTCATGTGAGATGAAAGCTTAAAACTAATTTAACAAAAATTTACCCAAATGTTGGAGAATTTTTGTCTTTATTTTTGACTGAAATTAAAGCCAAAATATGATGTTGGAACAGCTCATGATTAAACACAATATACATTCATTGTCTCTTATGTTTAACTATATGTTTAGAAAATATCTACCCTCCTGATCAAAATTTTAAGACCACTTAAAATCTTCAAAAAGAAATATTTTTTTACGGATAGATTTTAAACTCCTACCACTCAAGGTTACCAATACTACAATCTAAAAGGTTATGGAAACAAAAAGATATATTCCAAACATTTTATTGATAAATTTACATTTTTATAAAATGAGGCGATTTACACATGATCAAAATTATAAGACCAAGAGACAAAAAATCTACGAAATTTTACAAAAAGTGTATGAAAAGTGTATGAAAACATTCAACAACCAAATTTAAGAATGAGTTCTACCTCTACTGCTTTTGATGACTTCAAAAATTCTGTCGGGCATGCTAGAAATAAGCATTTCCATTAAGGTGCGATGGATGTTGCTCCAGCTTCTGAAGATGGCTTCACAAAGTTAATCTTTTGTTGAATATTGTTTGCCATTTCGATAAACATCTCTTGTCATCCATCCTCAAACATTTTCAACTGGGTTCAAGTCTGGTGAGCATGCAGGATGTCCCAAGAGATAGACTACTCCATTTTCTTGTAGAAAGGTCAAGGTCTGTATTGCAGCACAGATTGCAACATTATTCTGTTGGAATAACCATCCATCCCCACACAAACGATGGCCCTCCATCATCAATGATGCTTTTTGTAGCATGCTAACATAACCAGCCGTTGTCTGACGACCCTGCACCACCTGGAGTTCCATCGTCCCTCTGTAAGAAAAGGCACCCCATACCATTAGGGACCCTTCACCACTATGACGTGTTGAGAAAATTTCAGGAGGCATGTTTTTGTTATGCCAATATTGTTGGAAGCCATCAGGACCATCTAGATTGAATTTTTTCTCATCAGAAAACAGGACTTTCTTCCACTTCTCAACGTCCCATGTTTGGTATTCACGACCAAACTTTAAGCGGTCCACCTTGTGATGTGGAAGCAGCCGAGGAATTTGTTTACGCTTTTTATTTATCATGCCTTTTTGTTGTAAATGTCGTCTGATGGTTACGGGACTGCAATCAGCATCTGTGACTGCCTTAATTTGACTAGAAGAAAGTCCCCCTCTTTCATAACAACCCCCTCTTATTCTCTTATTCAATTCAGGAGAAATTTTTGGGGGCCTACCAGAGGATTTTGCTTTTCCATAATTCTCACTGTTCTTTAGAAAGTTGCAAATCACAGTTTTACTGTGATTTACCTTAGCTGCGATTGCCCGCTATGACAAACCTTGCTTATAGGAATTCTAGAATTTGAGAACGCTCAACTTTGTTAAGTTTGCTTGCCTTAGGCATGGTAACACCTTTACGCAGTGATTGCTAATCTCTAACTGAACTAAAAACATTGGAATTACCATAGATCTAACAATTTATACCCCTGGTCTTATAATTTTGATCATGTGTAAATCGCCTCATTTTATAAAAATGTAAATTTCTAAATAAAAAGTTTGGAATGTAGATTTTTGTTTCCATAACCTTTTAGATTGTAGTATTTGTAACCTTAAGTGGGAAGGAGTTTAAAATCTATCCGTAAAGAAAATATTTCTTTTTAAAGATTTTTAAGTGGTCTTAAAATTTTGATCAGGAGTGTATATGGTAATTATTATTATTATTATTATTATTATGACATACTGCAACTTGATAGCTATAAAGTATCGGTGTTCAAACACCATCATCAGGCAGTCAGTCTGATATATATTTTAGAAGTAGTACAAACTAATGAGTTGGCAGTCCACTGTTTGTAGTGTTTTAGTTTATTAAGAGTGCTTGATATATAGTAGATATATACGGTAATATTTTTACTATAAGTTTATAATAAAAACATAGTTTACTGCAACACAAGAGCTGTTGTGTTTCGGTAATATCTTAGCACCTCGTCAGGTCGTGAAATATTTTTTACTGTTAGGAATCATTATATGCAGAAGCTTAAAAACAACACTAGATAGATGACCAGATAGAAGCTAAACGAGATAGATAGATAGATAGATAGATAGATAGATAGATAGATAGATAGATAGATATGAAGAGACTGAAATAGATAGATATGAACAGACTGAAATAGATAGATATGAACAGACTGAAATAGATAGATATGAACAGACTGAGATAGATAGATAGATAGATAGATAGATATGAACAGACTGAAATAGATAGATATGAACAGACTGAGATAGATAGATAGATAGATAGATAGATAGATAGATAGATAGATAGATAGATAGATAGGGCACTAATATCAATATTATCATTAAATTTAGATTAGCATTATTGATTGACTGTTAGATTCACTTAATTTTTATTGTGAATTTTAAATTCCAAGTTTAATAAATTATTAGATTTAGAAAGTTATTCATATATTAAACGAGGAAAAGACATGAAGTCACACATATAAAACCTACGTAGTGTCTAACCAAAATAGCTACTGTAAAAAAAAATTTCTCCAGCATGTACTTCTTTACAAAAATGCTCAATACAACACTTACTGCAGACCAAAATATAATTAAATTTGATTTTATTTAGAATTAATTTAATTAACATTGTGACACGGAAATTTCTGTTTTGAGATTTACCTCATCATCAGCAATGTTGACTTATTGTTGTGAAAATGATGTACATTTGAATGCATAAAACAATGTGCTTATTATTTAAAGAGTTGATATGCATGGAGGAAGACAGAAAAAATAATGTGTTTGATAAATTTATCTCATCAGAATGTAATTCAATTTTTAAATTTGAAAATATAGGTTATATGTTTAGGGTATAGAGGTTTTTTTTTTTCAATCTTACTAGAAAAGTATCAGCTAATTGAGTCACTGTCTAGACTGCATTACTTCCAGTGCAATTTATCCATTTTTCTTACAAGATTATTGTCTTAGCTTCCCCTGTATCACAGTATTTTGTAAAATAAAAAGGAAAGAAACAAAACATTTCATATTTTTGATCAAACTTAAAGGGACCTTTGTACTCAAAATTATACGATTTTTATTTCAGTTCAAAGTACAATTTATTTCAAAACTTTTTAATAAATTCTTAATTTGTAAAGATTTTAATATCTAATTAATATTATATTATAAGACAAAACAAATGACATATGCTATTCATTTTAGCTGCTATTACAGCTAATGGACTTAAATTCGGGAGTTTTTATTATTTTGTATAGTTATTTGGAATTTTGCAGCATTTGTGTCTCGAGTCAGAAAGAGAATTTGTCTTTAAGAGCAAAATGATTCTTCTACTTCTACTTTCCTGTCAATTTTATTTCTTTTTTTAATTTATTTATTCTTATAATTTTACATATATATATATATATATATATATATATATATATATATGTACTAGCAGTATAGCCCAGCGTTGAACAGGTGTAATGAAAGCTTTAAAACTAACCCATAGTCCTGGAGCTCAGACTCTTTGGACGTTGGCACAAAAGACTAAAAAGCAATAGCTGCTTCCAGTTAAAGCAAAACCATAGACTGAAAGAAAAATGAATGGATATAAGCCAAATTTTGATTTCCTGGTATCAATATCAAATAAGATTTTTTTGTCGTAAACTGAATTTTGAAGTCTAAGTAAGTCCTCTGAGTAAATAGTATCATGGCTGAGACTAAGAACTACAATTATACCTACTTAGAGCCAAACCCGAAGCAAAAACTAAAATAAAAGGGCTGAAAAATACAGACATACAGGTAGATAAACAGACACACACACAAACATATTGTCTTTTATATATATATATATATTATCAATTTTCTGCACTATTGTAAGAACTGCAACCTTGAAACTTCTGAATATCATTTCTTATGTCTTTGTCTATGGGTGTGTCAAATTTGATTAAAATCAGACCACTCCTTCTATAACCAAATTTTTTTGATTATCAATTTTTTCAATTATCAATTTTCGATATTTATTGGGGGTACCTCGACACAAAACCTAACTAAGAACACTCGCAGATGCTTATAGTACGACTGTGTAAATTTTCAAGAAAATTGGTTCAGCCGTTTCAGAGTCTATAGGTAACGGACACACAGACACACACACACACACACATATACACACACATACAGACAAAGTTCCATTCATGAATAAATTTAGATTATATATATATATATATATATATATATATATATATATATATATACAGTACTGTACAAAAGTATGTGGACAAGAACTATTTTATCTTTTATGAGGCATCAAAATAAAGTTTAAAATCACCCCTGTCTTAATACTTTTGCACACTACTGGTAGTGTGCAAAAGTATTAGGAGAGGGGACGATTTTCCTGAAATCCTCACTGAAATTCAAATACAGGGTAAAAAAGCAAACCTTGTAAGAATTATTTAACTAAAAAGAAGAGTCAGGAAGGCTTCAGAATTTGGAATAGCCCCCACCCAAAGCCCTGATCTCAATCCTATTGAACATCTATGGGATATTTTGGATAAAAAAATTGATAAACCTAATGTTACTTTGCAAGACACACTTTGGGAACAAATACAAGCTGCTTGGCAGGAGATACCATTAGATACATTCAAGAAGCTTGTGATGTTAATGCCTGACAGAATGAAGGTTGTGATCAAAGCAAAATACTAAATATTAAATTTATTTTGCAACAAGTATTTTTTTCTTGTTAAAGCATTTGTTGACTAAATCAAATAAAATTACTTTAATTAAATTGCTTATTTCTGTCAATATGTCTCATAAAAGATAAAATAGTTCTTGTTCTAATACTTTTGCACAATACTGTATGTAAGTTAATACATATTCTTTTATGAATAATTTTTTAACTAAATTCTAAGGTGAACGTTTTACAATGTTTATATATGGCATTTATTTCATTACATTGATTTAATAGATTTTTAGTTTTAAAAAATTTCAGTAAAAAGTGCAGCTCAGTATGCCAAATACAGGTCAGGGATACTAAAATCAAGCAGGTACAAAAATTTAAGTACCTGGGAAGTGTTATAACAGAAGACGGAAAGTGCTACACAGAGATATGAAGGCAAATTGGCATGGCAATGGAAGCATTCCAGAAGTTGAGTAAAGTGTTAAGAAAAAGGACAATTTTGCTAAAAACAAACAAGAGAGTACTGGATTGCTATGGGATGTCAGTTCTTCAATATGGCAGAGAATGCTGGACAATATCATCAAAGATGAAGGAGATATTTGAATCAGCTGAAATGTGGTTCTACAAAACGATGCTGCGAATATCATGGATTGAGCATGTGAGCAATGATGAAGTTTTGCAAATGATGAAAACAAAAAGGAAATACTGAGCATCAGGAAGAGACATCTGAAGTTCCTGGGACATGCAATGAGAAAAGAGGGCTTGGAGAACCTGATACTAACAGGCCAGATAGAGGGAAAAAGAGACAGGGGAAAGCAGCGGATAACATATTTGAAGGAATCAGGTAGATGATGAAATGAGGGTTGCATGGTGTAACAGAAGAAAGCGTGCTAAGAGCCACTAGGGATAGGGAGACATGGAAAGCCATGACTGCCTACGTCCTGAAGGGACAGGGCACATAGAAATAGAAGATAGTTACAAATTAAACAAATACAAATGTCACACATCAATTCAGTGACTGTTGCAGGTTTCTTAGCAGAGAAGCCTTTATGTATCCTCATAAAAATGCCTCATGGTGTGAGGTTTGGTGATCATGGATGGTATTCTATAAAACCCATTCATCTAATCCACTTTTTTGATGAGACCTCATCAAGAAAGGATCTAAAAATGCACTGGTAGTTGTACCCTATCTTGTTGAAAATAAAACCTCCTCACATTTTTTGCAGACACCCTGTATATATACATATACAGGGTGTCCATAAAGTCCGTGTGCATTTTAAAAAATTCATTACTTTATTTGTATTTGTGATAGAAATAATCTGTAAAAAATGTCATAAATTTTAAGTATAGTTATTGAATACGTCTTCACCACAAAATTTGCAACAATTTTTAAATAAGTAAAATTATTAGAAGAGGGGTGGACCATTTTATTGGTCTCCACATTCGCCAGATTTTCATTGTAAACTGAATTTTGAAGGCTAAATAAGCCCTCTGAGTAAATAGTATCATGGCTGAGACTAAGAACTACAATTATACCTACTTAGAGCCAAACCCGAAGCAAAAACTAAAATAAAAGGGCTAAAAAAATAGACATACAGGCAGATAAACAGACACACACACAAACATCTTGCCTTTTATATATATATATATATAAATATTATCGATTTTCTGCACTATTGTAAAAACTGCAACCTTGAAACTTCTGAATATCATTTCTTATGTCCTTCTCTGTGAGTGTATAAAATTTGATTAAAATCGGACAACTCCTTCTATAACCTGATTTTTTTGATAATCGATTTTCGATATTTATCGGAGGTACCTCGACACAAAACCTAGCTAAGAACACTCGCAGACACTTACAGCACAACTGTGTAAGTTTACGCGAAAATCGGTTCAGCCATTTCGGAGTCTATAGGTAACGGATACACACACACACACACACACACAGACACACACACACAAACAAAGTTCCATTTATAAATAAGTTTAGATCTTGTCTGCTTCTCTCATTTGTATATCTCTCAGCAAAAAATATTTTACTTTTATGAAAGTTTTGCTTATGTATTTCTTTTTTTAATTATTTCTTTTCAGGCAAAGCAGGAATGCTACTTGCGTGCAGGGGGTTATGGTGAGAGAAAAAGTTACAAGTGTTGTCAAAAAAAAAGGGCTGGATGGGATTCAAGGAGATAGAAGATGGCAAATGATGTTGCACTTAAATTTTTGGAGATTGTAGCTATCACAGAAGCATGTAAAAGGGAGTGAATTCTACAGATGTAAAATGCAAGAAAAGAAATTATTTAAGTAGAAGAGTAGGTTACACTTAACCATTTTAACAGTAAAGGTGTGGGACCTAGATGCCAATCTAGTAATATGTGTAAATTCATGAGGTCAGAGTGGCAGGGAAAGAAGCTCATAATTATGATGTACATTTGATTTTTGATTCAAAAGTTTCTATATACATGGTATCCATAAAGTCCATGTGCACTTTAAAATATATATTTGTATTTGTGATAAAAATAATCTGTAAAAAATGTTATAAAGTTTAATGTTTCAACAAGATGGAGCTCCTTTTTGTCACTTTGCTCTGCGTGTTAAACAGTTTCTAAATCAGGAATTTCCTAACAAATGGATTGGAAGGGTTGGACTATTTTATTAGCCTCCATGTTCACCAGATTCGACTACATAACATTTTTTTATGGGAACATGTGAAAACAATTGTCTATGCAACCAAACCTAGTTCATAAGAAGATTTGAAAGCTAAAATAACTAATGTGATTTCAGGCATTACTGTAAATCAGTTGGCAAATGTTTTTCATGAACTGCAAAATCATATTACTCTTTGTATTGCTAATGATGGAGGACACGAGGAAACTGTACTTGGGATGAAATGATTAAATAAATTTAAATGCAACATCAATCACCATCTATCTTCTTGAATCCCGTTCATCTTTCGTCCTTTCCTCAATCCTCCCTATACTCAGTCTTTTCTCTCACTTTCACTCCCTGTAACCCCCTGCGTACTAGTGGCATTCTCACCTTGATTGGGGTGAAATGATTAAATTAATTTAAATGCAACATCAATCGCCATCTTCCATCTTTTGAATCCCGTTCATCTTTTGTCCTTTCCTCAATCCTCCCTATACTCAGTCTTTTCAGTCACTTTCACTCCCTGTAACCCCCTGCGTACTAGTGGCATTCCTACATTGATTGGGATGAAATGATTAAATAAATTTAAATGCAACATCAATCGCCATCTTCCATCTTTTGAATCCCGTTCATCTTTTGTCCTTTCCTCAATCCTCCCTATACTCAGTCTTTTCTCTCACTTTCACTCCATGTAACCCCCCTGCATACTAGTGGCATTCTCACCTTGATTGGGGTGAAATGATTAAATTAATTTAAATGCAACATCAATCGCCATCTTCCATCTTTTGAATCCCGTTCATCTTTTGTCCTTTCCTCAATCCTCCCTATACTCAGTCTTTTCTCTCACTTTCACTCCCTGTAACTCCCTTCCCTGCGTACTAGTGGCATTTCTACCTTGACTGGGGTGAAATGATTAAATAAATTTAAATGCAACATCAATCACCATCTTCTATCATCTTGAATCCCGTTCATCTTTTGTCCTTTCCTCAATCCTCCCTATACTCAGTCTTTTCAGTCACTTTCACTCCCTGTAACTCCCTTCCCTGCGTACTAGTGGCATTTCTACCTTGACTGGGGTGAAATGATTAAATAAATTTAAATGCAACATCAATCGCCATCTTCTATCATCTTGAATCCCGTTCATCTTTTGTCCTTTCCTCAATCTTCCTTCCATTCAATCTTTTAGCTGACCTAGCAATAGAGTCAATATAGTTCTTAAATGTCAGCTTAGAATGTTAGCCAAAGAAATTGCAACAAGTCTCTTTACTGGAGGTTAGCATCAGCCATACTGATGGAAGGCAGAGAGGACCGTCTCTCCAATTGTTAATGGAGAGAGGTTTAGCTTTGAAGGCATTAAAGGGAACAAGCCATCTTTTGCCCCAGTTAACGACCATCTTGAGGTCATTTTGGACATTGGCTGCCTTTTTGACCTTGTCGAACTGATCAGTCTTACTATTTAGGCAGCAGTAAATGATAGAGGGCCAAGTTGAGAACTGGTGTCTTCAGGAAGGTCATTGTGCTGGCTAGATGTAGCTGTACGTGTTGTGCTATACAGGCTATCCATAAGGACCATGTGCATTTTAAAATATCTATAACTTTATTTGTATTTGTGATAGAAATAATCTGTAAAAAATTGGCCTCCACATTCACCCGATTTGACTCCATTAGATTTTTTTTCATTTGAAAACAATTGTCTATGCAATCAAACATAGTTCATTAGAAGATTTGAAAGGTAAAATAACTAATGTGATTTCAGGCATTACCGTACGTCAGTTGGTAAATGTTTTCCAAGATATGCAAAATCGTATTACCCCTTGTATTGCTAATGATGGAGGACATGAGGAAACTTAAATAAAATTTCAATAAAACTTTAAAAAAAAACTTAAAAAATATAGATGCATTTCTTTCTAATCCTGTTTACAAATTATTTATCTCACAAATACAAATAAAGTTATAAATATTTTAAAGTGTGCATGCACTTTATGGACACCCTGTGTGTGTGCGTGTGTGTGTGTGTGTGTGTGTGTGTGTGTGTGTGTGCGTGTGTGTGCGTGTGTGTGTGTGCGTGCGTGTGTGTGTGTGTGTGTGTGTGTGTGTGCGTGGTGCTGATTGTTGCTTTCAGTCCTTCTTTAGGAAAAATGTAAAGAAGAATCAGCAATATTATTTGCCATGATCTGGCATCTCAGCTTCGGTCACTTTCTTTCTGCTGTAACGTAGCTTCCCTGTGACATTTTATGAATAATTTCATGGTTTCATAGTTTAGATGAACTGTTCTCTAAGGTTCCTAAACTTTTTAAATTTAATCACGCTACAAGACTGGCATCAAAATCTCTTCCGTTCACAGTAGATTCTCTGCTAAGAGCTTCTTTTCTCACACTTCTCACGTGTGAAACTCTCTTCTTGCTCTATGCTTGCCAGCCAACTTTAATCTACAAAAATTTAAATGCAATGTCAATTTCTATCTACTGTCCTATTAATTACTCTTTTCACTTCCCAATCATTTGTAATGTGTTTCTATCTCTTAAACTCTTGTGTCTTAGTGGCTTTACTTCCATGCTTAAAATAAAAAAAATATTAACTCTAATACAACTTTAATTTGTGATGTCACACATGATGTATATAGGTAATGAGAGCCTCCCCTGCCAAAAAAAAAAAAAAACACGCCTGATACTTATTTCAAAATATTCTAATGTAAGCAAAATTTTTTTACGGATTCATAAAAAATTGGCTGACATAAGCAAAAATATATGACCTTTTTAAGTGAATCTTTTTTTATTTATATCTTTAATTAGTTTGATTCAGAAAATTACATAGTCTAAACATAACCCAGTTAGAAACCAGAATATGTGCAAAAGTGAATTCATTGAAATTTATCCCAAATTAGAAATCAGCATGTCAATTCCATTTCATACACTGATAATGTCTATGCAATGCACATCTCCAAGATTACTAAACAAAATGTTGATCACTTCAAAAGTTTCTATCAATAAATTCTATATTTCAAATTCTTTTATCCATATTTTATTGTTATTTCACTTAGTTAGGTGCTGTACGTGAAACACGTTTGGGCGATCATGTCTCAAAAGAGACATGACTGACTGGGCAAAAGATTATCCTGTGGTAGGTTGCCATTGCTTTCTGCGGTAGACTGGTTGCCAGCCAAGCCTATAGAACCCAGTCTGTCTTGTTATTTGACACATAACTGGAAGGAATAGATGGATTAATACCTTTCCCAACAATATTTGCGTGTAAGTGAATGCAATGAATTCAACTGGAATTCGAACTCGGCTCCCTGATTTCTCATTCCGAGCCAAAATCCACTGCACCACAATGCAAATCCAAGGCTATAGAACCCAATCTGTTCTGTTATTTAACCCATAACTGGAAGGAAGAGATGGATTAATACCTTTCCCAAGGGTATTTGCACGTAAGTGAATGCAATGACTTCAACTGGAATTCGAACTTGGCACCCTGATTTCTACTGCACCACAATGTACGTTCAAGATTATAGAACCCAATCTGTTCTGTTATTTAACCCATAACTGAAGGGAAGAGATGGTTTAATACCTTTCCCAAGTATATTTGCACATAAGTGAATGCAATCAATTCAATTGGAATTTGAATCCGGCTCCCTGATTTCTCATTCTGAGCTGATATCCACTGTGCCACAACGCACATCCAGGGCTATAGAACCGAATCTGTCCTGTTATTTAACCCATAACTGGAAGGAAGAGACCAATTTATAACTTTCCCAAGGGTATTTGTGCGTAACCGAATGCAATGACTTCAACTGGAACTGAACTTGGCTCCCTGATTTCCACTGCACCACAATGCACATCCGCAGCATGTGTTATTTACAGGAAATTCTCACTTGAACCCTTTATTCAATCTCTGGTGGTCAACTGTTCTCGTTCTACTGCTCCACTCATTCTTATCTTGTTTAGCAGCAGCCAGGTTAAGGCTCTAAGTTTGCAACAGCAAATGATCTTATAGGACATTGGCCTTGTTCGGAAAGCATGTTGGTTTGAGAAATTGATGTAATTTTGAGTTCAATCCCTGGGTCAAGCCGTGTGTTTTTGCACTCAGCAGAAAATATGTTTAAATAATCCACAAAAGTTCAATAAGCTGCAAAAACAAATCAGTCTTTAATTCTGTTACGTCCAACTTTTTTGATTTTCTTTGCATTTTAAAAAATTGTCTCTTTTTATTAAATTCCCTTTTCTAGCATCTATTTAACTTTTGTATTCAAATCTAAAAATGGAACTTTGTCCATGTGTGTGTGTGTGTGTATGTGTGTGTGTGTGTGTCTGTCTCTGTGTCTGTGCTTGTGTATGTTTGTTACCTATTGACTCCGAAACTATAAGCGTCTGCAAGTGTTCTTAGCTAGGTTTTGTGTTGAGGTACCCCCGATAAATATCAAAAATCGATAATTCGAAAAAATCGGGTTATAGAAGGAGTGGTCTGATTTGAATCAAATTTGATACACTCATAGACAAAGGCATAAGAAACGATATTCAGAAGTTTCAAGGTTGCAGTACTTATAATAGTGCAGAAAATCGATAATATATCTATATAAAAGGCAAGATGTTTGTGTGTGTGAATGTTTATCTGCCTGTATGTTTGTATTTTTTCAGCCCTTTTATTTTAGTTTTTGTTTCGGATTTGGCTCTAAATTAGATATAATTGTAGATTTTAGTCTCAGCCATGATACCATTTACTCAGAGGACTTATTTAGCCTTCAAAATTCAGTTTACCATAAAAAAAATTAAATTGATATCGATACCAGAAAATCAAAATTTGATTTACATTCATTCAGTTTTCATTCAGTCTACGATTTTGCTTTAACTGGAAACAACTATTGCTTTTTAGTCTTTTGTGCCAACGTCCAAAGAGTGTGAGCTCCAGGACTATGGATTAGTTTTAAAGCTTTCATTACACCTGAGCAACACCAGGCTATACTGCTAGTTCATCATAAGCCACTTAACAGTAAAACTAGCTTACGTGACTCTTGAGCCTGGTATTAGGTGAACTTTTTTATATGAAAATATTTATAAACAAAACAAAAAAATGGCATCACATTTCCTCCATGATTTTCAAGTAAAATAAAGGCTGTGAAAACAATTTACCAGATATTCAAATATGAGATACCTTCTTGTATAGACAGGTATGGGGTGCAATGAATAAATTATCATTAAATCATGCAAAAATGAAAATAACACTGACTTTTTATTTTAATAGATATATTTACCAAATTTACACAAAAATGTCTTGAACTACTAAAGAGTAAATTTATTTATTTTATCTGCCATTGACTTCAACCACGGCCTCCAGACAACTTCAGAATCTCCTGCATCTCTTCTGGATGGTCTCCTTGTTTAAGTTGCTGAATGCTGCCATCATATTCACCTTCAGTTCATCTTTGGTGTTAAAAAGTTTTGTTGGTCTCTCACTCAACTGTGCCTCACACAAAGGGACTGCAGTCTGAGGAGTTAGGTGGCCAGATTTAAAGGGTGATCCAGTCACAGAAATTTCCTTACAGCCATGATTAGGTTTTCCTGCTTGTATGGAATGGTGTAGAGTCCTGTTGCCAAATGTAAGGTCTTCCGGCAACCACCCTCTTGACCCAGACCAATACTATCTCTTCAAGGCACTCAATGTAGATCCAGATTTTGAATCTGAGGCCCTGTGGGGATATGAATGGAAGCATAACATTGCCATCATTAGTGATCACTCCAAACATCTTGAGAATCACCATTAGACAAATCCAATATTTTCTGAATACTCTCCACTCTCCTCGGATTGACAACTGAATATTCTTTTGAAAAGTTTGTATTGGAATTCTGGTATGAATGCCATGCAGAGCATCATGCCATTTCCAAATTTCAGTTGGAGTAAATAGTGTCATGGAGCTCTTTGAGTTTAATTTTGAACATTGTTTAACAACATATCAACACCTCTGTGGGTTATTTAATGCCAAAAAGGTAGGGTTTTAAAGGTATTTTCTTTTTAATGTTTGGTTATAGTGAGAAGGTTGATTTAGTCAGATTTTAATAAAAAATTTTTTTTTACTGCTGTCATATATGGTCAGGTGCACTGGCTGTTCATCTCAATGTTCTTGACAGGCTCCAAATGAGAATCAGTAATGTGATAGGTACTGACTTGGTGGCTTGACTCCAGCCATTTTCTCATCGACGTGCTGTGGCTTTCCTCTGTCTGTTGTATAAATACTTTCATAGCTTCTGCTCCAATGAACTTAAGTCACTTGTGCCCCTGCAACAGGTGTTTACTCATGCAACCAGACTGGCAACTGGGACCCACTCATTCACAGTTAGATCAACCAAATGCAGATGACAATTCTACTCTGGTAGCTTCTTTTCTTCCTGCTTGTGGAACTTGCTTCCATATTCTTGCTTTCCTGACAGCTACAACCTCCAGGAATTTAAATGCAATGTCAATACCCATCTCTTAAATACTTGACTCAAGTTCTTTCTACACCACCCTGTATACCTTTTCCTTTCTCTCCACCTTTGCAATTGTCATCACGCCTGTATTCCCATCCTTAACTGGTTTGTCTTTCTCTTTACTCTCCTCCTATCTAATTTTTTTTAGTCTTATGTAGTCGCATTACAGCTTTGCTCCAGGTGATATGATTAAAAACAAAAATTTAGAAAACTGAAAATGTCTTCTAGTTTTGTATTCAAAAATGTATTGCTGGTAATATTTTTTTCCTGCAAAAATGTATTGTTAATAATATTTTTCTTTTAAAAATGTATATTTTTCTATAAAAGTCTATTTTTATGTATATATTTCTATAAAAGTTTTTTTTTATACTTTCATCTTGTTTTGACCCCAGTTTGGGGATTAATTATTTGCTCATAGATGGGACCCTAAGAGGTGCTACCACTCCAGGGTGAACCTGGGAATAACACCAATTAAGAGGTGGCTCCATGCTTCTCACAACCTCCCAATTAGAGGCCTTGCTGCCAGATGCAGTTTACCGTCATGCCCAGAACCACAACAATTAAGAGGTGGTTCCATGCTCCTCACAACCTTGCTGCCAGATGCAATTTACCGTCATACCATACTATTAATAGTAATATTTTGAAAATATAACAAATCAATCAACTGAAATTTTCTCAAAGACATCCACATCTGTGTTTTCGAATGACAATTTTAATAATTAGAGATTTTTAACGCTTACTTGTGGGTGGAGCACTTGAAGAGTAATTTGTTGACTTCAATGAAATTTGGATGCACATAGTTCCCAGATTTTGCCATCATCACACACACACACATATATTTTAATCATTTCATGCAAGGCAGGACCATTACTAGGGCATGGGGGTGTAGGGGGGTTACAGTGAGAGAAAAGACAATGGCTATTGAAGAAAGGATAAAAGATGAATGGGATTCAAGAAGATAGAAGATGGCAGTTGATGTGGCATTTAAATTTTTTATTAACACTCAATAAAATCAACTTTAAAACAGGAAATAACATATTACATTGCATTTGACTACACGGTTTTGTTGTCATTTCATGCTATCCCGCGGTGTGACGTCATAAAACCGCATCGCAAACTTAAGAACTGCGTTTATTATTTTTGGTAACTATTGCCGTTGCCAAGCGGAGTTTTATATCAACACAAAATAATATCGTCGGTGATGGTGGATTTTATAATATTTCAGTTTAAACAACCTCTCTGAAGATGGCTCATGTGAGCCGAAAGCTTAGAAGAAAACCAATAAATAATTATCCAAATGTTAGAGAATTTTTGTCTTTCTTTTCAAGTGAAATTAAAGCAAAAATACGACGTTTAGAACGGACTCATAATTAAACATAATAGACATTCATTGTCTCTTATATTTAACAGCATATGTTTAGAAAATTACTTGCTGCCTCGATATACTATATATATATATATATATATATATATATATATACATATATGTTACGGAAATTAATGAAGATTAACAAAACTGGTTATAAACAACCAACAATTTGTCATGGTGCTCTTTTCCTCACAGACAGTGCCCAACTGACCCTATTATACAGTGCAGTTGACAAAGTCAAAAACAAATAACACACATGCACAAAATTAAAAATATAAAACGGTGACAATTTACCCATCGCACCATGAAGGTTTTGTGTGAGTGATAGAGATTAAAAAAGAGAATGATATATAAAATTAACCATTCTGAAGCCAATAATGGCAACTGCTTAATATCGTGTCCTTTTCTAATTTAAAACTCTTAAATTTTGTCTGCAGAAAATATGGCAGGAAATTCCTTGGTTGATATGACTCTTTGAATATTGGAAAATTTGGTTATTTCAATTTTCTGCGATCGAGGAATTTTCCACATTTTACACTCAAGGAATTTAACTTTTTTTATTTGTCTTGTGTTTTTTATTGTAAATATGGAAAGGCATATTTCATCCTCAATAATTAAAAATTCAATATACGTGTGCATATATAACCAGCAGGCCTTAACCATCTATAGAATCAGTAACCGTAAAAATGTCACTATCAATTAAATTACTAAATAAGTTTTTCGCTTATCTGTGGTTGTTTAAAATAAGGTGTAAAATATAAAGAAAGCTGTTAGATTGGTAATGTGAGTCATTAATATTAATAGTAAATATACCACAAATACTCTTGAGAAAGGTATTAATCTGTCTCTTCCCTCCATTTATGGGTTAAATAACAGGACAGATTAGATTCTATAGCCTTGTTTGACAACCAATCTACCGCATAAAGTAATGGCAACCTACTGCGGGATAATCTTTTGCCCAATCAGTCATGTCTCTTTTGAGACATGATCGACCCAAGCGTGGATCACATATGGCACTTAACTGACAGCGGGTACTGAAGAAAGGATAAACAATAAACAAGATTCACAAAGATAACTGATGCCAACTGACATTGCTTTTTTTAGAGATTATAACTACCAAGGAAGTAAGTAAACAGAAGGGAATTTCACAGGCAGAAAGTGCAAGAAAAGAAACTGTTGGAGTAGAAGTAGTGGTTACATTTAACTATGGATGGAACATAGAGGACATATATAGTCTTCTTCTTCTTCTTCTTCTTCTTCTTCTATCTGCCTTGTCCCTTCAGGATTCGGGCAATCATGGCCTTCCAAATCTCCCTATCCCCGGTGGCACTTAGCACACTTTCTCCTGTAACATCTTGCAACCCCTGTTCTGTCATCCGCCTTCAAATATGTTATCTGCTGTTTTCCTCTGTTTCTTTTTCTATCTTGCCTGTTAGTATCAGGTTCTCCAAGCCCTCCTTCTTCATTACATGTCCCAGGAACTTTAGTTGTCTCTTCCAGATGCTCAATATTAATTTTCTTTTTCATTTCCATTCTTACCAAAACCTCATCATTGCTCGCATGCTCAGTCCACAATATCCGCAGCATCCTTCTGTAGAATCACTTTTCAGTTGCTTCAAGTTTTTCCTTCACCTTTGTTGATATTGTTCAGCATTCACTGCCATATTGAAGAACTGACATCACATAGCAATCAAGTACTCTCTTCTTTGTTTCTAGTGAAATTTTCCTGTCTCTTAATACTTTACTCAGCTCCTGGAATGCATCCTTGTGCTTTTGGATCTCAAGTATATAAATGTATAGAAACTGCTGTGACCACAAAGTGAGGGTTCAGTTTATATACTGGTTGCAATATGAAATCGATACCCCACTTTATATCCAGTATGCTTCTGTAGAACCATATTTCCACTGTTTCAAGTTTTTCCTTCATCTCTGATGATATTGTCCAGCATTCACTGCCATATTGAAGAACTAACATCACATAGCAAACCAGTACTCTCTTCTTTGTTTCTAGTGAAAGTTTTCTGTCTCTTAATACTTTGCTCAGCTTCTGGAACGTGTCCTTCGCCATATAGTAGTGAGCTTAGACTCAGGCATCTGTTCCTCTAGACCAGCCAAGTTTTCTCATCTGTCCTCAGAGAAACAAGTGAAGTGCGATCTACCTGAAAAAGAGAAAAAGCTGAAAGATAATGATCCCTACTCAGCAGGTGCCATTATCAGTCATATTGATATTAACACATAAGAGAATATAATGAAAACAACTAGAGTTCAAACTCATCTCTCTGATTCCTAAATTTGAGCCACAATCCATTACTCTACCAGCAACTAGGTCCCACCCTTTTACTATGAAACAGCTTCTTTTCTCGAACTTCCCGCCTGTGGAATTCTCTTCCACATACTTGCTTTCCTGACAGTTACAATCTCGAAGAATTTAAATGTAAAGTCAATAGTCATCTCCTGTCTCACTAACTTACATCCTCTCACTCATCATGACATTCCTCCTCGTCCACCCCACTCTCATCAGTAATCTCTTCCTTCTTCTACTCTTTCCCTGACAACCCCTGCAGCCTCTCACTCCTCATAATATTCCTCCTCCTCCACCCCACTCTCATCAGTAATCTCTTCCCTCTCCTACTCTCTTCCTGACACCCCCTGCAACCTCTCACTCCTCATAACATTCCTCCTTGTCCACCCCACTCTCATCAGTAATCTCTTCCATCTTTCACTCTTTTCCTGACATCCCCCACAAACTCTCTCTCTTCATAACATTCCTCCTATGTAACCCCCTGCACAACAGTGGCAGTAAAATGCCTTGCTTGGGGCAACACGATTAAAAAAAACAAAAAATGCACCTGATGAGTAATAAACATTTTTAAGTTCTTAGTTGGTTAAAGATAAGTTATGCAAATTATTTTTCATTGATAATAAAAATTGTTATATAAAAGGAATTGTTATATAAAAGGAATTGTTATATAAAAGGAATTGTTATATAAAAGGAATTGTTATATAAAAGGAAAAAAGGAATAAAATAAGATAAATAAATGTGCATAGTGGTGCAGTGGTTATCGACTTCGAACGACAAATTGGAGTGCTGAGTTTGAATTCCAGTTGAATTCCTTGCATTCACTTACACACAAATACCCTTTGGAAAGGTATTAATCCATCTCTTCCCTTTAGTTATGGATTAAATAATAGAACAGATTGGGTTCTATAGCCTTGGCTGGCAACCAGACTACCGCAGAAATTAATGGTAATCTATTGCAGGATAATCTTCTGCCCAATCAGTCATGTCTCTTTCAAGACATGATCACCCAAAGCATGTATCATGTACAGCACTTAACTAACTGACTGAATATAATAGTTGAAAATATAATTAAAAAATGTACTGGCATAAAGTGGGTGATCAGTTTTCTATTGTTATAAAGTGATAAACTGCTCCCCCACTAATTATACTTAATATAATAATGTATTATTATCAATCTCTTCTTCCTGCAGCTATGAGTTAAATGGCAGAACAGATTAGGTTCTATAGCCTAGGTCGGCAGCCAGTCTACTGCAGAAAGCAATGGCAACCTACTTCAGGATAATCATCTGCCCAGTCAGTCATGTCTCTTTTGAGACATGATCGCCCAAAGTGTGTATCACATATAGAACTTAACTGACTGATTGAAACTTTTAAAATATTAATTAAATTAATACAAGATTCAAGAATCACTCAGGTTGAAAGTTTATAGTCAAGGTAGTAGGAAGTGGCAATTAAGACAAAAAAAGGTGAAAAAAAGCCAGATAGTACATCAGCCAAATCATTGGTATAAAAACAACAATGATAAAGAAAGTTGTTAAAATAAATCAGTGCATTGACTAGAATCCATCTTGCCATTTACAAATCTAGCATTTGTCCTGTACATTAAATATTGCAGCTGTATCTGGTCTTTTTCATACATTTTCTTTCCTTTATTTCTTTTCTCAGGTCCGTTCTTTTATCTCATACATTCCATTTTCATTCTCTTTTATTTTGCTCTTTCTCTTTATTTTTTTTTTACTTCACTTTTATTTCCTTTCTCAGATTTTTGATTCTTATTCTTTCTTTCCTTTTTGCTATTCTTCTTTTTTGATCTTTGTTTTCATTCTTCGTTTCTTTGGCTCTAATTATATTAAGTCTTTCCTTCCAACTGATGCACATTTCTTTCTTGATTTTTTTCTCATTTGCCTTTCTATTTTTCTTCCTCCCATTTTCTCTTTCCTTTCTTTTCTTTTTTTCTTTCATTTTTTCCCTCTCTGATCTTTCTCTTTTTCTTCCTATGATTTTATTTTAAATACCCTTTTTTTCTGATCTTTTCTTCTCTCATTCTCATTTTCATTTTTTCCTGTTCTTCTTTACCTTTTTTTATTTTCACATTCTTCCTTCATTTCTTCCTTTCTAATCTTTTTCTTTTCATTCTTCCTTTTCTTCTCACATCAGTCTTCCCTCTCCAACCTTTATTTTTTTCTTTCTCCCATTTTCTCCTGCCTTTCTTTTTATTCTCTCATTTTTTTCTTCCTTCTATACCAACGTTTACTTTCTTCCTTTTTCCAACTTTCTTCCCCATCTTATTTTTCTCTCTCATTTTTCCTTCCTTCTCTACCAACGTTTACTTTCTTCCTTTTTCCAACTTTCTTCCCCATCTTATTTTTCTCTCTCATTTTTTCCTTCCTTCTCTACCAACGTTTACTTTCTTCCTTTTTCCAACTTTCTTCCCCATCTTATTTTTCTCTCTCATTTTTTCCTTCCTTCTCTACCAACGTTTACTTTCTTCCTTTTTCCAACTTTCTTCCCCATCTTATTTTTCTCTCTCATTTTTTTCTCTCTCATTTTTTTCTTCCTTCTATACCAACGTTTACTTTCTTCCTTTTTCCAACTTTCTTCCCCATCTTATTTTTCTCTCTCATTTTTTCCTTCCTTCTCTACCAACGTTTACTTTCTTCTTTTTTCCAACTTTCTTCCCCATCTTATTTTTCTCTCTCATTTTTTCCTTCCTTCTCTACCAACGTTTACTTTCTTCCTTTTTCCAACTTTCTTCCCCATCTTATTTTTCTCTCTCATTTTTTCCTTCCTTCTCTACCAACGTTTACTTTCTTCCTTTTTCCAACTTTCTTCCCCATCTTATTTTTCTCTCTCATTTTTCCTTCCTTCTCTACCAACGTTTACTTTCTTCCTTTTTCCAACTTTCTTCCCCATCTTATTTTTCTCTCTCATTTTTTCCTTCCTTCTCTACCAACGTTTACTTTCTTCTTTTTTCCAACTTTCTTCCCCATCTTATTTTTCTCTCTCATTTTTTTCTTCCTTCTATACCAACGTTTACTTTCTTCCTTTTTCCAACTTTCTTCCCCATCTTATTTTTCTCTCTCATTTTTTCCTTCCTTCTCTACCAACGTTTACTTTCTTCCTTTTTCCAACTTTCTTCCCCATCTTATTTTTCTCTCTCATTTTTTCCTTCCTTCTCTACCAACGTTTACTTTCTTCCTTTTTCCAACTTTCTTCCCCATCTTATTTTTCTCTCTCATTTTTTCCTTCCTTCTCTACCAACATTTACTTTCTTCCTTTTTCCAACTTTCTTCCCCATCTTATTTTTCTCTCTCATTTTTTTCTTCCTTCTCTACCAATGTTTACTTTCTTCCTTTTTCCAACTTTCTTCCCCATCTTATTTTTCTCTCTCATTTTTTTCTTCCTTCTCTACCAACGTTTACTTTCTTCCTTTTTCCAACTTTCTTCCCCATCTTATTTTTCTCTCTCATTTTTCCTTCCTTCTTTTCTGATCTTTATTTTTTGCTTCTTTCTCTTTATTTTATTTCATTTCTCCAATATTAATTTCCACGGATGACTGAACAATCATGGAATATGGCGATTCTGATGACATGATTAGGTCTTCTGGAATCATCCATCCATGATGTTGTCTCCGTGGTTAAAGAAAGATAGTAAAAAAAACAAAACAAATTTTACTTCATTTCTTATGTTTTATTGGAGAAATTAGCTCGATTCTGTGGTGAGGGCAACCATGTCAAATTTATATTTTCTGTCCATATATAAGAATGCATACATATGTTATTCCATCTTGCCATGTTTATAGCTGAGACAATTTGGTCTCTGGAGGCTTTCTTATAAATGAATACACTTTTTATATATCACAGATGTTTCATCGATTAAAGCATATGACATATGAATATAGAAACAACTACTTATAAAAGTCAATATCTACACATATATATATATATATATATATATGTATCAGCATGAAGTGTAGATGTAGAAGAATCCAAAGGAGTATTCTGTACATACAGTGGTAGCATAACTCTCTAAGAGAGCTCTAAATATATATGTATATAAATACATATAGAGCAAATATAAGAAAAAATTAAAGCAGACACGTTATTTCATGGTAAATCGGAAGTTTAGGCCTATTTCAGGCGAACCATCATCAGCTTCCATCTTTAGTGTACAGAAGATTTTATAGGTGTAAAATCTTCTGTACACTAAAGATGGAAGCTGATGATGGTTCGCCTGAAATAGGCCTAAACTTCCGATTTACCATGAAATAACGTGTCTGCTTTAATTTTTTCATACATATATATATATATATATATATATATACCCATACACACACACACACACACACACACACACACACACACACATATATAGAGGGTGCTATGGGTAAATTGTCCCCATTTTATATTTTTAATTTTATGCATGACTGTTGCTCATTTTTGGTTCTCTCAATTGCACAGTATAGTATGAACAGTTAGGCACTGTCTGTGAGAAAATTATCACAATGACACAATTCTCTGTGCCAGAAATTTTGAAACGGCATGCTGTACTTTTTGCAATTGCACCAGAAGCTCCAAGATGAACATTTAAAAGTGTTTAGGTATCAATCTGAGGACAGTGCAGAGGATAAAGAGTTGGGTGAATCTAACGGTATTTACAAAGCTATGGCAGCTTGTAAAACTCATCCTGATCATTCTGATTAGAAAAGAACCCTCAAATTTGTTGGTGAGGGTTTCAGACTCAATATAGATGCCTACATCAAGTATCTTAAGGAGATAGCGCTGCCCGGGTCAAGAGGGTGGCTGCTGGAAGACCCTATGTCTGGTAACTATACTGTCCACCATTTCACACAAGCAGGAAAACCCAGCCATGGCTGTCAGAAAATGTCTACAGCCTTATCACTCCTTACATCTCCCCAAATTGCAACCCCATTGATTATTATATGAAGGGTGTAGTTGAGTGAGAGAATTACCAAAACTCAAAAGATGAACTGAAGCCAAAGAATGTAACAGTATTTACCAACTTAAAGAAGAAGTCCGTCAAGAAGAGTTGCAGGAAATTCAGAAGTCGTCTGGAGGTCATGGTTAAAGCCAATGATGGATATAATGAATAAATTTAATATTTAATATTTTAAGATTTAAAATGAAAATTTAATATTTAATATTTTAAGATATTTTTGCTTAAATTTTGGTAATTATATTTGTTAAAATGAGATGTCAGTATGATTTTCATTTTAACTTTAATTTAGATGACAATTTATTTTCATATTCTGTATGTATATATATACATACAGAGTATGAATATATATATATATATATATATATATATATATATATGAAGAAAATGCATTTTTATATATGAATGTATAGTATGCCAGCCATATACTATGCTCTCATTACAACCGAGCTCTCTAGAAAAGAAAATTTTAAAAACAATTTCCACTTCTGCGATATGAGCATTGCTCTTCAGAAATGAATAGAGTTCTTTCAGTGACTGGCATGTATATACACTGCTTATATTCAACACGTTAAAATTTCCCTTCTCTGATTCCATGTGCCTATGGCTTAGGGGTAGCAACTTCAACTGACAACAAATCGGTCGAGTTTCAATCCCGGCCAGAAGCAAGTAGATATGTCTAGCCACACTGATGAGCTGGAATACAGCAAAACAGGCTTGTATGTGGAAGACTAATTGTTCTGGGTAAACACACCTATTCCTCAGATAATGGGCTCTCCTTCTTATATTAAAAAGAGTTAACAGGAAGTTAACTCAAGAAGTTTTTGGGAAGTTCATAGAAGTTCTTAGAAGTTCTAAAGAGTTATTTAGAGTTCTATTAGAGTTCAGTAGGACTACTAGGCAGTTGATATTAGTCAGCAATTAGCCAAATACTAAGGAGTCAGCTTACACTGGAAGATTACCAAGTTCCTAACATTTTGGGGACGTTAAGTCAATTAACAACCGGCAGAGCACGATTATAACCTTCAGTGCAAAAACTACTCCACAACACTAATATATATTTATATATATATATATATTTAGTGTATCGAGGCAGCAGATAATTATCTAAACATATACTGTTAAATGTAAAGAACAATGAGCCATTCTAGACATTGTATTTTGGCTTTAATTTCAGTTGAAAATACAGACAAAAATTCTCCAACATTTGGATAATTTTTTATTAAGTTTGTTCATAGAACCGCATCACAAATTTGCTATTTTTGGTTAACTGTTGCTGTTGCTTAGCAAAGTTTTATGTCAACACAAGATAAAATCGTCACTGTTGGTGGATGTTTTTATGTTAACGTACTTGTAATCTTTCTGAACATGGCTCATGTGAGCCAAAAGCTTAGAACCAAGAGGCATTCCAGAAGTTGAGTAAAGTATTAAGAAACAGGACAATTTCACTAGAAACAAAAAGGAGAGTACTGGATTGCTATGTGATGTTAGTTCTTCAATATGGCAGTGAATGCTGGACAATATCTTCAAAGATGAAGGAAAAACCTAAAGCAGCTGAAATGTGGTCCTACAGAAGGATGCTGGGGATATCATGGAACCAAGCATGTGAGCAATGACAAGGTTTTGGAAAGGACAGGAGACGAAAAGGAAATTAATACTGAGCATCAGGAAGAGATAACTAAAGTTCCTGGGACATGCAATGAGGAAGGAAGGCTTGGAGAACCTGATACTAACAGGCCAGATAGAGGGAAAAAGGGACAGAGGAAAGCAGTGGATAACATATTTGAAGGACCTGATCAGGTGGATGATGGAACGAGGGTTGTGTTGTGTAACAGGAGAAAGCATGCTAAGAGCCACCAGGGACAGGGAGATATAGAAAGTCAAGATCACCTACGTCCTGAAGGGACATGGCACATAAAAGTAAAAGAAGAAAATTTATGTTGAATTTTAGTGTTTTTGAACAGAATATTCAGTGAGTGTTTTGTAAAAACATCTAGCTTCTCACAATTTACAAGATAGAATGATGCTCACATGAATTTCAGCTGTACTCAACATTAATTTATAAAATTTTTAAGTTCTTCTTCTTCTTCTTCTACTACTATGTGCCTTGTTCTTTCAAGATGTAGGCGATCATGGTTCTTCACGTCTCCCTAGCCCTGGTGGCTCTTAGTATGTTTTCTCACAAACCCCGGTTCTGTCATCCACCTGATCAGGCCCTTCAAATATGTTATCCGCTGCCTTCCTCTGTCTCTTTTTCCTTCAATCTGGCCAGTCAGTATTAGGTTCCCCAAGCCCTCCGTCCTCATTGTTTTTATAATATTTCCCAGTTTACAGTTTTGATGAAATGATGAAAGGGGACGAAACTGTTCGACTGGGGTTTTTGTTCTAAAATTTGGCATGGCTGCTCACAATGAAAACTTCTTTTTTTTAATGCCATCTCTCTACAGATGACAATAATTACGCTCTCACACCCTGATTGAGCACTCTAGAAGAAAGGTAGACTTTGAAAAACAGTAGCCACTCTAGCGTGTACACATCGCTCATTCAGTAAAAATGAATTTGAGCACTGTAGCTATTGGGCGCATAATATGATATGAGCTAAAAAAACTGCCTTCTTCCACCGAACGTCCCGTGGCCCAAGGGATAGAGTCACCGACTGATGCCAAATCAGTTGGGTTTCAAGCCTTGGTTATGTAGCAATCGGAGTCTAACCGTACTGATGAGCTGTGATACAGCGAAACAGATCTGTCTGCAGATGACAATATATATATATATGAACTTAATAATACCTCTAATGATATTAATAATAATAGTGTACCTCAAAATAAACATAACAGTATTAACTTATACTATTGCAACCAAATGCATAATAATTACAAGCATGATGAAACAACACTCAAAAACATAATAAGTAGAAATGCTAAACCAATAAATAATAATAATCAAATTAAGCTCATCATATATTATAAAGTATTTAAAACAATTGACCTCATAGTATCTAATAACTCTATAACCACACAACTAAATCCTCTACAGAAAACCAATGTAGTGTATCAATTTACATGCCCATTCAGAGATTGTACTAATGTACCCACTACATATATTGGTTTTACTACAACCATGCTCTCCCATAAACTTACCTGCTGCAATTTCATCATAGTTCAATTACACAACATTTCTTAGAAAAACATAGGTATATAGCTAATATTAGACAGATTTTAGTCAATAACACAATAATCCTCACACATACACAGCAAAAAGAACCTTCAGATACTATGTCTGCTTGACTTAAGAAGATGCCTTGAATGGATGTTACTTTAAAAATTTCTCTGACAATATATTTTACAAATTCAAAAATATAATTTTAAAAATTCACAAAATAAACATTTCAATTTTTCTTTTAAAAACAAAAACAAAATCATTCATTATAAAAAAATTTAAAACAATTGATCTCATAGTCTCTAATAACTCTGCATCCACACAACTAAATCCTGTACAGAAACCAGTATAGTGTATCAATTTACATGCCTGTTCAGAGACTGTATCCCTGGTACTAATAATAAACCCACTACACATATTGGTTTTACTACAACCATGCGCTCCCAGAGACTTACCTGTCACCTTTCTGATCAGATTTCAATTAAAATACATTTCTTAGAAAAACATAGCCATGTAGGCAATATTAGACAGATTTTAGTTGATAACACAATAATACTCACTTATACACACAGTAAACAGAACCTTTAGATATTGGAGGCCATCTACATTAAATCAAAACAACCCACAATTAATAAAATCACATTTCAATCTGGTTACAACCCATTACATTGCATTTAGACGTATAGTTCTGTTAACATTTTGGTCTCTCATGCAGTGTGACGTCATAGAACTGCATTACAAATTTACAAACTGCATCTACTATTTGGTGACTGTTATCGTTGCATAGCAATGTTTTATGTCAACACAAGATAAAATCATCTTTGATGGCGGATGTCTTTATGTCAACGTCTCTGTAAACTCTTTGAAGATGGCTCATGTGAACCGAAAGCTTAGGACCAGCATAATAAAACAATATCCAAATGTTGGATAATTTTTTTCTTTATTTTCACCTGAAATTAAAACCAAAATACAATGTGTAGAACAGCTCATGATTAAACATCAGAGATATTCATTGTCTCTTATATTTAACAGTATGTGTTTTGAGAATTATCTGCTGGCTCGATACACTAAATATATATGTATATATAGTACTGTGCAAAAGTATTAGGACAAGAAGTATTTTATCTTTTATGAAGCATCAAAATAAAGTTTAAAAACCCTCCTGTCCTAACACTTTTGCACACCACTGGTAGTGTACAAAAGTATTAGGACAGGGGTAATTTTTCTAAAAACTTCACTGAATTTCAAATACAGGGTGAAAAGCCAAACATTTGTAAGAATTATTTAACTAAAAAGAAGACGAAGGAAGGCTTTGGAATTTGAATTGGCCCCCACAAAGCCCTGATCTCAATTCTAATGAACATCTATAGGATATTTTAGATAAAAAATTAATAAATCTAATGTTATTTTGCAAAACACACTTTGGGTACAAATACATGCTGCTTGGCAGGAGATACCATGAGATACATTGAAGAAGCTTGTGATGTCAATGCCTGACAGAATGAAGACTGTGATCAAAGCAAAAGGCTATTATACTAAATTATTAAATTTATTTTGTAACAAGTATTTTTTCTTGTTAAAGCATTTGTAGAGTAAATCAAATAAAATGACTTTAATTAAATTGTTTATTTCTGTCAATATGCCTCATAAAAGATAAAATAGTTCTTGTCCTAATACTTTTGCACAGTACTGTATATACAGGATGATTAAAAAGTAACTCCTTCAAGGTTTTTTAAAGGAGCAAGTTTACACTATATATATATCTATCTATCTATATATATATATATATATATATATATATATATATTTATATATATATTATACACACACTAATAAAAACAGTATAGTCTTTATTAGAATAGAGAGGATTGCTGTTTCTTGCTAAGAAAGATAATTTACCCTGCTACTTAAATCATTGGTAAGGGGATAGCAAATGGATTCAGGTCTTAGTCAAAGGCATTTGCGCTCAAGTGAATGCAGCAGGGCAGGAAATTTGGAAATTTGAACTCAGCTTGCTGCTACCATTTTCTGCATCAATAATAACAATGCCATACATATAATTGGTCATTTACAAGAATTCAAATTATGTCTTTGAAATCCAAGAAAACGTTATTGGTTGTTCCATCTTGGCATTTAATTTTGGGAACATTATAAATTTAAATCTTGCTTTGATGCATTGATGCTGTCATTTATTGGTTGCTAAATGCAACGGCGCTAACATTATTTTCTACATATTTCTGATTATTAAATTTCCAAATTTATTCAATACTTTAGTTCTGAGGCTGACGGAGATTTGATTTAAAGCTTCTGATTTTTTTATAATCATGGTCTCAGATATGTGCAGTTCATTTTTCCTTATATCTAAGCATCTGTCTGACATTGGTAGGAATATACCTGCTGTCATGTTCCTATCAGGCAGATACTTGCAGACATATTTGGTTCAAAGAAAATATTCCTAATGTCATTTCATGACAAATTATTAATGAGATTTTTTTTTGTATAACCCATTAAATATATTTATATATTGTTTGCTCTACTTTCGCGTTGAGTGCTTTGTGTGCTCTGCTTTCATATTGAGCTCTTTATTGTTAAGGTTTTTGTTTTGGGGTTTTTTCTTTCTTACGAATACTTGACTTTTTGTTCAGGTATTTCGTTTGTTTCTTTTTATTCTTTCCCTTCTTTTTCCCACTGGGTTAGTTCCCGGTGGGTTTCCAGACAATCTTATTTGTAGTTTAATTATTGCTAGTCTTGACAGAATTAGTTCTGTGAATATTGGTATTATTACTATAATTAATATTACTATATCTATAGATATATATATATATATATATATATATATAATCATTAGCCACACATATTCAAGGGCACCCATCTACCAGGACAGCTAGATAATCCCCATTGTAGATGCCTGCTCAAATATGCTGAGTGGACCTCAGTTACAGTTTCTGAGAGTGGATGCATTATCTAGCATGAACAACAGTTTGTCAGTTAAGTGCCATACATGATACATGCTTGGAGACATGAAAGAGACATGACCCACTATATATATATATATATATATATATATATATATATATATATAATCATTACCACACATATTCAAGGCCACCCATCTACCAGGGCAGCTAGGTAATCCCCATTGTAGATGCCTGCTCAAGCACACTTGTGTTTTTGTTCAACACCCACAGAGCCCACCTATGGATTATACTGCAAATATGCTGAGTGGACCTTAGTTACAGTTTCTGAGAGTGGGCGCTTTATCTAGCGTGAGTTTGTCACTTAAGCGCCATACATGATACACGCTTGGAGACATGAAAGAGACATGACTGACTGAGCAGAAGATTATCCTGCAGTAGGTTGCCATTGCTTTCTGCGGTAGACTGATTGCCAGCCAAGGCTATAGAACCCAATTTCTCCTGCTATTTAACTCAAAGTTGGAGGGAGAAGAGATAGATTATATTACATTATTATATTAAATATTATTAGTGGGGGATTAGTTTATTACTTCATGACAATAGAAAACCAATCTCTCACTTTATGCTCAGTAGATGTTTTAATTATGTTTTCAACTATTATATACAGTCAGTCAGTTAAGTGCCATACGTGATACACGCTTTGGTGATCATGTCTTGAAAGATACATGACTGACTGGACTGAAGGTTATCCCGCAATAGGTTACCATTGCTTTCTGTGGTAGACTGGTTGCCAACCAAGGCTATAGAACCCAATCTGTCCTGTTATTTAACCCATAACTGGAGGAAAGAGATGGATCAAGGGTATTTGCATGTAAGCAAATGCAAGCAATATTAACTGGAATTTGAACTATGCATATCACTCAACAGAAAATCAGTTCTTAGTGGAAAGTTAGGCAAGGATACACCAGATAAGTTGATTGTAAACTAAAAGAGAATTTACGGAAAAACGTTCAGTTTTATCAACAGAAGATGTTAACGTCTCAATTTGATTAAAGAGAGGAGGAATAGAAAACTTACTCTTATTTAGAATACTGTTAACAGAGCTGGCACTAATCATGAGAACCAAAGTTGTTAGATATGATATGGTGCCTTAATTCTCTCAGCAAACAAAGATTAGGTTCCATTGAGAACATATTTTCATACAGTACTGTGCAAAAGTATTAGGACAAGAACTATTTTATCTTTTATGAGGCATCAAAATAATTGCGACAATTTACCAATCGCACCTAGTATATATACAGTACTGTGCAAAAGTATTAGGACAAGAACTATTTTATCTTTTATGAGGCATCAAAATAACAAGAACTATTTTATCTTTTATGAGGCATCAAAATAAAGTTTAAAATCACCCCTGTTCTAACACATTTGGACACTATCGGTAGTGTGCAAAAGTATTAAGAAAGGGGCGATTTTCCTAAAAACCTTTCTGAAATTCAAATACAGGGTGCAAAGCCCAACCTTCATAAGAATTATTTAACTAAAAAGGAAGAGGAAGGATGGCTTTGGAATTTGAATTACCTCCTCCCCAAAAAAAAACCCCGATCTTAATCCTATTCAGCATCTATGGAATATTTTGAATAAAAAAACTGATAAAACTAATGTTACTTTGCAAGACACACTTTAGGAAAAAAACAAGTTGCTTGGCAGGAGATACCATTAAATACATTGAAGAAACTTGTGATGTCAATGCCTGACAGAATGAAGGCTGTGATCAAACCAAAAGGCTATTATACTAAATATTAAATTTATTTTGTAACAAGGAGTTTTTCTTGCTAAGGCCATTGTTGAGTCAATCAAATAAAATTACTTAAATTAAATTGTTTATTTTCTATCATTATGCCTCATAAAAGATAAAATAGTTCTTGTCCTAATACTTTTGCACAGTACTATATATATATATATATATATATATATATATATATATATACTAGGTGCCTTTGGTAAATTGTCGCAATTAATTTATTATTTCAAAGCAAAAGGCTGTTATACTAAATATTAAATTTATTTTGTAACAAGTTTTTTTTCTTGTTAAAGCATTTGTTGAGTAAATCAATTAAAATTATTTTAAATTGTTTATTTTCTGTCAATATGCCTCATAAAAGACAAAATAGTTTTTGTCTTAATGCTTTTGCACAGTACTGTATATTACATACTGCCATGAATCGGCATCTGTTACAATGGGAACTGTCTTGCTGATATTAAAGAACTTATTTTATATCACAGTCATCAATATTTTGTAAATTTATTTGTTTCATCTGTTATTATTAAGTATTATTTCCAAACAACATGATGGTCATAACTTATGTCTTTCAAAGAGCATGCTTCATTTAAATTAGAAAGTATCAACTTGGGAAAATGTGTACAATTGGTAGAGAATTTATCAGTTCCATTCAAGGCTGGATCAGAAAACAAAATTAGATATTGTTGACTTGGGTAATGTGTACAATTGGCAAAAAATTTATCAGTTTCATTCAAGGTAGGATCAGAAAACAAAATTAGATATTGTTGATTTGGGTAATGTGTACAATTCTTGGAGAATTAATCAGTTCCATTTAAGGTAGGACATAAAGAAAAGATTATGTAATGTCAGTTTGGATAATGTGTACAATTCTTGGAGAATTTATTAGTTACATTCAAGACAGGACATGAAGAAAAGATTGTGTAATGTCAGTTTGGATAATGTGTACAATTCTTGGAGAATTTATTAGTTACATTCAAGACAGGACATGAAGAAAAGATTGTGTAATGTCAGTTTGGATAATGTGTACAATTCTTGGAGAATTTATTAGTTACATTCAAGACAGGACATGAAGAAAAGATTGTGTAATGTCAGTTTGGATAATGTGTACAATTGGTGAAGAATTTAACAGTTCCATTCAAGGCCAGACTTGAAAAATAATTTAGATAATGTTGGCTTGGATAATGCGTACAATTGTTGACAAATTTATCTGTTTTATTCAAAGCAGGACTTAAAGACACAATTATATAATATCAGCTTGCATAATGTGTACAATTGGTAGAGAATTTACTGGTTCATTTCAAGGTAAGACTTGAAGACAAAATTAGATAATGTTAGCTTGGATAATGTGTACAATTCTTGGAGAATTTGTCATTTCCATTCAAGGCAGCAATTGAAGACTAAGTTATTTCATTCTCTTGAAATAGAATTCTTAATTTGCCTGCACAATTTCAAGATATTCACGTATGGATGAAGGAACAAATTAGGCGGCACTAATTCCTGAAGTCTTTGGCTCAAGTTGTAGAATAGAAGAATTTGAGAAATTATTCTTAGATTTCATTCTATAAATCATCAAAACATAATTAAAATCAAAATTGGATATTTTGGTCAAGTGGGTGCAGTGAAACAAACTTCTGTACAATTCCTAAGACTTTTGATTTGAATTCTAAAAAAATTTCCAAGACTGGATGTCATCAAGTGTTTGACTTTTATTTCATTTCTTATATCTTGAAAGAAATAAAAAATATACCTAATTTTCAATAATTTAAAATCTATATTTATGTATCTGATATAAAGTGTTGAGGAGGCTTTGTTTCATGTATCTGATATATAGTGGTGGGTGGGGTTTCATATAGCTGACATCTATTTATACATTGCAAATTTTGTGAATTCATATATATATTTCAAAAGAAGTAATGTATTTTTTCATTATTAATCAAAAAGATTTTATCGGAGAAACATTATTCCTTCATATAATATTACAGATAATTTTTTACTTTCCTCAGATACTTTATCACTTAAATGTTATTTTTTAGTAAATATTTGAGTCAACGCTCCATTTATTTATTAAACAATATGTTTATTTTTGTCCCAGAACGGTGTCCCAACAAGGTGCTATACAATAAAGACAGAAGCTGATAATAGTTTGCCTAAAATGGGTCTAAACTTCCCATTTTCCATGAAATAACGTGCCTACCTAAATTTTTCCTTATATTTGCTCTATATGTATTTATATACATATATATTTAGAGCTCTCTTAGAGAGTTATCCTACCACTGTATGTACAGGATACTTCCATTGGGTTCTTCTATATCTACATTGCATGCTTATTTTTTATTTATTTATTTATTTTTTTTAATCATTTCACCTCGAGCAAGGCGGAAATGCCACTGATGTGCAGGGGGTTACATAAATGTAAAAAGATTAATTAGAAAAGAGTGAGGAGTACAAACTAGTTAGAAAGGAACAATAGAAAGCTGAGAAAGCAGGTGCGATGACAGATACATAGGTGGAGAGAAAGGGAAGGTTATACAGGGGTGGGGAGAGAGCTAGAGTCCAGTGGTTAGTAGATGAGTATTGACTTTGCATTTAAATTTCTGGAGGTTGTAGCCATCAGGAAAGCAAGAATACGGGAGCGAGTTCCACAGGCGGGAAGTGCAAGAGAGGAAGCTGCAGGAGTAGAATTGTCGTCTGCATTTGGCTAACCTGACTGTGAATGGGTGGGACCCAGTTGCCAGTCTGGTTGCACGAGTAAACACCTGTTGAGGAGGCATCAGTGACTTAAGCTCATCCGAAGATTAAGGAAACTTGGTTATAAACAACCCACAATTTGAAATGATTTGTTTGAACATTATTTTTGATTGATACTCGTTATTTAAGTAGATATTCTGTTTTTTCCATTAGTTTTATATATTTATATCTACCGGTCTGATCATTTAAGGTAAATTTTTATTACGAAAATTTGTGTCATTTGGCAGGATTCAAACCTGCAACCTCTATCTACATAGGGGAAGTTGCCATGTGTTCTGGCATGTCTTAGACCTCTCGACCACGAACAACCTCCAGTCTAAACTTATTGCGATGAATTGAAAATTGTGTTATATAGGCTTGATTAAAACCTCGTTTAGACTGAAGGTCATTTGTGGTCGAGAGGTCTAAGACGTTGCCAGATCAGATAGTAGCTTCCCCTAGGTAGATAGGGGTTGCAGGTTTGAATCCTGCCAAATGACACAGAATTTCGTAATAAAAATTTATCTTAAATAATCAGGCCAGTAGATATAAATAAATAATACTGTTTAATTAAAAAAAAAGAATATCTACTTAAATATGAGTATCGATCAAAAATAATGTTCAAACAAATCATTTCATATCTGCCTTCTTCTACCGAGCGCCCATAGCCCAGAGGTAGAATTGCTGACTGACGCCAATTCAGTTGGGTTTCAATCCTGGGTTAAAAGCAATCGGAGTCTAACCGTACTGATGAGCTGTGATACAGTGAAACAGATCTGTCTGCGGATGACTATATATATATATATATATATATATATATTAATTATAGATGTTAGATTCAGTAAAATTAATATAATAAATTCATATATACATATACTTAAAATATATAACTAAAATATAAAATATATTTGGTTTTTATTTGACACAATTATGTAAAGAAGTATACTCTGTGGCAACAACAGAGAGACAAAGCCAGAACATTATGTTGACTATGGCCAGGTTAGAGTTACCTTGATCCAGCATGTTCACATTTTTTTTTTTAATCGTTTCACCCCATTACTGATGCACTACTGATGCACAGGGGGCTACATAAGAGTAAAATATTAGATAGGAGGAGAATAAAGAGAAAGACGAACCAATTACATGGTGTTTCAGAGAAAGGAGCAAAAGAAGGATGGGAATACAGGTGTGATGACAGTTGCAAAGGTAATGAGAAAGAAAAAGATATACAGGGTGATGTAGAAAGAACTAGAGTCAAGTGCTTAAGAGATGGGTATTGACATTGCATTTAAATTCCTGGAGGTTGTAGCTGTCCAGAAAGCAGGAATGTGGAAGAGAGTTCTACAGGCGGGAAGTGCAAGAAAAGAAGCTGCTGGAGTAGAATTGTCATCTGCATTTGGTTGATCTAACTATGAATGGGTGGGACCCAGTTGCCAGCCTTGTTGCACGAGTAAACTCTTGTGGCAGGGGTACCAATGACTTAAGTTTGTCAGAGCAGAAGCCATGAAAATATCTATAAAACAAACAGAGGGAAGCCACATCCCATTACTGAGAAAGCAGCTGGAGTCAAGCCGCCAAGTCGGTATCTATCACATTACTGATTCTTCTTTTGGAGCCTGTCAAGAACACTGAGATGAACAGCAGGGGCACCTGACCATATATGACAGCAGTATTCCATGCATAGATGGATGGTTGATTTGTATATGCGCAAGACAGATCAGGTGGAAAAACACATCCTGGCCAGACACAGTGATCCAACCTTCCTAGCAGTGGATTTAACTGTGAAATAGATAAAAAAGTGAGTTTCAAATCCAATTTGTTTTTTATCCCTTCTAGCCTATGAGATGAAAGTATCCAAATATTATATTATATCTGATGCATTGGTATTATGGAAAGGAGGTTATCCAAAGCTCAGATTGCATAGCCCTTTGCATTTGATGCTTTGTCTTTTCTCCTCCAATGCCCTTAAACTAAATCTATCACCAGCATTTCTATTATACATGCTTTTCCTTGTTCTCCTGAGATTACTGGAACTGTTTAGAACTTTTTTTTCTCCCTGAGTGAGTTAGAACTGAAGAAATGTTTTGGAAAAGTCCTTATGACTTACAGACAGATTTCACAGACTTATTCCCTGGACCATTAATAGTAGCCATTTTCAATTTACAAAGTAATCAGGCTATTTCTTCACCACACTCTGCTAGCTGTTCTGACACCCCAGAATTTTGCATTTGACTCGATCTCTGCCAATTCCAAGCAGCAGAATCAGACACTTAATTTGGTGAAATTGTTGCAGAATTAGATGCTCGAAATGGATACAAGAAGTGGAAAAAGAACAAAGAAGAATATCTGGGAATGAATAAATAATTGAAGAATTTGTAGAAATAGGGAGTAGGGGGGCTGATTGACAAATATTTGCAATATGTCGATGGATGAAAAAGAAGAAATATGGAAGTCAAAAGACAGGATGGGAAAGAGTATAAGCAAAGAAGTGATGAGATTTAGCAAAGAGTGAAGAAAAGAAAAAAGGTAAAGTATAAGGGAAAGAAAAGAATGATAGAGAAAAGAAAACAGAAAGAAAGGAAAGAAAGAAAGAAAGAAAGAAGAGAATAAAAGCAAAGAAAGAAAGAAAGAAAGAAAGAAAAAGAAAGAAGAATAAAAGCAAATATAGAAAGAAAGAAAGAAAGAAGAGAATAGAAGCAAATATGGAAGGAAAAAGGAAAAAGGAAAGAAAGGAAGGTAGAGGCAAATATAGAATAATATGAAAGGAAAGAATGAAAGAAGGAAAGAAAGGAAAAAGAGAAACAAATATGGAAAGAAAGAAAAAGGAAGAAAGAATAAAAGCAAATATGGAATAATAAGAAAGAAAGAAAGAACGAGAGAGAGAAAGAAAAAAGAATAGAAGCAAATATAGAAAAAAGAAAGAAAGAAAGAAAGAATAGAAGCAAATATAGAATAATATGAAAAAAAAGAATGTAAGAAAAAAGAAAAAGAAAAAGAGAAATAAATATGGAAAGAAAGAAAAAGGAAGAAAGAATAAAAGCAAATATGGAATACTAAGAAAGAAAGAAAGAAAGAAAGAAAGAAAGAAAGAAAGAAAGAAGGAAATATGTCAAGAAAGAAAGAAATAAAAAATGCAGAAAGAAAGTATAACCAAATGCAATGAGAAAGAAAGAAAGAAAGAAAGAAGAAAATAGATGCATCTACAGAAATAAAGAAATTAAGGCAAATGCAGAAAGAAAGAAAGAAAGAAGAAAACAGGCAAATATAAAAAGAGAGGAAAAAGTTAAGACAAAGAACAAAAGAATGAAAACCTAAGAATAACTGCTAAAAAAGAAAGAAAAGAAAACTAAAAAGAAATAAAGAAGAAAAATAAAAAAGAGCAGAAAGTTTGGCAAATTTATTAGAAAATCTATAAGAATGTCAATTAAAAGCAATAACAAGTAGAAAAGAGAGATGAGATTTAAATATCAAAGTTGTGACGAAAAAGAACAAAGGTGATGGAATAAATAGAAAATGAATTAATTTGAAAAAAATAAGGCAAGTTCTTGAAAGAAAAAGAATAAAATGCAAAGTTTAAAGGGGGAAAAAAGAACGGAAGAGGTTGTAAAAGAAAGTAAAGAAAGAAAGAAATGTGAAAGAATTAAAATAAAATCAGGACTAGGCAAGTTGACAAAGACAAGCAATGTAATATGAAAAATAAGTGAAAGAAAAGAAAATGAAATTAATAAATAGCAATAGGAAGAGAAAAAATGAAAGAAAAATTGAAAGAAAAAGAAAAGGAAGCAGAAAAAATGGTTAAAAAGAGACAAATAAAAGGGAAAGAAAGGAAAATGAAAGAAAAAGAATAAAAAAAGGAAAGATGAAGAAAAGAATAAAGAAACAGAAAAGTGAAAGAGAATGAAAAAAGAAAATAATTGAAAGCGGAGGAAAAGAATATGAAAGAAAAAGAATAAAGAAAGGAAAATAATAAAAAGAGAAAAAAGAATGAAGAAAGGAAGAACTGAAAGGAAACAAAAAAACTATGAAAGAAAAAGAATGAAGAGACAGAGAAAAAATGAAAGAGAAAGGAATGAAAGAGAAGAAAATGAATGAAGCAATGAAAAAGAGTTAAAGAGAAAGAAAAAGAATTAACAAAGGAAAGAACTGAAAGGAAATGAAAACTATGAAAGAAAAAGAATGAAGAGATGGAAAAAGAATGAAAAATGAATGAAAGAGAAAGAAAATGAATGAAGCAATGAAAAAGAGTTAAAGAGAAAGAAAAAGAATTAAGAAAGGAAAGAACTGAAAGGAAATGAAAACTATGAAAGAAAAAGAATGAAGAGATGGAAAAAAGAATGAAAAATGAATGAAAGAGAAAGAAAATGAATGAAGCAATGAAAAAGAGTTCAAGGGAAAGAAAAAGAATTAAGAAAGGAAAGAACTGAAAGGAAATGAAAAATATGAAAGAAAAGGAATAAAGCGACAAAGTGAAAGAGAAAAAGTGAAAGAGAAAAGGTATGAAAAAATGAGCAAAGTGAAAGAGAAGGAGAAAAATTGAAATAAAAAAGAGTGATAGAAAAACAATTTGATAAAGTATCTCACAAAGAAAACCATAAGTTGAACAGAAAGTCAGAATGAAAAGGAACAAGAATAAACAGAAAATTGTAATATGGAGATTGATAGAAAAAAAATCAGAAGAACGAGAGAATATTGAATAAATTAATAAAGAAAATGAAAAAAAAAATAGAATGAATCATGAAAAAAAGTGTCATAAAATATTATGATAGACAAATTGATTGAAAGAAAAATGCAAAGGCTTGTGGGAAATATAATGGAAAGAGTTTGAAAATTACATTTTTTTTCTTTCCCCTTGGCAAATTAGAATCTCATTTAAGAAGATAAGCCAAGACATAAGATTAGGCAGAAAGTCATAATAACAATAATAATAATAACAATAATAATAATAATAATAATAATGAGAAGAAGAAGGAGTATAATAATAAAAGTAATAAAGCAAAAGAAATATCAGTTATAATAATAATATTAGAAGTAAAAATAAAATGATTGAATAAAAGAAATAATAATAATAATATTAACTATAAACACTTTGGCCATCCCTGAGCAGCAATACAGTTTCAACATCATTAATTGGACCATAGCTGACATCAAGCAAATAGATCTCAAAATGAAAAAGCTTTTCACTTGCCACTACGTGCATCATCCTAAGGCTGATATTAATCAGATCTGAAGAAGATAGAGGATTAGTTCAACTAGACCGTTTTTTTTTTACAGTACCACAAGAATCAGATTTTAACAATACCTGGAATTGAGAGAAGACTGGTTGATCTCCTGCATTAAGAAGATAAAAGAAATAATGAACATTATCCAGTAATAAAGGAAGCCAACAAATTAAAAAGGAAAGAAAATAAAGAAGTAAATAAGAAGAGAAGATGCAATAAAAAAAAAAGAAGAAAATCAAAGAGAAAATAAAGAAGAAAAAATAAAAAGAGAAGAAGATGAAAAAGAAAAAGAAAAAGAAGAGGAGAAAAATATAAAGAAAAAGAAGATAAAGACAAAAAATAAGAAGAAAAGATGCAGAAAAAGAAAAAGAAGAAAAGGAAAGAGAAAATAAAGAAGAAAAAATAAAAAGAGAAGAAGAAGATGAAAAAGAAAAAGAAAAATAAGAAGAGGAGAAAAAGATGAAGAAAAAGAAGATAAAGAAGAAAAATAAGAAGAGAAGATGCAGAAAAGAAAAGCAGAAAATGGAAAGAAAATGAAAAAGAAAAAGAAAAAAAGAAGAAGAAAAAGTAAATGACAAAGAAAAATAAGAAGATGAGAAAAATAAAAATGGTATAGAAGAAGAAAAATAAGAAGAGAAGAAGATGAAGAAAAAGTTACAGATGAAGAAAAATAATATGAGGAGAAGAAGAAATCACAGATAAAAAAAGAAGATTAAGAAAAAATAAAAAGATGAAAAAAAGAAAAAGATAAAGACAAAAAATATGAAGAGAATATACTGACTGGGATTTGAACTTGATTCACCAGTTTCACATTCTATGCAGTGAGCTAGTGCTCATGGCATAGAATTTATTTTTACTTCTAATACTATTATTATAACTGATATTTCTTTTGCTTTATTACTTTTAAGGTATATCCAAGCTTACATAACATTGTATTCTCGAGTGGCTACTCATTTACGTACTGACCAGGCTCAATGTTGCTTAACTTTCGTTTCAATAGCACTACTCCTGCAGCTTCTTCTCTCGCACTTCCCGCCTGTGGAACTCGCTCCCATATTCTTGCTTTCCTGACGGCTACAACCTCCAGAAATTTAAATGCAAAGTCAATAGTCATCTACTAACCACTGGACTCTAGCTCTCTCCCCTCCCCTGTATAACCTTCCCTTTCTCTCCACCTATGTATCTGTCATCGCGCCTGCTTTCTATTGTTCCTTTCTAACTAGTTTGTACTCCTCACTCTTTTCTAATTAATCTTTTGACACTTATGTAGCCCCCTGCACATCAGTGGCGTTTCCGCCTTGCTCGGGGTGAAACGATTAAAAAAAAGAAAAAATAGTAGTAGTTAGTAGGAACAATTGATAACTGCAGATATTTCAATATTTATTAAACCTGGTCTATTCTGAAATGAATTGCCTGGTATCCTGGGCCTTAAATCATATGCAATATTCCAAGACACTTTATTAAATTTATAAAGAGGTAAGTAAATACTCAGGCACTGTTAAAATATTCTCTGACAAGGAAATCCTCACAGTAAATCCTGTTTTGAACTGCCAAAACAATGTCTACTTCACGCAGTTAATAGTGATGCATAGCATTCAACCCAGGTCATGATCTAAGTTCGAGCTTGAGTTTGAGTTTTGTTCAACAACATATCAACCTCTGTGGATTATAAAATGCCAAAAAGGTGGAGTTTTAAGGTATTTTTTTTAATGTTTGGTTCAAGTGAGAAGGTCGATTTAGTCAGATGCAATAATATTTTTCCTTAAAAAATGTGTTATGCTAATATTTTTTTCTTTCAAAAATGTATATTTTTCTATAAAAGTCTATTTTTATGTATATATTTCTATAAAAGTCTATTTTTATACTTTCATAGTGTTTTGACCCCAGTTTTGGGGTTAACTATTTGCCCATAGCTGGGACCCTAACAGGTGCTACCACTCCGGGTCAGAGTGGACCTGGGAACAACAGCAATTAAGAGGTGGTTCCATGCTCCTCACAATCTCCCAATCAGAGGCATTGCTGCCAGATGCAGTTTATCGTCATATTCAGGACTTCATGATCTGAGGTATCATTGTCTTCTACAAAAAAAATGATGCCCTAATTTTTTTTTAAAAAGATAGGTGATGATGCCTACTTGAAGTTCCTAAATTATCATATTTTGCTATGGTTAGAGTCTAACTGCCCTCACAAAAAATATGGGTGTCTCCAGGATTGGGATCATTATTGCAAAGCAAAAACGATGCAAAAGTTCTGCAAAGTTATTTTTGTTGATTTTTGACTAGTGTACTCAGGGATTTTTTTTTACATCCCAGGCTAGACCCTGTGATGTAATGAATAGGTAATGAATATGTATACACCTTGGTTCCCCCTCACTGGAATGTGATTGGCTGGTGTCAGCCATAAATATAAACTAAGGCGAGGAGATCCAGAGAACTACCACTTGAGATCTTCCACCAGAGGTCTATTGGTCTTTCACTAGAGATCTATCGCTAGAGGTCAACGACTATCGACTATACCTACATCTAAAGATACTGCATACGAGTATCATCTATTACGTCTACGCACTAGATTGTTTTACCCAATTACATTTGTCTTAACCACTTAACTAACTCGAATGATATATATATATCCCTTTCTGGCACATATTACCCTGTGAAGGATATTTTTTAGCAATCTACCAACAAGACTTTTCACAGCCTCAGAGGGTTAAGATATGTAATGGTTGTGTGGTTAGGAGCTGTTTTGCTTGTTCTATTGAGGCTGTTATTGAAAAATATTGGAAACTACATTAAATAAATTATTCATTTTGATATATAAGTTTTGTTAATATTCTTTTGTATGAATAAAACTATTTATAAGTTTTAAGGATCTTAGGATTTTGGCATGTATGGCTTCCCCACCCAATTTTATCCTTCAAACTTCCCTATTCCTCCCATGTTCTGAAAGCTATAATCAGATACCATGGTTATAGGTTTCTGCTGTATATCTCAAGATTCTTGATAAAATCTAAAGTAGAATGTAACTGATCCTGACCTATATCTTGATTTCGGCCACATCAACATGACATGGATTCTCTCGGGCTCTTCTCCAAATACTTTAATGAAAAATGTTCCATTGAGTTTTTTCCTTTATGTTCAGACTACGTGAATTTAAGAAAGCTACTAGATTGGCTAAATAATAGGACAGACTGGACTCTATAGCCTTGGCTAGCAACTAGTCTACTGCAGAAAGTAATGGCAACCTACTGCGGGATAATCTTCTGCCCTGTCAGTCATATCTCTTTCGAGACATGATCACCCAAAGCATGTATCACGTATGGCACTTGACTAACTGACTGAATATAATAGTTGGAAACATAATTAAAACCTGTACTGGGCATAAAGTGGGGAATCGGTTTTCTATTGCTATGAAGTAATAAACTCATCCCCCACTAATTATAATTAATATAACAATGTAACATAATCTATCTCTTCTCTCTCCAGTTTTGGATTAAATAATAGGAAGCTGGAGTACCCTCACCTGACTTCCCTATTAGAACTGAGGCTAAACTGTACAATATATACATTATCCCGGCAGTAGTATCCCATGTAATATCAAAACTTGACCCTCATAAGGCGAGCGGTGTTGATGGAATCCTGGTGATTGCCCTGAAGAAATGTGCCCCCAAACTCTCCTCCGTCCTCTCTAAACTGTATAACTACTGCCTCTCTGCTTCCTGTTTTCCTGCATGCTGGAAGTCCTCTTCTGTTGTTCCTGTATTCATGAACTCTGGTAAAAACTCGGACACATCCAACTACCACCCTATCAGCCTTCTACCAATTTTCGGGAAGGTGTTTGAGGCCATTATTAATGCTGAAATAGTTCAGTATCTTACTGCTCATAAACTTTTCTCCACTTTGCCAGGTCCACAGCCGACATGCTAACAACCATTACGGAGTACATGTTCCAGGCCCTTGAGGAGTTTGGTGAGGCTCATACTGTTGCTCTGAACATCTCCAAGGCTTTAGACAGGGTTTGGCATGCTGGCCTTCTATGCAAGCTACAGAGTTATGGTATCACTGGATGATAGCATGATCTGATCCAATCCTTTCTAAATAACCACATAATGAAGGTTATCCTGAATGGGCATGCTTCCACATCTTACTGTACAAATGCTGATATCCCCCAGGGCTCTATCCTAGGCCCGACGCTCTTCCTTATTTTCATAAATGACCAGATGAGATCAAGAGCCAAGTAGGCATCTACACAGACGACACTACAATTTACTCCTGCATCAGTAAGAATCCCGGCATGGCGGACAAACATAATCTCGCTGCTGATCTTGAGAGGGAACTACATTCTGTGGTGAATTGGGGTAAGAAGTGGCTTGTAAATTTCAATGCGTCTAAGACCAAGCTGCTGTCTGTTAATTATCACAGGCAACCTCTCCTGCCTCCCATAAGCATGGACCAAACCAGCAATACACTGTGCCTCCTCGGCCTTACCCTCTCTTCTGATCACAAGTAGAACCACTACATTGAGTCAATAGTTAAAGCCACTGCTAGGAAAGTTGAGTCACTATGTTGGGTCAGGATGTTTTTCCTGTCTGAAACCATCCTGTATATATACAAATCAACCATTCATCCATACACGGAGTACTGCTGCCATATATGGTCAGGTGCCCTTGCTGTTCATCTCGGTATTCTTGACAGGCTCCAAAGGAGAATCAGTAATGTGATAGGTACTGACTTCGTGGCTTGACAACAGCCACTTTCCCACTGACGAGAGGTGGTTTCCCTTTGTCTGTTCTATAAATACTTCCATGGCTTCGGCTCCAATGCACTTAAGTCACTGGTGCCTCTGCAACAGGTGTTTACTTGTGCAACTAGACTGGCAACTGGGTCTCACCCATTCACAGTGAGATCAACCAAATGCAGATGAGATTGTTACTCCTGCAGCTTCTTTCTTCGCCCTTCATGCCTGTGGAAATCGCTTCCATATTCTTGCTTTCCTGACAGCTACAACTTCCAGGAATTCAAATGCAATGTCAATACTCATCTCTTAACCACTTGACCCTAGTTCTTTCCTCAGCACCCTGACCCTAGTTCTTTCTTCACCACCCTAACCCTAGTTCTTTCTTCACCACCCTGTATATCCTTTCCTTTCTCTCCACCTCTGCAACTGTCATCACACCTGTATTCTCTTCCTTCTCTTGCTTCTTTCTAAATGGTTTGTCCTTCTCTTCACTCTCTTCTATCTAGTGTTTTTACTCTTATGCATGCTCGGGGTGATATGATTACAAAAACAAACAAAAAATAAAGATTGGACTCAATAGCCTTGGCTGGCAACCAGTCTACCGCAGAAAGCACCCAAAGCATGTATAACATATAGCACTTAACTGACTGACCGACTAGATTGGCAACTTGTCTTACTGTTTTACAATTGAACAAGCTAGATGCTTCTACTTCAACAGTTTCTTTTAATCTGTGGAAATCTTTTCTTATTTCTTGCTTCTCTGATAAGTACAATCTTCAAAGATTTAAATAAAATGTCAATCACTGTCTTGAATTTTGTTCCATTTTTGTCTTTCACTCAATCCTTCTGATTCATAGTCTTCTCTTTCACTTTCACTTTCACTTTCACTTTCATTCTCTGTAACTCTCTGTATTCTAGCAGCGTTATTTCCAATTGGATTATGCCTAGAAAGTATGAAATATGGCTAATATTACCCTCAAACATTGCTTTCATGACCAGGGTAATTCTTCTTATTCTTCTATGTGCACTGTTCTTTCAGGACATAGGCGATCATGGCTTTCCACGTCTCTATATCCCTGGTGGCTCTTAGCATGACTTCTCCTGTTACCTCATGCAACCCTTGTTCCATCATCCACCTGATTAGGTCCTTCCAATATGTTATCTGCTGCTTTTCCCTGTCTCTCTTTCTCTCTATCTATCCTGTTAGTATCAGGTTCTTCAAGCCCTCTTTCCTCATTGCATGTTCCAGGAACTTTAGCTGTCTCTTCCTGATGCTCAGTATTAATTTTCTTTTTGTTTCCATCATTTCCAAAACCTCATCATTGCTCACATGCTCGATCCATGACATTTGCAGCATCCTTCTGTAGAACCACATTTCAATTGCTTCAAGTTTTTCCTTCATCTTTGATGATATTGTCCAGCATTCACTGCCATATTGAAGAACTGACATCACATAGTAATCCAGTCCTCTCTTCTTTGTTTCTAGCGAAATTGTCCGGTTTCTTAATACCTTACTCAACTTCTGGAATGCTTCCTTTGCCATGCCAATTCGTCTTCGGATCTCTGTGATGCACTTTCCATCTTCTGTTATAGCACTTCGCAGATATTTAAACTTTTGTACCTGCTTGATTCTAGTATCCCCGACCTGTATTTGGCATATTTTACTGATGAACATGCATTATATTTCTGAAATCTACCTTTTCTTATTGAGGAAAACAGTTGTATATAAATGTTCTCATTCATGCAAAATTGGAACAAAACAAAATATAATTCAAAAGTAGTTTTTATTTATTCTTGGATTATACAAGAATTTATAAGACCACAAAAGAAATTTCAGAATTTAGTCTTGTGTTGTAAATGACTTGCATGAATCAGCTCCTCAAATATAGACTCCTACGTTGTTTTTGTTATACAATCCTTAGTAGTGGCATCCAAAATTTTAGTATATCCTAATGAAAATGCATGCTTTGCTCCTTTGGATACGTGTCAAGGATATTAATTTTGTGGCAGATTCTGCAACCCATTTTGCTGTTGTTGTTCACTAGGTTATCAACACTCTCTACATAGTTTTTCGTTCTTGTGACTCCCCAAGAATCCACAAAACAATGCAACAAATCTGTCTCATACTGCTTTCTTCATCCCAGTGACATTCTTCAGGAATTCTTTGCATTCCATATTTGTGGTCTAATGAAGACACCAGCTTTGACTCTTGCAACAGACAGCTAAGGTAAGAAGTCTTGAAGATACTTGAAGGCTGTTGACTCTATATAAATTTAGCATTTGTATCTTTTTCCGAGGTTGATTGTTATTCTAATCGTTATTGCCATATTAACATCCTTTCACCAATTGTACACTCCGATCTTCTTCAGTTTTACCTGCACTTCCCACCTGTAGAATTCTCTTCTGTATTCTTGCTTTACTGATGGCTACAATCTCCAGGTATTTAAATGCAAGATCAATTCCCATCTGTTATCCACTAGACTCCAGTTTTTTCTACATCAAAAATGTGTATCTTGTTCTATCTTCTTTTTCTTTCTCTTTACCTTAGCAACTGTCTTCGTACCTGTGTTTCCATCCTTCTCCTGCCGTTTCTCTGACACCCACTGTAGCTAGGTCGTCTTTCTCTTCACTCTCCTCTTGCCTAAACTTTTGCTCTTATGTAGCCCCCTGCACATCAGTAGCGGTACGCCTTGCTTGGGGTGAAACGATTAAAAATATATATTGTTGTATCCCGGGAGGAGATAAACAGAGAAGGAATAGTGCAAGAAATAACTCTTAACACTGAGGATATATAGAGATTTATTATACCTCAGTACAATAAACCAAATACAAGTCCAATGAACAGTTAACATGAATAACACTTAAGAATGCAATGTCTCTGTATATGATGTATGCATCCATCTTGAGAAGAAGGCTTCCGTCTAGGGACATGTAACTCTTGTCTATGGCCGATGGCTCTCAACTTCTTTCGTATAATGACGAATAATCTCGATCACTCCCGAGTAATGACGAAGACTCTCATATAGTCACGATCACTCTCGATCTCTCTCGAGCAATCTGTAGTTTGTACCTGTGTAGGTCTTTTATAACCCGGGCCATACCCTTTCCTGGGTAGGACAGGATATTCCACTACAACATATATATATATATGTTTGAGCTTTGGCCCAAATCCTTTATTTAGTCTGTTTTAATTCCACATGCCATACCGGTGACAAATTGTTTCACAAACTTTGATTTTAAGTGCAGTGGATGAAAAAAATACTTTCTGTGGTCCCAGCAGTAGCTTCCATTTAATACTGAACTTAGCTGACTGTGGTCAATCCAGCTTATGGTAGTGTACTGTGGTATCCCTGTTACCCTAAAAGCTAAGACAACATGGAAACTTGGTAAAGCTCTTTGGAGATCCATCAGAAAGGCCACCATTTTGAAGTCTGTAATATCTTCCCAACCATACTCTTTAGAGTTGAAGACATCAAGCAAGATCTTGAAACTATTGTATTCCTCTTTGAGCTTTCCATTTTGCCATGCAATCAAAACAGAATAATTCATTATGTATGGGGAATTGGCAGGGCATAATGGTTGAGCTAACAAAGGGAAGAACAAATAATAATAATAATAATAATAATAATAATAATAATAATAATATGACAGGGTGTCTGAAAAATCCTTTGAGACACTAATAATAAAAATAACAATAATCTAATGACTGGCCACTTGTATCCAAGGATGCCCTGTTGCAGACGCTTGCTCAGGCACATTTTTTGTTTGTTCAACACCCACAGGACTCACTTGTGGTTTATACTGCAATTATGCTGAGCTGACCTTAGTTACAGTTTCTGGGAGAGAGTGTGTTATCTCATCTGAACAACAGTGAAACAAGGCCAGGATGCTCAAACTTTGTGACTTTGTGTGAGCCCCACCATCAATGACTCCTAAATAATTCTGTCTGCCCAGTTTCGATCATAAGGGTTGTGGTGTGGTTTTTAAGCACTTTCCCAGCCTGATAACATCAAGAAGTCACCTTCCTGACAAATCAACCATTGTGAGATTTGAACCTGGGTCATATGGTCGGAAAGCAACACATTCCAATAATAATAATAATAATAATAATAATAATAATAATAATAATAACACAGCAACAACAAGATGAAATACAAAAATTCCTCATGTTAATAATAGTGATAATACCAATAATATATTGATAACTAGCAGTATAGCCCGGTGTTGCTCGTGTGTAATGAAAGCTTTAAAACTAATCGATGGTCCTGGAGCTCAAACTCTTTGGACGTTGGCATGAAAGACTAAAAAGCAATAGTTGTTTCCAATTAAAGCGAAACCGTAGACTGAAAGAAAAATGAATGGATGTAAGTCAAATTTTGATTTCCTCATATTGATTTCAAATAAGTTTTTTTTCGTCATAAACTGAATTTTGAAGGCTAAATAAGTCCTCTGAGTAAATGGTATCATGGCTGAGACTAAGAACTATAATTATACCTACTTAGAGCCAAACCTGAAGCAAAAACTAAAATAAAAGGGCTGAAAAAATTACAGACATACAGGCAGATAAATAGAAACACACACAAACATCTTGCCTTTTATATATACTATCGATTTTCTGCACTATTGTAAGAACTGCAACCTTGAAACTTCTGAATATCATTTTTTTGATTAAAATTAGACCATTCCTTCTATAACCCGATTTTTTTGATTATCGATTTTCGATATTTATTGGGGGTACCTTGACACAAAACCTAGCTAAGAACACTCGCAGATGCTTATAATACAACAGTGTAAATTTTCAAGAAAATCAGTTCAGCTGTTTTGGAGTCTATAGGTAACAGACACACACATATACACATACACACGCAGAGAGAGACAAAGTTCCATTGATAAATAATTTCAGATAATAACACGAACAAGAAGAAATACAAAAAATTGTCACATGCCAATAATGATAACAGCAACTACAACAAACAGAAAAGAATTGTCTTAATAAGTTCATCCCGCACACTAAGAACCACTTGTGTCCATATATATAACATTAGTGATGCTATGAAAGTTAGGAAAACAAATTATGAAATCTGGCCATAACAACGCATTACTACTTGCCTTGGGTCATCTCACAGACTTGGTATATAGTGTGACCGTAGCAGAAATTGAAAGACGATGATTAAAAAATAGTGACGTTATACTCCTTGTAGGAGTAACTGAAATACGCTTTGCAGTAAAGGTCTGAAAAATTGAAAAGATTTTTGATAAACTCTAATTTAATGAATATCCAGTAAACATAATCAAATGTAATACTGAATAAATAAAATCCTGCTTGTTTCATTGTGTTTATCTGTTTGTTTGTTGAAAGAAAACAAACACAAAACGTGCGTGCATTCATCTTCGGATATTGCTGCAAACTGACATCATTGCAGATGTGCATAACAATGGAAGTTAGGAAAATAAAAATATCTAAACACACAAGTGAACTTTCTATGGGATCGCAATGCTTGTAATTAATTAAGATAAATGCTTTTCGTTAACAATCGTAATATTAACAGTTTTGTGTAAATCACAAACGAATTCCTGAAAATGTTTGCACTGGGTAAACTAAGAAATTACCTGTTCTAGACATTGATTCAGTCAACACGAATGAGAAGACTTATTGTTATTCAGAGGACTTGTAGACATAAACAAAAGGCCAAAGGTCATAGAAAGGTGGGATCACATATAGAGACACTACTTGAATGTAGAGAGAGGCATATTCACATGCACACATGTACAGACAAGGACAGAGGCTCACACATAAACATACATATATACACACATACAGAGAGGTGAACACATACACAAACATACACACCTTACACATGCACTCACAAAATAAGTATCAGTCTATGCAGTAAGAAATTATCATCTCAGTGAAAATGACAAATATATTCATACTTTTTATTACTTTATCTATCTATCTATCTATCTATCTATCTCAGTCTGTTCATTATCTATCTATCTATCTATCTATCTATCTATCTATCTCAGTCTGTTCATTATCTATCTATCTATCTATCTATCTATCTATCTATCTATCTATCTATCTGTTCTAGTCTATTCTTATCTATCTATCTATCTATCTATCTATCTATCTATCTATCTCAGTCTGTTCATTATCATATCTATCTATCTATCTATCTATCTATCTATCTATCTATCTATCTATCGCAGTTTGGTTATGTCTATTTATCTATTTATTTATCTGTCTGTTTAACTATGTATGTATGTATGTATGTATGTATGTATGTATGTATCTATCTATCTATCTATCTGTCTGCCTGTCTATCTATCTCAGTATGTTTATATCTATTTATTTATCTATTTATCTGTCTGTTTGACTATGTATGTATGTATGTATGTATGCATGTATCCATCTTTCTATCTCAGTCTGTTTATATCTCAGTCTGTCATCTATCTATCTATCTATCTATCTATCTATCTCAGTCTGATTATATCTCAGTCTGTTCATCTATCTATCTATCTATCTATCTATCTATCTATCTATCTATCTATCTATCTCAGTCTGTTTATCTATCTATCTATCTATCTATCTATCTATCTATCTATCTATCTATCTCAGTCTGTTCATGATCTATCTATCTATCTATCTATCTATCTATCTATCTGTCTGTCTGTCTGTCTGTCTGTCTATCTCAGTTTGATTTTATCTATTTATCTATATAATTTAAAAACAAACTTCAGATATTGCAGGCCATCTACATTAAATCCAAACAACCCATATTTAATAAAATCACTTTTAAATCTGGTCATAACACATTACATTGCATTTGAATATATGGTTCTGTTAATATTTCGAGCTCTCACGCAGTGTGATGTCATAGAATTGCATTACAAATTTACGAACTGTGTTTGCTATTTGGTAACAGTTATTGTTGCTTAGCAAAGTTTTATGTCAACACAAAATAAAATCGTCTTTGATGGTGGATGTTTTTATGTTAACGTCCATGTAAACTCTCTGAAGATGGCACATGTGAGCTGAAAGCTTAGAACCAACTTAATAAAAATTTATCCAACTGTTGGAGAATTTTTGTCTTTATTTTCACGTGAAATTAAAGCCTAAATACGATGTTTAGAACGACTCATGATCAAACATAATAAACACTCATTGTCACTTATATTTAACAGTATATGTTTAGAAAATTATTTGCTGCCTCAATACCCTATGTATAAATATATATACAGTAATAATAATAATAAATATATGTTTTTTCCTCACCTGAAGAAACAGTGAGGGACAAATACATATTTATTAGTAGTATAGTAGTATAATGTGAAGAAGTTCATCTGAGCAGTGTTATTTGTCATGTCACAGACCACAATTTACTCTCGCCTCGATCAAAAACCTGGTGTGGGTAATAAAGTAAACCTCGCTGCCGAGCTTGAAAAGGACCTCCAATTCATAGTGGACTGGGGTAGGAAATGGCTCATAAATTTCAATGCTTCTAAAACGAAGCTGCTATCAACTAACCACCATAGACAATCGCATCTACCTCCCATTAGCATGGAACAGGCTTACCTCCCAGAGAGTAAAACACTACGCCTCCTTGGCCTTACACTCTCGGCGGACCTCAAATGGAATGACCATATCGAATACATTGCCAAATCCGCTGCTATGGAAGTCAGTTCTCTGTGCAGGGCCCGGAAGTTTTTCCTGTCTGAATCTATCCTACACATATATAAATCTACCATCCATCCATGTATTGAATACTGCTGCCACATCTGGTCGGGTGCCCCTGCTATTCTCCTTGGGCTTCTTGACAAAATACAATGGAGAATCTGTAATGTGATCGATACTGACTTGACAGACTGGCTGCAGTCACTCTCTCACCAGCGTGATGTGGCTTCCCTGTGCCTCTTCTACAAATACTTTCACGGCTTCTGCTCCAATGAACTTAGATCACTGGTGCTGCCTAGGTACGAATTTACACAAGATACTAGATTAGTAACTAGGTCCCACCCTTTTACAGTGAAACAGATAAGATGTATCCGTAATTTCTACTCCAACAGTTTCTTTTCTCGTGCTTCTCGCCTGTAGAATTCCCTTCCACATGTCTGCTTTCCCGACAGCTACAATCTCCAGGAGTTTAAATGTAAGGTCAATAGACACCTCCTATCACACTAATTTACACCTATTCTCCCAACACTCTCACCATATACCCAACCCTCATTCTCGGTATCCTTACCCACATATCACCCTCCTTTTGACATTTCCTATATCTAAGCATCCTTTCTCACCAATTTCCCCTCTATGTAACCCCCTGCACAATAGTGGCAGTGTAATGTCTTGCTTGGAGTGAAACGATTATAAAAAAAAATGAAAAAAAAATGTTTCATGAGGGCATTTTTGTAATGCAGAAAAAAACAAAAACCCTGAAGAGTGAAGACATCACAATAATGCCCTTAGGAAACTTTTGAAGTTGGCATAACTGAAATAACACACTTCAACTAAGTGACAAACTTTGGGGTATTAATTCTATTAATGCCCCATCCATATCTTGATATTGAGCACTTTATATCAAAAAAACCTTCTTCTTCTTCTTCTTCTTCTTCTTCTTCTTCTTCTTCTTCTTCTCTGTGGTCTGTCCTTTCAGGGCGTAGGCGATCATGGCTTTCCACATCTCCCTATCCCTGGTGGCTCTTAGCACACCTTTTCCTGTTACACCATGCAACCCTCGTTCAATCATCCACCTGATTAGGCCCTTCAAATATGTTACCCGTTGCTTTCCCCTGTCTTTTCTTCCCTGTATCTGGCCTGTTAGTATCAGGTTTTTCAAGCCCTCTTTCCTCATTGCATGTCCCAGGAACTTCAGCTGTCTCTTCCAGATGCTCAGTTTTAATTTCCTTTTTGTTTCCATCATTTCCAAAACCTCATCATTGCTCACATGCTTGATCCATGATATTTGCAGCATCCTTCTGTAGAACCACATTTCAGTTGCTTCAAGTTTTTCCTTCATCTTTGATGATATTGTCTGTCATTTACTGCCATATTGAAGAACTGACATCACATAGTAATCCAGTACTCTCTTCTTTGTTTCTAGCGAAATTGTCTGGTTTCTTAATACTTTACTCAGCTCATGGAATGCATCCTTATCCTTTAGGATTTCAGAAATATAAATGTATAGAAACTGATGTGATCACAAAGTGAGGGGTCAGTTTATATATTGATTGTAATATGGAATTGATCACCCACTTTATATCCAGTATGCTTCTGTAGAAGCACATTTCAGTTGCTTCAAATTTTTCCTTCATTTTTGATGACATTATCCAGCATTCACTGCCATATGGTACTTGAATCAAATATTTTTGCCCTTGTGTACGTATAAAATAAAACACAGGCAAATCTAGTGATAGTAAAAAAAGCTCAAAGTAAAATTTATATTATGAATAAAGAATGTTAAATTGTAATGATGCTTAGTGCCAAAATTACTGTTTCTTCATTAATTTGCTCCTAGATATTTTAGACAAGGAAAAACTTTCGGTTGGTATGATCGAATATAATCTTTCCCAGGTTGCTTCTTTTATGAACACATGAACTAACCAACAATGCAAGGGATGAACACAAGGCAAAGTGGTTTTGATATAAATTTTAATACATGAAAGGAACAATGCAATGATCGAATACTAAAATAAAACAAATAAAGTCTGAGTGAAAATGTCCAATGAACAAATAACCGGAATTAAATCTCAAAACCTCTGTTGGGATACCAAAACTTGTCGAATAATCATGACTTATGACGAATGGAGAAAATCAACACATAATACAAAAAAAAAAATGTGATAGGATATATACAATATTATCAAGCAGGTGGTAAGATGTTTGCAATAACATATTGTTTGTGGATGTATGCATTTAATTATAATACGGGGGGCCAAAAGCTTAATGATTTATCTTTATCTATTCAGTTCTCTTTTTTCTGTTTCTTTTCTTTTCTCTTTCTCTTTTTTCTTTCTTCTTTCTTTTTTACTTATACTTGGATTTGAATGCTGCCCTACCATAGCAACATTCTCTGCAATTTTCTTCACTTTCATTTCTTCAACTGAACGTTATATTCTCTGCAAATCTGTGTCGATATCTTTCTTATCTGATGATCGATTCAGTCCATTACAACTTCTTCCTTTCCTCCTGGTGTAGCTGGATTTAATATTTTTATTAATATTCTGCAAGCTCTCATTTAAATCTTCTTCTTGTTAATTTAATGAATGAAATACATATTCTTATGATTTTTATCCGGAGTTGCTACAACTGACTTGGTTGAGTTACATCATTTGTTCTGAAGATTCAAATATTTGCAAGAACCACCATCATTACCTCTTGCAATAAACAGATGCTATTTCAGGAAGACCCTGTGACTTGAGCCCTTATTTAGACATAAAGCTCAACTCTGACCTCAAGCGAAATTGATACATATGCTAGTAATGCTGGAACCGTGGTCTGTTCCCTGTAACGATCCAGTAAGTATCCAAGCTGTAAATGGAGTACTGCTGCCATAAGTGGCAGGAGCTATACAGTCTTCTCTTTCCAGTCTCAATAGACACCAAAAGTGACAAGTAATTTTCCACCCTACAACTCTTTCCCACTACTCAATTGATTTTCCATCAAAAATGTTCAGATTCTTTTTTAACTACACTACCGGCCATTATTATTAGGCCACCCCTGTTTTTTAAAAGAAATTATGTATTTCATACTATTTTTAGTATTTATTGCCAAAATGAAAATAGAATGGTTCTTTTGTTATTCTTACTTTGCCAAATTTTACTAAGCAAATAGCGACAATTTACCAATCGCACCCTGTAGCCTTGCTATATACATATATATACATATATATATACACTACCAGCCATTATTATTAGGCCACCCCTGTTTTTTAAAAGAAATTATGTATTTCATACTATTTTTAGAATTTATTGCCAAATGAAAATAGAATCGTTCTTCTGTTATTATTACTTTTCTTATTATTACAAAGCAAGGAACCAAAGATGAACTCGTCCGAATCACCCTAAATTTTCTTCATTCTATCATTTGATGAAATTGCAATATTGGTAATTATTAAATATTTATAAATTCATTTGATGCATATGTTATTTTGCAGTATTAACAAAAGAACCATTCTATTTTCATTTAGAATTATCCACTTGCATCTTATCAAAGAGTTCTAGATCAATAGCAGGAACACTAGACAATATGTGGCTGCAGTATTCTAAGTATGGATGAATGGTAGACTTATAGATATCTAAGATAGATTCTGGAGAGAAAAATTGTCTTGCATTAAATAGTAAATTAAATTTCTTAGCACCTGATGTAGCAATGGATTCATAACAGTTTTTCCACTTTTTGTCAGTTGAGAATATTAGATTGAAAAGGCACAATGAGTCACTCTTCCGGAGGTTAGCATTAGCCATGCTGATGAAAGGCAAAACAAATATCACAGATGATTAACAGTGAACAGCTTAATTTTAAAGGCATTAAAATGAAAAAGTGATTCTTTGCTCCTGTTGACAAGAGACTGAAGGTTACACTATTTACATTATTCAGACTATTGTCTTCATCTTTGTTGCTATTTGTACAATGTTTTGGCCATTGTAGGCTCCGGCCTTCTTCAAGTGCCAAGAATTTTGAACCAAACTCGTTATTATTTATAACTCTATTATATTACATTGAACACAGTTTTATTAATACCAGAAATATATTTATATATGCGTGTATTTGCGTTTATATATATATATATAGAATCGCCGACTGACACCAATTCGGTCGGGTTTCAATTCTGGGTAAAAAAGCAATCGGAGTCTAACAGTACTGATGAGCTGTGATACAGTGAAACAGATCTGTCTGCGGATGACTATAGTATATATATATATATATATATATATATATATATATGTGTGTGTGTGTGTGTGTGTGTATTTTTTTTATTAATCATTTCACCCCAAGCAAGGCATTTCACTGGCACTGTTGCGCAGGGGGTTACATAGGAGAAAGTGATGAGAAAGAGTGGTTAGGGGGTTACATAGGGGAAAGTGATGATGTTTATATATATATATAGGGAGAGAAAGAGAGGAAAACAGAGATGAGTATATATATATACTCATCTCTGTCTTCTTTTCTTTTTCATTATATGGCGCTCTTTCAATTTCTTAGTTTTCTTTCTTCGCTGCTCCATTTCTCCTGTTTCTCTTTCTCTACCTCTGTCACTCTCTTTATCTTTTTATTTATCTATCCATCTATCTACCTATCTACATATATCTATATGTGTATTATATCTTATTTTCTGTTTACCTCTTTCTTTTTCTGGCTCTCTCATCCTCTCTCTCAGTTTCTTTCTTTCTTTCCTTTTGTTTCTCTATTTTTCTCTCCACAACATTCTTCCCACTCTCTCTAACTCTATCAGTCTATCTCAAACACACTTTTTTGCTATCTTATTCTACTCAAAACCAGTAAAAATAATTTTGTTACCTCACAATTACAAATTGGATTTTAATCAAGCCGATAAGCAATAAAAGCTTAAAAAAAGTGAAAAGAATGTAGATTGTTGAAAAATGCAAATATTTTTCTAGTCCTCTAAAAAGATAAAAAAAAATGGGAGAAATTTAATTAAACTCATGCACTAAAAATATATTCTCAATCAATCAAACAAAAAATACAGAGGAAAGTGTTTATGATTTGTTGGGTTTCATCCTTAAAGCTAGAAAGATGTTGCATAAAAACACACACACACACACACACACACACACACACATATATATATATAGCTAAACTGTTTCATAGAAAGTGGACAAGAAGATCTGCTTCATAAAAAGCCACGAAAAATTCATATTGAGCTTAGAAATACCAAAAATAGCAATCTAGTTTCTCGAAAGTGATCTGAAGAGTTAACGCAAGAGGTAACAGCTAAAATTATTTATATATATACTTTAGAATTAAAATTCAAAATAAGGCAAATATTTTTTTAAAATTAATGAATAAACACATCCCCAAAAACTCGGAATTAGATAAAACTATCAGTATAGCCCGCCGTTGCTCGGGTGTAATGAAAGCTTTAAAACTAATCCATGGTCCTGGAGCTCAGATTCTTTGGACATTGGCATGAAAGACTAAAAAGCAATAGTTGTTTCCCGTTAATACGAAACTGTAGACTGAAAGAAAAATGAATGGATGTAAGTCAAATTTTGATTTCCTGGTATCAATATCAAATAGGTTTTTTTGTCGTAAACTGAATTTTGAAGGCTAAATAAGTCCTCTGAGTAAGTGGTATCATGGCCGAGACTAAGAACTACAATTATACCTACTTAGAGCCAAACCTGAAGCAAAAACTAAATTAAAAGGGCTGAAAAAAATACAGATATACAGGCTGATAAACAGAAACACACACAAACATCTTGCCTGTTATATATATTAATGAATAAACACATCCCCAATATATATATATATATACTATTAATTTTTTGCACTATTGTAAAAACTGCAACCACGAAACTTCTGAATATCGTTTTTTATGTCTTTGTCTATGAGTGTATCAAAATTTTCAAGAAAATCGGTTCAGCTGGTTCAGAGTCTATAGGTAATGAACACACACAGACACACAGACACACAGACATACACACACACACATAGACAAAGTTCCATTTATAAAACAAGTTTAAATAATCACATACTATACAGCTAAGAAAAGGATTGTTTGCATTGACTCTGGCTACAGTCAACTCCTTACTTAGAATCATAGAATATGTTTAGATGTGTTACACGACATAAGCCTTTGAGTAAGTATTTATAAAGTAAGAAAATACTTATACATTTGAATTTATTATAGTAATAAGAACAGTAAAATAGAATCTTGCTGGGATAAGACATTTTGCAGTCTTGTAGTGAACAAAACAAGTTCTAGAGTTAAAAATTCAAATGCTAAGCACTGACTCATTGCTTTTGTTAGAAATAAACAAATTTAATTGAATTTACAAAACCTTGCTTAGCACACACATAAAAACAAATCCAAAAACAAAACTCGTGAAATTTCACACTTCGATGTGAAAAGTTTTCAGCCAATAGAAAACGGCATGTGTCAAATGTATTAGCTCTAGAATTGCCAGTTATCCATCACCTCCGAGGAGGATTACGGTTCTGAGGATTAGGTCTGGTTACTGAGCCATTTGCGGTTTCACCTGTTCTAATGCATGGTGTAAACTTACACTTGCATGGCTTAAGCTTTGAGACAAGCATATGAAAACAAAATAGAAAGACCAAAATCACATCCAGGAGTGAATTCCCAAATGACCTTTTCAGAGCCCCACAACGATATAAAAGACAAAGCAAGCTCGACTGTTGCCAGAGAGAAATTAGACGTATTTAATTCACATGTCCCTTGACAAACATCAAGCAAACACTAAAATTGTCTCTCTCTTTCTCTCTTACCTCAAACCTCTCATCTCTCACCTCTTTCCTTTTCACCATTCACCCTGAGTGATAACTTCAAAGTCTATCCAACAATAAATTCTCATACATACATACACACATACATTCCTGTCTATGTACACATAAACTCATTCTTGTAAGGACTACTAAAAACTCTTGATACCCTTAACTTCTTAATACTGTTTCTCATTGAACATTAACTTCTACCAATTCATACTATTCTTTTCCATCAATAAATTTCTATTTAAACATTCAAAATATATACTTTTATTCTTCCATAAATTCACCTGCTGATAACCTTCTGATGATTCTGGATAAAACCTGTAAGTTGTGAGAAGTTTGGTTATGTTTGAAACAAGGCCGATTTAAGAAACATTAACCAACTCTCTACCTCTACAGTCTAAAACAAACCAGACCATATGGAGGTTTCTCCTACATAGGGGAACAATCCTGCTTGAGAGTATATTCTATTTGATTAAGTTTTCTTAGTTCTGGGTATGATGATAAACTACCCAGACTTGGTTAGACAGGCTGCTGATTGGGAGATTGAAGGTTTTGAGGAGCATGGAACCATTTCGTAATTGCTGTTGTTCTTGGGTGCAATCTAACATGGGGTGTTAGCAACTGTCAGGGTCCTAACTATAGGCAAATAATAAATGCCCAAATCAAGCCAAAATACTAAAAAATTATAAAAACCATTTTTATAATAAAATAACCAACAGTACATTTTTAAAGCAAAATGACCAGCATATTGTTTTATAATAGAATTACCAACAAAACAATTTATTTAAGGCATAGAATTGCATTCAAAATATATTTATGTGAAGCCATAAAAATGTTCAAAATATTTAGAATTAAGCATTAATAAAATCCATAGAGATGTTGATATGCCACAAAATGAAATCAACCAACCAATCTATCTCTTCATTGTCTTTAACAAAACAAGAATATAAAACCCACATATCGCCACTTCTAGTAATTATGTCCACACAACCTTGTATATAAATAAAAGCAGGGTATCATTTACCATGTATTCAACTGTGAAAGCAAAATAACATATATAATTTTTGTTAGTGCAAAGCTTCCAAGATAAATAAATTTCAGCATTAAATGACCCATAAAGAGTTGATATGCCATTAAACAAACAAACCAACTAATCAATCATTAAGATTTCTTGAGCTGACATATGTAACAAACACAGTTTAAAAATAGGGCACCTATTCAAGCACAAGTGGCTTACGGCCATATTCAACATATCACGTTGAATACACCGGTTCTCGCTCAATCACCAAAGTTAAGCAATGTTGAGCCTGGTCAGTACTTAGATGGGTGATCACTTGGGAATACCAGGTGCTGTAAGCATTTAGTGACGGATGTGCGTTGTGGTGCAATGGATATCGGCTCGGAAAGAGAAATCGGTGAGCCAAGTTTGAAATCCAGTTGAATACCCTGCATTCACTTAAGCACTGGTACCCTTGTGAAAAGTATTAATCCGTCCCTTCTCTCCAGTTCTGGGTTAAATAACAGGGTAGGACTTGAGGACCCTGCCCTTAAAATAAAACAAATCTCAATGAATCTTGATACTCAAAAAGAGAAAAGTATTACTAGACACAAAACTTGTATAAAAACAACAATAAAATTGTTGAAAGAAAAAAGTATTACCAACAATAAATAAATAAAATTTAGTTGGCAATAAATGACCCACCAAGATTGATATGCCAAAGAACTAAACAACCAAACAAACCAAGCACAAGTATTTTTATTTAAGCATTTCATCACAAAGAAGGAAATAAAGCCACTCAGGAGGTTACAGATTTTAGAATATAAGAAAAAGAGAAACATTATTAAGAAGCAAGAACAACAGAAGAACATCAAGAAGACAAAAAATGTAAATTTTTATGGATCAAACATGACAGAAAATCAAAAAGCTGGGAACGATTTTCACAAATAGGAATGATTACTGAAACTGAAATGACAGGCCAAAATGAACAACGCTGAAGATTCTTCTTTGATTTTATCAAGTATCTCTAAACATATACCAGAAGGACCAGATTTTTGGGTTGAAGATAGGTCCCAGGAGAGCAACACAGTATGACTTCTTGTCATCACATTTTCAATTTTCTTTGGGATCTTTCAATATGTATCAAGAATACCAGATCATATGTGGTAATCCCTAGAGCTTTTTTGGGCTGAAACTAGACCTCAAGAGAGCAAGACACTATACCATAATGTCATGACATTTTCCATTAACATGAAGTACAGTGACTATATCAAATCATTTCTCTTGGGAATCTTTCAGTATGTAACAGGAATACCAGATCACATGGGGTAAGCCCTTGAACCTTTTTGGGCTGAAACTAGACCTCAAGAGAGCAAGACACTATGCCTTCTTGTCAACACATTTTCCATTGATATGGAGTAGAGTGACTATATCAAATCATTTCTCTTGGGGATCTTTCAATATGTAGCAGGAATACCAGATCATATATGGTAAGCCCTAGAAACTTTTCAAGCTGAAGCAAGATCCAAGGAGAGCAACACACTCTGCCTTCATATCATGACATTTTCCGTTGTCTTGAAGTCGAGTGACTATATCAAATCATTTCTCTTGGGGATCTTTCAATATGTAGCAGGAATACCAGATCATATATGGTAAGCCCTAGAAACTTTTCAAGCTGAAGCAAGATCCAAGGAGAGCAACACACTCTGCCTTCATATCATGACATTTTCCGTTGTCTTGAAGTCGAGTGACTATATCAAATCAATAGCTGCATCCACTACAATGAAAGTTGGATCACTGTGTTGTGCAAGAAAATTTTTCTAGTCAGAATCCATCATGCACATTTACAAATATACCTTTTTTCTATGTATTTAATAATCTTAATATCCCTCGTCAAGTGCTCCTGCTGCATATCTTCAGGTTCTTGGCAAAATCCAAGGAAAGATCTGCAATGTAATTGGTCCTGATCTGGCATCTAGATTCAGTCACTTTCTTACCGACATGACATGACTTTCCTCTGTCCTTTCTACAAATATTTTTATACTAACTGCTCTGACAAGCTTTTCTCCTGGAGCCCTGACTACATGAATTTAAGTGCGCTACTTGATTGGTATCTAGGTCCCACCTGTTTACTGTTGTAATGGTTAAATGCACCTGCCAGTTCTACACTGTTACTTTTCTTTCACTTTCAATGCTGGCAACTCCTTTCTATTTACTTGCTCCTTCATAAATCTTCTTCTTCTTTTTTTTCTTCTATGTGCCCTGTCCCTTCAGGACGTAGGCGATCATGGTTCTCCACGTCTCCCTATCCCTTGTGGCTCTTAGTATGTTTGCTCCTGTTACACCTCGCAACCCTTGTTCCATCATCCACCTGATCAGGCCCTGCAAATATATTATCTGCTGCCTTCGTCTGTCTCTTTTTTCTTCTATCTGGCCTGTCAGTATCAAGTTCTCCAAGCCCTCCTTCCTCATTGCATGTTCCAGGAACTTCAGTTATCTCTTCCTGATGCTCACTATCAATTTCCTTTTTGTTGCCATTCTTTTCAACATCTCATCGTTGCTTGCATGCTCAGTCCACGATATCCGCAGCATCCTTCTGTAGAACCACATTTCCGCTGCTTCCAGTTTTGTCCTCATTTTCGATGATATTTTCCAGCATTCACTGCTGTATTGAAGAACTGACATCACATAGCAATCCTGCACTTTAAATATGATATGAAAAAGTAGGATATAATATATGATATAAAAATAAATATAATCTGAAAACATGTCGAATATAGGAAATAAAGTTTAATATAGACAATACAAGGGCGGACTGAGAGTGTTATAGGCACTCGGGCAGAAAATGCAATCGGCCTTAAGCAGACACAGATCTTTAATCTTACATGATGATTTCAATTTCTGTGCTGATGACTTTTCTACTACCAGCAGTGTTCCATGTTTCATAATTGTGGATTAAAAATAAAAATCTTGTATTAAATCTTAATCTTTTTCTCTATATGTGGCCTGTCAGTGTCAGGTTCTCCAAGCCCTCTTTCCTCATTGCATGTCCCAGGAACTTCAGTTATCTCTTCCTGATGCTCACTATTAATTTTCTTTTTGTTGCCATTCTTTCCAACACCTCATCATTGCTCAAATGCTCAGTCAGTGATATCTGCAGCATCCTTCTGTAGAACCACATTTCCGCTGCTTCAAGTTTTGTTCTCATTTTCGATGATATTGTCCAGCATTCACTGCTGTATTGAAGAAATGACAAATAAATTTTCAAAAATTTAATATGTCATGTCAATTGCCGTCTTCTGTTATTTTGAATCCTGTTCGTCTTTTGTCTTTTCCTCAATCTTCCATATTCTCAGTGTTCACTTTCACTCCATGTAATTCCTGTGAAGTAGTGTTATTTGAGCCTTACTTGGGAGGAAATTATGTTTTTAAAAACGGTAGAGTTATAAATTGTATACACTAAAATACTTAGAATCAGTTAGTCAGTCAAGTGCCATAAATGATACACGTTTGTGCGATCATCTCACAAAAGAGCCAATGCTATAGAACCCAATTTGTCCTGCCATTTAACTCATAGCTGGAGGGAGAAGAGATAGATTATATTACATTATTATATTAAATATTATTAGTGGGGGATCAGTTTATTACTTCATAACAATATAAAACCGATCCCCCACTTTATGCTCAGTAGAGGTTTTAATTATGTTTCCAACTATTATATTCAGTCAGTCAGTTAAGTGCCATATGTGATACATGCTTGGGCGATCATGTCATGAAAGAGCCTAGGCTATCTAACCCAATTTGTCCTTCCATTTAACTCATAGCTGGAGGGAGAAGAGATAGATTATATTACATTATTATATTAAATATTATTACTGGGGGATCAGTTTATTACTTCATAACAATAGAAAACCGATCCCCCAATTTATGTCTAGTAGAAGTTTTAATTATGTTTCCAAATATTGTATTCAGTCAGTCAGTTAGGTGGCATACGTGAAACATGCTTGGACGATCATATATCGAAAGAGACATGACTGACTGGGCAGAAGACTATCCCACAGTAGGTTGCCATTACTTTCTGTGGTAGACTGCTTACCTGCCAAGGCTATAGATCCCAATCTGTCCTGTTATTTCACCCATAACTGGAAGGAAGAGATGGATTAATACCTTTCCCAAGATTATTTGTGCGTAAGTGAATGTAAGGAATTCAACTGGGATTCAAACTCAGATCTCCGAATTCTCATTCCAAGCCAATATCCGCTGCACCACAACACACATCCTAAACTGAGAATAAAGATCTATAAAAAATAAAATAAAATATATTAATATATAATATAGAAAAGCTTTAAATATTTAGAGATAATAATATTTGAAATAAATATCCCTAAAAAATGAAAATACTTTTGATACACTTTCATATGTGCTATTTTTAATCTTTATTTCTTTCTTATCAGCGAGAATTGTTAAGTTAGTTTTAATGACATACAAATAAGGAAAACATGACCGCAATAAAATAAACAAAAAAAATATTTCCTTATCCAAAAAGACAGCCTGGAGATCTCTACAGGATCGATTCCAGGCACCTCAAAACCATAATCTATGTCAGAACCGGAACAGCATTCTGTAAGAATAGCCATCCATCATTTTGTTGAGAGTCTGTTGCCATTTTTCTTTCTGTATTTTTTAGGAACCGACCACTTACTGAGCTTTTAAACACTTTTGGCTCCAGGGTAGTTTCTAGTTTGATTCTTATTTATGTAACCATGGCAATAATTATCACGTATCATAGCTAATAAATAAATCTCATATCACCCAGAGATTTTCCCTGGCCCCTACTAAATTTCTCTCACCACCCCTTCCCCGGGATAAATATGTTCACAAAACCATTATCGCTATCATTCAATGAGCTTATTTATAAATGCTGCTCAGAGGGGTGTTAGATGAAGGATAATAATAAAAAAAAAATGAACCAAATCCTTTTTTAAATTAATAAATAAATAAATAGATAAATAAATAAAACAGAAATGAGACAGGTTATTTTTTCTCTTTATAAGCATCTACATGAAGAAAAAAGATTACTGCTGCAAAAAAGCACTTTACAAGAGCATTATGGGAAACTTGAAAACAATAATGTAGCCTATAAAACAAATGGGTCTAAAATACTTTCCTACTGTCCCCCCCCCCGTCCACTGTGCCATTAACTACCATCGCAAATTTCAAGCCATCTCATATTTAATACATGTTGCAATGCTATTTAGTATTTCATTACTTACAAGCATAATGCTCACCTCATCGTGATAAAGATATTATGAGATTTTTTTTCAATAAAGACCCCTTGGAGAGTATATTGATTTTTGGAACATTAAAATCTGTATGGGTCATGCAATACCATATATCAATTTTTTTTTTCATTTTTATGAAAAATTTTAAAAATTCTATTTTCTGAACCATTTGCTTAAGAAAGCATTGTCTTTATTATGTTTATTCCAAGCCATTCAGATTTCCGAATTTGCAGGTTAGTTTAAATATAAAAGAAAACTAATTTTTTACTTCCAACCCATGTTTTTTACTTTATTTATTTACTATATCCTTTCAGTTCTTTTCTCTCCAGTATGCCCTATGCGTGTTAAATTTTCCTAACCTTCTTTCCACAATATGTCTCAAAGTCATGTATTTCATTACTCAAAGTAAGTTTCGATGCTATGCCATCACTCTTTAGCACTAACCTGTTTAACTTGTTTCTAGTATGTTTTGTGAGTGTTAAATTTTCCTGGCTGACTCTTCTCATTATGAGACCCACAAACGTCATTATAATAGTAAGTATAAATTTTCTTGCACTTGCTATTTTCTTTAAAACTTTCCCATTGTTCATAAGTTCTATCCATGGTATGTTCAGCATCACTTTGGTAGAACAATATCTTTGGCAATTCCTGTTTCTTCATCTGTGAAAAAATGTTCAAATCTTTGTTGATATAGGAATTTAAATCACATATTCTTTTTTGCTATTGATATGGACTATGAATTGGAGATGTAACTACAGTGTATCTGCTTTCATTTTTACGAAAAATAAGCTCTTAAGAATTCTCATAAAAGAGCATCATATTTTGTTTTTTTCAGTAAAACCACCACCTACCTTAATTACTAACAAATTCTTGGCACTCATTTCAACAGTTTTTGAGAAAAAGTAGTTGGTAGATCTTCCCAAGTATTCTACAAGCACTGAAAAAGTTCACTCTCACTCCTTGGGTATTCTCTTTAAACTTTCTTATCTATGTAAGACTTTACCTTTGCATAGAAAGCACAAGATGATCCTTTGAGACATTATTTTGAAAATGATTCAATTTAAATGTACTTAGAAGTACTTAGTAAATGTATTTTGTTGTACTTCTAAAATTTGCGAGTTATTAGGTAAATTTGCATAATGAACGAATTGCCAAGAAAATATCACAGTAATTTCAGCTCAGATCTCAAATGTGTGAGGCAAAAAGATTTGGGTCTACATTGCATTTTTTTAAAAAAATTCTTAAATTAAGATATTTTTGTATTTTTATAAAATTGAAGATATAATTTCAGTAGCCATGGTGCATTTGCTTCTCTTTTTCTGTCCTTTGCCAGGCCCGTTCTACTGTCAAAAAGATGAAATTTGGATTCATCTGTCTTCAACATTTAGCTAAACTATGAATATTTTGTTCAAGAAATATTATAGCTGATTTTCACCTTTAACCCCTCAGTAAATATTTGAGATTAACAACATCTTTTACTAAGTTAATCAGTTACTTAAGTGCACTTAAGTGCCATACGTGATACACGCTTGGGCAATCATGTCTCAAAAGAGACATGACTGACTGGGCAGGAGGTTATCACAAAGTAGGTTGCCATTACTTTCTGTGGTAGACTGTTTGCCTGCCAAGGCTATAGAAACTAGTCTGCCATATTATTTAACCCATAGCTGGAGGGAAGAGATGGATTAATATCTTTCCCAAAGGTAAGAGAATGCAAGAAATTCAAACAGAATTCGAAATCTGCTCCCCAATTTCTCATTCTGAGCTAATATGCACTGCACCACAGCACACATCCTTTGATATTAAACAATAGACTTAAGGAAAACAGGTACTACTCTTTGATCCTAACCTGATAGCCAGTAAGGAATGAAAAGCATTATTCAAGTAGCACTGATTGCTGGTCAATAAATACTGGTATTACCATTAACATTAGAGTTATGAAAAAAAGGTACTACTCTTTGATCCTAGCCTGTTGTCCAGGGAGGGAAAAAAGTGTAATTCAAGTCTCACTGCTTATTCAGTCAATGAATGCCAAATGTTCTTTTATAAAGTAATGGCTAATATTACCATTTAGATTCAATCAAAGTAAACATTTTTTTCTCTAATGTAAATACATTGTAATGATATTTATTGATCAAGTATAGCAGCAGAAAATGCACTGATAGAGCTGAGTACTGAATTATTCAAATGTCTACTGACTTAAACATCAATTAAATCAGGGCAGGTAATCAGATTTTCATATATATATATATATATATATAAAGGTCAATCTGTGAGTCTGTGTGTGATTGTTCCCTATGCACACCTACATTTTTTAAGCTATGGCATTCAAACTTTCTAGGGACACATATCTACAGGGAAGCTAGGTCAAGACATACTTTTTGAGTTTAAGTTCAGCAATTTTAAGTTCAGCAATTTTCCCCTTTTGCACTTTTTGGCCAATGGAGCCGATTGTTTACATTTGCTCCGTAAAACATCTAAGATCGAAGATGGTTGCTAAATTACGTTACAGAAATCAAATCACATCTGTCAAATACAACTAAAATATTTTTTATTAAAAAAAAAAATGAGCCCTTATATTTAATTTTATTTCGACGTTTTAAATATTCATTTGGTCAGCAAAAAAATGTGAATATTTTTCCCCGTAATTTTTGAAACAAAAGAAATATTTTTAAAAAAAAGTGTTTTTTTCAAACAAAAACAAAATATGTAAAAAAAAAAGTGCCAATGGTTAATTTAATTATTTAAGTCTTTTTTTTAGATTTAATATTTTATACTTCAAAAAATAAAATGAAAAATATATAAAGCTTTTTTTGCTAAATATTTCATGCAGGAAATCAACTGTCTGTAATTCGTGTGGCATTAATGTAACTTTTTCCTCTAAAACTAAATGTCTACATTTTTAAATATTCTTAAAAAATTTCTGAACTGAGAGTTTTTATATTTCTAATTTCAGTAAAACAAAATGAATAATTTTTATTTTTATGTTAAATTCATTAAGTCAACAAAAAATGTAAATACTTTCCCCAATAATTTTGAAATAATAACAAACACAATGTTGTTTACAATGTCACACACAACATCAAATCACATTAATGCAAAACAAAAGAAAAAAGATTTTTTAATGCTGAAAATGGTTACTAACAGCCTCAGTTCTCCTTTCCAACTTTCGATAAATGATTTCCATCTACTCCACTCATTTGTATCTTCTCCTACTACAAAAATGTTCTGAGTTGCAGGGGCAACACTGAGTTATGATGCTAGCATATATATATATATATATACACACAGTAGCAGCTATAAATATTAGACCACCCAGTGTTTTAAAAAAATTATGTATTTCATATAATATTTTAGAATTTATTGCCAAGTGAATAAATGCAAATGAAAATAGAATGGTTCTTTTGTTAATATTGCACAATAATATGTGCATCAAATGAATTTATAAATATTTAATAATTACCTATATTGCAGCTTCATCAATGAAAGAATTAAGAACTTTTAGGGTGATTCAGACGAGTTCATCTTTGCTTCCTTGCCTTGGAAAATTCTGCAAAGTAATAATAACAAAAGAACCATTCTATTTCCTTTAGAATTATCCATTTATATATATATATAAATTTTTATGTATTTATGTATTCATGAAAGAAAATACTGTGATTGGCTGATTGCCAAAGTCTAGAAAATATATGACTGTATGCATACATGTATATAGACATACATATATATGTATGCATGTATACACACACACACACACACACACACACACACACACACACATATATATATAGTTAAACAGTACATTATAATTTCCACTGGCTTTAATTGTTTAACTATATATATATATATATATATGAAATAAACAAATTTTCCACTCAAATACGGATATTAAAAAAATAATAATGTTAATCAAATAAAAATTCAAGTATGTCAACTAATGCCAGTTTAATAAATTTCCATATAATTCCAAATATATATATATATATATATATATATATATATATATATATATATATATTTAAATCCAAAGAAAGTGACTTAATGGGAAAAGAAATGCCAGTTTAATAAATTTCCATATAATTCCAAATATATATATATATATATATATATATATATATATATATATATATATATATATTTAAATCCAAAGAAAGTGACTTAATGGGAAAATCACAAAGTGGATCATCCTATTAATCTTAATTGCTAAAAACGAAATATTAAAACTGATCTAGCCAAAGGGCTCAATCTAATTAAAATTATTTATTTACAGTGTCAATATATATTTTTTGCATAGAAACATTCAAGATTTACAGGATTTTAAGATCATTTTGATGAATTGATACCCCTAGCTATATTAATGTCAATTTCAACCACCCAAAAGCAAAACCCAACATTGTTAATACTTGATTAACAGATTATCTTCCAGTCCCCAAATTTTCAATGAAAATAAAAATTATGCAATAAAGCCCCCCAGGAAAGCTGCTTCAAGAATAGATTAGTATGTGAAAAACTAGCTGTTAATTCTGAACTATCTAATGCAAAAAATAAATGTAGAAAAAAGAAAATGATTTAACCCCTCCCCTATTCTGTAGAGTCTTCAGAATCAATATCGGGAAATGTTTTCTAAAATTAGTAAGCAAGCCTTTTCATTCCAACAATCTACTACAAAAAATCTTTAATAGAAATACTCCTAAAATGAATTCTTTCTGCACACAAAATATGGACGATATTATTTATTCCTACAATAGACAAATTTTAAAGAATTTAGATTGGAATGATACTAATACCTGTATTTTACTACCTTGCAATTGTAGGTCTATCAGCAACTGTTTGATGGATGGCAAATGTAGGTCTACCCAAGTAATCTACCAATCCCATATCTCCCTCATAAATATTAAGACAAGGATGTGTCTTTTCACCGGATTTGTTCAACCTATACAGTGAGAATATTTTGAGGACCCTAGATCACACGCCAGGATTTGTTATTGGAAGCCACAACCTGAACAACATAAGATATGCGGACGATACAGTGCTGATTGCGGACACGGAAAGGAAACTACAAGACCTCATACAGAAAGTAGCAGTGGAGAGTGACAAGAAGGGACTACAAATAAACTTTAAGAAAAGTGAGTGCATGGTCATCAGCAAAAGATACAACCCAAAATGCCAAATACAGGTGGGGGATAACAGAATCAAACAAGTACAAAAATTTAAGTACCTAGGAAGTATTCTAATAGGAGATGGAAAGTGTGACACAGAAATCCGAAGGCGAATTGGCATGGCAAAGGACGCGTTCCAGAAGATGAGCAAAATACTAACACACAGGAAAATTTCAATAGAAACGAAGAAAAGAGTGCTAGACTGCTATGTGATGTCAGTTCTTCAATACGGTTGTGAATGCTGGACAATATCATCGAAAATGAGGACAAAACTGGAAGCGGCCGAAATGTAGTTCTACAGAAGGATGCTATGGATATCGTGGACTGAGCATACAAGCAACGACGAGGTGTTAGAAAGAATGGCAACAAAAAGGAAATTGATGCTGAGCATCAGGAAGAGACAACTGAAGTTCCTGGGACATGCAATGAGGAAGGAGAGCCTGGAGAACCTGATACTGACTGGACAGATAGAAGGAAGGAGAGACAGAGGAAGGCAGCGGATAACATATTTGCAGGGACTGATCAGGTGGATGACGGAACGGGGGTTGCCAGGAGCAACAGGAGCAAACATACTAAGAGCCACAAGGGATAGGGAGACGTGGAGAGCCATGATCGCCTACGTCCTGAAGGGACAGGGCACATAGAAGAAGAAGATTATCAAGTTTACATTGGGATTTCCATGGGAGAATTTAAACAACATTACTACTCTCATAAACATTCCTTTTACAACCCCCAATCTAAAACTCTAGACATCCTTTCCCTGAAGAATTTTTTTAACCTATAATTTATTTCTCTTAATATGATTGGTTTATTTCCTCTTATTAGTGCTTTACTTTTAATAATTAAAATAACACCTTCCATTTGTCATAGCCTCTTTTCACACAAGTTCTAGGTTTTTCCATTCCAGATCTAGATTTTGTGTGTGTATATATATATATATATATATATTTGTGTATTTAGTCAGTAAATATTCTTTTAGACATGTCAGATAAAATAAATTGCAAACATTGTGTCTGCTTATTTTTAATAAAATTCGTTCATACTCATGGATAATCTTTCATGTATTATAATCTAAATATGTTAGAAATGAGCTGTAACATTGACAGATATTATCTTTCATTACTCAAAGGTACCCAAGTAAAACTCTAAAAATTACAAATGTCATATGACCATTTCAATGAGGAAACCACACTTTTTCAGCAACAAAAATTTTATATGTGTATACATATATATATTCATAATTATAAATATATACACATTGTCAACAATATAATGTAATGCCCCTTTGATTTCATCTCCCTGCATACTAATATTTTTTAAATTTTAATTTTATAATTTTACTTTTAAAATTTTAATTTTAATTTTTTATCTCCTTATAATCTTTGTCTATTTAAATTTTACGCTTGTTATTAAAAAGCAGTAACCTAACTTTATACGATTTAACTCCATAACATCAAGTGAACTTAAATTCAAATCTGTTAAACGATTAATTTGTAATATGCACCAGTAATATGTAATATGTATTGTATAATACATGACTCCAAGTCATGTCATTAACCTCAACATTATGTATATTTATTAATATATAAAACAGCTCTGTTCATACTCTATTGAGCACTGTTTTAATAACACCTTAATAAACATCTTATACATGCGTGTAACCCCATATGCATATTTATGATTTCTTGTAACAATATATATATATATATATATATATGTATACTACCAGCCATAGTTATTAGGCCACCCCAGGTTTCTAAAAGAAATTATGTATTTCATACTATTTTAATGGATAATTCTAAATGAAAATAGAAGGCTTCTTTTGTTATTATTACTTTGCAAAATTTTACTAAGCAAATAACGACAATTTACACATCGCACCCTGTAGATTTGCTATATATATATATATATATATATATATATATATATATATATACTACCGGCCATAATTATTAGACCACCCCAGTTTTTCAAAAGAAATGAAGTATTTCATACTATTTTTAGTATTTATTGCCAAGTGGATAATTCTAAATGAAAATAGAATGGTTCTTTTGTTATTTTTACTTTGCAAAATTTTACAAGGCAAGGTGTAATATAACAATCTGGCCCCACCCGAGGAAGGTTGATGCAATCGATGGTGTTTCCCGTCGGTGAAGGGGTCGGCGAACGACAAGACAGGTGTTTGAGAAATACATCCTGTCGGGGCCTAGAGCGGATGTCGCAGGGTTATGAGTCAGGCTCGTTTGACCTTATTTCCGACAGCGGCGGAAATGACTACGGAGGCAAACAGAACAGGTGTCTCTTGGAATTATGTGGGCGTTGCGTGGGCGAGGCAAAACCGGAAGGAAAGTCCTGGTTCTAGAAGACTATAAAAAGACCTCGACACACGGATTCGCCAGCAGAGAACGGCCAGTGGAAGCAGAGAGACACCTCAGGCAAGACTACACTCCCGTCGACCCATTCTATGTGCGCTCTCACTCTTCCATTCTCTATTCCACACGGGTTCGTTGTCAGTAATAAAAATATAACCTTATATTTTTATATATGCGTATTCTCGTTGTTTTGTCGTCGTACGGCGATATATAACAAAGGAAGCAAAAATGAATTCATCCGAATCACCCTAAATTTTCTTCATTCTTTCATTGAGGAAACTGCAATATAGGTAATTATTAAATATTTATAAATTCATTTGATGCACATGTTATTGTGCAGAATTAACAAAAGGACCATTCTATTTTCATTTACAATTATTCACTTTGCAATAAATACTAAAAAATAGTATAAAATACATCATTTTTTTTAACACTGGGGTGGCCTAATAATTATGGCCGGTAGTGTATATTGTTCCAGAATGACGGAACTGCAATTTTTAATAAAATATTTAGTATTTATTGCCAAATGAAAACAAAATGGTTCTTTTGTTATAATCACTTTGCAAAATTTTACAAGACAGGGAAGCAATGATGAACTCATCTGAATCACCCTAAATTTTCTTCATTCTTTCATTGATGAAATTGCAATATATGTAATTATTAAATATTTATAAATTCATTTGATGCACATGTTATTGTGCAGTATTAACAAAAGAACCATTCTTTTTTCATCTACAATTATTCACTTGGCAATAAATACTAAAAAATAATACAAAATACATAATTTTTAAAACACTGGGGTGGCCTAATAGTTACATCTGGTAGTATATATATATATGCAGGTTTTGTAGTGTTACTTTCTTTGTTGGCTTCAAGGTTTTGTAATTTAAAATTGTATATTTAGGCAAGCAGATAAATGAAAATAGAAAGGGGTTTAAGACAAGGATGTGTCATCTCACTGGATCTAAGATTTAATTCCCATGACAGCAAATGAACTTAAATTGAAACCTATAAAATGCTCAGTTTGTAATATGCACCTGATGATTACAATGTACATGAAACTCTGAATCATGGCATCAACATAGGACAATTTGTATATTTAATAACATATATATAATAGCACTGTTCATACTACATTAACCATGTTTTTATTAACACCAGAATAATAATAATATATATGTGTGTGTAGATTTATTAATTCGCATACAGTAAGGATACCTGAGTAGGTGTCTTTGTTCATTTGTCGTTTACTTTGAAAGACGTACAAAAGATAAATAAAGAAAATAGAAGACAAAGAATGGAAGGAAATGAACGAAGAGAAAAATTCACTCTTTGATTTGTCGTAACTGATGTATCTTTGTAATCATTGACTGTGAGTGGCAGCATCCATTCTTCAACCATTGGTGGAGTTTAACAAGAGTTTTATGTCAGTGGAAACACAACGACAACTGAAGAACTCAGAAACCAACAAAAGGAGGACTCTTGTTTTCTTCGGGGAAACGGATATCAAGACATTTGCCAAAACCAGGGACAGAAAGAAAGAAAGAAAGAAAGAAAGAAATGAAACTAAGGGTTGGGGGATAGGGGTGAAGGAGAAATTGGTACAAAGCCAACAACAGCTACCTTAATAGAGGAAAGAAAATAACGAGAAAGAAAGGGTGGAGAAAATTGCAGATAATCCCCCACCCCAGGACTTCTCTTCTCCACCTAATGCAGCTGGCCCACCCTCATCCACCTGTGTTAAACACCCTTCCCCAATCAGCTTCCTAACTACTTTCATCAATTTTCTCTGTCACCCACTCGCTTGTGGCATTGTATCATTAATTGCGTAGCAGACAGGATTTTCAAATACTTGTAATTGAAGAGAAATGAAAGAAGTAATGAAGAAAGTGAGACAATATCTTTGCAATTAGGGAGAGTATTTTTTGGGCTCTCTTTTTGTTGTTTTTCTCTTAAATGAAATACTGTTCCGCAACTCATGATGATATATATATGTATTTTTTTTTTGAAACTGGGATCTTAAAAAAAAAAAAAAGAGAGAATGATAATAAAAAATAAAAGCAACAATGTAAATTAATGGTTTGGTATAGAATGAGCATTCTTTTTATTTTTTTATTTTTTTAATTTTTTCTTGTTAGGTGGGGATTATTTCTGGTGCTTTAAACTTTCTCAGGATTTCATGTTTACACTGTTTTCATTCATTTTTTAAGCAGCAGAGTGTATACAGGAACCTGTTTGTTAAAATATGGGCCATGTGTTTGAAACATGTCTCCTGTAGGTTTTCAGTTGTTTTTACATTTTATGGGATTTTATGATGCAAGTCAATGTCTTTACACTACATCTGTCAATGCTGCTAAAATTGAAAGTTTTGAGGAGTATAGAACTAATTTGTAATTCCCGTTGTGCCCAAGTCTATCTTGACTCTAGGTGGTAGCACCTGTTAGGGTCCCAGCTATGGGCAAACAGTGAACCCCCCAAACAAAAACAAGGCTATGAAAGTATAAAAATACATTTTTATAGTAAAACATCATTTTTTACATAAAAAAATTTTGACAATACCTATTTAAAACAAAATGACCAACACATTTTATCTGTAGCTGAAGACAAGATTGGGTTTGAAATATTTGGATTTTGTCATTAAATTACCATAGTGGTGTTGATATTCTGCAAAACAAAATAAACCTGTAACATAGGGAGCTGGTTAATGTTTCTTTGATTCAGCCTTGTGTTTTACTTAACTGAACTCCCTACAGCTTGCAAGTTTTATCCAGAATTATCAGAAGGTTTTCATCAGAAGGTTGGTTGTTGACAGGGTAGAACATATGGAATAGTGTGGAATAGTGTAAGAATAAAATATACATTTTGCATTTTAAAATAGAAATTTATTAAAGGAGGAATAACAAGAATTCATAGAAATTAATGCTCTTTGAGAAAGTTAAGGGCATCAAGAGTTCATACAAAATGTTCGTAGTAGTAATTGTTGAAAGAGATAAGGAGAAAGAGAAAGAGGACAATATCCGAGTTGCTTGAAATTGAAGTTACATTTAAGATGTTTCATCTCACGGCTCCCATCTGACTCTCTTGACTGACTGAAGCTGATGAAGTCCTTTTATTGTAATCTAGATTTTTTGCACTTACTCGCAAAGTCCTTTTTGATCTTGCAAGTTGCTCCCATTCATAAAAAATCATTTTAACACCTACTTGCAAAATCTGGTTTAGACTTTTTCTTTAAGCACATAGTCAATCCTTTTTCTATTTGGAAAAACAGAATTTCACACATTGTGTTTTTTTGAAAAATTGGTTGATTTTAATTAATTTCTTATTAGCTACAAACTAATGTCTACCCAATGAAATTGTTATTAAACAAACAATGCTAGTAAGATTTGCAGGATAGAATAGGGTGTATAAGTTGACCAGGTGTGCAAGTCAACCTCAAAATTCTGATTTAGGTCTACACCTACCTTACAGGTTGATCCTCAAATATCAGGTAGGCTACCAGTGACAAAAAAGATTTTTAAAAGCTCATTTTGTGTGATGCAATTCATGGAACATGTATTTATATAACAAATATAATTTGTAAATGGTGTGTAATGTAATCTATCTTGACTTGGCATCTTGACTTGAGTCACTTTCTCATTGACATTACATGGCTTCCCTCTGTTTTTTCTACAAATTTTTCATGGCAACTGCTCTGACAAGCTTTTTCCCTGTTGACCTAACCACATAAATTTAAGCATGATACTAGATTGGCATTTAGGTCCCACCATTTTACTGTTGAAATAGCTAAATTCAATTTCCACTTCTACTCCATTTGTTTCTTTTTCCACACTTCCCACCAGTGAAATTCTTTTCTATTTATTTACTTTCCTGGTAACTACAATCTTCATAAATTTGAATTCAATGGCAAACACCATCTTCTGTCTTATTTTCTCTTTTCTGCAATCTTTTCTATTCTCAGTTTTCTCTATCCCTTTCACTCCCTGTAAAATCCTTCATACTCATAGCATTTTTGCCTTATTTGAAATGAAATGATAAAAAACACAATTTTCCTCTTGAATGTCAACTTATAAGAACAGTTATTAATAAGTATTTACCCTTCTTCCCACAGTGACATGACATGACTGAAGGTCAATTATTATTAGAAATATTTACTATAACTCATTTGGTCATGAGAGATTTTATTATACGATAAGAAGAAAAAAAGGAAAATCACAAGAAACAAGAGAATAAAAGAGGAACGAAACAGAATTGCCCAAAAGAGAAAGTGAGATCAGACGTATTAAAAAAAGTGAGAGCACAAAAATAATAAAAGAGATAAAGAGAAAACCAAAGCGTACCAATCTCTATGCCAACTCGTAATGTATACACCCATCCTGACCAGGCATCATCAGTGCTTACCGTTCTTTGCCAAAATGTTCCTGATGTTCTTTGAACCATATTGCAATATTGTGTATGATCATGTGCTAGGTTTTACAACCAGCCAATAATGTGGGAAATTGCATGAATTTCTTGAATGGAAATTTACTTATATTATTTATATTCAACTTAACATCAAAGATGTGGATATTTACTATAACAGTAAATATTATTCATTCATTTGCTACTAGGAAAATTTTCTTCTTTAATTTTTATCTGACACACAGATGTAGTAGCAGGCAAAAAATGTGTGGATATTTATCAGAGAAATGATTTACTTTATTCAAAACGGTGTTACTTGACGAGTGTATAATCTGGAACAACCCAACAATCATAAATTTTTAAAAAAATGGAACTTTGCAGACTAATAACCTAATACGTGTTTTAAACAATGCAAAATTTCTATTCATCTTTGCAAATCACAATTCAAACAAATTTTATTTTAATTTAGCATCCATTGTGCCTCTTCTATAAATACTTTCATGGCTTCTGCTCTGATGAACTTAAATCACTGGTGCCCCCTAGGTGTGAATTTGCACGAGATACTAGATTAGCAACTAGGTCCCATCCTTTTACAGTGAAAGCAATGAAATATAACTGCAATTTCTACTCCAACAGCTTCTTTTCTCACACTTCCCGCCTGTGGAATTACCTTCCACATGCTTGCTTCCCCGATGGCTATAACCTCCAGGAGTTTAAATGTAAGGTCAATAGACACCTCCTAACACACTAACCCTCCCATTCTCTCCAACTCTCCCCCTATGTACATCCTAACTCGTCTATCGCCCTATGTAACCCCCTGCGCTATAGTGGCAGTGGAATGACTTGCTTGGGGTGACATGATTAAAAAAAAAAAAAATATGTTTTAAACAATTCAAAATTTCTATTCATCTTTGCAAATCACAATTTAAAAAAACTTTATTTTAATTTAGCATCCAGTATGGATAGGATGTGTTTTTAGGTTATTAGTCCGCAAAGCATATAAGATACAAAATCCAATATTTTACAGTGACTAGCTAAATTCCAAAGAAGTAGGAAACGCATAAAATCAGATCAGAATTGCTAAAAAGTAATTTTAGTACAAACTCCTACAAAAATGGATGTGCGTTGTGGTACAGTGGATATCGGCTCGGAACGAGAAACCGGGGAGCCACGTTCGAATTCCAGTTGAATCCATTGTATTCACTTACGTGCAAATACCCTTGGGAAAGGTATTAATCTGTCTCTTCCTTCCAGTTATGGGTTAAATAGCAGGACAGATTGGGTTCTATAGCCTTGGTCAGTAACCAGTCTACCGCAGAAAGCAATGGCAACCTACTGCAGGATAATCTTCTGCCCAGTCAGTCAAGTCTCTTTCGCGACATGATCGCCCAAAGCGTGTCTCACATTTGGCACTTAACTGACTGACTGAATATAATAGTTGGAAACATAATTAAAATTTGAACTGGACATAAATTGGGGGATCGGTTTTCTATTGTCATTAAGTAATAAACTGAACTCCCACTAATTATGCTTAATATAATAATGTAACATAATCGATCTCTTCTCCCTCCAGTTATGGGTTAAATAGCAGGACAGATTGTAGTTCTATAGCCTTGGCTGGCAACCAGTCTAACAATAAATAATATAAATTCCTTGTTTTCATTATTTCATTTCTATTTCTTTTTTTACCAAATAAAGCAGCTGAAAGTAGACATCATGGTCATTAACAATCCGAAGAATCCAAGAAGCAAGAAATCTGTTATATCTAGCGAATGCTGGTTCCAGTTATATCGACGAACAGACAAACACGGGTATATATATCTAAAATATGAGTTATATTTTTATTAATGACGATGAACCGTGTAGCCTAGTGAACAGAGAGTGAGAGCGCGCTTCCAAGGGTTGACGGGCGGGGGGGGTCGTCGTATCTGTTGTGTCTCTCTCTTTCTACTGCTACTCTGGTCTGGTCTGTCTGGACTGTCTTCGTCTCGTCTTCTCTCCGTGCGCCGAGGTCTTTTTATAATCTCCAAACCGGGACTTCCGATTTTTGCCTCGCCCACGCACGCCCACGTAATTCTCAGAGACACCTGTTCTGTTTGCCTCTTGTAGCCATTTCCGCTACTGCCGGAAATAAGGTCAAACAAACATCCGTTCCTTTCAATGACCGAAAACGCCCCCGCTTGCATCAGCTTCCTCGGGTGGGACTAGATTGTTATATTACAAATCAAGCAAATGATGAAAAGTAACTATAAATGTAACAAAGGACAGAAAATGCAACGCATAAATTTAAAATTGCAAAAGAATAGCAAAAGAAGTCTTCTAGAAAATAAACAGAGTATTAAAAAATAGGAAAATTTCTGTAGAAACAAACAGTGTCAAACAATTATGTAATATCAAATCACATGTTTGGCAGCAATATTAGACAATATTCTCATCATTGAAGAGCAGACTTAAGCCTAGAGATATGTAGTTCTATAGAGGGATGCTAAGAATATCATGAACAGAGCATGTAAGCAATGTGGAAGTTGTGATAAAAATATTAACAAAAAGACATTTGTGCTTAAATACAGAAAGAGGCAAGTAAAATTTATAGAATATATAATGAGGAAGGTAGATTTGGAAAAACTGAAACTTGTAGGACAAACTGAAAGCAAAGAGGTCCCAACAGTTAAACATGGTGGTAGGTCTGTTATGTTGCATGAGGGATAGTAGTAGGGATAGTTGTATAGTGGAGAGAGGGCTGGAGCTTTGATACAGATTATAAAAAAAACCAGTATCATTTGAAATCAGTGTTGAGCTGTTAAATAATATTAAACCATCTATTTGGCAGTATTAGTCAATTTCCTCACAGATGAATAGGAGACTTGAGACAAGAGGTATGTGATTCTATAGAAAAATTCTAAGAATATCATGAATAGAGCGTGTAAGCAATGTGGAAATTTATAGAAAAATATTTACATAAGGGGCATTTTACTTAAAAACTCAAAGAGGCAATTGAAATTTATAAAACATAATGAGGAAGGTAGGTGTGGAGAAATGAAAACTCACAGGACAGACTGAAGGCAAAGAGCAGACAGCAATAAAGTTACTAGTTCATATATACATCAATTCAAAATTTTGGGTAGTATAATGAAGATCAGAAAATTGATAAAATTGTAGATGTGTGTGAGTGGTGCAGTAGATATTGGCTGAGAACAAGAAATTGGAGAACAGAGTTCAAATTCCAGTTGAATTAGTTGCATTCACTTCTGTGCAAATACCATTGGGAAAAGGTATTAACCTGTCTTTTCTCCCTCCAAATATTGGTTCTATAGCAGGACAGATTGTATTCTATAGCCTTGTTTGGTAACTAGTCTACCACAGAAAGTAATGGCAATCTACTGCTAGAAAATCTACTGCCCAGTCAGCCGTGTTATTTTTGAAACATGATTGACCAAGCCTGTATCACGTATGGCACTTAACTGACTGGCTGAATATAATAGTCAGAAACATAATTAAAATTTCTACTGGTCATAAAGTGGAGGATCGGTTTTCTATTGTTATGAAGTAATAAACTAATCCCCCACTAATTATAATGAACATAATATATCTCTTCTCCCTTCAAATATGAGTTAAATGGTAGGACAGATTGGGTTCTATAGCCTTGGCTGGCAATTTAGGTTGTCTTTCAAGACAAGATCACCCAAAGCGTGTATCACGTATGGCACTTAACTGACTGACTGAATATAATAGTTGAAAACATAATAAAAACTTTTACTGGGCATAAAGTGGGGGATCGGTTTTCTATTGTTATGAAGTAATAAACTACTCCCCCACAAATTATAATTAACGTAATATATCTCTTCTCCCTCCAACTATGAGTTAAATGGTAGGACAGATTGGGTTCTATAGCCTTGGCTGGCAATTTAGGTTGTCTTTCAACACAAGATCGCCTAAAGCGTGTATCACGTATGGCACTTAACTGACTAACTGAATATAATAGTCAGAAACATAAATAACAATTCTACTGGGCATAAAGTGGGGGATCGTTTTTTATTGTTATGAATTGATAAACTGATCCCAACTAACTACTATTTTTATATATAGTAATATAACATAATCAATTTCCTCTCCCTCTAGCTATGGGTTAAAAAGCAGGACAATATATATAGCCTTTGGTTACAATGGAATAAAGATAGTGACTCACCACATTGTTGTATGCAAAATGTTAAGAAAGAAAGTCCCATGAATAGTAGAAAGAGCAATATTCTTCATCTTTATGTGCCATGCCCCTCAGGATGTAGGTGATCATAGCTCTCCACAATTTCCTGTCCTTTCTCTCTCTTAATAAATTTATCTTTTTGTTACTTTTCCTAAACACTGTTCTCCCTGATTGTTTCTGATTGAACACTTGCTTGGCAGTGGCAGTTATAAATCCGTTGTTATGCACTCAATGATTACATGATTATTTGCTGGAAAAGAAATTTTCTAATTGTCTATGTCATCAGTATACTGCTATATGCCAGTGAGACATGGACCACATACACAAGCAAGAGTGGCGTCTGAACACCTTCCATGTGAGCAGTATCCGACATATATTAGGAATCTCATGGCAAGACAAGGTGCCCAATACTGAGGTCTTGTCTCGAGCCAGTCTGCCTACCATGTTCACACTTATTAAACAATGCAGACTCTGCTGGCTAGGCCATGTCCACCGCATGCTAGATGGTCACATTCCAAAAGACCTCCTGTCTGGAAAGCTGGCCTCTAGAAGAGGACCCACTGGGCCGCCACAACTGCGGTATTGTGATATCATAAAACGCAATATGAAAGCTGTGGGCATCAACACGGAGTCATGGAAGAACGTAGCAGTCAACCGGTTCAAATGGAGAGGAACCCTGGCCCAACAACTCACATCAAGGGAAGAGCAGCTAACACAAGTTGCCATGGAGAGGCGGGTTCACAGAAAGCAAAATGACAGCTCCGACAGACAAGAAACAAAACATAAATGCAGCCTCTGCAACAAAGGCTGTCACTCTCATATCGGCTTCTAAAGTCACAGATGCCAATGATCCAGCCAAGCAGACAACTAGGAGGCTACCCATGGTCAATCCTGACTGACGGGGGCCTACTCCTACAATAAAGTCAATAGGCCTGGTATTTTGCAATGTCGAAGAAGCACACATATCTCTATCTTTAATTCTATCTAACAATATTTTTCTGTTTAACAATGAAATATACTGAAGCAATGAAAGGAAATGCGCTGAAATATGCACTTCACACTTCAATGGACTAGTGTACTGAACTATACACCTTACAATAAAGTTGCATGCCAGACAGTTGCATGAGCAAAAGACCTCCTGTATAGAGTGCTGGCCTCTGGAAGAAAATCCACTGGATGGCCACAGCTGCAATATTGTGACATCTTAAAAACACAATATGAAAGTTGTAGGCAGCAGCACATAGTCATGGGAAAGTGTAACAGTCAAGCAAACCAAATGAAGAGGAACCCTGGCCCAGCAACTCAAATCAAAGGAGGAGCAACTAACACAAGTTGCCATGGAGAGGCGGGTTCACAGGAAGCAAAATGACATCACCAACAGACCAGAAACAAAACATAAATGCAGCCTCTGCAACAAAGACTGTCACTCCTGCATCGGTTTCTACAGTCACAGACGCCAATGCTCCAGACAAGCAAACAAATAGGATGCTATCCATGGTCAACTTTGACCGACAAGAGGCCTACTACTACTAGGTTGTTTGCTGGAAAATCATTGTTCTAGTAGGATCTTTTGAGTGAACAAGTATGATGGTGAAAGACACGTAACTTGTCATGATCCAAAGGCACTACGACACTGAAAAGGCGATCATGTGCAATCTGTCCTATTATTTAACCCATGACGGGAAGAAAGAGACAGATTAATACCTTTTCCAAGGGTATTTGTGCGCAAGTGAATGCAAGGAATTCAACTGGAATTCAAACTCAGCTCCCTGATTTGTCGTTCCGAGTCGATATCCACTGCACCAGAACACACATCCTAGAGAGGAACAACCGACACAAATCGCTGTGGAGAGGCCGGTTCGCAGGAAGCAAAATGACAGCTCCAACAGCCCAGAAACAAAACATAAATGCAGCCTCTGCAACAAAGACTGTCACTCCTGCATCGGTTTCTACAGCCACAGACGCCAATGCTCCAGGCAAGCAAACAAATAGGATGCTATCCATGGTCAACTTTGACCGACAAGTGGCCTACTACTACTAGGTTGTTTGCTGGAAAATCATTGTTCTAGTAGGATCTTTTGAGTGAACAAGTATGATGGTGAAAGACACATAACTTGTCATGATCCAAAGGCACTATGACACTGAAAGGGCGATCATGTGTACTCGTAGGAGTCTATTCATGAAAGATATCTTTTTGTTACTTCTCCTGAAACCTGTTCTGACATCCATTTGCTTGAGCTCATTCTTCTTTATCTAGGCTTACGGCCATATCATGTTGAATACACCGGTTCTTCAATTGATCACCGAAGTTAAGCAATGATGGGTGACCGCTTGAGAATACCAGGTGCTGTAAGTGTTTAGTGACAGATGTGCGTTGTGGTGCAGTGGATATCGGCCCAGAAAAAGAAATCGGTGAGCCAAGTTCGAATTCCAGTTGAATACCCTGCATTCACTTAAGCGTTGGTGCCCTTGGGAAAGGTATTAATCCATCCCTTCCCTCCAGTTATGGATTAAATAACAAGGGTAGGACTTGGGGACCCAGCCCTTAAAAACAAATCCCAATGAATCTTGATACTTGAAAAGAAAAAAAAGTATTACAAGACACAAAACTTATATAAAAAAAACAATAAATTGTTGAAAGGAAAAGGTATTGCCAGCAATAAATAAATAATATTTAGTTGGCAATAAATGATGCGCCGAGGTTGATATGCCATAAAAAACAAAACAAAAAAAAATCTTCTTTTTCTATGTACTATGTCCCTTGGAGATGTTGGTGATTTTGGCTCTCCACAGTTCCTGTCCTTTGTCTCCCTTAATAAATTTTTCTTTTTTTTATCTCTTGTTCCACCATCTGTTTACATATGCTTGCTAAATTGATTATGTGTTGTTTTCATCTGTCTCTCTTGCCTTCAATCTGTCCTCTTGAGTATCAAATTTTCCAAGCTCTGTTTCCTCATTATGTACACTAGAAATTTCAACTGTCTCTCCCTGATATAAGTTTCCTTTTGTTTCTTTTTTCTCCAGATAAATTTGTTGTTGCTTAAATGTTTGGTCAATGACATGCTCAGCTGTAGACCCACATTTCTGTTGCTTCAAGTCTCTTCTTCATCTTTGAGGAGATTGTCCAGAACTCACTATGATATTGAAGGACAGATATTACATAACTGTTTATTACCATTCCCTTGTTTCTAGTGAAGATTTTCTATCCTTCAGTACATTGCTTAACTTTTAGAATGCATCTTAAGCTATCCTAATATGCCATCGGATTTTAGTGAAGTGAGATTAAGAAGACTATTTTTCTAAAAAGTCTTTTAAGAGAAACATTTTATAAATTTCAATTAACAGCAATTGGGTATGATAATAAACTATATTTGGCAGCAAGATCTCTGATCAGGAGGTTTAGAGAAGCGTGATGCCATCTTTTAATTGCTGTTTCCTCAGGGCCAGCCTGCATCCCAGCTATGGACTAATAGTTTTCACCTAAACTTGGGTTATTAAAAAAAAAAGAAAAATTTAGGATGATGGAAAAACTTGAAGCAACTGAAATGTGGTTCTACAGAAGGATGCTGCAAATATCATGGATCGAGCATGTGAGCAATGATGAGGTTTTGGAAAGGGTGGAAATAAAAAGGAAATTAATACTAAGCATCAGGAAGAGACAGTTGAAGTTTCTGGGACATGTGATGAGGAAGAAGGGCTTGGAGAACCTGATACTAACTGGCCAGATAAAAGGGAAAAAGAGACTGGGGAAAGCAGCAGTTAACATATTTGAAGGATGTGGTCAGGTGGATGACAGAACGAGGGTTGCATGGAGTAATGGAAGAAAGCGTGCTAAGAGGCACCAGGGATAGGGAGAGGTGGAAAGCCATGATCGCCTACGTACGGAAATGACAGGGCACATAAAAGAAGAAGAAGAAGAGTCTTTAGATATGGATAGCAACTTGTCTAAGAGAAGTAAACCCCTGAAAAAAAATCTTTTACACCCACTCTCTATAGAATTGATATATATATATATATATATATATATATATATATATATATATATTGAACTCTTTAACTTTGTTAGGTAATATTCCTCAAGATGGTGTCTTAATAAAAACACTCCTAAACAGGTTTGTGTTATTATGGGCATACAGCTGTAAAGCTTACTCCAATATTTTCATGAGGGTTCAATTATGGAGCCATCAAGAAAACTCTGTCCAACACTTGCTAGCTTAGAAATGGAGGTTAAATAATGATGATGTTGATGATGATGAGTAACACTAAATATTCAGTAAAGATCTCAAAGTGATGATATTTCATCACAGCTGAAAATAGAAAACTTTCCTACTTTCGATGCCACAGTCCGAGTGATATCAAAATTAGTTTTCACTTCACCACTGATCAAGACAGTAAGACATTTGATTCCAAACACAACATGTGAAAATTTGACTCCTGTGAAACCAATAAAAATCAGTCTTCCAACCTCATTACTACTTTGGCTGGGGCAGTTTCAGAATAATAGTAGCACAAGCTCCAAGGGTCAATCCTCTAAGACAGTACTTCTCTTTCAGAATAGGGCCAGTGCCTGACGTGTCCCCCAAAGGGGAAGGGCCAAAAGGACTTTGAAAATTTTTTGAGGGTATTGCCATTAAGTCTGTCAGTTAAATGCCATATATGATCCACGTTTGAGCAATCATGTCTCTTTTGAGACATGACTGACTAGGCAGGTTTTTTCGCAGTAGCTTGCCATTTCTTTCTGCAGTAGACTGGTTGCCAAAAAAGGCTATAGAACCCACTCTGTCTTACTGTTTAACCCATAGCTGGAAGCAGAAGAGATGGATTTATACCTTTCCCAAGAGTATTTGTGCATGAATGAATGAAATGGATTTGACTGGAATTTGAATGTGACTTTCTGAATTCTCATTCAGAGCTGATATCCATACGTTAAACAATGTACATCCCATTAAACAATTGCCATTCAACCCTGTTTAAAACTTGATCTTTTGTCATGCTCACTAGCAACCTTGGGCAACTGAAACATCCCTCATTAACGGACACACAGTTTATCCACAAAATAATTCTGAATTAATACATTCAAGTAAGTTAAAAAAAAAAAAAGTGAATATATAATACAAATAATAATAATGCTAAAAACTTGCTTGTCTTCTAGAGAGCCATACACTGCACCTCTTTGGCTTCACTCTCTCAACCAACCTCAGGTGGAATTGAATCTATAGCTGTTAGGAAGGTTGAGTAGCTGTGTTGGGACAGAAGGTTTTTCTCATCAGAGTCCATCTTGCAGATTTATAAATCCACCATTCATCCGTGTATTGAATACTGTTTCTGTATCTGGTCAGGTGTTTCTGCTATTCATCTCATGGTTCTTGATAAAATCCAAAGAAGTTTCTTCAATGTAATCGATTCTGACATTCTCTCTAATGTGATGTGGTTTCCCACAGTCTTTTTTACAATATTTTTATGACAAGCTTTTTTTTACCTCATGCTCCGACAACATGAATTTGCACATGCCACTTGGTATCTCGGCCCTACTCGTTTACAGTTAAAATAGTTAAATGTAACTGTTTCTTTTACTCTAACAGTTTCTTTTCTCACACTTCCTGTCTATGGAACTCCCTTTCATTTACTTACTTTCCTGATAATTACAATCTCCAAAAGTTTAAATGCAATGTCAGTTGCCATGTTTTATCTTCCTGTATTTCTTCCATCTTAATCCATTTTTTTTAACGCTCCCTTTATTCTGTTTTTCCCTCACTTTAAACCCCTGCTTATTTGTGGTGGTCCTATTTTGCAAATTTATATACTTTTTCTCATGTTACAATTTGACACACCAAACAAACCCTTCTGCAAAATTTCATGACAACACGTTTTTTTTTAATCATATCACCCCAAGCAATGCGATAACGCCACTGATGCATAGGGGCTACGTAAGGGTAAAAAGAATGGAAAAGAGAAAGCCGGAAACCACATCCTAAACAGGGAACAAGGGATGAGCCTCTTCACCTGTTCAACAGACGTGGGTGGAGTGTGAACTGGGCGATAGTTTAGTCTATCTACTCCAATTGAAAAAAAAAAGAAAAAAAGAAAAGAGTGAAAAGATTGATAAAGAGAAAACCGGAAACCGCATCCTCAACAGGGAACAAGGGATGAGCCTCTTCACCTGTTCAACAGACGTGGGTGGAGTGTGAACTGGGCGATAGTTTAGTCTATCTACTCCAATTGAAAAAAAAAGAAAAAAAGAAAAGAGTGAAAAGATTGGAAAAGAGAAAACCGGAAACCGTATCTTCAACAGGGAACAAGGGATGAGCCTCTTCACCTGTTCAACAGATGTGGGTGGAGTGTGAACCAGGCGATAGTTTAGTCTATCTACTCCAATTGGAAAAAAAAAAGTAAAAAAAAAGAGTGAAAAGATTGGAAAAGAGAAAGCCGGAAACCGCATCCTCAACAGGGAATAAGGGATGAGCCTCTTCACCTGTTCAACAGATGTGGGAGGAGTGTGAACCGGGCGATAGTTAACTATATAAAAGAGAATAACAGTTCCACTCTATAACTTATACATTCTGTTACATGTTTTTCTCACAATTCATTTTCAGCATTAACGCTGAAGATTCTTCTGCTAACATTTTGAGTTAGATAGTTAAACTTACAGTATTTACATTATTCAAACTATTGTTCTCATCTTTGTACATTTCGGCTGTAGTACACTTCTGCCTTCTTCAGGTGCTAGGAATTTCAAACAGAACCCTTTATTACAATCACAGGGGAATATCATCTACATCTCTTGTGTAGAGCCTCTTCTGGTAGTCATGGGTTATCTCCCTCTAACCCTGTAAGTTACTTGTTCACCACTGCTGTAGCCTGATATTGAACTCACAACTCTTTGGGTCAATGCACAGGAACTAATCTTATGTTGGATAGTTCCTGTGTTGTACAGTTTAAAACATGAAACTAAATCCTTCATAAATACAAGTAAAATGTACATATGTACAATAATATAAGTATGTGGTGATACTGACCGAGCAAAAGCGAGAAATCGAATGTTGGCTCTCTCACAACTAAAAGGCAAATGAATAAAACTTGTCGCGCACATCTGAGTTCAAGTAGATGTTCCGGCTGAAAAATAAAAATTAACCAAATATCAAATTTACATTTCGCGAGCCTATGCGAATTTTATTTACCATCCAATGGGAAGCCCGGAATCAAATATAAGGAGGAAATTCGAAACGAGTGTCTGATCTAAAAAGCAGATATAAAAAGCGGAGACAAAGCAGCATTAGACAGACGGGAAAACGAAAGGAGAAGAGTGTAATTAATATCCCCTTGACTTAAGTCGAGCAGCTACTATGCTGACCTCTTTCTTTCTCCCTGTCTCATAAGTACTTACTGACCCCTTCAAAGACATTCCTCAAAATTACTTACTGACTTATTGACCTTAGAAGCGGCAACTTCAAAATGAACATCCCCTTACCTACAAGACACTTCCACACTCCTAAGCCTTTTATCTTTTTCAGAGTTATATTATTTTCCATGAACATTCTAACCTCCGTTGGACTTATATTCAAGTATTATTTTAATTGCAAATACTTTAATTGAAATGTGTATATATAAATGTTATTTTATACTCAAAATTGCCTTTCTTGATTTTATAATCATTTTATGAATTATAGTGGGCTATCTTCCCACAAGGCTAAATTCTGTTAACCTGCACGGTATACAATTACCCTTCACTAGAACGGAATCCTACTACTACTAGAAAAGAATAAATAAGATAAGATACCCGCTGTAATGTACATTGGTTTATTCAGATGTAGAATTTTTTGGGTAAGTGGTTTTTGCGTCTTTCTCCGAACATGGATTATTTTTCTTGCAAGGTTGTGAGAGGTCCTGTTCCACTTCCCCCTCAGATTGGCTGCACCTCCAAAGTGAAATTAGGTTGATTATTTGCTTGCATGTCAGGAGCATCCACTGACAAACTGTGAGCTGCAAATGGTGGATAGAAAGTTGTTTTTCAGGTCAATGAGCTAATGCATCTTACTTCTCTGAGGCTCTGGTGTAAAACTGTATTGTATTTGTGAAACCAATGTTGAATAGATTAATATGAATGAATCAGTGAGGCATTCAATGACCAAAAAATGAGGGAAAACATTTTATTAGTAGCCCAGAAAATAAATTGTCAATTAATTACTAATAGACTGAAAGGAAAGCAATGGCTGAGAAATTACTGAGAATGTCTGGCTCCAATAGAAAATAGATTTATGAATTGGAATTTAAAATAAAATAAAAAAAATAAAAAAATAATAATAATAAAAAAATAAAATAAAAATAAAAATAAAAATATAAAATTAATTAAAGTATTAATTGAATTAAGAGACTTTCACGAGTCTAAAGAAAAAAACAAATTATATGAGCATATATATATATATATATTTCAATGTAATGAATTCTAAGTGCTCTTAAATAGAATCCAGTAATTCTAAATTTTATTTTGTTGTTATTGCATGAATATATTTATGTTCTGTTTGTTGGATTTTATATAAGAATTCATAAATTACTTATTAAAAAAGATTTCAACTGGCAAATTACAAAGGAAGGATGGCGTGATGAAAGGACTAAACATTAATTGCACAAAGTTGGAATGATAGCAAAAAGGTCCAACATCTAAATTAAAAATTAGAGAGACAAAAATCAAGCAAGTACAACAATTTAAATATCTGGGATGTATTTTAATAGAGGATTGAAAGTGCAAGCCTGAAATTCGAAGGTGCATAGGGATAGTCAAAGATGCATTCCAAACGCTAAGCAGAGTATTAAGAAACTAAAAGATTTTACTAGAAACAAGAGAAAAAGAGTATTGAACTGCTACATAATAACAGTCCTCCTATATGGCAGTGAATACTGGGCAATCTCCTCAAAAATGAAGAACAGACTTGAAGCATCAGAAAAATGATTCTACAAACAGATAATGAGGATACCATGGATTAAATATGTGAGTGAATTCACAGAAAACAAAAAGTAAAATTATGCTTAATATCAGTAAGAGAAATTTAACATTTCCAGAGCATATAATAAGAAAAGAAGGCTTGGAAAATCTGATACACTTTAATCGCGGTTTCTTTTCTCTCCGTCTTATATTTTTCTTTTCTTGCATGACGAATTGTTATTCTTTCAAATTTAATATTACCAATTCTATTAACAAAGTGTTCATTGAAAAGTATCCTTAAAAAAATGCTTTCTTGCATTTTCAAATCTCTCTCTCTCACTTGATGTTCATTGTGGTGCAGTGGATATCAATTCAGAATGACAAATCGGGGAGCCAAGTTCAAATTTCTTGCATTCACTTGTGCACAAATACCCTTGGGAAAAGTATTAATCCGTCTCTTTCCTCCAGTTATCGATTAAAGTAATAGGACAGACTGGGTTCTATAGCTATGGCTGGCAACCAATCTACCACAGAAAGCAATGGCAACCTATGGCAGGATAGCCTTCTGCTGAGTCAGTCATGTCTCTTTCAAAACATGATCACCCAAATCATGTATCACATATGGCACTTAACTGACTGACTGACTAATTCTCTCTTCTCCTGCCATCTCTCTCATAATATATACAGTACTTTTCAAAAGTATTAGGACAAGAACTATTTTATCTGTTACAAGGCATCAAAATAAAGTTTAAAATCACCCCTGTCCTAATACTTTTGCACACTACCGATAGTGTACAAAAGTATTAGGACAGGGGTGATTTTCCTAAAAACCTCACTGAAATTCAAATACAGGGTGAAAAGCCAAACCTTCGTAAGAATTATTTAACTAAAAAGGAAGAGGAAGCAAGGCTTCAGAATTTGAATTGGCCCCACAAAGCCCTGATTTCAATCCTATTGAACATCTATGGAATATTTTGGATAAAGAATTGATAAATCTAATAAATTTAATGTTACTTCACAAGAACAAATACAAGCTGCTTGGCATGAGATACCATTAGATACATTGAAGAAGTTTGTGATGTCAATGCCTGACAGAATGAAGGCTGTGATCAAAGCAAAAGGCTATTTTACTAAATATTAAATTTATTTTGTAACTAGTATTTTTTCTTGTTAAAGCATTTGTTGAGTAAATCAAATAAAATTACTTGATTTAAATTTTTTATTTTCTGTCAATATGCATCATAAAAGATAAAATAGTTCTTGTCCTAAGACTTTTGAACAGTACTGTACACACACACACACACACACACACACACACACACAGAGGTGCGATTTGTAAATTGTCGCATTTATTTTATTATTTGAGTAAACTATTATTTGAGTAAATCAAATAAAATTACTTTAATTAAATTGTTTATTTTCTGGCAATATGCCTCGTAAATGATAAAGTAGTTCTTGTCCTAATACTTTTGCACAGTACTATATATATATATATATATATATATATATGGATTAATCATTTCACATCAACCGAGGCGGTATTGCCACTAGTGTGCAGAGGGTTACAGTGACAGAAAAGACTCGGTACAGGGGGGATTGAGAAAAAGATAACAAATGAACAGGATTGAAGGCAATAGGGATGTTGGAAAGCAATGTATAACCTACTTACTAACATTGATAAATGGATGCCAGAGCAAGGTTTAGGGGAAATATCAAAAACAAAATTTATTAAGAGCTATGAAGGACAGGAAATTGTGGAGAACCATGAACACCTACATCATGAAAGGACAAAGCACATAAAAGAATAAAATTGAATTATGGGAACACTCGAGAATATAAATAATTCTACTTTAAATATATTTTGTCTTCTTCTATGTGCTATAGCTCTCCAGAACTTTTTTTTAATGGTTTCCCCACAACATTTTTTTGTTCAATTGGAGTAGAAGGACCTATCTATTGCCTGGTTCACACTCCACCAACGTCTATTGAACAGGTTAAGAGGATCATCCCTTGTCCCTGTTTAGGATGTGGTTTCCGGCTTTCTCCTTTCCAATCTTCTCACTTTGTTTTGTTTTTTTTGTTCAATTGGAGTAGATAGATATATCGCCCGGTTCACACTCCACCCATGTCTATTGAACAGGTTAAGAGGCTCATCACTTTTTCCCTGTTTAGGATGTGGTTTCTGGCTTTCTCATTTTCCAATCTTCTCACTTTCTTTTTTTTGTTCACTTGAAGTAGATAGATCTATCTATCGCCCGGTTCACACTCCACCCATGTCTGTTAAACAGGTTAAGAGGCTCATCCCTTATTCCCTGTTTAGGATGTGGATTCCGGCTTTACTCTTTTCCAATCTTCTCACTTTGGTTTGTTGTTTTTTTCAATTGGAGTAGATAGATCTATCTATCGCCCGGTTCACACTCCACCCATGTCTGTTGAACAGGTTAAGAGGCTCATCACTTGTTCCCTGTTTAGGATGTGGATTCTGGCTTTACTCTTTTCCAATCTTCTCACTTTGGTTTGTTGTTTTTTTCAATTGGAGTAGATAGATCTATCTATCGCCCGGTTCACACTCCACCCATGTCTGTTGAACAGGTTAAGAGGCTCATCACTTGTTCCCTGTTTAGGATGTGGTTTCTGACTTTTCTCTTTTCCAATCAATTTCACAACAGTCTACATAAGAGAATAAAAGTTTAAGCAGTGTTATATATCGCCGTACGACGACAAACAACGAGAACACGCATATATAAAAATATAAGGTTATATTTTTATTCCTGACGACGAACCCGTGTGGAACAGAGAATGGAAGAGTGAGAGCGCACATAGAATGGGTCGACGGGAGTGTAGTCTTGCCTGTGGTGTCTCTCTGCTTCCACTGGGCGTTCTCTGCTGGCGAATCCGTGTGTCGAGGTCTTTTTATAGTCTTCTAGAACCGGGACTTTTCCTTCCGGTTTTGCCTCGCCCACACAACGCCCACGTAATTCCAAGAGACATCTGTTCTGTTTGCCTCCGTAGTCATTTCCGCCGCTGTCGGAAATAAGGTCAAACGAGCCCGACTCATAACCCTGCGACATCTGCTCCAGGCCCCGACAGGATGTATTTCTCAAACACCTGTCTTGTCGTTCGCCGACCCCTTCACCGACGGGAAACACCATCGATTGCATCAACCTTCCTCGGGTGGGGCCAGATTGCTATATTACAGCAGGAGGGTGAAGTAAAAGACAATCCAGTTACAGTGGGTGTCAGAGGAAGGTCATAAGAAGAATGTGAACACAGGTGTGACGACAGTGGGAAAAGTAAAGAACAAGATGCACAGGGTGATGTAGAAAGGCCAGATAAAGGGGAAAAGAGACAGGGGAAAGCAGCGGATAACCACCAGGGATAGGGAGACATGGAAAGCCATGATTGCCTATGTCCTGAAAGGACAGGGCACATAGAAGAAGAAGATATTTATAAGAAATTACAATGTGGTTATAAAATGGGGGATCAATTCTCTATTATAATCAATATATAAACTGATCCTTCATTTTGTAGCCATACTAGTTTCTATACATTTATGTTCTAGATTTATGGGCTTGAGCTAGTGAATGGTAGAGCGGGGTTTTGGTGGTGTAACAGGAGAAGGCTTGCTAAAAGCCACCAGGGATAGGGAGACGTGTAAAGCCATGATCGCCTACGTCCTGAAAGAACAGGGCACATAGAAAAAGAAGTTCTTAAATTTGCTTTTAATTATTGAAGCCTACATCTGCTTGCAAATAGAGTTCCTATTGTATTTTTGGCATTCCTTTCAATTTCTGTGATTCCTTTCATGTCATTCTGCGTTTGTGTATGACTGGAAACAGTTGCTTCCACACACTATGCTTGGATAAGTTTACAGAGTAGAACTGCATTTATGAAGATATTATTCATTGTCAGGTAATATATTTTATGCCCGCCCGCTGTGTCGATTTTTTCAAGTGTGTCCATCTCTGTATTTTTTCTCTGAAGGCCATTCTTCCTATTGAAATTAAAAAGGATTCTTAGAGATCGAGAAACCCTCAGCATCTTCATGCACACACACACACACACACACACACACACACACACACACACACACACACACACAGATTCCATTTATAAATAAGTTTAGATATATATGCTCGGATGTAATGAAAGCTTTAAAACTAATCCATAGTCCTGGAGCTCAGACTCAGCCTAAAGAATATTTGAAATAATAAAATAATTGCGACATTTTACCAATCGCACCTAGTATATATATATATATATATATATATATATATATATATACTAGCAGTATAGCCCGGAGTTGCTCGGGTGTAATGAAAGCTTTAAAACTAATCCATGGTCCTGGAGCTCAGACTCTTTGGACGTTGGCACGAAAAACTAAAAAGCAATAGTTGTTTCAAGTTAAAGCGAAACCGTAGACTGAAAGAAAAATGAATGGATGTAAGTCAAATTTTGATTCCTGGGATTGATATCAAATAAGTTTTTTTGTCGTAAACTGAATTTTGAAGGCTAAATAAATGGTATCATTGCTGAGACTAAGAACTACAATTATACCTACTTAGAGCCAAACTCAAAGCAAAAACTAAAATAAAAGGGCTGAAAAACATCTTGCCTTTTATATATATATATATTATCGATTTTCTGCACTATTGTAAGAACTGCAGCCTTGAAACTTTTGAATATAATTTCTTATGTCTTTGTCTATGAGTGTATCAAATTTGATTAAAATCGGACCACTCCTTCTATAACCCGATTTTTGGATTATCGATTTTCAATATTTATCGGAGATACCTCGACACAAAATCTAGCTAAGAACACTCGCAGACGCTTATAGTACAACTGTGTAAATTTTCAAGAAAATTGGTTCAGCCGTTTCGAAGTCTATAGGTAACGGACACACACATACACACACACACAGACAAAGTTCCATTTATAAATAAGTTTAGATTAGATACTACTTTTTCATTTTTTATTTACAAAATGTATAAATTATTTCTCTGCTGCCCCAAAACATGAAAAAGCTGTTAATTTCATTACACAAGTATGTAATCATGAGATACAAGAATATTTTTATATCCATATTCCTGTAGAAATATTATGATTAGCAACTCTTCAAGACAATGTTCTGATTCCATAGAGATAAAAGTCAATACAATATCCTTAATCAAATAAATGAACTTTTCATACCAAATTTATTTTCAAAATTAAAATTTTAATTCAAAACTGACTCCATGAACCAAGATGCTTTTTTTATACAAATGAAGTCACACTTTACATGTCTGTCACATCAATCAAGTGTTAGCCTTCATTTATTTTCATTTTGGAGGAAGATGGAGTTGTAGGGTCAGGGTTCACTGATTGAAAAAAAAATTAAAGAGCAAATTTCTCCTTTAGGTTTTTTTTTATTTTCACTGAATATTTCTCAGATGTTTAAATTATCTCATAGCCATTACCAGGGAAACGAAGAAACTCAATTTTCGATATCCTTGTACCATTAAAATAGTTAAATGCAACTGCCACTTCTTTCCATTTCTTTACTTCACTGATACTTACAGTCTTCAAAAATTTAAATGTAACATCAATTGCCATTTTCTATCTTCTTGTATCCTGTTCATCTGTTACCTTTTCCTCATTTCCCTTGTAACCAGTCTTTTCTCTCACTGTAAACCCCTGCACCACTAGTGGCAGTACCACCTTGCTTGATGTGAAATGATTAATATATATAATCCTGGGTAAAAAGCAATCAGACGTCTAACCATACTGATGAGCTGTGATGCAGCGAAACAGATCTGTCTGCGGATGACTACTTATATATATATATATATATATAAATTAGTCATCTACATACAAGCCTGTTTCACTGTATCAATGCTCATCAGTGTGGCTAGACATATCCACTTGCTTCTGGCCAGGATCGAAACTGGACCAATTTGGTTTCAGTTGGAATCGCTACCCACTAAGCCATAGGTGCATGGAATCAGGGAAGGGAAATTTTAACTTGTTGTATATAAACAGTGTATACATACGCGTCACTGAAAAAACTTAATTCATTTCTGAAGAGTCACGCCTGTATAGCAGAATTGGAAACTGTTTTTAAAATTTTCTTCTCTAGAGAGCTCAATAGTAATGAGAGCATAATATATATATATATATATATATATATATCTAAACATATTATAAATAGAACTTTGTCTGTGTGTGTATGTGTGTGTCCATTACCTATAAACTCCAAAACGGCTGAACCGATTTTCTTGAAAATTTACACAGTTGTACTATAAGCAGCTGTGAGTGTTCTTAGCTAGGTTTTGTGTCGAGGTACCCCCGATAAATATCGAAAATTGATAATTGAAAAAATTGGGTTATAGAAGGAGTGGTCCGATTTTAATCAAATTTGATACACTCATAGACAAAGACATAAGAAACGATATTCAGAAGTTTCAAAGTTGCAGTTCTTACAATAGTGCAGAAAATCGATAATATATATATATATATAACAGGCAAGATGTTCGTATGTGTGTGTCTGTTTATCTGCCTGTATGTATGTGCTTTTTTTCAGCCCTTTTATTTTAGTTTTTCTTTGGGTTTGGCTCTAAGTAGGTAAAATTGTAGTTCTTAGTCTCAGCCATGATACCATTTACTCAGAGGACTTATTTAGTCTTCAAAATTCAGTTTATGATGAAAAAAACCTTTTTTGATATCTATACCAGGAAATCAAAATTTGACTTACATCCATTCATTTTTCTTTCAGTCTATGGTTTTGCTTTAACTGGAAACAACTATAGCTTTTTAGTCTTTTGTACCAATGTCCAAAGAGTCTGAGCTCCAGGACCATGGATTAGTTTTAAAGCTTTCATTACACCCAAGCAACACCAGACTATACTGCTAATATATATATATATATATATATATAGTCATCTGCAGACAGATCTGTTTTGCTGTATCACAGCTCATCAGTACAGTTAGACATGTGATTACTATTTACCCAGGAGTGAAACCCAACCCAGTTGGTGTCAGTCGGTGGTTCTACCTCTGAGCTATGGGTGGTCAGTAGACTTTTAGCATGTGTTATATCATGTACACATACAGCAATAACTGAATGAACAATGCATGGATGCTGTAGTAGCTACTGTTTTTTTAAGTCTATCATTCTTCCAGTGTGCTGAATCAGGGTGTGAGAGCATAAATAGTTATCTGCAGACAGACCTGTTTTGCTGTATGACAGCTCATCAGTACAGTTAGACATCTAATTTCTTTTTACCCAGGATTGAAACCTGACCAAATTGGCGTCAGTCAGCGATTCTACCTATGTATATATTCAGAAAAACAGAGATTTGAAAATGCAAGTAAAGCATTCTTTTTTAAGGATTCTTTTCAATCAACACTTGGTGAAATAAATACATCAGTAAATATTAAACATGAGCGAATAACAATTTGCCATGCAAGAAAAGGAAAATATGAGATGGAGAAAAAAAGGAACCATGTCTAAAACACAAATTTATTAAATATAATGAGGGGAAGAAAGTACTGGAAAGGTTCCAATATAAAGGGTTCCTAGTGAGTATAAAATGGTAACAAATCAATAATATACCTCGTATAATACCAAGAGGACAAACAAAATGCTCTTTCTGTCTGCAGTCCTACCTATACTCTTTTTCTTCTCTCATATTTACTCTTTGTAAGTCTTTGCATACTCGTGACATTCCAACTTTGCTTGGTGCGAAATGATTTCTTTTATATTTTTATGATTTATATATAGATATATATATATACTATAGTCATCCGCAGACAGATCTGTTTTGCTGTATCACAGCTCATCAGTACGGTTAGACTCCGATCGCTTCCTGACCCAGGATTGAAAACAGACTGAATCGGCCTCAGTCGGCGATTCTACCTCTGGGCCACGAGCGTCTGGTAGAAGAAGGCAGACTTTTTAGCACATATATCATTATACACACCCAATAGCTAGAGTGCTCGAATTCATTATTGAATGAGCGATGCGTATATGCCAAAGTAGCTACTGTTTTCAAAGTCTCCCACTCTTCCAGAGTGCTCAATCAGTGTGTGAGAGCGTATATACACACACACACATCTATATATATATATATATATATATATATATATATATATATATAAATCATTTTGCTCTTAAAGAAGACAATTCTCTTTCTGACTCATGACACAGATGCTGCAAAATTCCAAAGAACTATACAAAATAATAAAAACTCCTGAACTTGAGTCCATCAGTTGTAGTAGCAACAAAAATGGATAGCACATGTAATGAAAAACAAACATCATCAAAGTGTGGACTTTCTACACAAGCTGAAGCAAAAAGTTAGGAGGGAAACTCCCATAGATACTAATGTAACTTTTCTGCATCTTTTCTATAAATATTTTCATGGCATTTGTTGTTGTAGTTTCAATAGATATAGGTTTGAACACATGAGAATATATAGATAGTTAAGTTGCGTACTGCGTTTCAGACTCAAACTGTGTTTCTTTCTTTCACTAAAGATAGATTGTATTATTTTTGTAAAAATTCTGTTGTTTACAAATTCAAATGCTGATGTGAAGTGGTATACATAGGACATACCAATCTGAGGTTGAAAACACAAGTAGCGCAGTACGTCCCGCAAAAGTACGTTCAGGTAGTCCTCGATGGTCTTTAAGAACCACTCAGGCTGTTCATGATTCAGCCATTGGACAACACTTACTTGATAATCACGACTGCGCCACTAGGTATGAGAACACATAGTTTTCTGTCTTGCACAGTGCCTGCTTGGCCCATCATTTAAGTGTTTTGGAGGCTGTTTACTTGAAAATCCACCAACCTAGTCTGTGTTGACAGAAGGAGCATTTCATTTGCTCCTTATGATTGTTGGAGGGATTGTAAGTTTTTCTTTTGCCATTTTATTGCTTTTGTGGAACTGTGTGTTTACACTCCCATTACATTTAAATTATTTTTTGATTAAAATTATGTTTTCAAACGAGTTCCAACTTTCCAATCTGTAAGTAATTTTCATGTCCTGTCTATCATTAACAATATTACCAATGAGCACCTTTGATAATGTGTTGGCTGAAAGGATCCTAAGGTCTTACAGTATGATATCAACTTTAGTTATGTCGATTTGTTATTTCTGTGGGTACAAGTCTCTGTTTATATATATACTAGCAGTATAGCTTGGTGTTGCTCGGGTGTAATGAAAGCTTTGAAACTAATCCATGGCCCTGGAACTCAGACACTTTGGATGTTGGCATGAAATACTAAAAAGCAATAGTTGTTTCCAGTTAAAGTAAAACCATAGACTGAAAGAAAAATGAATGGATGTAAGTCAAATTTTGATTTCCTGGTATCGATATCAAATTTTCTGCACTGTTGTAAGAACTGCAACTTTGAAACTTCTGAATATCATTTCTTATGTCTTTGTCTATGAGTGTATCAAATTTGATTAAAATCGGACCACTCCTTCTATAACCCAATTTTTTCAATTATCAATTTTCGATATTTATCAGGAGTACCTTGACACAAAACCTAGCTAAAAACATTCGCAGACGCTTATAGTGCAACTGTGTAAATTTTCAACAAAATTGGTTCAGCCGTTTCGGAGTCTATAGGTAATGGACACATACACACACAGACACACACACACACACACACACACACACACACACACACACACACACACACACAGAGACAAAGTTCCATTTATAAATAAGTTTATATATATAAACAAGTGGTGTAGATATAGAAGAATTCAAAGGAGTATCATGTACATAAAGTGGTATGATAATTCTCTAGGAGAGTTATATATATATATGTATATAAATACATATAGAGCAAATATATGTAAAAATAAAGACAGACACGTTATTCCATGGTTAAGTGGAAGTGTAGGCCTATTTCAGGCAAACTATCATCAGCTTCCATCTTTATTGTACAGAAAATTTTACACGATTTGTGTAAAATCTTCTGTACAATAAGGACGGAAGCTGATGATGGTTTGCCTGAAATAAACCTACACTTCCACTTAACCATGGAATAACGTGTCTGTATTTATTTTTTAGATATATATATTTTTACATATATATATATATATATATATATATATGCATTAATAAATTAAAAAAAGAAATAAAAATTGACAGGAAAGTAGAAGTAGAAGAATCATTTTGCTCTTAAAGACAAATTCTCTTTCTGACTCGAGACACAAATGCTGCAAAATTCCAAATAACTATAAAAAATAATAAAACTCCTGAACTTGAGTCCGTCAGTTGTAGTAGCAACTAAAATGGATAGCACATGTAATGAAAAACAAACATCATCAAAGTGTGGACTTTCTACACAAGCTGAAGCAAAAAGTTAGGAAGGAAACTCCCATAGATACTAATGTAGCTTTCCTGCATCTTTTCTATAAATATTTTCATGGTATTTGTTGTTGTAGTTTCTATAGATATGTGTTTGAACACATGAGAATTAAATTGACAACATGTGGAGACATGATAAGATACAAGCAGGAAGTGAGGTTTTTATTCATCTGGGAATGTAGAGTGGGTATTCCTGCCTTATATTTTCTGGTTGCCTAATATTGTCCTGGGTTCAAAGGTTGAGGGCTTCAAATATCTTGGATCATATATATTTGATTTAAGAAAAGATTTTTTGCATACAAAAAACTCTTGCTTGGGATGCATGCAATAGACTTGATATGATCTGGAGCTCTAACCTTATATGTTTATTAAAAGTTTGAAGTATTAATTGAGCCAGTTTTTCTTTATGGTTCAGAGACTTGGACTTTGTTCATTTGGAGAAACGACTTGATGCAACTCATGCCAACATTCTGAGAAAGATCCAAAATACCTGCTGGAGATCCCACCCAACATTGACCTACATCGACTGAAATATTGCACAATTGTTTCTTAAACTCTAGGGGAAATGGTGGCAATTTTTTGGTCACTGTTACTGAAAAATGAGATGATCTCATCCCTGCTTATTCAACATTCCTCTGGAAGTGTTGTATTAATAATAATGGTTGGTTGTTTTGTTTTTTGGCATATCAACCTCGGTGGGTCATTTATTGCCAACTAAACTTTATTTATTTATTGCTGGTAATACCTTTATCTTTCAACAATTTATTGATGTTTTTATATAAGTTTTGTGTCTAGTAATACATTTTTCTTTTCGAGTATCAAGAGTCATTGGGATTTGTTTTCAAAGGTAGGGTCCCCAAGTCATACCCTTGTTATTTAACCCATAACTGGAGGGAAGGAACAGATTAATACCTTTCCCAAGGGTACCAGTGCTTAAGTGAATGCAGGGTGTTTAACTGGAATTCGGACTCGCCTCACCAATTTCTCTTTCCAAGCCAATATCCACTGCACCACAACGCACATCTGTCACTATACGCTTACAGCACCTGGTATTCCCAAGCAATCACCCATTTAAGTACTGACCAGGCTAAATGTTGCTTAACTTCGGTGATCGAGCAAGAATTGGTGTATTCAGCGTGATAGGCCGTAAGCCGTTGTATTAAGGAAACTAACATATACACTTACAATTGTCAAAGTCTCAAGTGAGATATGAGAACAACAATGCATGGCTGTGTTGCATGGGGTGGGATTGTTGATGGATTTCTAACCAAAGATTAGTCCAAAGATGATGACGAAGGATTCTTTATGGTAGATATTTTTCCCAAATTTGTATTTGAAAAGAATGCCGAATTTGAAGCATTTTACTATGAAGCATAAATGTCTTGATGGGACCTCAGCAAGATTCATCTTGTATATCTGTTCAAGTGGGAAGTGGTCTGTTTCTACAATTACTTTTCTCCCTGGCAGATAATATTCACTTTTTTTAGACCATACCTGAATGCCAGTCACTGCCTCTCAGTTTTAGAGTATCTTGGTTCTGTTGGGGTGAGGCACTGTAAATCCATTCCAACAATTTTCTTGGCTCTTTTTGGATGGTTTGTCTTAACGATGCTTCTATCCCCTGTGTGCTGGCATTACACTTAAGGATTGTGGTTGTGTTAGGATTAGTGTCATAGTAACTGATTAATATACGTTGTGGCGCAGTGGATATCGGCTCGGAACGAGAAATCGGGGAACCGAGTTCGAATTCCAGTTGAATTCCTTGCATTCACTTACGCGCAAATACCCTTGGGAAAGGTATTAATCCGTCTCTTCCTTCCAGTTATGGGTTAAATAGCAGGACAGACTGGGTTCTATAGCCTTGGTCGGCAACCAGTCTACCGCAGAAAGCAATGGCAACCTACTGCGGGATAATCTTCTGCGAGTCAGTCATGTCTCTTTCGAGACATGATCGCCCAAAGCGTGTATCGCGCATAGCACTAAACTGACTGAACTGATTATTTGTGTCCTGAATAGCTCTTTTTATTTCTTCTGGAGCTTCCTGATAGTAACGTTGCCATTTGAAGTATATGTTTTCTTTAAATCCATTCCCTGAGTGGTGATGTCATTTCTCAAAGTTTTACTGAGAGTCTATTGAGCTATGCTATCATAGTATGTGTAACTTTTTATCATTCTTGGGGTATTTTATGTCTCTTATCACTTGGAATTTGTCTTCACATGAGATATTCCATATTCTGTGATGGTAAGTCTGAAGAAACTGAGTTTTTTCTGCTTGTATTGCAGTTTTTTCTCTATTGAACTCCATATTATTCTTAATTTTTTGAGGACACAGCCTGTTGAAATGCATTTTCTTCTTTTGTTGATCCTCTTAATAAGGGAAATAACTGATTGTGAGATATCTGGAAGAGGCAGGGCTCTCTTGGAGCTAGAACAATATATGAAATAAAGGCTTAAGTTTAAAATCCAATCACCTAAAGAAGGTTGAAGTGTACAAAAGCTGAAATGTTTTAAATATAGCAACAAAGATGAGGGCAACAGTTCAAACAATATAAATAGTGTAATAATCTGGAGTCAGTGTAAACATTCATTTAATTAATGCTTCCAGAATGGAGCCAAAATGTCTCTGTCGCCCAGATTAAAGACGCTCACAGATTTTTAGAAACTCATTTGGCAAAATATTATATTTGACTCAACATCTATATTTCTTCTCCACTTACAAAAAGTAAAAATAAACATTTGAAAGAAAGGAAAAAAAATATGCATACTTCTTTCAACTACACACCACAAAACAAATTATATAAGTAAGTAATTTTTTATAGAAAATCATTGAGAATGTCAGAGTTCTTATTTTTTATAATCTATGTGATGTAGGTTGTAATCAGACAGAAGAAAGAAACCACTAATGTAGGTACCTCCACTCAATTGCTAAAAAAATAAATATATATATATCATGATGTTAAAACTTCATAAAAACAAAGGTTTTATCATCAAAATGTTTATCCTATTTTTAAGAGGAAAGATCAAATTTTGTTGTTATTAATTTAAAATTTTTTAAAATCCTTTCTAACATGTCTGAAATTTTAATTAACCCTCTAGGGCCATTTGTATCATATTTGATACAGTATTTCCCTATAAGGAAACATTTGGTATTTCCCTATAAGGAAACATTTGGTATTCATTGACTGAGCAGTCAGTACTGCTTTCATTTGAAATTTATAAAATATTTCTCTTAAAAAATTTTTCAGGAAAATATTTCTTTCAAGGCTTGTTTTCATACTGTATCAAATATGATACGAATGGCCCTAGAGGGTTAAAATTTTATTTTCTGTCTTCTGTCAGCGATTCACGCTATGTTTACGTAAGGCGACTATTTAGAAAATGGAGTCGGTCAAGTAAAATGATTTTGGGTCGAGTAAATTTTCCCTCGCTCTTGACTGCCGGTTGAGTGATTTCTTTTTCAAATTTCTTTTTCAAATCTCAAAGATTGGTGGAGACTCATGATTATCAACATCCTGAAGAGATATATAGAAGATTGGTCACATATATAGATATATATATATATAGAAGTTTGGCCAATAAATACTGAATATTTCCTGAAGAGATATATAGAAGATTGGTCACATATATAGATATATATATATATAGAAGTTTGGCCAATAAATACTGAATATTTCCTGAAGAGATATATAGAAGATTGGTCACATATATAGATATATATATATATAGAAGTTTGGCCAATAAATACTGAATATTTCCTGAAGAGATATATAGAAGATTGGTCACATATATAGATATATATATATATAGAAGTTTGGCCAATAAAAACTGAATATTTCCTGAAGAGATATATAGAAGGTTGGTCACATATATAGATATATATATATATATAGAAGTTTGGCCAATGAATACTGAATATTTCCTGAAGAGATATATAGAAGATTGGTCACATATATAGATATATATATATAGAAGTTTGGCCAATAAATACTGAATATTTCCTGAAGAGATATATGGAAGATTGGTCACATATATAAACTTATTTATAAATGGAACTTTGTCTCAGTGTGTGTGTGTGTGTGTGTGTGTGTGTGTGTGTGTGTGTGTGTGTGTGTGTGTGTGTCCATTACCTATAGACACCAAACCGGCTGATCCAATTTCTTGAAAATTTACACAGTTGTACTATAAGTGACTGCCAGTGTTCTTAGCTAGGTTTTGTGTCATGGTACCCCCGATAAATATTGAAAATCGATAATCGAAAAAATTGGGTTATAGAAGGAGTGGTCCGATTTTAATCAAATTTGATACACTCATAGACAAAAACATAAGAAATGATATTCAGAAGTTTCAAGGTTGCACTTCTTACAATAGTGCAGAAAATTTGATATTGGTACCAGGAAATCAAAATTTGATTTACATCCGTTCATTTTTCTTTCAGTCCACGGTTTCGCTTTAACTGGAAACAACTATTGCATTTTAGTCTTTCATGCCAATGTCCAAAGTGTCTGAGCTCCAGGACCATGGATTAGTTTTAAAGCTTTCATTACACCCGAGCAAACACTGGGCTATACTGCTAGTATAGATATATATATATATAGAAGTTTGACCAATGAATACTGAATATTTCCTGTATGGAAATAGTTATTGTCAACATTTATTCTAGTCTTACTATTTTCATAAAGATGGATATTTTGCAAAATAGTATCAAACTGACATTGTAAGTTTTGCTATTGCCGAATCAAGTCATGGTTGCCAATGAAAAGAAATTCAGTAAATAACTTTTCCTTTCACTTAAATTTACTTATAATTTTTATTTCTTTTTCGATTCTTTATTTTCTTTTCAATTTCATTTCTTTTTTTATTTTGTTAGTTATGCTTTTAATTTGTAGTAGTTTTCTGTGGGCAAAAAAAAGAAAAGAAAGTCGACAGAGAAACATTCTTGATTACAAAAACTGCACAGCAAAATAGAGAGCAAATTTTTGATAGACACGAGCAATTTCCTGAGTGACATTCGGATTTTCCATGCACCAATGCACACATTTCACTGCTTACAACTTTTTCATCTTTATATTTTTCACTCATTGTTATTCATTATTTAACTATAAACCTCTCTCTCTCTTTCTCTTTCTCTTTCTTTTTCTCTACACACACACACACACACACACACATGCACACACACACACACACACACACACATATATATATATGTATTTATATATATATGATTATATAGTTGTGAATTAATTGTACATGGAAATTTCTATGTTTCAAGATAGATTCTCATCATCAGGCAATGTTTGATATTGGTTGTGCAGATGATTTACATTTAAATGACAAAAACCTTTGGTTTGCTGTGTATGTATGTAGGAAGATATAAAAATTTACATGTGTTTTTTTTTTTGACTAATCAGAGGGAAGATTCATTTTGGGATTTGGCCCCAAAGAATACATACTAACCAACTTTTTCTTCAGCTCTGTAATACTTATTATATTGAGCACTCTTCATAATAAAATAAATGCAAGGACATTCAAACTAATAAAACCTTGAGTCCTCTTCACTTGGAATTATATATATAAATATATAGACTCCTGATCAAAAATTTAAGACCATTTAAAAATCTTTAAAAATAAATTTTTTATTTACAGATAGATTTTAAACTCCTCCCACTTAAGGTTACCAATACTACAATCTAAAAGGTTATGGAAACAAAAAGCTACATTCCAAACATTTTATTTAGAAATTTACATTTTTATAAACTGAGGCGATTTACACATGATCAAAATTATAAGACCGGAGACAAAAATTCTACGAAATTGTACAAAAAGTATATGAAAACATTCAACAACCAAATTTAATAATGAGTTCTACCTCCACTGCTTTTGATGACTTCAAAAATTTTGTCGGGCATGCTAGAAATAAGGTGCAGGGGATGTTGCTCCAACTTCTGAAGATGGCTTCACAAAGTTAATTTTTGTTGAATATTGTTTGCCATTTCGATAAACATCTCTTGTCATCCATCCCCAAATATTTTCAATTGGGTTCAAGTTTGGTGAGCATGCAGGATGTCCCAAGAGATAGGCTGCATTTTCTAGTAGAAAGGTCAAGGTCTGTCTTGCAGTGTGGATTGCAGCATTATCCTGTTGGAATAATCATCCATCCGCACACAAACGATGACCCTCCATCATCAAAGATGCTTTTTGTAGCATGCTAACATAACCAGCCGTTGTCTGATGACCCTGCACCACCTGGAGCCCCATTAGGGACCCTCCACCATTATGACATGTGGAGAAAATTTCAGTAGGCATGTTTTTGTTATGCCAGTATCATTGGAAGCCATCAAGACCATCTAGATTGAATTTTTTCTCATCAGAAACAGGAATTTCTTCCACTTCTCAAAGTCCCATGTTTGGTATTCATGACCAAACTTTAAGCAGTCCACCTTGTGATGTGGAAGCAGCAAGGAATTTGTTTATGCTTTTTATTTACCATGCCTTTTTGTCGTAAATGTCGTCTGATGGTTACGGAACTGCAATCAGCATCTGTGACTGCCTTAATTTGACTAGAAGAAAGTCCCCCATCTTTCATAACAACCCGTCTTATTCTCCTACTCAATGCAGGAGAAATTTTTTGGGGCCTATCAGAGGATTTTGCTTTTCCATAATTCTCACTGTTCTTTAGAAAGTTGCAAATCACAGTTTTACTGTGATTTACCTTAGCTGCGATCACCCGCTGTGACAAACCTTGCTTATGGAATTATAGAATTCGAGAACGCTCAACTTTGATAAGTTTGCTTTAGGCATGGTAACACCTTTATGCAGTGATTGCTAATCTCTAACTAAACTAAAAATATTGGAATTACCATAGATCTAACAATTTATACCCCTGGTCTTATAATTTTGATCATGTGTAAATCGCCTCATTTTATAAAAATGTAAATTTCTAAATAAAATATTTGGAATGTAGCTTTTTGTTTCAATAACCTTTTAGATTGTAGTATTGGTAACCTTAAGTGGGAGGAGTTTAAAATCTATCCGTAAAAAAAAATTTCTTTTTAAAGATTTTTTAAGCGGTCTTAAATTTTTGATTGGGAGTGTATATGTATATTCTATTTGTAAACGAGTTATTATGCGACCCAGTTTTCTACCATGAGTGGTGTTTTCAGGCGATTTTTAATAACTTATTTTACCATTTACCTTTTTTCTTTATAAAATACTCACATAACGGTGCTTTTTTTGAGTGCTCATGTGGCAGGGTATTTTTGAATGCGCAATCTATGGATGAAAATTTTAAAGATTGTGCATTCAAAAATTCCCTATATATATCAATCTATATTTGGGAAGCAATCTTTCATTAAAAACGATTGACAAGGAAGATTTTATTGACTTTTGATTTAATTTGTCCAGTATTCATACATGTTTCGTTTTTGCTGGAAATAAGGAATGTAAAAATATTCCATATTTTTTTACTTTCCAAGCGCTTTCAGCCTTTTTACAGACTATTTGCAAGGATATTTTTTTTGATGTTGTTATGTCCCCATGTTTGACTGTAAAGTAATTTTTTGTGTTTTAGTGGGTTTTTTTTTTTTTGAAAAGGAGAGTTCTTTAAAGCTTCCACGTGATGTGTGCAGGTGGCTATTGCTTGAGCATACTTTTTTTTTAATTTTCAAAACTCCATTTCCACTGTTAAATAATGTAAAGTTGATGGTAGGAGAAAATTGTTTGATATATAGTACCTCTCTTATAGCAAGGGACCTTTGATATTGTGATTTAAATAATGTTTATGCATTTTCAACCAAAATTTTTCTTAAGGGTTCTTGTTAGTTATGGGCTTAATAAATGTTTTTTTTTTGCACTATTATTAGCATATATAGGTGGTATATATATATATATATATATATATAGGTATCTACTTAGAGAAGTATTAGTATGGCCAATATAGGTAAGTGTTTTATGACAAGAAACAAAATCTTGAACAAGGCATTAAAATTCATACACTATATTAGTCATCGGTAGTTTAGATTTGATGGGGTTATTATTATTAGAAACAACAAGGTTTGCTGTCTTCAATTTTCTGCAATATATTATAAATAATTTAACATGTTTTTGAGGAATTACAGCAGAAATAAGGTATTTAATAAATTTTGTGTAGAAATAACTATACTGTTATGAATAAAAATATGTCAGTTTGAAACATTTTATAACTTCATCTTTAATTAATGCACATTTGGCAGCAATAAAATATGTTGATGTTTTTCTTTGTGTTATTTTTATACTAGTGTCATATATTTTACATAAGGATAATTTTATTTGTTTGTCAATGATGTAACTGGGGAAATTATTGTTGATTAATGTTTGTTCTATGTGATTTAGTTTGCTCCAAAATATTCCGGGGACGGATGAAGAGAAATTTTGATGTACCCTACATAAGAAGTTTGTCATTACTGCTATTTTATATATTTCAGGGCATTGGATATTATCGTTAAAAAGTTCTGATTGATGGGTTTTATACATATATATATATATATATATATATATATATATATATAAAAACCCCCAGTAAGAACTCTTTAACTATAATATCAATAATGTTCAATTGTTTATGACCAAGTTTGGTTAATCTTATTTAATTTCCGTAACATGTTTACATTTGTTGACATTACGATACATTTCAGAGCAGATATGGTTATTGCGATAAATCGAAAACTGTGTTATATAGGCTTGATTAAAACCTCGTTTAGACTAACAGTCATTCGTGGTTGAGAGGTCTAAGACGTGCCTGATCACATGGTAGCTTCCCCTATGTGGATAGGGATCACAGGTTCAAATCCTGCCGAATGACACATTTTCGTAATAAAAATTTATCGCAAATAATCAGGCCAGTAGATATAAATATGTAATACTGTTTAATTAAAAACAGAATATCTACTTAAATACGAGTATTGATAAAAAATTATGTTCAAACAAATCATTTCATATATATATATATATATATATATATATATATATATAGTAATCCGCAGACAGAACTGTTTCACTGTATCTCAGCTCATCAGTATGGTTAGACATCTGATTGCTTCTAGCCAGGATTGAAGTCCGACCGAGTTAAGATCAGTCGACAATTCTACCTCTGAGCTATGGGTGCTCAGTTGAGTAAGATGGACATTTAGCGTGTCATATACAATGTAAACATGCGTCAGTAGCTGAGAGTGTTCAAATTCATAACTGAATGTACGATTGTAATTTTGTTATTACAATGGTTTATAAAAGCATAATATCACTACACAAAAATTTTCATGTTTCAGAACAAAACTGGTCCTCTTAAGGTGATATGTTAAAATAAATGGTGAAAATGATTTATTTTGAAAATATAAGATGAATTCATGGTTATTTAGAAAATTAAGGAGTGGTAGATGGAGGAAATGCTTTAGGTGTGTCAGTGTTGTTCAATCAAAATTGAGACTTATGTAACCATGGAGATTTAATATTTGGGTTATGAAAGGGAGCAAGATGGCTTGGATCTTGACATGTCCTTTTTTAATTTTGTCTGGATAATATACATTGTGGGACCTTGGATTTTTTTTAAAATTTGTCACTTTAACTGAGCAGGTTCATGAGGACACTGTTATGATGTCATCATTTATCAGGTTTTATATATATATATATATATATATATATATATTAAAGAAAAAACTATGAAAGGGAAAAAGTTTTCATGTACTGCATCTTGTGCTTCATAACTTTATCAGACTAAAGTGATGTTGCTGTTGGTCTGAAATAGGAAATAGAGCAGGTGTTGAGCATTTAAATTTTTTTTCTTCTATATGTAAGTTTTGGTTTTATAGTCTAGGTGATTTTATTTACTTTTGTTTTGTTCATGTTTCCATAACTTTTGTTATTAAATATCTCACATTATGAAAATAAATATGTATAAATTTATATAGCATTTTCTCTACCTTCTACATACACATATATAAGTGTAATCATTTTATAAGCCCTCAAGCAGAAGAACATTTTTCAGTGTGTCATAGACTGACGCGAATGACTACTAATCTAAGAGGAAACTTTTTCTGCCACTCCATGACAAATTCAAATGACTACTACACAAAAAACAATCTTTTTAAAAGATTTAACATAATGAAAAAATTTTATATATATGACCAGCCATACTTCACCTGAAGAGGGTTACAAAACTCAAAGCATGTGTAGCAATATGTACAAAATAACATAGGAAGAAATACATGTGATTTTTTTTCTCTTTTTCAAATATAGACTTTTCTCTTGTTGAAACTAAAACAACCTATCCCTTATATATATATATATATAAGGGATATACGTCTACGTAGAATTAAATAAAAGAGAAGAAATTTTTTGGTGGAGGGTGATATTTTGATTGCCTACTGTTGTACCATTTGGATCTGACAAGCTGTGTTAAGAACATCAAAGCAGTGAAATATGTATTATCCATGGTAATAATCGAAAATCCTTTATATAATATATATATATATATATATATATATATATATACACACACACACATATATATATATATATATATATATAAGAGAAAATAAAGCAGAATGATATGTTAACCACTTAAAGATTACTGAAGTGCATGAAACTCAGAGCCATGCATAAAAATAAGGTAATATGTATATTTATTAATATATTTTTAAATATAAAGCTTTAATCCAAAATGAAAAGCAGGAAGGTAAATCCCAAAGACCCGATCTTAGGGATTTCATGTAGAAATGGCCATACAACTGATTTGAACATTGGAATTTATTTTATTTTATTATTTATTAATATATATATATATATATATATATATATATATATATATATAAAATAAAACAAAAATTTCAATATTTAAATTTCTTGGACAGCCATTTCTATGAGAAAATAGGATAATATGTATATTTATTAATATATATAGGATAATATGTATATTTATTAATATATATATATATATATATATTGTAGTCCAGTGGATATCAGCTCAGAATGAGAAATCGGGGAGCCGAGTTCAAATTCCAGCCAAATTCATTGCATTCACTTATGCGCAAATACCCTTGAGAAAGGTATTAATCTGTCTATCCCTTCCAATTATGGGTTAAATAACAGGACAGATTAGGTTCTATAGCATTGGTCGGCAACCAGTCTACCGCCGAAAGCAATGGCAACCTACTGCGAGATAATCTTCTGCCCAGTCAGTCATGTCTCATTTGAGACATGATTGCACAAGCGTGTATCACATATGGCACTTAACTGATATATATATAAAATCAAAAAGAAAACAAAAATTTTGATATTTAAATCTATTGGATAGCCATTTCTATAAGGAGTTCTTCACTTTTTCAGCAATGGCTAAAAGCAAAACTTTATTTATTCAATTTCAAATGTGTTAAAAGATTTTTTTTATCGGTAGAAGCTCCCAAAAAATCTTCCATACACAAGTAAATAAAACACCGGGCAAATTGTTAGAAAGTTTTTAGGAGCGAAATCAAAGTAATATGCTTGGTTTGACAGATCTTCCAAACCAGGCTCTTTCTTAGTAGTCTTAAGTAACCTGATGTCAAGCAAGCAAACTGGTATTGCAAGCCAATTCCTTAGTGGTCTGGTGTGTTACGTTTTTAGTTAGCACTTGCAGTTTGTTTATATCAAATTGAATAGGTTGATCACAATGTGGTGAGATTGTGAGTTCGAACTTCCCCCGCTTGAAACAGGAAAATCATTTCTGTGTCATTCTGCCACCAATAAAGTCATCTCTGTACACATAATAAATGTTTCAAGTAGCTTTGGCAGCTTTGTAATTCAGGTTAAAAGCAAAGAGAGAAAGTAGACTTGATGTTCCATCTCAAAGGGGTGATGAATCTTAAATAAAATTTCAATAACATCAGACAAAAGTTTTACAGGATGACCAGAATAAATATGAAGCAAAAAATGCCACGAAAGATGATTCTTCAAGATTATTCTCAGAACATCAGAACAAATGAATGAATATACACTACCCACCATAATGATTAGGCCACCCCAGTGTTTTAAAAAAATTATGTATTTCATAGTATTTTTTAGTATTTATTGCAAAGCGAATAATTGTAAATGAAAATAGTATGGTTCTTTTGTTAATATTGCAAAATAACATGTGTATCAAATGAATTTATAAATATTTAATAATTACCTATATTGCAGTTTTATCAATGAAAGAATGAAGAAAATTTAGGGTGATTCGGAAGAGTTCATCTTTGCTTCCTTGCTTTGTAAAATTTTTCAAAGTAATAATAACAAAACACCCATTGTATTTTCATTTGGCAATAAATACTAAAAATAGTATGAAATACATCATTTCTTTTAAAAAAACTGGGGTGGTCTAATAATTATGGCCGGTAGTATATATATATATATATATATATATATATATATATATATATATATAGCAAATCTACAGGGTGCGATGTGTAAATTGTCGCTATTTGCTTAGTAAAATTTTGCAAAGTAATAATAACAAAAGAACCATTCTATTTTCATTTAGAATTATCCACTTGGCAAAAAATAATAAAAACAGTATGAAATACATCATTTCGTTTAAAAAACTGGGGTGGCCTAATAATTATGGCCGGTAGTGTATATAACAACTTAATAGACAACATTGCTGTATAGTGATTGTTAGTTTCATGCCTGTAGTGATCTTCAGACCATATAAATATTCAACTTCTTGCATTGAACAGACTTCCTCCATATATCAAGCAAATTTTAAACAATATAATTATATATATGTATGTACATATTTGGATTCATTAGATGATTTTAAAAACTGGTTCATTTAAAAACTGATTCATATCTCTTTCTTTTCAATCTCTTTCTTTCTTTCTTATTACTTTCTCTCATTTTTTTCTCTCTCTCATTTTTATTTTCTCTTATTGTTCTTTCTATCTCTTACTCTTTCCTTTAATTTTATCTTTCTTTCTTCACCTCCTCTTTCACATTTTCTACTTTTTATTCCTTACTTCTCTTTTCCTTTCTTTCCTTTTTCTCTCTCTTTCACTTTGATTTTGTATTATTCTTTCTATCGATTACCTCCTGATCTAATTTTATCTCTTCTTTCCTCATCTCTTTCTCCTTCCCTCGTTTTTACACTTTTTATTCCTTACTTCTCTTTTCCTTTCTCTCCTTTTTTTCTCTCTTTCACTTTCATTTTGAATGATTCATCTCTTTCTTCATCTGATCTTTCTTTTTCTTTTTTCTCCATTTTCACTTTTTATTACTTGCTTTTCTTTTTCTTTCCCTTCTTCCCTTTAACTTTCTTTTAATTTACTTAAGTCTCTCCTTCTCTTTCTCTTTCTTTTGTCTTTATTTGTCTCTTTATTTCTTTCCTCTCCTTCTTCTCTTTTTCCTCCATGTTTCTTCTACATTTCTCTCTTTTACTTATTCCTTGCTCCTCTCTCTCTATTCTTTTTCTTTCACAATTTTTTAATTTTGTCTCTCTTATATACAACATTTTTAAAAATGTCTCCACTTATTTAATTCTCCTTTTGAGATTTTTTATTTTACCTTTTTTTGTTGTTTATTTACTTTCACTCATTTTTCTTTTTTCATTTTTTTTTTTTTTGTCACTCCTCTGCAATTTATAATCCACACCCTTTCATTTCATGCGTCCCACTTTACCAATCAGAGCAAAAATGGAAAAATGTAAAATAATTCTTATGGAAAAAAAGAAAATAAAAAGCCACAAAATACTTCAAAGACAATTTTAAGTTTGACTGAACTGCTGTGAAGGATAAACTATATCTAATTAGATCACAAATCAGTACTAATGAGGCAAAATAGGTGCCTACATATATTTTATTTATGATATACTTACTTGCAAAGGCAACGCAAGTTAATTTCGGTTTTTATTATGGTTTTGACTATGTTACTAAAAGCTGCCTTTCATTTTCAATGGAAGGAAATTTTTCAGAGAAAATGATTGTTAGTCTATCTAAACAGAATGAAGAATAGAATGAAAGTTAATATTATGAAACATTTTTTTTTATTTTGATTATCAATGCTAATGGAGTAATCATGATATTTGCTAAATTATCCAACAGAGGTAAGAGATCACAAATTCGACATAGAGTGATTATCAAACTCACTAAAAAAGTCAGGATGCATAATCAGCTTAGTTAAGGATGGCAAAAGGTCACCAGTACTTGAGCAACTACTAGGGATCAACCACACTATAATGATATTTAATAACCATTATGACTGCTGGCTTAACATACTAACGAAAATAAGTTAAGAGGCATAAACCCACTATTCCCTGGATTACACTATTTACATTCAAACTATTGTCCTCATCTTTGTTGTTGATATCACATTTTGGCCATTGTGTCTTCCAACCATCATCAGTTGTATCTGGGTAACCTAAAAGAAATTCTGAAGTGAACCCTCTATTAAATGTATTTTTATTTCACTGCCCATATATAAGAACATCAATGTCCAGATTGATAAATACCTGTTGAAGCCTAGTGATAACAACAACAAACATGAGGACATTAGTATGAATGTCAAACAGTCAGTTAAGTGCCATACATGATCCACACTTGGGCGATCATATCTCTTTTGTGACATGACTGATGGGACAGAAGATTACCTCGCAGTAGGTTGCCATTGCTTTCTGTGGTAGACTGTTTGCAAGCCAAGGCTATAGAACCCAGTCTGTCCTGTTATTTAACCCATAACTGGAGGGAAGAGATGGATTTATACCTTTCCCAAGGATATTTGTGCATAAGTTGATGCAAGGAATTCAACTGAAATTCAAACTTGGCTCCCTGATTTCTCATTCTGAGCTGATATCTACTGTGCCACAACACACATCCAAGGCTACAGAACCCAATCTGTCCTGCTATGTAACCCATAAGTGGAGGGAAGAGATGGATTAATACCTTTCCCAAGGGGATTTGCACATAAGTGAATGCAATGAATTCAATTGAAATTCAAACTCAGCTCCCTGGTTTCTCATTCTGAGCTGATATCTACTGTGCCACAATGCACATCCAAGGCTATAGAACCCAGTCTTTCCTGTCATTTAACCCATAACTGGAAGGAAGAGACCAATTTATACCTTTCCCAAGGATATTTGTGCGTAAGTGGATGCAAGGAATTCAAATGGAATTCGAACTTGGCTCACCTGATTTTTCATTCTGAGCTGATAACCACTGTGCCACTGCACACATCCAAATGTTGTTTTTCACTCTGCTTCATGGTGGCAGCAATGTTGTTGTAGTCACAGTCGATGTCACCTCATTTCAGCAGGGATGGCGACAGCGGAGGCAGCAGCGGAGGTGACAGCGGAGGCGACAGCAGAGGCGACAGCGGTGGTGGCAGCAGCAGCAGAAATGGCAAATGGCAAAAAGGTGGACGACGTGCAGCAGCAGCAAACCACAGAAGCACGTGATGGTGCGCCAAGGCTAAACGGATGAGACCTAACGCACACAACAGCCGGTTAGTATGAATGTAAATAGTGTAAATTATGATCACTCCTCATCCCAGAGTGTATCCGTCTTTTTTCAATCTGGGAGACCACTTTCAAGCTAAGTATTATTTACTTTTATGTTATTGAGAGATAAAGCAACAAAGGAAATATAAATTACTCTAATTACAATGATATTTGCCCTGTACAAGACCCAAGAGGCACTCAAGGTAGTTGGTTACAGAATAAGAGGCAAAGATTATGGGGATATGCAAAGAATATAACAATTGACTCTAGACTAGAACAGGTTAAGATTTCTTTTTTTAATCATTTCACCCCAAGCAAGGCATTCCACTGCCACTATTGTGCATGGAGCTACATAGGGGAAGGTAAAGAGAGAGAGTGGTTACATATAGAAAATGTCAAAAGGAGGGTGATAGATGGGTAAGGATACGGAGGCTGGGGGTTGGGTAGATGAGAAGAGTGTTAGTGTGTTAGGAGGTGTCTATTGGCCTAACATTTAAACTCCTGGAGATTGTAGCCATCAGAGAAGCAATCATGTGGAAGGGAATTCCACAGTCGGGAAGCGTGAGAAAAGAAACTGTTGGAGTAGAAGTTGCGGTTGCATTTTATTGGTTTCACTGTAAAAGGGTGGGATCTAGTTGCTAATCTAGTATCTCATGCAAATTCGTACCTAGGGGGCACCAGTGATCTAAGTTCATCGGAGCAGAAGCCATGAAAGCATTTATAGAAGCGACACAGGGAAGCCACGTTGTGCCGGTGAGAGAGAGTCTGCAGGTGGTCTGCCAAGTCAGTATTGATCACATTAGAGATTCTCTGTTGCATTTTGTTAAGAACCCTGAGGAGAATAGCAGGGGCACCCCACCAGATATGGCAGCAGTATTCAATGCACAAGCGGATGGTAGATTTATATATGTGCAGGATAGATTCAGACGGAAAAACTTCTGGGCCCTGCACAGAGAACTGACTTTCATAGCAGCAAATTTAACAATGGATTTGATATAGTCATTCCACTTGATGTCCACTGAGAGGAGGCATAGTGTTTTACTCTCTGGGAGGCAAGCCTGGTCCATGCTAATTATAGGGATCAAGGAAGCATCCTCTTTGGAGTCCATTCCACAAAACAGTGGTTCATGGAAAGAACCTGTTCAAATGGAACTTACATCTCAACTATAGAATACAAAAGGTGATATGCAACTACAGGCATGGCATAGCGGGTTATAGCCATGACGTTTAGAACTGGTGGAACTATGGAATGTAGTTTATCTAGACACTTTCCAGGAATATAGCAATAAGGTCAATAGACACCTCCTAACACACTAACTCGCACCCATTCTCTCAAACACACTTCCTATGTACCGCTTTACTCGTCTATCACCCTCCTTCTGACATTTCCTATATCCAATCGCTCCATGTAACCCCCTGCACTATAGTGGCAGTAGAATGCCTTGCTTGGGGTGAAATGATTAAAAAAAAAAAAGAAGAGCACTGAGTAGCTTTTGATATTTCATCTCTACGAAAGAATCATAAGGTGGAATCTCACCATTGTCTGGAAGGTAACTTCTTGATGTCATCGAAAGTATAGAGGAGGTGGTCCCAGCATGAAGCACCTTTAGAAAGTGTCTAAAAACCATACCACAGGCTGACCCAAGCATTGTGAATTAAATTGGATAGACAGGACCCTTTGGGAGCTATCAATCGCTGTGCTAGCATGAAGTCACAGGTCATTGTGACTGAGGATTTGGATGTATTGGTCTTGTTCAGACTGTAGTATACGCTAGATAACACACTATCTCCCAGAAACTGTAACCACATAGAATATAAACCACAGGTGAGCTCTGTTGATGTTGAACAAACATAAATGTGCCTGAGCAGGCGTCGTCTGCAATGAGGATTAACTAGCCACCCTAGTAGACAGGCATTCGTGGATATGAGTGGCCAGTCGTATATAAGGTGGAAAATAATTTGCCACTCACAAGGACGTGGAGACACATTAGAACTTTATTAAAGACATGGCATTTCCTGCTTATATATATATATATATATATATATATATATATCAAAGTGAATAAAGAATGAAGAAAGTATTAACAACATTCAAAACGTTAACTTAAACAGTGCTCAATATAGAAATAGAGCTATGAATATTTATTATAACTTATAGTTTAAAACATGTACAAATTTTAATTTACTACAAAAGTGTACATTTTATTTTGACATTAAAAAAATAACGTCTCATCAGGTAGTTAATAATGATGATAATAAACGTTATTTTTGAAAAAGAAAATTTAAAAAGTCTCACTTCTGTTCTCTTTTTTTGGAAAATTTTTTTGTACGAGGTAAAGGGGATAGAAAAGATGGGAAAACAAAAAAAGGAAATCAAAAATAGTGGCGGTGGGGAGGTAAAACAAAAAGGAAAGAGAGATACATAGGAAATAAAGAGCGTGAGACAGAAAATAAAAATGAGACAGAGAAAATAAAAAAAATATACATATATAGATGAGAGAATATGTTTATGGGTTAAAATGATCATTATCAGGGATAAAGTATATGTAAATATAAAAGGGGACACTGAAGTCAACACCCAAAGACAACAGTCATGCATTTAGTATGAAACAGACTGTAGCCTCTGGGTGTTGACTTCAATGTCCATTTTTATATTTATAGATGTTATTTATAGACATACAGGTTATGATGGCTGAATCTTTGTCTAAGTTATACAAAAATGAAAATAACACTGAGATCTCATTTTGACACATATCTGGTCAGGCGTCCCTGCTGTTCATCTCAGTGTTCTCAACAGGCTCCAAAACAGAATCTGTAATGTGATTATATCTTGACCAGGCAGCTCAACTCCAGCCACTTTCTCATGGCTTCTGCTCTGATGAACACAGGTCACTGGTGCCCCCTCCACAAGAATTTACTTGTGCAACCAGACTGGCAACAAGATCCCACTCTTTTACAGTTAAGTTAACCAAATGTGGGCAACAATTCTACTCCATCAGCTTCATTTTTCACACTTCCTGCCTGTGGAACTTCCTTCCAAATACTTGCTTTCCTGATGACTACAACCTCCAGGAATTTAAATGCAAAGTCAATTCCCATCTCTTATCCACTTGACTATAGTTCTTTCTACATCACCCTGTGTATCTTTTCCTTTTCCTTTCTCTCTGCCTTCGCAAATGTCTTCACATCCTTCTCTTGCCCTTTCTCTGACACTCCCTGTAACTGGTTCATTTTTTCTCTTCACTCCTGCCTGAAACTTTAATTCTCCTATGTAACCCCCTGCACATCAATGGTGGTAGCACCTTGCTTTGGGTGAAATGATTAAAAAAATATATACAATACTGTGCAAAAGTATTAGAACAAGAACTATTTTATCTTTTATGAGGCATCAAAATAAAATTTAAAATCACCCTTGTCCTAACACTTTTGCACACTACCGGTAGTGTGCAAAAGTATTAGGACAGGAGTGATTTTCCTAAAAACCTCACTGAAATTCAAATACAAGGTGAAAAGCCAAACCTTCGTAAGAATTATTTAACTAAAAAGAAAGACGAAGGAAGGCTTCGGAATTTGAATTGGCCTCCACAAAACCCTGATCTCAATCCTGTTGAACATCTATGGGATATTTTGGATAAAAAAATTGATAAATCTAATGTTACTTTACAAGGACGTTAACATAAAAACCTACACCATCAGCAACGATTTTATTTTGTGTTGACATAAACTTTGCTAAGTTATGTTAACGTCCTTGTAACCTCTCTGAAGATGGCTCATGTGAGCTGAAACCTTAGAACAAACTTAATAAAAAATTATCCAAATGTTGGAGAATTTTTGTCTTTATTTTCACCTGAAATTAAAGCCAAAATACAATGTTTAGAACAGCTCATGATTGAAAATAATAGACATTCATTGTCTCTTATATTTAACAGTATATGTTTAGAAAATTATCTGCTGCCTCGATACACTATATATATATATATATATATATATATATATATATATATATATTGGCAACCACAAAGACGCTCACAAATCATTTCAACAGATGAACAGAATATTTTGTGGTTGCCAACATTGTTTGTTTATAGTTACGTAATTTAGTATATATATATATTATACTTCTTTCCTGTCATGCTCTGGGGTGGGAATAACCTGTCAGAAAACAGCTAATAACCCTCTCAAATATTTTGTCATGATAGTTTTGAAGTTAATGCACGTTTAACACATTTAAGTTAATTCACAATACTGGTTAAATAAATGTTAATATTTTTTTCAAATCACCAGAATTTTATCTTTGAAATTCTCCAATAACTTTAAAACAGAATTTTTGTTATTTCAGTCAAAACTGAATGAATATATGAAATAATTTTTGAAATGCAGTGCCAAACTTATACATAAATCCCCTACGTTAGCAGTAACACAGAAGAAGGGGATAACATTTAAGGAAACAGCTAGTAATAATAGCTTTGTGTTATTTTTAACACCAGGTGTACACTCATCTTTAATATGATAATTGTAATATTTTATCAGAAATCAGTATTTTCATATATGTGATAGAGCTGAAAAGTTCTCAGCCAAACCAAAAATGATTTTAAAAGTCCTGGTAAGAATTTGGAAAATGGATCAAATTGAGGACATTTCAGATCCTTCCTCATAAATTTTCAGCCTGAGGTTATTCAACAATTAAACAATTAAACTAATATTACTATAAGCCCACTAAAATCTAATGACAATATTTTCCATAACCAACAGTATAGCCCGGCGTTGCTTGGGTGTAATGAAAGTTTTAAAACTAATCCATAGCTGGAGCTCAGACCCTTTGGCCATTGGCACGAAAGACTAAAAAGCAATACTTGTTTCCAGTTAAACGAAACCGTAGACTGAAAGAAAAATGAATGGATGTAAGTCAAATTTTGATTTCCTGGTCTCGATATCAAATAAGTTTTTTTCATCGTAAACTGAATTTTGAAGGCTAAATATGTCCTCTGAGTAAATGGTATCATGGCTGAGACTAAGAACTATAATTATACCTACTTAGAGCCAAACCCAAAGCAAAAACTTAAAATAAAAGGGCTGAAAAACATCTTGCCTTTTATATATATTATCAATTTTCTGCACTATTGTAAGAACGGCAACCTTGATACTTCTGAATATCGTTTCTTATGTCTTTGTCTATGAGTGTATCAAATTTGATTAAAATCGGACCACTCCTTCTATAACCCGATTTTTTCGATTATCAATTTTCGATATTTATCGGGAGTACCTCAACACAAAATCTAGCTAAGAACACTCACAGACGCTTATAGTACAACTGTGTAAATTTTCAAGAAAATCGGTTCAGCCGTTTCGGAGTCTATAGGTAATGGACGCACCCACACACAGACACACACATACACACACACACACAGAGACAAGGTTCCATTTATAAATAAGTTTAGATATACGTTGAAACATGTCTAATGTAAAAGATCTGATAAATGCTGAAAAACAGAAAATGACAAATTTATTGAGTCAGGAAATGTCAACATTTGAGATATCAAAAGAACTTCACAGAGATTTTGAAATAGCAAAGAAGGCTGTTGAAAATGTGTTTAAGTTGAGGCCTAGAAGCAAATGAAAAGGATTTAAATACTTGTCTCTTTGATAGGAAGGTGTTGTATTGCTGAGGTGGATACAATACACAGAGAAAGTGTGCTGTAGTATTATTCAGCCCAATATCTGGTGCTAAATTGATATATGCAGAACAGTACAATAGGTACTATAAAGATAATGAAAATAGAATGTTTTTTTTGTTATTATTACTTTGTAAAATTTTACAAGGTAAATAGCGACAATTTACCCATCGCACCCTGTAGACTAGCTATTAGCCCACCCCAATAAAAAAAAAGAGATGTATTTTATACTATTTTTAGTATTTATTGTCATAATTATTAGGCCACCCCAATAAAAAAAAAAGAGATGTATTTAATACTATTTTTAGTATTTATTGCCAAGTGGATAATTCTAAATGAAAATAGAATCGTTCTTTTGTTATTATTACTTTGCAAAATTTTACAAGGTAAATAGCGACAATTTACCCATCGCGCCCTGTAGACTAGCTATATATATATCTATATATATATAAGCCACCCCAATAAAAAAAAAGTTATGTATTTCATACTATTTTTAATATTTATTGCCAAGTGGATAATTCTCAATGAAATAAAATGGTTCTTTTGTTATTATTACTTTGCAAAATTTTACAAGGCAGCCAGGAAGCCTTTGCTTTGACCAGCCAATAATAAGGAGACTAGCATGGGGAAGAGAGCACAAAAACTGGACACCAGAACAGTTCATTTGATATACATTTTATTGTGTAGTACTAACAAAAGAACCATTCTATTTTCATTTAGAATTATCCACTTGGCAATAAATACTAAAAATAGTATGAAATACATCGTTTTTAAAAAAAAAACTGGGGTGGTCTAATAATTATGGCCGGTAGTGTATATGAAACATAACAGTTAACCCTAGACTTGAATTTTTTAAGACTGTAGTTTTCTGGGAAGTTTCTTCTTGGGAGTCACTTACACAAAATATTTTGTGAGAAGATTTTGTCCTTGTAATATATACCAATTTCCCCTTCATTTTCTTCCCTTCCAAAAATCTCATTTAGTAATTCTCTACCCTGAATCACACTTGAATCTTATATTAGATGAATAATTGCATATAAAAAAAAATCTAGCCTAGTGAGATATGAACCACTGTCTCCTAGTTTGAAACTCTAAGGTTTTAACCACTCAGTCACACACCTAATAGGAATGGCATCCTTTCTTTAATATGTAAAAATGGAACATGATCTCCTTTGGGGTTACACGAATGTGCAAAGTAATCTCCCTAGAGATAACATGACATATTTAGAACACAAATCTGTATGAATTCATGTTATTGGAATAATGTTTTCGCAACAACATAAAAAATATTCTTCCTATGGTTTTGTCCCAATAAATTATAGTTGCAACAATTTCTCAGCATGTATGTAGAATTAATATTGGTTGCAATACCCTTGAATGCACTTAAGAAAGCCTAATCTGTAATATCAAACCAATTGATTTTACTTGGGTTTATTTATTGGATTTTTTTCCATTTTTTCACAGTGAATTGTTTGTGTGTATGACGAGAGGTGGGGGGAGAAAAAGAAAGGGAGATAGAGAGAGAAAGCGAGAGACAGAAGAAGAAATAACAAAAAGGAATCTTTTGTCTTTGTTTGCCAAAGACAACAAAGGTTAAATGCCAAGGAAATGTAGTTGGCCATTTTTGATCTCTCCTCAAAAAAACAAAAAAAAAAACACTAAAATGAGAAACAAAAAATAAATCTCCATAAATGTTTGATTCTGTCCATTTCACAGACAATCTTATCCATACAGTACTTTGGTATTTGCTTTTCGAATTAAGAAATGGAGGTATTGTTCTTCAGAAATTCTAGCATCGATAGAAATCGAAAAAGAGAATGAGCAATGGTAAGAGTCCAGAGGTTAAAGAAAAAAAGTGAAAAAGAAATGATTGAAGAACAAAAAAAGATTTTAAAGAATACAGAATCGTATTGATAGATTCTTTAGAAAATAACACCTGCAAAATTTTTCAAAGGAACAAGACACATGTGTTACTATTCAGTGAAAACAAAATTTGGTTCCAATATAACCATTTTTTTTAACAACATTTTTTTAACACATATCTTTTATTTATCTATTCATGACTTTTTTTGAGTTTTGCTGTTCATGGATGCACACAGACACACACACTCACACACACACACTCACACAAACACACACTCACACACACCCACACACACTCACACACACACACAAACTCACACACACCCTCACACACACCCACACACACACTCACACACACACAAACTCACACACACACTCACACACACACACACTCTCACACACACTCACACAAACACACACACACTCACAAACACCCACACACACTCACACACACACTCACACACACACACACACTCACACACACCCATACACCACACACTCACATACAATCACACACACTCACACACACTCACACACACACACACACAAATACACACACACACACTCACTCACACACACACACACACAAACACACACACACACACACACATGCACATGTACAGGATGCGATAGTTAAATTTTTGCCATTTTATATCTTTAATTTCATACGTGCACATTGTTATTAATTTTCTTGTCTGCGCAGTATAGTAGGGTCAGTTGGGCACCGTTTGTGAGAAAAAGAGTGTTAAGATGCTATTTACTCTACCAGAAATTTTGAAGCGGCATGCTTTACTGCTTGGCATTTGTGCCAGAAACTCTAATACAAATATTTCCAAGTGTTTGCATGTAAAGAAAGAGTTAGATGAGTCTAATGGTGATTATGAAGGTACTGCAGCTCAGACAAATCACTCCGATCATTCTGATGAGAAAAGAATGACCAAATGTTTTTGGTGAGGGACACAGATACAAAACAGGAAAGTTTTTCTACAGTTCGTGAACTTTGCTAGTTCAAAAGAAAATTTGGGATTGTAACTTCTTCTTTTATGTGCCATGTCCTTTAAGGACGTAGAAGATCATGGACTTCCACATCTCTCTATCCCTGGTGGCTTTTAGCATGCTTTCTCCTGTAACATTTCGCAGCCCCCGTTCTGTCATCCACGTGCTCAGGCATTTCAAATATTATCCACTGCTTTCCTCTGTCTCTTTTTACCTCTATCTAGCCTGTTAGCCTCCAAGCAATCCTTCCTCATTGCATGTCCCTGGAACTTCAGTTGTCTCTTCCTGCTGCTCAGTATTAATTTCTTTTGCATTTCCATTCTTTCCAACACCTCATGATTGCTCACATGCTCAGTCCATGATATCTGTAGCATCCTTCTGTAGAACCACATTTCAGCTGCTTCAAGTTTTCCCTTAATCTTTGTTGATATTGTCCAACATTCATTGCCATATTGAAGAACTGACAATAGAAACTGCTGTGACCATAAAGTGAGGGGTCATTTTATATATTGATTGTAATATGGAACTGATCGCCCACTTTATACCCACCATGCTTCTGTAGAACCACATTTCAGCTGCTTCAAGTTTTCCCTTAATCTTTGTTGATATTGTCCAACATTCATTGCCATATTGAAGAACTGACAATAGAAACTGCTGTGACCATAAAGTGAGGGGTCATTTTATATATTGATTGTAATATGGAACTGATCCCCCACTTTATACCCACCATGCTTCTGTAGAACCACATTTCAGCTGCTTCAAGTTTTCCCTTAATCTTTGTTGATATTGTCCAACATTCGCTGCCATATTGAAGAACTAACATCACATAGCAAACCAGTACTCTCTTCTTTGTTTTTAGTGAAGGTTTCCTGTGTCATAATACTTTACTCTGGAGTTCATCCCTGGCCATGCTAATTGGTCTTCGGATCTCTGTGTTGCACTTTTCGTCTTCAGTTAGAACACTTCCCAGATGTGATTGCACCACTATTTCTTAAAAGTTCCCTCTATGCACTCAACATATATTTTTTTCTCCAGGCCACTTTCATGCCTTACTTAGGCAGGGTTAGAGTTAGGGTTAGGTTAGGCTCTATACACCATTCCTTCCACCTTGAATTTTACCATTTAAACTGCATAATTCCCTGTTTATGCACATATAAGCCTCACTCATGTTTAAGCTTTAAATATTTTGAACTTTGACTGGTGCAGCTAATAATTTATTTATGAAGTATTTTTGTTAAATATTTATTTTATTTAACACAAAACTCTCAAAAAAATGTTTGCTTAGTAATCTTAGGAAAATTTTACCAATATTAGATTTCACCTCCAAGTTGAAATCTGGGGTTTCAAACAAGTCATATTTTTCTGGCTTCTTCTCTTCTGGCATACAGTTACTGATGTGATTTCAGGTGTAAATTTCAGCCCAGTTTAATACCCTCCCCCATAGGGTTGTTTTGTAACTCTTCTTATTTCCTTAAAAAATTGATGAACTTGTGAAATTTATTCAGAGTCTACACTCAATGCCATTAGGCATTTGCTTAATCACTGCCTTGGAGTTGAATTTGTTATTGATCTCAAATAACTTGCTACTGGGGTTTGCTTAGGCAAAGACCCTTTTGTTTATAAGGTCCTGTTTTATGTCAAGATGTTGGACAACTTTCAACTTTATTTCACATCAATCTCAAACCTTACATTTGAAGAATTTGAATAGTTCTCTTTTTATATTATCAGTTTCACATCTCCTATATAATACCACCATAAGCCCATTTGTCCTGTATAGTCCATGGTCATCTGGAAGCACGAGAAAAATTATCAGAGGCCAAAACTGTAAAAACTTGAATAGGTCTAATGTGGGCACAACCAAGGATTGCTGAAATTACCTAAATAAAACTCAATAACATACATACATATATATACATATACTAGCAGTATAGCCTGGCGTTGATCCGGTGTAATGAAAGCTTTAAAACTAATACATGGTCCTGGAGCTCAGACTCTTTGGACATTGGCATGAATAACTAAAAAGCAATAATTGTTTCCAGTCAAAGCAAAACCATAGATTAAAAGAAAAATGAATGGATGTAAGTCAAATTTTGATTTCCAGTGTTGATGTCAAATAAGTTTTCCATTGCAAACTGAATTTTGAAGACTAAGTAACTCCTCTGAGTAAATGGTATCGTGGCTGAGACTAAGAACTACAATTACACCTACTTAGAGCAAAACCTGAAGCAAAAACCAAAATAAAAGGGCTGAAAACCTGATTTTGATCAGACCCGATAGGATATCGTGGTACTGATTTCAGATATCGAAGTCAAATAAGTAAGTCATCTAAGGATAAACTAACCTAAGTAAGTCCTAAAAACTTATCATACCCATTGGGAGTAAAATTGGAGAAAATGAGCTATATTGATGGCTGAATATCGATTTTTGATCAGATTTGATAGAATATCAGAGAAATCAATTTCAGTATCAGAGAAAATGAGTCGTCTGAGAAGATCTACTAATGTTTGAGACTAAAAACTATAATTTTACTAAGTTAGAGCAAATTCTGCAGCAAGAACCACGATAAAAGGGCTGAAATCCTGATCTTGATCAAAACTGATCTGATATTGGGGTATTTATTTCCAATATCGGGGGAAAATCAGAAAAAATAAGTAGCCCATGACCTGACCGGAAGCCTAAAGGATATTTGTATGAAGTTTGGTGAGTATCGAATAAAATTGTGAATTTGTATAAAGGACATACAGACAGACAAACAGAAAGACAGACACACACACAAACATCTTGCCTTTAATATATATATATATATATATATATTAAAAATAGAAATAGGGTTTGTTCAAATGAGAGAAATTGGTATAGAAGAAGAAAGTGCAAGAAGCCATGAGCATTTTGTTTAAAGTGTAAATTTATTGTTGTTGCTATAATTAATAGTATGTACTTTTTGTATGATATATTAAGTGTTCATAATGGTATTTGTGTTATTACTAAAAGCAACACACAATACAGGGTGTTACAAAATGCAACAAAAAATATCGGGTATGCAAAATAATAATAGAAGGAAACCACTTCAAGTCTGAAAACACATCTACAGTCAAAATAAAAACAAATCTGACCTGCAATTCTAAAAACATAATTTATGCTCTAAAATGCAATGAATATATATGGGGTTGACAAGGCCTAAATAAAAGAGTAGCCCTGCACAGAAGTAACATTAAACTAGCTAATAACAGGAAACTGGAGGTATTTACCTGAATCTAGTGGAGCTAAATTCAGAGTATGACATACTCATGCTGCAGGAAGAAACATTGATAAAAAAAATACAAGTCTTCCCTCAACAAAACAACATGAAAAACCTAAGACACACACAGGCACACTAAATTCAAATGCGATAAAAAAAAATTTGAAAACTGTTGCAAAAAAATAACATTACAAAAACAATAAAAAGAACTCAATGACACCATAGAGTAGAATTGAATCAAAATTGATGAAAACAATTTTGAAGTATAAAGACAAAATCAAATTGTGCATGTCAGTGTAAAAAATATTTACGAAGGGATTTAACATGCAAGTGTGGAAAAGAAGCCAACAAACAGGCACACATATGAACTTTCTGCCCAGCTCAGCACTTATCACTATGAATACAAGATACTTTGGCCATTAGAAAAGCAAGCAGATCTTGATATGTAAAGTCACAAGATTATTCGCCTGAAAAGAGTCAACTTTAGAGTTGAAACACATGTATTGACACCAATACCATTATGGACACTTAATATATCATACAAAAAGCAAGTAATATTAATAATGATAATTAATTTATGCTTTAAAAAGAACTTTCACAGCTTCTTGCACTTTTCCTTATATATATATATATATATATATATATATATATATATTGTAATGTTGTTATTACAATGATTTATAAAAGCATAATATCACTACACAAAAATTTTCATGTTTCAGAACAAAACTGCTCCTCTTCATATGATATGTTAAAATAAATGGTGAATACAATTTGTTTTTGAAAATATAAGATGAATTTCTGGCTATTTAGAAAGTTAGGGAGTAGTAGTAATATTAAGCTCTAATTTATATCAAGCACTCTTTATAAAAAGTAAATGCTTGAATAGTGGGTTTTTAATCTACATGTTCTTTCACTTTTCTGTAATATATACATATTAATATATTATATAATTAATTATTGTTATAATACCAATAGCAACAGAACTAATTCTGTCAATATTATCAATAATTAAACTACAAATGAGCTCGTCATGAAACCCACCGGGAACGAACCTGGAGGGAAAAGAAGGGGAAGAAAAAAGAAACAAACAAAATACCTGAACAAAAAGTCAAGCGTTCATGAGAAAGAAAACATTCCCTGAGACGAAGACCTTAACAATAAAGAGCTCAGTACGAAAGCAGAGAACACAAAGCGCTCAAAGCGAAAGTAGAGCAAACAAAATCGAAAATCTAAGAGCGAGCCAATAACCTACCACAGTTTTTCTTAACAGCTTGTCAGGGAAAATTGGTTATTGGCTCACTCTTAGATTTTCGATATATATATATATATATATATAGGAAAAACTACTAGAAAATTGTAAGTTTAAAAATGTATTTTTTTGACAGTATTTATTTATTTCTATTATTATATTTGATATTTCAAACCGTTAAAACGATTTTAAAATTTAAATTAGAAATGTTTTCGCGATGAGCGTTCGTCCGAGAGATTGTTTACATCACGTGACGCAGAAAGAGACGATTTTTTTAATATTTGTAAACGTAAACCTATCTTTAATAAAACTTATAAACGTTGTAATTATATATATATAAAGAGATCCCTGCATAAATATTCAACCGGATCTTGATTTTTTTTCCCATTTAGTTGTGTTTCCAATTGGTATTCTAACTGAGGTAAAGGGTCTTTGGACCGTACAAAATACAAAATGGTATTGTGAAACAAGAAATAATAAGTAACGATTAGACAAAGCAATCATTCCTTTGCATAACTATTCATACAACTCACCTTCCCAGAGCGGTCAATAAACATTTTTTTACAGAGAGCCAGATAACTGTAAGAATGATGGGTGTCGGCCAGATATGATTTTGTTCAATAAATTACACAAAAAATAAAGACAACAATTCTTTCTTCTAAAACTTATATTACTGACAAATGCAAAATCAGATTGGCCAAATTTTATAACGTTTACTTTTTTTTTTCATAATCATATCGCTCCAAGCAAGGCATTTTACTGTCACTGTTTTGCAGGGGGTTACATAGGAGAAAGGTTATGAGAAAGAGTAACAGGTTATAGGGGATGTTAGGAAGTGGGTAACAAAAAGATGACTGTGGATATAAAGTGAGGAATCAGTTTATACATTTGTTGTAATGTAGAATTGATCCCCCACTTTATATCCATATTATAATAGTATAGAATTTTTTTCTTTTTTTAATAATCATATCGCCCCAAGCAAGACATTTTACTGCCACTGTTTTGCAGGGGGTTACATAGAAGGAAAGTTATGAGAAAGAGTGACAGGTTATAAGGGGTGTCAGGAAGTGGGTAAAAGAAGGATGAGAATACTGATGAGAGTGGAGTGGACAGAGAAGGGAGCATGAGAGAGAGGATGCAGGTTAGTAAGATAGGAGATGACTATTGGCTTTATATTTAAATTCTTGGAGATTGTTGCTGTCGGGAATGCAAGTAAATGGAAGGGAATTCCACAGGCAGGAAATGCAAGAAAAGAAGCTGATGTAGTAGAATTTGCATTTATAATTATTACTTACATTTATTTTAATTTTTTATACATATCTCATTTCGATCAAAAATATTTTAATGCATAAAAAAACAGATTATGCTTTGATCTAGAATATTCTTTTGCACTTCTGGCTATACACTTTGGATCATTGTCCTGCTGAAAGAGGAAGTCTGCCCCTCAATCTAATTTTTTTCAGTCTGTAACAAGTTTTTTGTGGATTTATTTTTCAATCATTTCACTCCAAGCAATGCTGATCTACCACTAGTATGCAGGGGTTTACAAGGAGAGAAAAGACTGGGTACAGTGGGTATTGCAGAAAGGATAAAAGGTGAATGGGATTCAAGAAGACAGAAGATGGCAATTCATTTGAATTTTTGGAGATTGTAGATATCAGGAAGCAAATAAGTGGAAGGGAGTTCCACATATGTAAAGTGCAAGGAAAGAAACTATGAGAGTAAAAGTGGTGGTTATATTTAACTATTTCACTGACAAAAGGGTGGGACTTAAAGAGCAATCTAGTGACATGCTTAAATTCACATTGACAAGCAGCGGGGAAAAAAGCTCATTGGAGCAGTTGCCTTGAAAATATTTGTAGAAAAGATGGACGGAAGCCACATCACGTTGATGAGAATGTTACTGTCGTAGAATTGACAAGGCAGAACTGATTACATTGCATATCCTTCTTTGGATTCTTTTGATGTTGTCGAGAACCCAGAGATGTATACTAAGAACACCTGACCAGATATTTTTTTTTTTTTTAATCATTTCACCCCGAGCAAGGCAGAAACGCCACTGATGTGCAGGGGGTTACATAAATGTAGAAAGATTAATTAGAAAAGAGTGAGGAGTGCAAGCTAGTTAGAAAGGAACAATAGAAAGCTGAGAAAGCAGGTGCAATGACAGATACATGGGCAGAGAGAACGTGAAGATTATACAGGGGAGGGGAGAGAGCTAGAGTCCAGTGGTTAGTAGGTGAGTATTAACTTTGCTTTTAAATTTCTGGAGGTCGGAGCCGTCAGGAAAGCAAGAATACGGGAGTGAGTTCCACAGGCGGGAAGTGCGAGAGAGGCAACAGTATTCAATCCACAGACGAATGTCAAAAGTTTCTGAGATATCTAGAGCAACAGCCCAAGCTTTGCCATTATCATTATCATTATTGCGCTTTATATGTCTCCAATCCATTCTCATATCAACTCTGACCAGCTCTACTGTCCCTGCTGAAGAAAGATATCTCCATAGTATGTTTCTATCTCAACCGTCTTTCATGATAGGATGATGTACTGTGTTTGGCTTCCGTCACATGTAGTTCAATTTTTATCTCATCTGACCAGATCTTTTTGCTATTTTTCACACATGGTAAACTAAAAAGCAAACTTGTAATGGACTTTTTTCAGTAATGGCCTTCTTCACTCTTTCTCATCACTTTCCCCTATGTAACCCCCTGTGCAACAGTGGCAGTGAAATGCTTTGCTTAGGGTAAAATGATTAAAAAAAAAAAGAAAAAAAGTGTTATTCCATAAAGGTCAGAATTGTTGAGTGAATAGCTAATTCATCCAATTGTCGAGTGCAGGGCTAATTCATCCATTGCATCCTGTATATGTAGACCCATGAAAGAAATAACAACAATAATAATATTTATTGAATATTATTAAGCCTTTAGACCACAGAAATATGACAAGAAAGATTTTAAATATTGGGTTAATTTTCATATAGTTATATACATATAAATTCCCCTATGTGAATAGGGGTTGGAGGTTCAGATTCTGTCGAATGACACATTTTCATAAAAAAAAATTATCATAAATAATCAGGCTGGTAAAAATAAATATATAATACTGTTAGATTATAAACAGAATATCTACTTAAATACAAGTATTTATCAAAAATAATGTTCAAACAAATTGTTGGTTGTTTATAAACAGTTTTGTTAATCTTCGTTAATTTCCATATACATATAGATATATATCTACATAGTAATCTGTTTATTTCTGTATTACAGTTCATCAGTACAGATAGACAGCTGACTACTTCCAGCAAGGATTGAAACCCAAACCATTTGACATCAGTCTAATGTTCTACCCCTAAGCTATCAGCACATGGCAGAGAAAGGAAGACTTTAGCATGTTATATACATAATGTAAGCAAACACCAGTAGCTAAGAGTGTTCAATTCATTGCTGAAGAACGATGCATAAATGCCAATGAGTAGCTACTGTTTTAAAATTCACCATTTTTCCAGGGTGCATAATTGACAAATGAGACCATAAATAGTCATTCGCATAGTGTTTAATTCATTGCTGAAGAACGATGCGTAAATGCCAATGAGTAGCTACTGTTTTTAAAATTCACTATTTCTCCAGGGTGCTTAATTGGCAAGCAAGACCATAAATAGTCATTTGCATATGTATCTATATATCTACGTGTATGTGAGTGTATATTTAATAAGTTCTATTTAATTGAACCAACATCATCTGCTTAAATTTGTATATTTTTCCAATTTTTGAATCAGTTCTTGCTCATATGGATAGTGGTTGTGGAAAAGTAGCTTAAAATTCATGTTTGGAAATTGAAATTCAGAGAATATTGTGACCATGGGTGGAATAGTTAATTTAGGCTTTAAATAGAACTTTCACAGCTTCTCGCACTTTTTCTTATATATATATATCACTCTTTTCTTTTTTTTTCTTTTTTTTTCCAATTGGAGTAGATAGACTAAACTATCGCCCGGTTTACACTCCACCCACGTCTATTGAACAGGTGAAGAGGCTCATCCCTTGTTCCCTGTTTAGGATGTGGTTTCTGGCTTTCTCTTTTCCAATCTTTTCACTCTTACGCAGCCCCCTGCGTATCAGTGGCGTTACCGCCTTGCTTGGAGTGATATGATTAAAAAAAGAAATATATATATATATATATATATATATATATATATATATATATATATATATATATATATATATATATATATATATATATATATATATATATATATATATATATATATATATATATATATATATATATATATATATATATATATATATATATATATATATATATGTAATTTTGTTATTACAATGCTTTATAAAAGTATAATATCACTACACAAAAATTTTTATATTTCAGAACAAAATTGTTCCTCTTCAGGTGATATGTTAAAATAAATGGGTGGAACAGTTTCACAGAGTTTAACAACCCTAGAAAAGTAGATAATAAATATTTATTTGTATTCTCTGGGCTTGTGCATACTACTCCTGAACCCACAAATACTGGTTGCAAAGTCAGGCCTGATTGATGGCCCCATAAAATATTTCAGCCCCGCTCCAACCACATCAACATTTGCTTTTTTTGTACCTACATTTATATATGTTGCAAATTAAGCTAAGGACAACTGACTATTCAAGGATTAAAAATTTTGAAGGTTTTGACATCATTCTGGAGTCTTTTTTTTTTATCAAAATCTGTGTATTAGTTTTGCTCACAAATTATACACCATATAAAGTTCACTATTTTTTAGCATAATGTTGAAAGTGCTGAAACATTTTAAACTTTTTAGCAGGAAAATTGCTGTAAAACATTGTGAATTCATTTAAGAAGAAATTATTTATTTTGTATTTAGATACATTGTATCTATTTTCAATTTTCTAGTTTAATTGTTCACCTATATTGCATATGATCCATTATTGTACATAGGCTTGACTGATCTATTATGACAGGTCTCTAATTTGTATTTAGATTCATTGTATTTATTTTCAATTTGTCTAGTTCACCTATATATATATATATATCACCTATATTTGTATATATATATCATCACCTATATTTGTATATATATATCATCTATATTTGTCTAGTTCACCTATATTGCATATGATCCATTATTGTACATAGGCTTGACTGATCTATTATGACAGGTCTCTAATTTGTATTTAGATACATTGTATTTATTTTCAGTTTGTCTAGTTCAGTTGTTCACCTATATTGCATATGATCCATTATTGTACATAGGCTTGAATGATCTATTTTGACAGGTCTCTAATTTGTATTTAGATACATTGTATTTATTTTCAATTTGTCTAGTTCACCTATATATATATATATATATCACCTATATTTGTATATATATATATCACCTATATTTGTCTAGTTCACCTATATTGCATATGATCCATTATTGTATATAGGCTTGAATGATCTATTATGACAGGTCTCTAATTTGTATTTAGATACATTGTATCTATTTTCAATTTTTCTAGTTTAATTTTTCACCTATATTTCATATGATACCTTAATTAGATTACAATAAAATTTTTATTTTATATGGATATTACCTTATGAATATTGAGATGCAGTCTAATAGTGGGTCTATGCATTTAAGAGAGGAGCTGCTGCATCATAGATTTGGAGGTGGTGCACAAGTCCCTTGCACCAGTTCTGTGTATTCTATATGCTTTTGAATTATAATACAGAACCTTCTTTGGATTTGGTCACAAATAGTATGAACACCAGACCAGATATGGCAGCAGGATTTAATCCATGGACGAATAGTACATTACTTATATTTGTATTTTGTTTATTTTATATTATCACTTGTTATCTTCTGTCTCCTAAATTCCAGTTCTGTTATTGTTCTCTCTCCTTAATAATGTATGTCTTTTCTCATATTCTTTCACACTCAGTAACCATTTGCATCATAGTGGCTTCATTACCTTGTTTGGAGGGAAATCTTCTTCTATCCGGTTTTACTTCCCTTTTTCCCCGTGTCCGAGGGTTGGAAGTTCTGCCATGCATTCCAGGTCTGATGTTCATTGACGGTCTGATGAGACCCACAACAGAGTGACCCACCCAACCACGAACGGCGCCTTCACTACTAGTTCTAGCTCTGTTATTACTAACTATATCTGGATTTGACATGACATATGAAATTGAAGCAAATTTTCATGGCTCGATGCCCTTCCTAATGCCAACCCTTCCAAAGGGGATGGGTATTTGACAAGTCACCATCTCACCATAGTTTGCCGCTAACTGGAGCGATGTGCTTGTCCGTTGTCAAATAGATGGTTATCCGCACAACCACGCTGTTCTATGAACTGCTACCACTATTACGTTGGGCGCCAAATGAACTACTGCTACCCAAGGAAATAGCAGGATAGTTTATCGAGGTTTACTCCTCTAAATCCGCTATTTATTCGTGATTGACATTATGTGAGTCACCAACCAAGGTCAACAGACCCCGCTCAACTGGATTTTGAGTCAGTTTGGTTACAAGGTGCCAAACACTCGCATGAGACTACCTTTTACAATGGGTATCTGCATTTTTTTTTAATCATATCACCCCAAGCAAGGCAATAACCCCACTGATGCGCAGGGGGTTACGTAAGGGTAAAAAGAATGGAAAAGAGAAAGCCAGAAACCACATCCTAAACAGGGAACAAGGGATGAGCCTCTTCACCTGTTCAATAGATGTGGGTGGAGTGTGAACCGGGCGATAGTTTAGTCTATCTACTCCAATTGAAAAAAAAATAAAAGAAGAGAGTGTAAAGATTGGAACAAGGAAGTACACCTGACCAGGCCATACTCCACACACACCCTCAGAGTAGCCTTCTAGTTGGTCCGGGACTGCTTATTGAATATTAGCAGCTAACCTCCAGTATCTGGAGGTCGTTCCTCAATCCGCCACCTGGGGACCTGGTGGATGGTAGATAGTCTCTCTACACCATTATCATTACTATGATTAATAAAAATACTCTAGTTTTATATTATTAATATATTTAACGTATTTGTGTCTGTATCTTATTCTTTATTTTGCGAAAAATGTTATTTTATTTTTTATTTTGTTCATACGTTTATTTTATTGACATTTTTTACATCATTTTTATAACTTTAGTTCAAATCATTTTTTTTTCATCTCCAGTTTAATTTATCTTCATTTCACTTCATTTCTTGTTTATTAAAATACAACTTTTCATAATGTTACATTTGTTTTATGGGCACCATTACTATTTTGACTGAATTAGAAACTCATTTCCCAACCTCCACTCCGACTCCCTCACTCAACATAAAACACACAACAACACCCTTCCCCTCTGTTAGATATGTGCAGTCGCAGTGATTGCAAGTCTGCTAAATGATTGTGGTTCAATCTCATGAGAGGCACATAAAATGATCCATTCAATCAACTGTTTCTTTCCTGCCCCTCCTGATCCCGCCACCACAACTGCAATGCAGAATTCTCCCACAGAAAAATTTTCTTTAGGGGATTCTTTCTATCTTCCATTCTTTTATATGCAGTGTCCCTTCAGTCATGGTTCTCCACATCTTTCTATCTTTGTAGCTCTAAACAGCTGTTCTCTTGGCATTTCTCCCAAACCCTATTCTGCCATCCACAAGCTCAAGCCCATCAAGTATGTCACATGTTACTTTCCTCTGTCTCTCTTTTCCTCCATCCATCCTGTGAGTTTCAGATTCTCCAAGCTTTTCTTCCTCATTACATGTCTCAAGAACTTCAACTGTCTCTTCCTGATTTTAAACGTAAGTTTCCTTTCTGTTTCCATAACTCTCAAAAAATCGTCTCATCATTCCCATGTTCAGTGGCTTATGGCCATATCATGTTGAAGACACCGGTTCTCGCTCAAGCAACATTGAGCCTGGTCAGTACTTAGATGGGTGACCACTTGGGAATACCAGGTGCTGTAAGCATTTAGTGACGGATCTGCTTTGTTGTGCAGTGGATATTAGCTCGGAAAGAGAAATCGGTGAGCCGAGTTTGAATTCCAGTTGAATACCCTGCATTCACTTAAGCACTGGTGCCCTTGGGAAAGGTATTAATCCATCCCTTCCCTCCAGTTATGGGTTAAATAACAAGGGTATGAGTTGGGGACCCTGCCCTTAAAAAAAAAAACAAATCCCAATGAATCTTGATACTTGAAAAGAAAAAAGTATTACTAGACACAAAATTTATATAAAAAATACAACAATAAATTGTTGAAAGAAAAAGGTATTACCAGCAATAAATAAATAAAAAATTTAGTTAGCAATAAATGACCCGCCGAGGTTGAAATGCCATAAAAACAAAACAAAACAAAGCAACCCATGTTCAGATTATGGTATCCTCAGCATCTGTCTGTAGAACGACATTTTGGTTGCTTCAGTTTTTTTCTTTCATCTTTGACTAGCAGTATAGCCTGGCGTTGCTCGGGTGTAATGAAAGCTTTAAAACTAATCCATGGTCCTGGAGCTCAGACTCTTTGGATGTTGGCACGAAAGACAAAAAGCAGTAGTTGTTTCTAGTTAAAGCAAAACCGTAGACTGAAAGAAAAATTAACTGCAACCTTGAAATTTCTGATTATCGTTTCTTATGTCTTTGTCTATGTTTGTATCAAATTTGATTAAAATCAGACCACTCCTTCTATTACCCCATTTTTTCAATTATCAATTTTCGATATTTATTGGGGGTACCTCAACACAAAACCGAGTTAAAAAAACTCACAAACGTTTATAGTACAACTGTGTAAATTTTCAAGAAAATCGGTTCAGCTGTTTCGGAGTCTATAGATAATGGACACACACACACACACACACACACACACAGACAAAGTTCCATTTATAAATAAGTTTAGATTAGATGAGATTGTCCAGCATTTGTTGCTTTATAGGAGTACAGATATCACATAACAGTTCAATACTTGTTTCTTTGTTTTCAACAAAATTTTCATGTCTCTTAATACTCTACTTAGCTTTTGGAATGCATCTTTGGCCTTCCTAAGCTTTTGATCTCAGAATCACACTTCCCAGGTATTAAAATTTCTTCACTGACTTGATTTTTGTATCACTAACCTGTAGTTGGCATTTTGGGCTCCTCTTTTTGCTGACAACCATTGTTTTAATTTACCCACAATCATAGAAAGAATACAAAGATCTATATCTGCTCACCAGTACAAATCTGCTCACCAGTTTAAATAATAAATCTGTGCTTGATCTAGTTTCAAGACTATTCCTATAATGTTCCTTATACGAAAAGATAAAAGAATCATTGATATTTTTTCAGTACTCTACCTATTTATCTAACAAGGAAAAAAATACAAATACAATTTTTGTGATTCTAACCTAGAAATCCTTGCAAAGGGTATAGGCACCCCCCCACTAACCAATTAACCGTGCAAGTGAATTATCATGATGTTAAAAATTTACTTACTGATAAGCTCCATTTACTCACCCAAAATAGCTATGGATTAAATAGTAGACCAAAGTTGGCTCTCTAGCCATGATTGGGAAACAGTCTAGGAGTGGACCAAACCTTTAATCAAAAATGATTTATTTACTAGAAGTGAGCTGAGTGAAATGAACTCTGATGTATGTTTAAATCTTAATTTAAAATAATTCTCTAGTTATCAGAGAACTGTCTTACCTGGGTACACTGTGTTAAGGTACATACTATTCAGCTATTGAAAAGATTATCTTGCCTCTTCTTTTTATATGCCATGTCTCTTCAGGATGCAAGGGATCATGGCCCTCCACAACTTCCTGTCCCTTGTAACTCTTAATATTTTTTCTTTTTATTATTTTTTCTTTTTGTTATTTCTCCCAAACCCTGTCTATCGTCCATTTGCTAAAGCTCATCAAATTTGTCATGTGCTGCTTTCTCTGTCCTTCTTTTTCTCTATCTGCCTTGTGAGTATCAAATTTTCCAAGTCCTTTTTCCTCATTATGTGTCACAGAAAATTCAACTGCCTCTTTCTAATGTTAAGTACAAATTTGCCCCTTTGTTTCATTTTTTTATCAAGCCTCATTGCTTTCAGTCAGTTAGTTAAGTGCTATACTTGATGATACACACTTGGGCGATCATGTCTCGAAAAAGACATGACTGACTGGGCAGAAGATTATCTCGTAGTAGGTTGCCATTGCTTTCTGTGGCAGACTGGTTGCCAACCAAGGCTACAGAACCCAATCTGTCCTATTATTTAACCCATAACTGGAGGGAAGAGACAGATTAATACCTTTCCTAAGGATTGCTCATTGTGGTGCAGTGGATATCTACTTGGAATGACAACTCAGGGTGCTGAGTTCAAATTCCAGTTGAATACCTTGCATTCACTTACACGCAAATACCCTTGGGAAAGGTATTAATCCATCTAATCCTTCCAGTTATGGGTTAAATAACAAGACAGATTGGGTTCTATATCCTTGGCTGGCAACCAATCTACCACAGAATAATCTTCTGCCCAGTCAGTCATGTCTCGAAAGAGACATGATTGCCCAGGTGTGTATCACGTATGGCATTTAACTGACTGACTGACATTGCTTACATGTTCCATCTATGGTATCCTCAGCTTCCTTCTTTAAAACCACTTTTTTCTTGCTTCGAGTCTCTTCTTCATTGTTTGAGGAGAGTGTTCAGCATTTTTTGCCATAAAGGCAGGCAGACATCACATAACAGTCCAATACTTTTTCTTTGTTTCCAAGAAAATTTTCCTGTCTCTTAATACTCTGCTTAGATTTTGTAATGCATCTTTGACCATGCTAATACTCCTGTGGATCTCAGTGTTGCACTTTCCATCCTCGGTTAGTACACTTCCCAGGTATTTAAATCACCTGCTTGATTTTAGTAACCCCAACCTGTAGTTGGCATTTTGATATCATATGACAGTTCAGAAGTCTTTAGAAGATTGCCAATTAATTGGGTTGTTGACTCAAAGATCTTGACAGGGGTGAAATAAAAAAACAAGATGACCAAATAAAATACTGAAAACTTAGTCGATAAAAAGAAAGATATCCTTAAAAAAGGACCCATTAAGAAGAGCATTGAGGTCTGTAGATGGAAAAATATTCCAACCAATAATTTTGATATGGGATTTTTGAGGACCAAATTCTTCAATGAAAACCTCTGGAGAGGTTCCTGCTGCTTGCCAAAGATTTGTTCTTAGAAATTGATATCAAAGTTAAAGGAAAAGAAGATGCTTGCAATGCCTCAATCTATGCGGTACTTCAAGTTCTTTGCAAAGCTTTGACATTCAGTTCCAAGAAGCTTCAAAGGAAGAAAGTATCAAGGGCATCTTTGTTCTGCATTTGTTGCAGATCCCTGTTTTTGGAGAGCAGGAGGAATTCTGGGGACCTGCTGATTTTGTCCGTTACTTGAAACTCTATCATTAAAATGTCTTTCCCAAAAAAAAGAGAAAAAAACATTGAATCATAGTTATTCTGCAAAACATTAATGTTATTGTTTTGATTTAGACACAAGGTCGTCAAGAAAATATCCCACTATTTAATATGATTGAAATTGATGTACGCTGGTTAGTGACTGAGAATGAAAAATTAGTTAGGTGTGTTCAAATTCCAACTGAGTTTATTATGTTCACTATGACTCAAATACCATTGGGAAAGGTATAAATTCATTGCTTCTCCTACAGCTATGGGTTAAATAGCAAGGCTTACTAGACTCTCCAGTCTTTGTTGGTGACCAGCCTAGAAGAAACATACCTCTGAATTCACAGCCAGTTAGGCATGGGCTAGCTACCCAATCCCATGAAAAACCAACTTGCTATGAAAACCATAGCCATAGCACATAGAAAGTTGAGGCTTTGGTCTCCACATCCTCCACAGTTAGAGAATTTAGATAGAACTTGAAAGAGAAAGATAGATAGATAGAGAGAGAGAGAGAGAGAGAGAGAGAGAGAGAGAACGAAAAAGAACATACTCATGAAAATTAACAATGGTGCCTTAATCCCCTTCAAAGTCATCACCTTAATATTTATGCTTGTAATCCGCCCCACTTCATTCCAGTTTACTGACTCATTTTCCGTGGTCACAATCAAGTGCTCAAAATATGCTTCCATTTAAATAATTTTAATCATTTCACCCCAAACAAGGCAATGAAGCCACAAAGAGGCAAATGATTATTGAATGTTAGAGAATAAGAAAAAAAAACACTATTAAGTAGACAGAACTATAATAAACAGGAATTAAGAAAACAAAAGATAACAGTTGACATTGCATTTAAAATTGATGAGGAAGTAAGATGAGGAAGAATGTTTAACAAGTGAGAAGTGTGATAGAAAAAAAAATAGCATATAAGTTACTGTTACATCTAGCAACTGAAACTGTAAAATGTTGAAACCTTTTTGCATTTAAATTTAAGAAGTTTAGATATAATAGAGAAAATTTCATTAGAACATTTACCATGAAAGGATTTATAGAAAAGACACAAGGAAACTACATTATGGTGGTGGGAAAGTGACTGAAGCCAGGTCAGGACCAATATCATTGCATATTTTTCTTTTATAAAGAATCTCTAAATATAACACATCACTCAATAAATCTCAAGCATAACTAATAAAACAACTTTTAGGCAAAATTCAACTTTATTTATCAACATAGTCTCCTTCTAGGGTGATACACTAATTCCAATGCTTTTCTAACAGTTCAAAGCATTTTTTATAGAATGATTTGTCTTTGGCCTCAAAATACACCTCAGTTTCTGATATCACTTCTTTATGGGAGCCAAATCTCTTTCCCTGGAACATTCTTTTGTGGTCTTGAAACAGTGAGTAGTTGCTGGAGACCAGATCTGGAGAACAGGGTGGATGTGAAAACAATTCAAAGTATAATTCATGTAGTTTTGCCATTGTTGTTATTGACTTGTGACACAGTATATATATATATATATATATATATATATATAGAATATATATATATATATATAGAATATATATATATATATAGAATATTTGCTATTTATGGTTCTTCCTTTCTCACAATAACTGCTGATTTTGTCCGTTACTTGAAACTCTATCATTAAAATGTCTTTCCCAATAAAAAGAGAAAAAAAACTTTGAATCACAGTTATTCTGCAAAACATTTGTGCATCTCAAAATACAGAGGTCAAAACCCTGCCTGTTGCTGTCTGCATCTTTGGTTGTTTAAACAGCTTTCATCTGCTGCTGGCCATTCAGCTGACTGCTGATTTTACTTTGGAATGAAGTGGTGGATTCATGTTTCATCTATTGTCACATATTTATGCAAAAACTCTTTGTTGTTGTGTTGTAAACTATGCTCTGAATCGTTGACATGTTGTTGTTTTTGATCGACTGTGACACTAACTTTTAACACAGCTTTCTCATTGACAAATGTTTATGCAAAATGATGAATACACTGCTTTCTGATATGTTCAACTCCTCTGCTATTTCACACAACTTCAATTTACGATCAGTGAAAACAAGTTTGTGGATTTTTTGGTGTTTTTGGAGACAACTGCCACTTTTGCGCAACCTGAGCATTCAGCATCATCTGTGTTTGTACGACCACATTTAATATCAGCATACTATCTCTTAACCATTGTTTCTAATGGAACTGAGTCCGAATAACACTTATCAAGCCATTGGTTTGCTTGAACATTATTTTTTTCTCATCAGAAAGCAATGCTTTATTGATGCACGGAATTCAGGTTTTTCCATTGTTTTGAAAATTTGCAACAGTAGCTTCACTTAAATAACAGTAATTTGCAAATTAATAATCTGATTAGGTCCAAATTTTGTCACATGCCATTTGAAGGTTATTACTTCATAAAAATCATATGGTTTTTTTTATTTGTAGTGCCATCTATATGTCAGATTCAGGACTTATGAAGTGATGCGTTACTCTTATGCAAATAGAATTGAAACAAAACAAATAATATCTTTTTAGGATCTTTCACACTTTCCCTGATTATATATACGTTGTCCCTTGGCATTATTTTTTCACTTCCGACCACATTTTCTTTTATGTTTTGGACTGATGGATCCAATTTGTTTCTTTGCCTTGATGACACGACTGACAGTTGAAAGGCTGACACCAACAATATCCATGATCTCTCTGTAAGGTTTGCCAGTGTGTTTGTGCAGTGTTACCATTTTTGTTCTCTTCTTTAGAGTAACATCCATTGCAGACAATAACTATAGGACAACTAATTGACAGTCAAGAGAATAGCTTTTGGACATGATAAAAAACAAATTTCATCCTGCACCCCAAAAATAGATTCATATTACTGCACACCATTGCAAATGACCTAATCTGAAAAAAAAACAATATAAATTGATTACACCCTGTCACTCCAGCGGGTCTAAAACTAACTGTATAGTGAGAGAAAAGGAGAGAAAAAGAAACAGTCATTTCAATTAATTTACCCAAGGGTATAGCAGGTGCCACAGACCAGATGAGGCAACAATATTCAAAGTTTTGTAATAAGGTTGTAGAAAGACAAACCTAGACTGCACAAGTTTAATTAATCTGTGTACGGTGTAATCCTCTTAATTATGTGAACTCTATTTACTAATTATGTGACAGCTGGACTGGATTTTACTAAAGAGTTTCACAAAAATACACTTAACACTTTTCAGATTTTTATTTGCAAATAACCCTAAACAAGTCATGTAAAATCTACTTTCTTGGTTCTTATGAACATGATGGCTACACAGTACATAGACTTACTCAACCGTGTTTTTCTACGGACTGAATAACTTTATATCCAATCATCTAAATATGCATGGGCAGTATAGCCCAATTTCTTGTCAAATTGCTTCAAAGCCAAGCTACTTAATCTTGTGGGATTCAAAATAACAGGATACTTTATTCACCTCATAGGGCACCATCTATATGGTCTGGTATCATTTTAAATTTGTTTGTTTAATCATTTCACCCCAGGCAAGGCAGTGCCACTACTAGTGGGCAGAGGGTTACTGTGACAGAAAAACTGGGTGCAGAGGGTATTGAAGAAAGAATAAAAGAGGAATGGGATTCAAGAAGATAGAAGATGGCAATTGACATTAGATTTAAATTTTGGGATATGCAGATGTGCATTGTGGTGTAGTGAATATCAACTCGGAACAAGAGATTTGGGTACTGAGTTCAAATTCCAGTTGAATTCCTTGCATTCACTTACAGACAAATATTCTTGGGAAAGGTATTAATCCATGTCTTCCCACCAGTTATGAGTCAAACAATAGGACAGATTGGGTTCTATAGCCTTGGCTGGCAACCAGTCTACCACAGAAAGTAATGGCAACCTACTGCCATATAATCTTCTGCTCAGTCTATCATGTCTCTTTTGAGACATGATTCCCCAAAGAGTGTATCATGTATGGCACATAACTTAATGACTGAATATAATAGTTGGAAACATAATTAAAATTTGTACCTGGCATAAAAAGGGGGAACAGTTTCTATTGTTATGAAGTAACAAACTGATCCCCCACTAATTATACCTAATATAATAATGTAATATAATCTATCTCGTCTCCCTCCAGCTATGAGTTAAATGTCAGGGCAAATTGGGTTCTATAGCCTTGGCTGGCAACCGGTCTACCATAGAAAGTAATGGCAACATACTGCTGGATACTCTTCTGCTCAGTCAGTCATGTCTTTTTCGAGACATGATCACCCAAAGTCTGTATCATGTATGGCACTTAACTGACTGACCTATCAGGAAAAGAAAATGGAGTTCCACAGGCAGGAAGTGCAAGAAAATAAACTGTTGGAGTACAAGTGGCTGTTACATTTAACTATTTCAGTGGTAAAAGTGTAAGACTTAGATGATGTGGCAACATAAAAGAAATGATCAGAGCAATTGCCATGAAATTGTTTGTAGAAAGGACAGAGGGAAGCCACATCAGGTTAGTGAAAAACTGACTGAAGCCAAGATGCCGAGTCAAGAAACAATTACATTGCAGATCGTTCTTTGGATTTTCTTATGAAATTTGAGATTAATAGAGGAGCACCCAACTAGATTTACCAAAAGTAGTCAATGTACAGATGAATGGTTGATTTTATAGGATACATAGCCTATAATTTATAGGATACATATCCTGTCATTTATAGGATACATATCCTATATCATCCATCAACTAACTCAAAGGACAAAAGAAAAATTGCACACCCGCAAAAAGGATCAGAACGACTAAAAATATTTTGGAAGAACCTAGACCAGGGCAAATTTCACAAGTCAGCGTGAAAATTAAAATTCTGAATGCTAATTGGATAGGAAATAGCAAATTGATTTATGATGCTAGTCAAAATTTTTTTCACACCTAAAAAACAAAAATGTCGTTGGAGCCGGATTTCTTGACAGGTCAAAATCAGTCAGAACGGGAGCAGTATCTGAAGCATCCCATCGCCATGTAAGGAAGAAACTTCAAGCTGAGGTTATGTTTTACTGACATACATTCATTCCACCCTTTCTTCTAATTTTCTTTTCTTCGTTTTAACTCCACAACCGACAAAGAAAACAACAGCAACAACAGGACAACTTCAACTGATTTTGATAAGTACAATCTCCTTCATTACCTTGACTTTCCTTTTCACTTTTTCTCCAGCCATAAAAAGGAAAAGAACATAGACTTTTATTTGCGATCTTTTTAATCTTTTTACATACATATATTCGGCTATTATAAGTATATGCGCCAGGACACTTACCTTGTGGTGATACGGAGCAAAGCGAGGGACCGGATGTTTGCACACTCATAACCAAAAAGCAAATGACCAAAAGTCGGTGCGCAGATGGATTTGCGCAGTATTCCAGTTGAAAACTAAAAATTAATTAAATATTAAATTTCCAGTTCACAAGCCTACGCTAATTTTATTTATCGGACAATGGGAAGCCCAGAACCAAATATGGATATGAATTCCCAAATGATCTGCTGCAATCCAAAAAGAAGATATAAAAAGCCGATACAGAAAGCATTGCCAGAGAGACAGACCCAGACTCGAGAGAGACGAATGTAATTAGTAGCTCCCTTGACCCAAGTCAAGCGGCTTCCTATGTTCACCTCCCTTTTCCTTCGTCCCTGTCTCAAAACTACTTACTGACCTAAGGAACGAATACATCAAAGACATTCCTTACTTACAGCACTCTCACATTCCTAAGCATTAATTCTCTTTTCAGTATTTTATTGCCATGAACATTTTAACATCCGTTGGACCTATACTTCAAGTATTACTTTAATTGTAAAAACCTTAATTGATATGTGTATATATAAAATGTTATTTTTCCACTCAATTTGCTTTTTGGTTGTGAGGGTGCAAACATCCGGTCCCTCGCTTTGCACCACAAGCTACTTACTACTATTTCTTTGAAACATTTGGCCATGTACATTTTTCTATTTGAACATTTCACTTATGAAAAATAATTAGCTACATGCATTTTCTCTATGAACATTTTATTTTTTTTCTTACAATAATGTTCTGTTAACAAAATTTCACTTCTATTACAAATTCATATTATAATATTCAGTTCTATTTATAAAGTCCCACTTAATTTACAAACAAAATACATTTATTCTTCCAATATTCTGATATTTTAAATTGTGGGGATTTTGCTTGTGTTTGGCACAAGGACAATTTGACAAGCATCACCGAGGCCCCTGCAATTAATAAATATGCAAGATCATAATGTCAAGAAAAATTTCCAGCCCAACATATTGACCCAATCTTCCTAGCAGTAGCTGCAGTTGTGAATCCAGTATATTTGTTCCACTTCAGGTCAGATGAAAAAGTGAGGCCAACGAGGTGTAGTGTGTTGGCCAAGGAGACACACAGCACCAACAGTGTAAGGCCAAGGAGACTTGCATCAGCCACACTGATGACAGGCAGGAAAGTTTCTCTAAGGTGGTTATAGATCCAATTTATTTGTTCCACTTCAGGTCTGATGAAAAAGTGAGGCCAAGGAGGGGCAGTGTGTTGTTCTCAGGGAGAACCCATGCTGATGACAGACGGGGAAGTTTCTCTAAGGCGGTTAAATTTTGCTCCTATTTCATGGATTATTTGACTTAATATACTTATTTTTGCTATTTTGAATGCTATTTTTCAGTTCTTGAATTCTCCAGCAAGTTTGAAGGTTTTTTGTAATAACTGATGAAATATAACTGCAATTTCTACTCCAACAGCTTCTTTTCTCGCACTTCCTGCCTCTGGAATTCCCTTCCGCATGCTTGCTTCCCCAACGGCTACAACCTCCAGGAGTTTAAATGTAGGGTTAATAGACACCTCCTAACACACTAACTCACACCCACTCTCTCCAACTCTATGCACATCCTAACTTGTCTATCACCCTCCTTCTGACATTTCCTATACCCAATCACTCTATGTAACCCACTGCACTATAGTGGCAGTGGAATGCCTTGCCTGGGGTGACATGATGAAAAAAAAAGTATATATATATAAATGATATATTATTTTAACTATCTCGTTAATTATAATTTTTTATCAATGTTGCTTGTATCATTAAGTTTAAGATGGTGAAATATCCAGTCAGTATAGAGTTATAGAAAAAACATTGATAACTTGAAAATGTTAGTGAAAAATAAAATTGAAATATAAAAAAACAAAGCTTTGAATTTTCTTCCAAGATATTGATAAAAGTTCACATTCAAAACATGTGCAAGTGTCAGTCAGTTGAGTGCCATATGTGATACACACTTGGGCGATCATGTCTCGAAAGGGACATGACTGACTCGCAGAAGATTATCCCGCAGTAGGTTGCCATTGCTTTCTACTTTTGACTGGTTGCTGACCAAGGCTATAGAACCCAATCTGTCCTGTTATTTAACCCATAACTGGAAGGAATAGGCAGATTAATACCTTTCCCAAGGGTATTTGCATGTAAGTGAATGCAATGAATTCAGCTGAAATTCAAACTCAACTCCCTGATTTCTCGTTCCGAGCCGATATCCAATGCACCACAGCGCACATCCTGTGCAAGTGTACAATGTTTTAAATAGAAAAATAGGAAGTTGCAGAAGTAACTGACCTCTTCAGCATGAAATCATCAAAACAAGAGAGAGCAAAGAAGTGGATTCTGGGAAATAGAATGAAATAAACGTGAATGCATAAAACCCCAGAAGAAAACTTTTTAATAACTTGACTAAATATGAATAGGCAGTAATTCTATTCAAACATTCAGAGCCCTTCCCAAACTTGTTAGGAAAAGAGACTGGAATATTGAATTAAAGAATTTGATGAGAATGTAGAAAACTTTTCACCCAATAGATGACATAGATAAACTGCATCCACAGAAAAAAAAAGAAGTGATGATTTCATCGTCATTGAGGAATCTGTCAACTCTACTGTCGAAAGATTTAATAGCTACACAAAAAAGAATCATGCAGGTCTACATCATTAACCTGGCTATATTTGCCAATACTATGAGTCAACATTTTTTGAACTAAGAAGTCCAAGTAGTTTTGAAAATTCTGAAATTATGTGCAGTTCATAGTTAGTTGTAAACTGAGATTATGTTGATACCGACATTGAATCGTTGCAGCCATCATGCAGCATTGTGAGACAAAAATCACACATTCTACCATCTTGACGTGATATTTCACAAATTCTTTTCCCAGTTTATAACTATCCAAAGCAATTTTTATATATACCATAGTGTTATAGTGGAACATCCTGCCATCCCCAAGAATGGAACGCTCTAGACTATAAAGGATGGTGACAAGCGGTACGAGAGAGATCAAACGTCTTAGGCAAAGGCATTCTCTATTTGATAGTTTATTCCGCTCCTACTCGTTGATTGCTTATCTGTATCTTATTGTTAATTGTACAGTAGTATAATAAATCCGTTATATCGTATTCCTGTGTCGAGTACCCTTCTTCCACTAATCTTTATACTGATATTCCTTTCCGAGATATATCACATAGATAGAAAGCAAATGCAATATCAGTTGGACTAATGATTTCCTACACGTTTATACAGTTATAAACACTTCATCATTGGCATCATTGTCTTCATGTTAAGTTTTCTCAGACTTGCTTGACCACATGACACCAAATTTCTTGGTCAACCATGACAATTGGTAGATTAGCCATATGGCATCTATACATATTCAGTGATTTGGTCTACCGATGTTTTCCAAAAGGATGATTGGTTCCATATTAATACAGTCACAAAACCATAAAGAAATCTTTTGGTGACAAATCTGACTATGTTTTCCAATACTATAGCTTTACCTGTAAATCACTTTGGGAACTAAGTTTTCTTAGAAATATTTTTGGCATTTTTATCACCATATTGGTTGTGTTTGTGATTGAATCTTGTCAACTTAACACATTCTTCATGCTAAATCCTGCTTTTTCTTGTAATTAGACTGATTCTTACCTTACAATCCACTTAGTTTTGTTGAACCTGGCTAGATTAATACTTCTGCCAATTCTCTGGGTTACAGGGAGATGCAAGTACTAACATCACACGAAATATAGGATAACAAAAGTTTACTAATGACAGTCAAAAGTTACAGTTAAAAATATAAAAATAAGTTGCAATATTATCAGTTCTGAACTGGCATCTCAGCTTTAGTCCCTTTCCCACCAACATATCTTCCTTGCATTTTTTCAATAAATACTTTCTTGATAATTGTTTGATTTTGAGTTTTGTTTAACAGCATATCAACCTCTGTGGGTTATTTAATGCCAAAAAGGTGGGGTTTTAAGGTATTTTTTAATGTTTGGTTATAGTGAGAAGGTTGATTTAGTCAGATTTTAATTAATTATTTTTTGTTTTTATTCATTTTATTTTAGAAAACTGAAAATGTGATCTAGTTTTGTATTCATAAATATTTTGCTGAGAATAATTTTTTCTTCAAAAATATATTGTTGGTAATATTTTTCCTTCAAAAATGTATATTTTTCTATAAAAGTCTATTTTTATGTATATATTTCTCTAAAAGATTGTTTTTATTTTTCATAGTGTTTTGATCCCAGTTGTGGGGGAATAACTCTTTGCCAATAGCTGAGACTCTTACAGGTGCTACCACTTCAGGTCAGGGTGGACTTGCGTACAACAGCAATTAAGAGGTGGTTCCATGCTTCACACAACCTCCCAATCAGAGGCCTTGCTGTCGGATGCAGTTTACCATTATACTCAGGACCTTGATAATTGTTCTTATGAGCTTTCCTCGTTAATATCTTGACTTGATGAATTTAAGCTCAGAACTACATTGGTAGCACCTTTTACAATTCAATCTGCTAGATATAACTGTAAGCTTCCTCTTTTGTAGCTAGACTATTAATTTAAGGGCAGTACTAGATAGGAGGATGTGCGTTGTGGTCCAGTGGATATCGGCTCGGAATGAGAAGCCGGGGAGCCGAGTTCGAATTCCAGTTGAATCCATTGTATTCACTTACGCGCAAATACCCTTGGGAAAGGTATTAATCCGTCTATTCCTTACAGTTATGGGTAAATAGCAGAACAGATTGGGTTCTATAGCCTTGGTCGGCAACCAGTCTACCGCAGAAAGCAATGGCAACCTACTGTGGGATAATGTTCTGCCCAGTCAGTCATGTCTCTTTCGAGACATGATTGCCCAAGCATGTATCACGTATGGCACTTAACTGACTGACTAGATAGGAAGCAAGGTCTTATCATTTTACAGCTCAAATAGTTAGACATAACTGTAGGTTCTATGCTTATGTTAATACCAAGCAAAGCGAGGGACCGGATGTTTGCCCTCGGAGGTCCAGAAAGCAAATGACCAAAACTGGTCTTTGCGCACCCGGCTCCACGCATATTTCTGGAAGAAAACCAAAAATTAATTAAATATCAAATTCCTGTTCGTGAGCCTACGCAAATTTTATTTATCATCCAATGGGAAGCCCAGAATTAAATACGGGTGTGAATTCCCAAATGACCTGCTGGGACCCACAAAGAAGAAATAAAAAGCCAACACAAAAAGGATCTGCAGAAAGTACGAGCATAATTAGCACGTCCCTTGACCTTGTCAAGCGATCCACTATGCTCGCTTCCTTTCCCTCTCATCTTCTTCTTCGCTGTCCCTGAGCTACTTACCTGACCTAAGGAGCGGAGACATCAAAGACATTCCTAACTGATAAATGTTTACACATACATACTCACAAACTCTCTTTAGGCATTTACTGCTATAAACATTTTAACATCCTTTGAACCCATCCTAAAGACATTACTTTTATTTGTAAAAAAAACTTAATTGATATCTGTTTATATATAAATGTTGTTTCAATACTCAATTTGATTTTCTTGTTTTATAACCCCTTTTATAACTTATAGTGGGCTATCTACTGAGGCCAAATTCAGTTAATCTGTTTCAACATTCAACTATGTTTCACTAGAACTGATAATACACTATAAGCTAACATTTTCTTCCATAGCACATCTCACTTGTGGCATTCTCTTCTGGCATCTTGCTTCACAGTCAACTTTGATCTTAAAAAAATTAAGTGCAATGTCAATCGTTATCTTCAGTCATCTTTTATTGTTCTCTCTCCTTAATTTTTTTTCCTAATATTTTTTCACACTCAGTAACCCCTTGCGTATTAGTGGTTTTATTGCTTTGCTTGGGGTGAAATGATAAAAAAAAAGTAGGAAAGGAAAACTGCAAAGTTAACTGGTAGGAAAAATGGGTATAAAAATAACACAATGAAAATTTCAAGAGACAAAATTGCAGATCGTAGAAAAGAAATTGAATTCCTAATCTAGAAGAATTCTATCCAAAATAATTATATTAATACAATAATGAAAAAAAAAAACATAGTAAAAGAGTAAATAAAACTAATATGGCAATAAAGATAAGACAGTCGTACAGATATAAGTGGCTAGGAAAAGTGATTTAGAGTGAGTAGTGCAAAAGTTGGGATTTTTCAGTGCAAACTAATGCTAGAGTACATAAAAATAAGATTATATAGAATACTAGCATCATAGCCCGGCGTTGCCCGTGCAACTCAGAATATTTTTTAATTAGATGATTAATGCTGCGTGTTGAGATTTTCAAGCGCTTGTAGTCGCCGCCTCACTTTAAAACTCACTTATATAAAAAAATAATTATTATTGTTGTTTAAAAATTGTTAAAAAATTCCATTAAAAAACGATTTTCTTTTGTTTTGCGTAAACATGAGTTGATGTTTTTTGTGTGACATTGTAAACAACATTGTGTTTGTTTTTGTTACAAAATTATTTACATATTTTGTTGACAAAATGGATTTAAGAAATTTTCAAAGAATATTTAGAAATGTAGACAAGGTAAATTTTTGTTTCAGGACCCAAAGGCCAATATCCCTTATATATGCAAAGACACGCAAATAACTTTTTATGCACACAAATAACTCTTATTTTTTTCATTTGTTTCAATGGCAATAACTTTCTTCTGAAATTAAGTACCGAAAAAAATTGTGTACTAATTTTTGCAAGGACTTTTCTTTAAAGGAAGTAAATAGGCCTAAATTTTCTTCCTATGCCTGAAATTGTTCTGCAGCGAATGGCTCTCACTAAGCCGGTAATGGCTGACAAAAAGAGTGAGAAGAATCCGATTTTTTCTGGTCGTTAACATCAAAAAAAGATCAGTTTCTTCAATATCTAATTGCTGGCTTCAGTTCAGCATATACATTTGAATGGAAATAAGACTATTTTGGAAAAATTTGAAGGGATATTAGCCTTTGGGTCCTAAAACGAAAATTTACCCTTTTTTTTTAGATATTATGTTTTTGTTTGAAAAACACTTTTGTTTTTTAAAATATCTCTTTTGTTTCAAAATTACATGAAAAAATTTTCACATTTTTTTGTTGACCAAATGAATTTTTAAAACGTCGGAATAATAATTAAATATAATTTTTTTTTTTAGTCGTGTTTGACACGTGTGATTTGATTTTTGTGACGTAATATAGCAACCATCTTAGATCTTAGATGTTTTACGGAACAAATGTAAACAATCAGCTACGTTGGCCAAAATGTTGCAAAAGTAAAAATTGCTGAACTTAAACTCAAAAAGAATGTGTCGACCTGGCTTCCCTGTAGATATGTGTCCCTAGAAAGTTTGAATGGCCTAGCTTAAAAAATGTAGGCGTGCAATCACACACGGACTCACAGTTTGCCTTTTATATACATAGATTAGAATTCTAACTTTTCACCCAATCCCAGACAGAAAATAATATTCTTTGATGTTTTCTATTCCGGCAGAGCATGATAATGACTCTACACAATTTCTTATCCTTTTGTAATTCTTAATTTGTTTTTACCATCACTTCCAGCCCCCTTTTCCTTTTTTTTAAATAAATTATTTCACCCCAAGCAAGGTAGGACTGCCACTAATGTACAGGGAATTACAGTGAGAGAAAAACTGGGTACAGTTGGTATCGAAAGAATAAAAGATGAACAGAAACAAGAAATGAGAAGATAAAAGATGGCAATTGGCGTTGTATTTAAATTTTTGTAGATTGCAACTATCAGGGAATTAAATAAACAGAAAGGAGTTTCACAGGTGGGAAGAGTGAGAAAAGAAACTGTTGGAGTAGAAGTGGCAGTTACATTTAACTATTTCAGTGGTAAAAGAGTGGGACCTAGATGCCAATCTAGTTGCACACTTAAATTAATGTGACCAGTGCACCAAGGAAAAGAGCTTATCAGAGCAGTTGCCCTAAAAATATCCATACAAAAGACAGAGGTGAGAAAGTGACTGAAGTGAAGATGCCAAGTCAGGACCTATTATATTGCAGATCTTTCTTTGTATTTTGTTATGAAACTCAAGATGAAAAACATGAGCACCCGAACAGATATGGCAACAGTGTTCAGTACAGGGCTGAATGGTAGATTTATAAATGTGCGAGATGGATTCTGGGAAGCGTTATAACAGAAGACGGAAAGTGCGACACAGAGATCTGAAGGCGAATTGGCATGGCGAAGGAAGCATTCCAGAGGATTGCATGGTGTAACAGGAGAAGGCGTACTCAGAGCCACCAAGGATAGGGAAAAGTGGAAGACCATGACTGCCTATGTCCTGAAAGGACAGGGCACATAGAAGAAGAAAAAAATATATGCCAACTGTTTATAAGAAATTATAATGTGGATATAAAGTGGGGGTTCAAATCTATATTATAATCAATATATAAATTGATCCCTCATTTTGTGCCCACGCTAATTTCTATCCATTTATATTCTAGATTTATGGGCTTGAGCTAGTGGATGGTGGAGCTGAGTTTGGGTAGTGTAACAGGAGAAGGCATGCTCAGAGCCACCAGGGATAGGGAGATGTGGAAAGCCATGATCACCAACGTCCTGAAGGGACAAGGCACATAGAAGAAGATATATGCCAACTGTTTATAAGAAATTATAATGTGGATATAAAGTGGGGAATAGAATCTATATTATAATCAATATATAAACTGATCCCTCATTTTATGGCCATGCTAGTTTTTATACATTTATATTCTAGATTTATGGGCTTGTGGTAGTGGATGCCAGAGCTGGATTTGGGTGGGGTAACAGGAGGAAGTGTGCTAAGAGCCACCAGGGATAGGGAGACGTGGAAAGCCATGATCACCTACGTCCTGAAAGGAAAGGTAATATAGAAGAAGAAGAAGAAGAAGAAGAAGAAGAAGAAGATATATGCTAACTGTTTATAAGAAATTATAATGTGGATATAAAGTGGGATCAAATCTATATTATAATCAATATATAAACTGATCCCTCATTTTGTGGCCATGCTAGTTTTTATACATTTATATTCTAGATATATGGGCTTCAGCTAGTGTATGGCATAGCCGGGTTTGGGTGGTCTAACAGGAGAAGGTATGCTCAGAGTCACCAGGGATAGGGAAATGTAGAAGGCCATGATCGCCTACGTCCTGAAGGGACAAGGCACATAGATGAAGAAGATATATGCCAACTGTTTATAAGAAATTATAATGTGGATATAAAGTGGGGGATCGAATCTATATTATAATCAATATATAAACTGATCCCTCATTTTATGGCCATGCTAGTTTCTATGCATTTATATTCTAGATTTATGGGCTTGTGCTAGTGGATGGCAGAACTTGGTTTGGGTGGTGTAACAGGAGAAGGTGTGCTCAGAGTCACCAGGGATAGGGAAATGTAGAAGGCCATGATCGCCTACGTCCTGAAGGGACAAAGAACATAGACTCAACCTTCCTAGCAGTAGATGCAGCTATAGAATCAATATATTCATTCCACTTCAGGATGGTTGAAACAGGGAGGCCAAAAAAATGAAGTATGTTACTCTCAAGGAGACTTTTATTCAGCCATGCTGACGGCTTGCAGGAAAGTTTCTCTATGGTGGTTAAAGGTGAACAGTTTTGTTTTGGGGAATTTAAAATTTACAAGCCATTTCCTGCCCCAGTTAACCACTAACTTATTCTCTGTTTCAAGAGCAGTAGCCAGGTTTACTTTGTCAGCCTTAGAAGATTTCTTATTGAAACAGGAGTAAATGGTGGTGTTGTCTGCATAAATGCCTACTTGGGAATTATGACGTTAGTCCTTTATTCACACAAGCTTGTCAAGTAAGTGATTCTCTATCCTCTTCTGTCCCCTTTGTTTTTGATAAGTCCTGTGAGTGTCAAATTCTCCAAGCCCTCCTTCATTATGTATCCAGACAATGGGTTAAATAACAGGACAGATTGAGTTCTATAGCCTTGGCTGGAAACCAGCAAAAAGTAACGACAACATACTGTGGGATAATCTTCTGCCCAATCAGTCATGTCATTTTCGAGACATGATCGCCCAAGCGTGTATCACGTATGACACTTAACTGACTGACTAAATATTATAGTTGGAAACATAATTAAAATTTTTACTAAGCATAAAGTGGGGGATCGGTTTTCTATTGTCATGATGTAATAAACTGATCCCCCACTAATTATACTTCATATAATAATGTAATATAATTTATCTGTTCTCCCTCCAGCTATGAGTTAAATGGCAGGACACATTTGGTTCTATAGCCTTGGCTGGTAACCATTCTACCGAAGAAAGCAATGGCAACCTAATGCAAGATAATCTTCTACCCAGTCATGTCGCTTTCGAGACATGATTGCCCAAGTATGTATCACCTATGGCACTAAACTTACTGACTAAATATAAATGTTCTTTTGTTTCTATTTTCATGAAAACTTTCTTGTGGCTTATGTATTTTATCAATGGTATTTTTATCATCCTTCTGTAGAAGTATATTTCTATCATGACAATTTTAAATCTTAAATTTAAAGAAAATATGTATTATTTTTCGTTGTTGTATCTAGTATTCTGATATTAGAATTTTTTGTCGTGGTTACAATTAAGAAAAAGGAGAAAAGTAGAAATTTTTGGCTTACATATTGTTGTTGCTGCATCATTCTGTGTTTGTTGGTGAAAGTTTTTCCTTTTTCCACAATCAGTAATATAAAAATTGAGATTGCGACCAAGTTAGATAAATAGAACATTTATTAAAATAGTGAATACATGATGGAACTTTAAGAAATACACTTAGCTGAGCAGAACGTGTTGAGATTCTTGTCAGAGTGATGAGGAGTCATGTGGCTTGTGAAATGCCTTCATAGAATATCACCCACTGGGCTGTCTATAGTAAGGGTTTTTATATCTGATGAGGGGCTCCCAGAGATTTGGCTTTTAGAGGGAAGATCTTTTATTGGTTCGTGTTAAACAATGAGTATGTATTTAATGTGTTTTTTTAGCATCTCTTGCTAAAAGAAAATCAACACCATTTAGACACGGCAAAAATATTGATTTTGAATTTTGAAGCATATTATATAAAAATACTGAATATGGAATTATGGGTCTGAGTTACTTGGTGACTTTCTAAGTTTTAATTTAGCTAATATTTAAAAATTAAAACATCTGAAATGATATTTAAAAAACAAGAGAAACAATGAAAAATACTTGAAAATACTGTTTAAAAATCTATTTAATTAAAGAAAATATAAATACTTCTAAAATATTTCATGCATTACTGTTGTTGTTGTCAGCAGTTTGTGTATTTTTGTTGTATTTACATCATTCTGATATCTGTTGGTGTAAGTTTTTCCTTCTTCCACAATCAATAATATAAAAACCAAGATTAGTACCGAGTTAGATAAATAGAACATTTATTAAAATAGTGAATACATGACGAAACTCTGATGATGAGAAATACACTTAGCTGAGCAGAATGTGTTGAGATGCTTGTCAGGGTGACGAGGAGTCGTGTGGCTTGTGAAATGCCTTCATGGAATATCTCCTACTAGGCTGACTAGAGTCAGGATTTTTAAACCTGATGATGGGCTCCCAAATAGAGATTTGGCTTTTAGAGGGAAGATGTTTCATTGGTTGGTGTTAAGCAATGAGGATGTTGTATTTAATGTGGTAGTTTTTTAACATCTCTTTCTGATTGAGAGGTTGTGAGGAGCATGGAACCACCTCTTAACTGCAGTTGTTCTCCGGTCCACCCTGACCCAGAGTGGTAGCACCTGTTAGGGTCTCAATTATGGGATAGCTCCCAAACTGGTAAAAACAATATGAAAGTATCAAAAATAAAATAAAATTTTATAATAATATACACAGAAAAATAAACTTTTATAAAAAAAAAAATAGATACTTTTTGAAGGAAAAATATTACCAACAAAAAAAAAACAAAATTATTACCATAACCTTCTATAAAAATATATATATATATTCTCAGCAAAATTTTTATGAATACAAAACTGGAAGACGTTTTCAGTTATTTAAAATTAAAAAAAAATTTTCATTAAAATCTGACTGGATTCAACTTCTCACTATAACCAAAAAAAAAAAACAAACATAAAACCCCACCCTTTCAGCATTAAATAACCAACAGAGGTTGATATGCCGTTAAAACTCAAACTCAAAATCAAACTCATAAAAATACTGAATAGGGAATTATGGGTCTGAGTTATTTGGTAACTTTCTAAGTTTTAATTTAGCTCATATTTAAAAGTCAAAACATCTGGAATGATATTTAAAAAACAAGAGGAATGATGAAAAATGCTTTAAAATGCTGTTTAAAAATCTATTTAATTAAAGAAAATATAAATACTTCTAAAATATTTTATGTTTTAATGCTGTTGTGGTCAGCATTGGGAAAAAGGAGGAAAGTAAAAATTTTGGGTTTGCATGTTTTTATTGTTATTGCATTATTCTATATTTTCTTTTTTTAACAATCAATAATATAAAAATCAAGATTACTACTGAGTTAGATAAATACAACATTTATTAAAAACAGTGTGTAGTAACCCCTTACTAGAGATCAGAAATAATACTACATAAAGTTGTTAACTTTGTCTTCTTCTCCCTCCTCTTCTCCAGGTGCTTCCACCTAGGTCAGGAACTACTATCCCAGAAATCCCTTCATCTCTTACTCCCTCTCTTTCTCTCTCTCTGGCCCATCCCTACTGACCAACAACTAGTAGCAGTTCAGTTTTTTTTAGTTCCTCAAAAGATCTTTCATTGGTTCCTGTTAAACAATGAGTATGTATTTAATGTAGTAGTCTTTTTAACATCTCTTGCTATAAGAAAATCAGCACCATTTAGACAAGGCATAAATATTGACATTGAATTTTGAGGCATAATATATAAAAATACTGAATAGGTTTTATGGATCTGAGTTATTTGGTAACTTTCTAAGTTTTAATTTAGCTAATATTTAAAAGTTAAAACATCTGGAATGATATTTAAAAAAATCAAGAGAAACAATCAAAAAATACTTTAAAATGCTGTTTAAAAATCTATTTAATTAAAGAAAATATAAATACTTCTAAAATATTTTATGTTTTACTACTGTTGGGTTCAGCATTGGGAAAAAGGAGGAAAGTAAAAATTTTGGGTTTGCATGTTTTTATTGTTATTGCATTATTCTATATTTGTTGGTCTAAGTATTTTCTTTTTTTAACAATCAATAATATAAAAATCAAGATTACTACTGAGTTAGATAAATACAACATTTATTAAAATAGTGAACACAAGGTGGAACTTTGATAATGAGACATACACTTAGCTAAAGACTGATTAGATTTGTGGATGAAAGAGTGTACAATTTACATTCATACGGTTTATATGGGATATTCTTATTGTGTGAAACTTACAAAGAGCAGAGGTGTTTATTATATCGCTTGTGATATGCCAACTTGGAATGTCTCCACCTTGGTTAGAGTTTTTATGATGATGGACTCCAAGACAAAGATTTCAATTTTAGAGTTAAGATGTTTCATTGGTTGGTGTTAATAGACCAGAATGTTGTATTTGATGTGGTAGAATTTAGTGTCTGTTACTATGCAGAAACCATGCTGATTGATAAGTAAACAAAGAGTTATAGAGTAGTAGTAGTTGATGACATTATTAATAATCCATCATATTTATAAATTATCATACTCAGTTTATTAACTGTTTAAAATCTTATGAATTAACATAATATGAACCATCATAAGCCCCCATAGAAACTTCAAATTTGATACTATAATCTTTTCTTATTCCTCACTGTGAAATAGGGAACATCATGAATGATATTTTTAAAAAAAACAAGAGAAATGATGAAAATGATGACAGAAATCATGAAAAAATGTTGAAAGAAATGATGAAAAATATTTTAAGAGTGTTGTTGTGGGATCTCCTCTTTTTCTAAGATAAAAAACAAGAGAAATAATGAAAACGATGAAAGAAATAATGAAAAAAATGTTGAAAGAAATGATTAAAAATATTTTAAGGATGTTATTTCATCATTTTCAAGTACAACAATTTAAATATCTGAAAAATAGTTTAATAGAGGATAGAATAGGTAGAAAAGTGACTGAAGCAAAGATGCCAGGTCAGCACAAATAATATTGCAGATTCATATGTGGCATCAACAGTTTTATATCAAAGAAAGAGAAATAAAGAAGAAAATAAGTGTAATTTAAGATAAAAGTGAGCTGAAAGTAATTTTTTTTTTTTTATAATCGTGTGGCCCCAAGTGTGGCCCACTGTTGTGCAGGGGGTTACATAGAAGGAAAGTTATGAGAAAGGGTGACAGGTTACAGGGAGTGTCAGGAAGAGAGTCTGAGAAGGAAGAGAATATTAATGAGAGTAGGATAGATGGAGAAAAGAGCATGAGAGAGAGAGAGAGGATGCAAGTTAGTGAGATAGGAGATGACTGTTGACTTTACATTTAAATTCTTGAAGATTGTAGCTGTCGGGGAAGCAAATAAACGGAAGGGAATTCCACAGGCGGAAAGTGCGAGAAAAGAAGCTGATGGAGTAGAATTTGTGTTTACAATTTATCAGTTTCACAGTAAAACGGTGGGACTTAGTTGCTAATCTTGTGGCTTGAGGAAATTCATATGTAGGGAGTACCAGTGAGCTAAGTTCATCAAAGCAGAAGCCGTGAAAGTATTTGTAGAAGAGACACAGGGAAGCCACATTGCGCCGGTGAGAAAGTGACTGTATCTGAGCTGCCAAGATGGGATCAATCACATTACAGATTCTCCGTTGGATTTTGTCAAGGACCCCTAGGTGTATAGCAGGAGCACCCGTCCAGAAATGGCAGCAATATTCAATGCACAGGCCGATGGTGTGAAAAGAGGGGAAGTGAAGGGTGTCAGATCAACAATATATGTGTATGTTTTGTGTGTGTTGCGTGCACCTGTGCATGTGTGCATGTGTGTGTTTTGTGTATGTGTCTATGGATGTATGTGTCTGTGTTATGAGGGGTTTGTGTATGCATGTGTGTGTGTGTTGTGAGTAGTTTTGTGTGTGTTTGCATGTGTGTGTGTGTGTGTGTGTGCACATGTGTATGCGTGCTATGTATTGTGTGCATATGTTATGCTGTTTCTGAATGTATTGTGTGTGTGCATTTGTCTGTGTGCATTTGTCTGTGTTTGTGCATGGTTGTTGTGTGTTTGTGTGTGCATGTCTATGTATCCATCAGTGTTATGTGTGGTTTGTGTATGTGTTCTGTATGTGTAAATAAGTGTGTGCATATGTGTATGTGTCTGTATGTGTTGTGTGCATGCTGTATGTGTTGCATGTGTATCTCCTTATGTGTATTATATTGCATGTGTGCATGTGTTGTGTGTACATATGTGTGTGTTGTGTCTTTGTGTGTGTGTGGGGGGGGTGTATAAATATTAAGTGGTAAGAAGGTAAGAATAATGAGAACTGATAAATACTGTTGAGAGTGAAAAAAAAGAAAAGGGAAAGAAAAAAGAAAGAAAGTAAGAAAGAAGAAATAGAGAAAAAAGAAGGAAGAATGAAAAAGAAGGAGATAAAAGAAATAAGAATATCTTGAAAGGGTCTGAAGAACAAAACAGACCGAAATCCCCCCCCCAAAAAAAAACAAGGACAAAAAGCAACAACCAGAAAGAAAAAAGCCTAAACAATGATGAAAAACAGAAATAAAACCAGAAAATCCCAAAGAAGATGATGCAAAAGAAATTGATGAATGGAGCAATGAGAGAACAAATGGTGGATTTGAAAATGATCTGCCAACTTCAGACACTGCACTCACAAAAGCTAGCAGAACAAAAGGCAATATATACGAGAAGAGAGGCATGTCAAATGCATGCACATCAGATAATTCTGCAATGAATGCGCATAGTTTGGCATTATAGTCTGTGCAGGCTCGTATGCATTGCTTTGACCAGTGCCATATGATAGTCTAAAAGACAATGCCACTTCCAAGAAAGAGGAATTGGTCTCCTTCAGTGAAGTGTTTTTCATTTCTGACATTTTTTTTTCTTTTCTTTTAATTTGTGTTTAGATGTGCATGGGGGCTTCTTACCTGACCTGAATAAAGAAACAAATAAAAACAAAAGAACTAAAGGGAAATAAAAGTAAATGAGCAAAGAAGGTAAAAAGAAAATAAAAACGTTGATATTATTAGATACCATTACAAAATGAAGATGACAGACAATAAAGAATGAAAAGTAAGGGAGAAGAAAAAATGAAGAAGAAGAATAGACGAGAAAGAGGAGAATTTAAAAAAAGAAAATAAGAAAATGAAGATGAAAAAGAGGAAGAAGAATGGATAAGAAAATTAAAAGTTATAAAAAGAAAATGAGAAAATGTAGATATTGTTAGATAGCAATGAAAAATTAAGTTAGTGAAGAAGAAAAAAATGAAGAAGAAAAAGATGAAGAAGAAGAAAAAATTATAAAGAAGAAGAATGGATAAGAAAGAGAAGAATTTTAAAAAATGACAAAAATGTTGAGATATTGCTACAGAGAAATAAAACCTGAAGAAGAAAAAGAAGACGAAAAGTAAGAAGTGGAAAAGGTGAAGAAAAATAATGGATAAGGAAATGAAAAATCTAAAAAAGAAAATAATAAAACGTAGATAATTTTTTTTACATAGCAATGAAAAATAAACTAACTGAAACTAAAAAAGAAGAAAAACAAAGAAAAAGTTTTCCCTATAGAAGACAAGGAGAGAAACACTAAGAGAAAACATTAAGAGAAAATACAGAAAAAAAAGATGGTTGAGATGAAACAAAGAAAGAGAAAAGATAAAGGAAGAGAAGAAAGTGATATTATGGGTAAAGCTTTTTCTAATTGTATGCTTTTTCTTTCTTTCTTCTTTTTGATTTGTCTTTATTTTTTTCACTTTCTTCTTTAAAAATGACAAAGGATGATGAAAAAAAGGGAATTAGTTAAGAGAGACAGCAAAAATATAGTTTAAAAAGATGATGAAGATGAAGAAAGAAAAAAGTGATAAAGAAGGTAAATTTTTTGGAAATGTTATGAAGGAAAAGCAAAAACAAAAGGAGAAAATATAAGAAAATTACAAATCAAAAATAGAACTATTATTATTATTATTATGTCATTTTTCATCATATTTCGATTTCTGCTTTGGTCTCACTACCAACCAAGTCTGCGGGGAGACCTAAGGCAGGTAGTGGCGTGTTGTTATGGCTCCATTTCATGTTTTTCTATCATCCCTATCATCCCCAGCATTACATAGATAAAGTTTTCCTTAGTGTGTGGGCTGTACTTAATAAGACAATTTTTTGTATATCTCTTAAGCTGGGGTTTCCAGGGATTCTTTCAATGTGTTGTTTTGTTCCATTTTTTATCATTCCAAGTGCACCTACTATCACTGGCACAACTCTTGTTTTCAATTTCCACATTTTTTCTATTTCAATATCCAGGTCTTTATATTTTGACAGTTTTTCAAATTCCTTGATTGCTATGTTACAATCCGCTGGACAAGCCATATCAATTAATATACAAGTTTTCTCCTTCTGGTTTTTAACAATAATGTCTGGCCTGTTTGCTTCAATTTTTCTGTCTGTGTAGATGGTGTAATCCCATAGAATGGTTACATCTTCTATTTCTGTAACCGGTGCTGGGTGATGTTCATACCAGTGTTTGCCTACAGCTTTTCCATAATGTTTGCATATTGCCCAATGTAAATATTGCCCAACTCTATCGTGGCAATTTTTATATTCATTTGGGGCAAGCACAGAACAGCCTGAGATTAGATGGTCTATTGTTTCTTGGTGTTTATCACAAAACCTGCATTTTGGATCCATATTATTATGCATAATATTTGCCTGAAAGTTTCTCGTGAAAAGACTTTGGTCTTGTGCTGCAAGAATAAAGCCTTCAGTTTCAGACTTTAATCCAGATGCACGTAACCATCGATGAGTATTAACTTTGTCAACATTGGATTTATTGGCACGTACTGGATATTGGCCATGCAGAGGTTTGTCTTGCCAGCGCTGTTTCATCTGTTCAAGAGCTTTATCTTTGGCTTTCATTTTCATATTCTTTGCCGCAATAGCCGGCTCTTGGCTTCCGTTCTGCTTTTCTACAGAATCTACTAACTGTAAATCTTGTTTGAATTTACTGCCTTCTTTTATTATTGAATATTTTTTCTTTCTTTCTTCATGTTGCCTTACTAATTGTATCATCCAATCCTTTGTTGTTTCTATGTATGTTAGTAAGCCAATAGTTGTCTTGTATGACAATTCCAGCTGAATAAGACCTCTTCCACCTTCTTTACGGGGTATGTATAGACGGTCTACATCAGCCTTTGGATGATGCATCTTATGCTTAGAAAGAAGCTTTCTTGTTTTAGCATCCATTCGCCTGATGTCGTTTAGAGTCCAGTTTAAGATGTTAAAGCTATATTGGACAACTGGGATTGCAAGGCTATTAATGGCCATAACTCTGTTCTGTGAATTTAATTCAGTTTTTAATATCATTCGTAGCCTTCTATAGTACTCTTTACGCACTATTTCTTTCATTTTTTTATGGTGAATGTTTTCGCTCTCATTTACACCTAGGTATTTATAAGCTTCTTCTGGTTTCAATTCTTTTATTGTTACAGCAGGGTCTAGGCTAATTGAGGATGTTTCTTGTATTGATCCACGTAAAACTGTAGCTTTAGCACATTTATTCAAATTAAATTTCATTCCAATGTCTTCGCTGAAGCATTTTACAGTTTGCAGAAGACCTTCCAGCTCATTATCATTCTTAGCATATAACTTCAAGTCATCCATGTAAAATAGATGGCTTATTTTCTTTTGTCCTATTTTATAACCACATTCTGTCTTATTCAGTTGACTGGTTAGTGCTATTAATGATATGCAGAATAGTAAGGGAGATAAAGAATCACCTTGAAATATACCTCTTTTGATGTTTATTTCATCAGACTTATAGGTTCCATTTATATGATTGAGGTAAAGGGTTGTTTTCCATATAGACATGCACTGTTTGATGAAATTGAAACAGTTATTATTATTATTATTATTATTATTTTTATGTCATTTTTCATCATATTTCGATTTCTGCTTTGGTCTCACTACCAACCAAGTCTGCGGGGAGACCTAAGGCAGGTAGTGGCGTGTTGTTATGGCTCCATTTCATGTTTTTCTATCATCCCTATCATCCCCAGCATTACATAGATAAAGTTTTCCTTAGTGTGTGGGCTGTACTTAATAAGACAATTTTTTGTATATCTCTTAAGCTGGGGTTTCCAGGGATTCTTTCAATGTGTTGTTTTGTTCCATTTTTTATCATTCCAAGTGCACCTACTATCACTGGCACAACTCTTGTTTTCAATTTCCACATTTTTTCTATTTCAATATCCAGGTCTTTATATTTTGACAGTTTTTCAAATTCCTTGATTGCTATGTTACAATCCGCTGGACAAGCCATATCAATTAATATACAAGTTTTCTCCTTCTGGTTTTTAACAATAATGTCTGGCCTGTTTGCTTCAATTTTTCTGTCTTTTTTCAATTTTTTTATTTTTATTATTATTATTATTATTATTATTAGTAGTAGTAGTAGTAGTACTAGTAGTAATATTAGTAGCATTAGTAGTAGTAATAGTCAAACCGATTGGCATGTCTGTCCAAATATTTTGCAAACTTCCAGCAAAGCGTTATTATCATAAAAGAGAAAATTTTTAACACTGTTTCAACAGTATGTCTGTCATTTTCAGGATATAGATAAAACATGCACACAACTATAATGATTTTATACTTTCACGCATTCTTGCTTTAAATCGTATGTTCTGAAGAAGAAAGGTGTGATGTCGAAATATCATTAAATATTGCAATTTTTTTAGCAATCGTGCTTTTCTAGAAGTGTATTATTATTATTATTAGTAGTAGTAGTAGTAGAAGAAGAAGAAGAAGAAGAAGAAGAAGAAGAAGAAGAAGAAGAAGAAGAAGAAAAGAATGCACTTTCTTGCTAAAATGGCAGTCCCTGAAGATTGAAATATATATTTGAAGATCTTCAAAAAAACTATTAAAATCCAAGTATCTTGAAATGGAGATCTCAGAAATGTGGCACATGAGGACATCAATAAAACCATTTGTAGTTGAAGCCCTCAGATTCATTCAGTGGTTTTCTGGTAGCCCAGGACTTAAAGAAACACAAAAGACTCTGCTCACAAATACAGTTCACAATTTATGAAGAGCTTTATTTATGTAAAATGTGTATCTTCTCAGGTTTTGTAGGTTTTTTTTTTTTTTACAAGAAAGGATCAGTTGAAAATGTCATTAAGCTACCTCTGACCTTGTGTTTCTGGTTGGGACCTGGAAGGAAATGTGTGTACAACAGAAACTCGAGGAAATAATAATAATAATAATAATAATGAAACTGAAGGCTTTATTCTTGCAGCGCAAGACCAAAGTCTTTTCACTAGAAACTTTCAGGCAAATATTATGCATAATAATATGGATCCAAAATGCAGGTTTTGTGATAAACACCAAGAAACAATAGACCATCTAATCTCAGGCTGTTCTGCTGTACTTGCCCCAAATGAATATAAAAATCACCAAGATAGAGTGGGGCAATATTTACATTGGACAATGTGCAAACACTATGGAAAATCTGTAAACAAACACTGGTATGAACATCACCCAGCACCGGTTACAGAAATAGAAGATGTCACTATTCTATAGGATTACACCATCTACACAGACAGAAAAATTGAAGCAAATAGGCCAGACATTATTGTTAAAAACCAGAAGGAGAAAACTTGTCTATTAATTGATATGGCTTGTCCAGCGGATTGTAACATAGCAACCAAGGAATTTGAAAAACTGTCAAAATATAAAGACCTGGAAATTGAAATAGAAAAAAATGTGGAAATTGAAAACAAGAGTTGTGCCAGTGATAGTGGGTGCACTTGGAATGATAAAAAAATGGAACAAAACAACACATTGAAAGAATCCCTGGAAACCCCAGCTTAAGAGATATACAAAACAATGTCTTATTAAGTACAGCCCACACACTAAGGAAAACTTTGTCTCTGTAATGCTACGACCTGCCTTAAGTCTTCCCACAGACTTGATTGGTAGTGTGACCATAACAGAAATCGAAATATGATGAAAAATGACATATGATGACATAATAATAATTTGGAGTAGATAGACTAATTGGAGTAGATAGACTAAACTATCGCCCAGTTCACACTCCACCCATATCTATTGAACAGGTGAAGAGGCTCATCCCTTGTTCCCTGTTTAGGATGTGGTTTCCGGTTTTCTCTTTTTCAGTCTTTTCACTCCTATGTAGCCCCCTGCACATCAGTGGCGTTAATGCTTTGCTTGCGGTGATATGATTAAAAAAAAAAAAAACAAGCCTAGTATACTATTGCTTCAGCAAATATCTGGCAAAAAGGTGCTATTCATTTAAGATCATATAAATTGATATCTATAATGCAAATTATTCAGTTGAAAATGAAAAACCATGCAGAAGAAAATAATAATAATAATAATAATATCAGAATTAAGAACTTAAGAATTGAGAACTATGTGGAACATGAAGTTTCAAACCATAGTCAGATGAGATGCTGTGAAAGGCACAATCACTGTGATTGGCTGATCAAGGAGGAATCATGACTCTCTATCTTGTATCAATAAGAACTGTAAGTATATTGAGAAAGGTGCTGGAGATTTGAGTTTGTCATGGCACATAAGTTAAAAAATGCAAAGTAAATAATGGTTTTTGTTGTATTTGTAAAACAGGATTCAGACTTGGTCAGTTTTGCTACTAAACAGTAATGATCATTTCAACATGAACTTAGATCACTAGTGCCCCCTAAATACGAATTTGAACGAGATACTAGATTAGCACCCTTTTACAGTGGAACCGATAAAATGCAGCCGTAACTTCTACTCCAACAGTTTCTTTCCTCGCACTTCTCGACTGTGGAATTCTCTTCCAGACGATTGCTTCCCCGACGGCTACAATCTCCAGGAGTTTAAATGTAAGGTCAATAGACATCTCCTAACACACTAACCTGCTCCCATTCTATCAAGCACTCTTCCCATCTGCCCAACCCTCATCCTTGCTATTCTTACTCATCTGTCACCTTCCTCCTGACATTCCCTATGTCTAACCACTCCTTCTCTTTACCTTCCCCTATGTAGCCCCATGCGCAATAGTGGCAGTGGAATGCCTTGCTTGGGGTGAGATGATTAAAAAAAAAAAAAATCCATAAGAGATTGATTGCTATCTAGCTTTTTTTTGTGACGTAAATTTTTGAACTTCCTCCAGTTAAATCTTAATTTTTTATTTCATTTTGAAATTTGATATTTGCCGATGAGATGTGAAATCTCTCTTAGGGATTTCATGTTGAAATGATCATTCAATGGTTTTGAACTTCGAAATTTATTTTATTTTATATATATATATATATATATATATATATAGTCATCCGTAGACAGATCTATTTCACTGTATTGCAGCTCATCAGTACAGTTAGACATCCGATTGCTTTTAGCCAGAATTGAAACCTGACCGCATTGACATCAGTCGGCGATTCTACTCCTGAGCTATGGGTGCTCAGCAGAAGAAGGCATGATATACCATGTAAACATTCGCCAGTAGCTAAAAGTGTTCTAATTCATTACTAAATAAAGATGCGTAGATGCTAGAGTAGCTACTGTTTTTTCAAAGTCTACCATTCTTTCAGAGTGCTCAATCAGGTTGTGAGAGCGTAAATATATTCATATGTGTGTGACAAATTGGAAAATTTTTCTTTTGTCTGATGAAGACTTAATAGATGAAATACATCATAAAATATTTTTCACTTTGCATACATCAGTTTTCAAAACTATTCTTGATATATAAAAATTCATATGTATCACATTTATATATATGTGTGTGTACATGTGTGTGTATATAAGTTTGTGTATATATATATATATATATATATATATATATATATATATTAGATCTGACATGCTTTGACTCTTGTCCACAAAGAATCTCCTGTTCAAACAAAGAGTGTAAAAATGCTTTTGAACATTGACATTTTCCCATTCTTGAAATATACATCTCTACTCAGTATCACCACTGAGATGAAAAGGCTGTGTTCAAGATCAATATATATATATATATATATATATATATATATATATATATATGTTTGACAATGTAGAAAGAAATTCTGTGTGATATGATTTTGTCCTAACGAAGGACTTCATTGAACTAAAGTAATGTTTTTGTTGATAAGAAGGGGAGAAAAAGATATAAAAAATGCATTGTTCATAATTATGATCAGATATAAAACACTGACAATGTTGGAATGCAGCAAATTAATGTTTTTTCAGACATTTTTTTTGCAGCAAATTAATATATCTTTGTAGGTAGTCTAACAGCATTCATATTTTTGCATATTTTTTGCAGCAAATTAATATATTTTTGCAGGTAGTCTAACAGAATTCATATTTTCTGCATATTTTTTGCAGAAAATTAATATATTCTTGCAGGTAGTCTAACAGCATTCATATGTTTTGCATTTTTTTTGCAGAAAATTAATATATTTTTGCAGGTAGTCTAACAGACATCATATTTTTTGCATATATTTTGCAGCAAATTAATATATTTTTGCACATAGTCTAACAGCATTCATATTTTCTGCATATTTTTTGCAGCAAATTAATATATTTTTGCAGGTAGTCTAACAGAATTCATATTTTCTGCATATTTTTTGCAGAAAATTAATATATTCTTGCAGGTAGTCTAATAGCATTCATATGTTTTGCATATTTTTTGCAGAAAATTAATATATTTTTGCAGGTAGTCTAACAGCATTCATATTTTTTGCATATTTTTTGCAGCAAATTAATATATTTTTGCAGCAAATTTATATATTTTTGCAGGTAGTCTAACATTCGGTTTCTTTATGGTTTTTTTGCCACTTTTATTATGAAGTATTCCACATTGTGATATTAGAAGAATTGAAAGAGAAATTTATTCATATTGTCTTTTTACAGATAGACCCTTTCTGAAATATTCACACACATATACATATATATATATAAACTTATTTATAAATGGAACTTTATATTATGTGTGTGTGTGTGTGTGTGTGTGTGTGTGTGTGTGTGTGTGGGTCCGTTACTTATAGACTCCGAAACGGCTGAACCAATTTTCTTGAAAATTTACACAGTTTTACTATAAGCGTCTGCGAGTGTTCTTAGCTTGGTTTTGTGTCCAGGTACCCCTGATAAGTATCAACAATCAATAATTGAAAAAATCTGGTTATAGAAGGAGTGGTCCGATTTTAATCAAATTTGATAAACTCATAGACAAAGACATAAGAAATGATATTCAAAAGTTTCAAGGTTGCAGTTCTTACAATAGTGCAGAAAATCGATAATATATATAATAAGATGTTTGTGTGTGTGTCTGTTTATCTGTCTGTATGTCATTTATACAAATCCACAATTTTTATCCAATTCTCACCAAAATTCACACAAATATTCTTTAGGCTGAGTCTAAGCTCCAGGACTATGGATTAGTTTTAAAGCTTTCATTACACCCGAGCAATACCAGGCTATACTGCTAGTTATATTAAAATTATATCTATATATACAGCCTTTGAGATTTGAAAAAGAAATCACTTGACCGGTTGTTGAGAGTGAGGGAAAATTTACCCATCCCAAAATCATTTTACTCGAACGACTCCATTTTGTAAATAGTCACCTTATGTTACCATAGCACAAAACAAAAAATGAAATTTAAATTAAAATTTCGTACGTGTTAGAAAGAATTTTAAAAAATTAAAAAATAATGATAACAAAAATTTCCTCTTAATAATAGCATAAATATTTTGAGGATAAAACTTTGTTTTTATTAAGCCTTTTATTTTTATTAAGCCTTTTAACGTCATGATATGCTGTTTTTTTTTGTTTTTTTTTGTGGGGGTACATTTCAGTGGAGATACCTAAATTCATTTCTTTTTTCTGTTTGACTACAACCTCCATATCATAGATGATAAAAAAATAACAAACCTGATTTTCTCAATGATTTTTGATAAAAAAAAATTACTTCTGTGTATAATTTGTTTTTCGGTGTGTGGTTGAAAAAAGTGTGTATTTTTTTTTCTTTCTTTCATATGTTCATTTTTACTTTTCATAAGCACAAAGAAAATATAGGATAATATTTTTCTAAATGAGTTTCTAAAAATCTGTGAGTGTCTTTAATCTGGGTGACAGAGGCATTTTGGCTCTGCTCTGGAAGTGATAATTAAACAAATGACCAGGACGATAAATGCCAAGAGTTCAATAATGTCATTGTAGGTCATTCTAAGTAACTTGTAAATCTTCAATGGCATACTTTTTATTTGAAGGACATGTAAAAAAGCAATAAACTTTAATTACCCAATTAAGTTTTTAATTGACTGAGTCAATCTGGCGAGTGAAATCTCAAAGGCTGTATATACCTGGTGAGACACTGTTTTTTATGTTGAAACAAAATGCACACTTTTGGGGTAAAATATAATTTGTACATTTTGTAAACTAAAACTTATAGTAAATATATATATATATATATGTGTGTGTGTGTGTATATATATATATAAATATATATATATATATATATATATATATATTCTAAACATATATTGTTAAATATAACAGAAAATGAATGTCTTATTATGTTTAATCATGAGCCGTTCTAAACATCGTATTTTGGCTTTAATTTGAGGTGAAAATAAAGACAAAAATTATCCAATATTTGGACATTTTTTTATTGTGTTGGTTCTCAACTTTCATCTCACATGAACCATCTTTGCCTCATAATTATGGCTGCTAGTATATATATATCAATTTAAATGTTATTCTTAGTGGATACTCATATTTAAGAAGACAGTCTATGTATTTATTAAAAATTATCACTATTTATTTCCATCTATCATTCTGAATATTATTAAAAAAATATCTGCTCTTTGGCAGGAATTAAAACTGTGCCCCACTGGTCAAAGAGAAATTGTTGTTAGATCTGATGTGCTTTAACTGACTCAGCCACGAAGAAGCTTAACCAAATAAAAAAAACAGTCTGAACAGTGCTTTTATCCAAAATCTTTCTCATCATAGATTTCTCAAAATTATTATATCTGCTGTTTCATATCCAAATGTAAACAAAGCAAATTTTAAAAGAAGTAATGGATTTTTTATCTATTAATCTGACAGATTTATATCTGTTGTATTAATAAATAAAAAGTCCA